>OX438635.1:2500000-3750000 GCA_949316285.1 Eupithecia subumbrata | reverse complement strand
TTAGGTGTGTATAAGTGTCGCCACTATTTGTAGCGTGGGGGCCACCCACCGATCTGTGACCTACAAACCTATGAAGATCAGACTCAAGAGCCCAGCGAGACCCAAACCTAACAGATATTAAGAAGATTGAACTATAAACTAGCTAAACTCGATTTCGAATGTTTGGAAACAAACCGCCAAAAAGAGTGAATAAAAAGAGCCATAAAAACAGTGAAATTTTGGTTATATTTAACCTAAAATTCACTCATTTTATACTCAATTTACATAACGTGTCGGTTTGAGAGAAGGAAGGAATTCCTTCAATAAATATTGCCTGCAATAATAATTATATCTGAAACTCGACGCGAGGCAAGTGAGTTTTATTTGTGTCGTGGTTTGTTTATAAACATTCTACATAGAGTTTGATTGGTAAACAGGCGTTGTAGGACCAAGGTTTGGTGAAAATGAAACCAGTCAAACTCAAGCACACAAAGTTTGTAAACATGGATCCCAAACTTACATAAATCACTTTCTGTTTGTTGATTTTTTGACAGAATTTGCACTACTAGTCGATTTGAGGACATTCTGACAATGCTTATACCCATTCCACATACTTGTTTTCTTTTGGTAGTTCGACTGATAATGATAACGATAAGTTGAGTTGAGAATGACCCAACACTTCGTATGATGAAACGATGCAAGAGAAGAATATACAACACACGTAAATGTAGTCTTGACCTAATGATTTACTGATTCTATTTTATAAGACAATTTTTTTTATTGTTAGATATCAATTTATATAATTTTATTTTATTTTGTTAGAATCGAATGTAACTAAGTAATAACTTTAACAAATAATTATAAAATAGTATTTTACTTGTAAAGTATTGATTTAATATTCTTTTTATTCGACATGTAACCCTTGGGATTCCTTCTTCATTAAATGTTACTGACAATTATATCTGAACCGCTTTCTTGTTGAAGTTCCGACTCATCCGTATTCTTGACACGTAGAAATAACAAGCATCCATCCTAACTTTTTATTTTTATTTATAAAAGTATACAATTCTTACACAATTTTACATCCTCTCATAACATTAGTGGCATGTTGTAGGTGCCGCAGCGATGTACGGTAAAGCAGCGTCCACCGCGACGCCGCCCAACACCGCCGCCGCCTCTTCCAACAACTCGCGCGAGCTGCTAGATGACCTGTTCAAGACGTGTCCGGTGCCCCCCAACGAACTCAGACCCAACAACAGTTTGGAGGATGATTTTGATCCAAGGTAACTTTTATGTTTATTTAGTCGAAAAGTTCAAAGTGCAAAATTCAATTTCCTTTAGACCGTATAAGACCCTAATTCCACTAAACTACACTTGCGAGCTTTAAACTGGAATCGCTTCATCGCGAGTTGAACAAAACAATTTTTTTACAATTTATGTACAATGAACTATAGATTGTGGTATATCATTTGAAAGGTAATTTTGTTACCTTTCAAGTGATATCAAGAAGATTTAAAATTAATTAAATTGGCTACCTAAATTTTGGGAATAACCACCATCACCATCTTCACCATAACAACGGTATGGGAGGCGGTAGCTCCAGAACTCCAGTCATCCCGTGACCACGACAGTGTGTAAACCTGTTGAAACGTCGGGAAAAATAGGTAAATAAACGCGATAAATACCCCTTAAATAATACAAATAATGGTAACAATATGGTATGGTCTCAGAATGACACATTATGGCATTTTGCCTTCGATGAAATAGCAATAGATGAAGGAACGCGTATCAAGTGTTAAATTTAAACTATTCTATCAATCTCTCCTTGTAAATAGCATCGCACGCACTATCTAGAGTTTCTATCTTCTATGGACGATTCAGCGACGACACCATTGTCATAGGAAAGCGATTGGTTTACAGAATTCGGCCCCAGGACTCTTGGACTCATCAGAAAATTCAAATTACAACAGTAAAATATAGAAATAAAGTCATCACTTTGATTTCTAGGGTTCCGTACCTCAGAAGGAAAAAAGGAACCGTTATAGGATCACTTTGTTGTCCGTTTGTCTGTCTGTCTGTCCGTCTGTCAACCCACTTTTCTCAGGAACGCGTGGACGTATCGAGTTGAAATTATCGTTAAATACTCAAGTCCGTAACCTCTTGAAGCCGCGATATAAATAAAACTTCTAAGTCAAAGCACTCAAAAGTTACAGCCGTTTATGTCCGAATATTTAGAAATTTCCAAGGGAATTACATGCACATAAAACCTACAGGGTACTTCCCGTAGACCTAGAATCATGAAAAAATCAGGTGAGCAGCAAGGTCATAAAGCACAAGTAAAGGAAAAAAATCCGATGACTCGGACTAGACGTTTTATTATTTGTTTACTTCATTCTTTTCAAGGTAAAGTAAAGAAATGAACGAGATACCTTTAGGTTGTTAGTTCTCGAGTGTCAGGCCATATCTGGAAAGTAAGTACTCTATCTGTCTGTCTGTCTGTCTCTCTGTAACTCTTACACCCCTAAACGACTGAACGGATCTCAATGAAACTTTGTAGAGGGTAGACGGGGACGCATATAGACGTTAGAGTATAATCTTGGAGTCTTCAAGTCTAGGGTAAATAAGTTCCTTCTGGGAAAACGTGCTCCATCTTAGGCCACATCTTCACTTACTTTAAGTGAGTTGGTGGCCAAACGCTTGACCATTATCAATAAAAAAAAGGCTGCTTTTTATCCCGGAAAAACGCGTGGGAAGCTACGGGCAGAAGCTAGTATTGTACGAATTAAATAAATCAGCAATTTGTTCGTTACTTCCAGAGCGGACGACCCGGCACCATTGACAGCAAAGGACGAATTCGGCGACTTTACGAACGCCTTCGCCGCGCCGCCCGCCCCCGCCGCCGCCAGCGCTGACTTCGCGGACTTCAGCGCTTTCGGGGACCCACCACCTCTCAATAATGGTACGTCACACTTTACAACTGCGAAAGTTTGGATGTTTTTATTTATTTATTTATTTATTTATAAACGTACATCTATCCTAACAGGCACACCCAATGCGATAGAGTACCTTATATTCTAGTCTTATTATAAGAAAACTGAAAATCATCAACATTTACACAATACAATAACATTCAAACAAAAGCTTAGCTTGGGGCTAGATAATGCTGTGTGAATTGTCCAGCATTATTTATTTATTTATTTATTTATTTATTCAAACACACACAACACAACAAAGATCATTCATTATTAACATTATCAATATGTCTAGATGTATGGATGGATGTTTGTTACCTCTTCATGCCATAACGAACCAATCGGGCAGAAATTTTGCATAGATGTAGCTTTCCGCAGCCTGGAATGAAACACAGGCTATTTTTATCTCATAAAACAGTACCCATTATTTAGATGCAATTTGGTATGTACATAGTTTAGATTCCAGAATAACAGATAGACTTATTTAATTATCAAAAATTAACCTTGAGTTGGTTAAAATGCGATGTAAAGTTTTTATGGAACATTATTAGTCCTTAGTTTCGACTCACTGAAAACTCAGTATAAATAAACTATAAAGTAATGAATCATGTATATTTTATTTTACAAAACTATCCCTAGGAGGTGTGCAATGAATTTCTGCAATTTGTATGATTTCCACGCGGGCGAAGCCGCGGGGAATAGCTAGTACTTAATACATGACATTACGCAGATAGATATTTAAAAATGTATATTAATAAAACGCAGCTAATAGCATGCATGTTAGTATAATTATCAGTATTTAAAGTCATATGACCCAAAGTTACATTTGGATGTCGTAGATTTAATTTAATTACCTTTAAGACAAAATGACTCTCATAATAGTCTGCAGTAAACTGTGCAGAGCTTGCATTATGCAAGCTCTGCACAGTTTTGGGCCAATTGATGCCGTGTGGAATGTCCACCTTAAGGGTCCGGCGACGGATGAATTTCCCATACAAACGTAGTACCAAAATGATTTGTTGTCTGAGAATATTTTCACCATGGTTTGCTATTATTTGTATTAGAATAGTATTTATTTAGGTTCCTGCCACAATCTTTTTTCAAAATACTCATCTACACAAAAACTAAGAATATATTCATTATTTAATGTAAAATTGCGATTCGGTTTAATTTCATTTCAGAAAGGTATTTTGAAAAAAAAATGTGTCAGGAACTAAATACTATTTTAATACAAATTTTCATTTTGGTATTACGTTTGTATAGGAAATTCATCCGTCGCCGGATCCTTAATAAACACTTTTTGTAACATAAATCTTTTAAAACCTTTATGTAACACTAAAGTCATTTACAACGGGTGAAATCATGGTAAATATCCCGTTGTAAATAACCCTTTATGAGCTCTTTTATCCAAATCAATGACAAAAACTTGTTCTCATTCTAGATCCATCACCGGCATCAAACCTAGACCTCCTAAGCGACCTCTCGCCCGCACCACTCAACAACTTCCCTTCGCAACCACTCAACAACCTGCAACAGAACCTGCCACAGATGAACAACCTACAACCACAGATGAACAACCTCCAACCACACAACAACTTGCAGCCGCAGATGAACAACATTGGCTTCTCTCCGCTGGACTCGTTGACGTCACAGCTGGCGGCCACCACGCTGCAGCCGACTGTACAAGGTATGTTCACTTATTTAACAAGGGCCTCTATGGGGTTTATGCGTTAAAAATACTATTTCTTTTACACATTTGGACCTATAATATAATTTTTTTTTTAATACTATCATGGTTACTCGCACTAAAATTTACCATGATTTGTCGTTATATTTTTTATGTTTATTCACAAGTCATGATAAATATTCTCTGCTTGTATCTTCACAGATTTTTCACATAAAAGTAATGTTTGAGAGAATGTGGTCAAAAGTCTAAAAAATTCGCTAAATGTTGAATTTAAAATAGTATTTTTACCGCGTGAAGCCATAGTACCCAATAAATTATTTGAAACTGTACATCGTCTTACAAGATGTAGCTACGTATAAGAAGTTTGGGGGAAATATACGACGCCTAGACCCAGTGGGTGATATATAACCTGAGGGGTGAGTCTATTTGACGTTAGTAACGAGTCGTGATCGTGACGACTACTTTTTACTTGGTATTTGCGTAGTTCTTTGTCCGCATGATAGAGGCGCTGCTGTACCAAATTGTACAAAAAAGGAGACGTCACGAACACATCTATTTATCAACTTCAAATAGACTCGTCCCTCTGATAACAGATTGAAATAATAAAAATATGATAGTTTTTTCTGTAGCAGAGTGGTCTGCGTGTCTCACGAGATGATAACATATCGCCATCTCCTGCCGCACGCTAATTTACGTGTATTTTGCTCGAAATTCGCTCGTTTCACGTTTAAATATTCAATGTTCGGCCTTCTGAATACTGTTCTCCTGGGTGTGAATTCTGCTAACCTATATGGCAATGGTATCGTCGCAGAATCCTCCATACATGAAAGAAACTTTACATAGTGCGTGCGGTGATATTTAAATAAATAATGCTGGACATTTCACACAGCATCGTCTAGCCCCAAGCTAAACCCAGCTTATGTATCAGTTATCTACATATAGGTAGATAACTGATATACATACATCTCTCTGAGATCTCACCTCAACGGCCTATATTGTTCCACTGCTGGACGCAGGCCTCCCCCTAAGCGCCTCATTGGCTTTAATCTCATGGGGGTAATGCCCATAATCCCCACGCTGTGCATGCGGGTTGGGGATCTCCGTTCGATGGTAGAATTGTTCTGCAGGGGGCGCTGCTGCCCACCCCCGGTGGATACCCCATAGTCAATTCAATTCAATTTATTTATTCATACTATAGATTCACAGGGAACACTTAGTCAAGTCAAATAGATTCATTACATTTTAAAACACAAAACAAAACTCAAAATAGGTCGCCTCTCTAGACACCCGTGGGAAGAGTTGGAGTGGTGCAAATTCTAAGCCGATACCACAACAGCGCTTACCTCATACATTATAGATACACACATACTTCATACACTATAGATTTACTACATAGATTATATATATTTTCACGTGGTTTCAACCTAGACTCGCGGCCTAGACTCCAACTTTAGTTTCTTCCATCAAAATTTAAAACGCCATAATGTGTCATTCTGAGACTATACCATTGTTATGGAGAAGCGATTTACTTAGTGGAATTCAGCCCCTGAATTGCTGTCATGGTTGTATTACTGTCACTTTACAATTAGATTTATTTCAGACAGCTTATTAATACTAACAGCTGGTAAAAACAATTCTAAGGCCGAGAAACCTAGAGGTTTCTACTAGGTCTTGAATTGACGATCGCGACAGCAATCAGCAAGCAAATTGTTACGGAATAGCATCGCTGAACGAGCAAAGCCTTTTTTTTTATTTTGCGTTTTTTTTTTGCTTTTTTTTATTAATTCTCTTGATGATGTTTACAATAAGTTCAAATATTCATTACCACAAAAAGAAAATTTCTGGAAAAATGTAGTGTCCTTTGCCTTATGGTTGTTGCAATTCGACTAACTTGTAGCCTCATTTGAGACTTCACTTAGGCCTGCATTACGAGAGCTTACTCAGTCATCGACCTATGCTTGAGCAAGGCGTATGTCATAGAAAAGCGTTACTCAAGCATAGATCGATGACTAAGCAAGCTTTCGTAGTACGGGCTTTAGTATTCATAGGCTTCTCAGCAGAGATAGAGAAATGTGTATTCCGATAGCCAGGGGTAAAAGTGGTTTTGAAACCGTTTAAAAATTATTGTGTAGAACATACCAATCTTGAACTTCAACAGGTTTCTTTTTATTTTGCCAACGCTGCTTCTGTGTATTAAGTTTAAGAAATGCATTCATTATTTCTGTGTTCCTCGCATATACAACGCGCTTTTTATTCCTTCATTTTATTTTATTATAATTTCACCCAGGCATGTTAAACTGAAATGTTTATCTTTATTTCTGTGTACGTTATTACTTTTATTATATCTGTTAAATATAAAATTATGAAACAAAATACATGTGACTGCATGACTAGATTACGGTTAGAAAATGAAAATGTTTTGGGCACATTCAGGTTTCTTTCGTTTGCAGAGAGACGTCGCTCGCTCGCCACCGCTCTCGCGTTCAAACACTTTGCGGACGCGCTGGCGGCGCTGCAGCGCGTGACGTCAGAGAGTGACGTGACGCTCATACGGAACTGCTTCAGGGGCGTAGCGAACCACCTCCCGGGACCGATGACTATACAGAAATTGATGGAACTCGACCCTATTGTTATGGACTCGGAGTTGATCGATGCTTACACTCAGCTACTGAGCAATGTAATGAGGTACTTGCTGCCGTACTGGTCAGTATTTAAGACGGAGATCACGAATCTATTTCTGGTCGAAGAGAGCTTCAATCTTAGCTGCGAAATGCTATGGCCGCTGTGCGAATACCTACGCCACGAAGGTAATCTCGACAACCTGAACGCATTAGCCTATATTCTACTAAAATACATCAAAAGCGACGTCGTCCTGACGGCCGTGATCGACTGCTGTAGCTTCTACTTCGAGGATGCTGTGGATGATGTACTGAAGTTCCAATCTCAGACTGAGTGGGAGAAGTATGTCCAAACGTTGGTAACACTGCCCGAGAGAGTTGCGAATAAGCTACAGATGGACACACCGAAGGATTTCGCGCACGAAACCTACGCTTACTATCTCGTGTTTCACATCGTCCGGCCTATAGACTTCATGGCGAAATGCCCCTACGTAGAACGAGCTAAATTATTCAATCTGTCTTACCTAACGCATTTTATGTCAAAAGTCGTCACGAATTACAACATGAATGGGAACTCGAGAGCTATATTAACGATGGTAGATGTCATGATACACTGGTGTGACCATGAAGAACGGACGACGATTATTAGGAGACGAATAATACAATCTACTCTGAAAAAACTGAGTCGCCAGGCGATCGAGTGCGTAGCCATTATGTTACTCAGCAGGTGTCCGATCGACTACAAAAAGGACTCTCAAGCCATTCTGCATGTGCTCGGTAGTAATTTCGATGATAGCAAAGATTGGTCGGACATTCTCAGCTACAAAATACCTTTCTACTTCAAACCCAAGTGTTACAAAGACACCACGATACCAGAGAACCTGATTTACTACATTTCTACCTCGAAAAATAAAGAGAATCTGACGGATTTGATCACAAGATTAGCTACGGTTTGGTACGACGTGAAGCTAACGAACACATCGAATGTGGTTCAGCATATTTACATATCCGAGCTGCTGATTCTAGGAATAAAGTACCGAGCCGTCATGGCAATAAAGAACAAAATCGAGTGGCCGCTCGGAGATCTCAAGAACATGCTTTTCAAAGGCATGAGTAGGCACATGGACGTTTTCTTCCAAGAGTTCAGGTGTATCGGCATGGCTACCGTCGAAATCTCTCTCAAAATCCTCGCAGACGTCGATACGAAGGACAGAGAGGCAACTAAAGGGTTAAACTTCGAGTACGCTGACATGGGAGAAATAAGCATCGAAATAAACAGGGTCCTGAAGTCTCTGTCGCAGCGCTGTCTCATCGACAAAAAGAGGAGAGCTCCTAAAAACTACGCCGTCAAAAAATTAAAGATAAAGGAAGCCTTAGACTCGATCGCGGAGAAAATAGAGGAGGACCATGAAAACAAAACTGTTCACAACACGCTTGTCACTTGCGCTGTACGGAACCCACAGTCTAAAGCAGAGATCCTCAAAACTATAATATCGAATAAGATCGACCTTCTGCAGAAACCTGACGGAGAACAACTGGACTCGGATGACGATTTGGAACCTTACGATATGAGCAATGATGTACCTGTCGCAGCGAAAATAAAGCCTAAATATCTCAGAGACATGATAACAGAAATCGTCGACGCCAAAGACGCAGAAACCTTCGAAGCTTGCGTGACGGTAGCGGAAGACCTCGTCCTCAAACAACTCAAATCGGAAGGCGCTAAACTCATCATAGAACTGTTAGACCTGTTCGTGCATTTAGAAGAAAAATATCACGTAGATAACTTCGATAATGTCAGATTCAATACTGTAGTGGCAATTATTTGTATGCAACCGATCGTCTCAGCTGAGCATTTATGTAAAGAATTACACACAGATGTCGGCCGATATTCCATAGCGACGAAGATATTTATGCTCGACGTTATATCGGAGGCGGTTAACAGAATAGCCGACGTAAGACCTAAAGTAGAGACTGAAGTCTCAGAAATTAAAAGCATAGATGAGACCCCAGAAGAAATTCCCGCAGAAGAGGTGATAAGACGCAGGTTGATAAACAAAACTAGATACTTCCACTCGATTAGAGGACACCCGTTCGCGAAGTCGAAAAAAAATGAGTTCTCTGCGATATCAGATTACTTCTTCTACCCTTTGATTGGCGGATTTGGGTACAAACAGCTGACTTTAAGCCGCCAGAACTCAAGACAGGACGTAGACAATATACTCCTTTACAAATATCTAAGCGTCATCGGAAATGTGATCCTAGCGACGAAAAACTGTCTGAAATGTCCGCAATACTGTTGGGAGATACTCCAAATGGTCCAGCATCTAAAATACAGCCCCGATCCTAAGCTCCAAATGTGTGCAATAGCGATTGTCGCCTCTGTGGTTTTAGCTTTACCGCCTGGAATCCTGCATTCGGAATTCTTCCACACAATAATGAATATAAGAGATTGGTTGATAGATTGCCTACAGAACGTTGACTTGACGATGAGTCTGGAAGGGCCTAAGGCGGAGATGGGTATCTTCGCCGGGCAGGTGCTGAGTTTGATCGATAATGCGCTCAAAAGTGAATCTCGGGAGTATTAAATACTTGTGAAATATTCAAATGTTCTGCTTTGGTTACGTGTATCGAGTACAGTGGCATGATGGTGCCATTAACTATTTTGAATAGTGATTGACTTCCTAACCATCCAACTTGACTTTTTACGCCTAGCACCTTTTGTAACACCTGACATAAAAAAGGTGTCATAAAGTGAAAAAAACAGTAACTTATAGATCCAATCTTTGATGATTTTTAATCCCATTCTTTTCTACATGAATTCTAGGGGTATCTGATTGTGTCATCGTACCTAACTCACAAATCGATGAACTTGTTTCTAGTAGATAGTTGATCTAGTTTGTTTTTCTTTGAAAAGTTCTAAGTATTTTTTGATAAAATTTGGTTCATACTGTCATGCCACTGTGTAATTGTTACATGTACCTTACCAAGACATAGCCGACCCACCGTAGGTTCCTTTAACTTCACGTTTTACAACTATACACCTAAACTGATATAAATATAAATGAATAGATAAATCAATTCGGGATGTAAATAAGAAGAAAAAACATTTAATTTGTATTCAATTAAAAGGTTTTCATCTATGTTTCCCACTGAAAGCTTGTATTGTATAAAACAATAATAGACACGTATGCCTCGTCCACGCATTTATTTTCTTTGAAAGAAAGAATGCAATACTCCATAGACTCTTCCATCGGCTCGTAATATGTTGGGACTCAAGCTTTGGTCTTTTGATTACTACGCAGTACGCTGCGTACTGCTCCTCACCGCTGATGCAGAGTTCAACGGAACAAAATACCACTAAGACGTTTTTCATACGATTGTGTCCGGCGCCGCATAGCGCATGCCGCAGCGTACTGCAGCGTACTGCGTAGTGAGCATGACGCCAAGGCTTCACGAGAGCTGCGATATTTATCGAGCTGACAGATTACGTGTGTATGAAAAATTGTATTCTTTCATTAACGCATTCACTGCCCAGCCACACGAGGGTCGAGAGGCTCGTTTGCGTCTTGGGCCATGAAAGTTTTAAGTCAAAGAAAATAAATGCATGGATGTAACAATAAATGTACACCTAACTGTAAGCAAAAATAACCGTCTAAGAGTAAACTCACAGGCACCATTCAAAAGTTTAGTAATTAGTTCTATTAATGTAGTAGGAACGCATATTTTTCACTGACTTTATTAAAATGAGGTTCTTAATTCGTCGAGTGTATTTTTGTCAGTAGTAGATAATTATTATAATGAATGTGAAAATTTTGCATGTTTTTAAAATCTCACACACACAGAGACAGTATTACTTAACTATAGTTGTACTCAGAAACTTGGTATCATGTATCCAGTAGAATTTAACTCGGTCACATGTATTTTGTAGAAAACTAATTTTTACAACTGTATCTCTGTAGATGAAATAAACATTTCTACTTTAACATGTCTTTGTCATTCCAAACCCGTAAAAATATCTTTAAATAATTGCCAACAGGTCCAGTAGGGTTGCTGCAACCGATGTCAACCAACACGCAACCGAGTCAACCGGCCAAAGCGCCCGCAACCAAACTCGGAGCAACCTGGGCAGATACAACGGGAGCTATCAACATCAATGTAGACAACCTACTTGCGCCTAGATCCCCAAAATCCGGTCCAGCACCTACAATAAACCAACTGAAATCTAGCCCAAACAGCCCAGCTCACATGGCCCAACCCAACCCAATGATGGGCTACAATTTCATGAATAATAACTTCGCTGCTCCCAATATGAATGTGACCAACCCGAATGTGCCCAGTCCGGGTATGAACCTCAATGCTCCTTTGGGTATGAACATAATGGGCATGCATCCAGGTATGAACAACAATCTACCGTTCGCAAATCAGAACACGTTCCTTCAATGATAGTTGCTTATGACAAGGTCTTGTTTTGGGGTGGTGATGAGAACAAACCTATAGCTACTCGTACAATAATAACTAATCTTCGACGAAAGTTTTTAAACTTTTTCGATAAAAGTACAGTTATTTAACTACCAAAGGTAAATAGACGCGTGAATAGCTAAATTAACAATGCGATGAAAACCAACAACTTAAAACGAATTTTAAATCAACAAAAGGTATTGTTTTTTTTAAATTGTAGGTTTGTTACCTACAGTTGAAAAACAATAACTTTTGTTGTCTTTAGTTTGTCTTCATTATTTGATTTTCGTATCAATTGTCTTATAAAACATACTAAAAATATGAATATTGCTGCCATCTATGCATGTTTTGTGTTTGGTTAATTTAATTTAATGTAATTTATTTTGTTATAAGTACTATTTTTTAATTTTTTAATTTGTATTACCAAGGTGTCCGTGACCTAAATGTAGCCCTTAGCAGAATACCAGCGCTACAGTATGGTGACATGCTGGAGCTTAAAGCTGAGCTAAGGGCCATATATAAATAAATAAATAAATAAAAATAAATCTACAGGGTGCAACGAAACATGTACTAAGCCGAAATGGGGTAACCCCGAGGGGAACAAATTTTGTTCTACGATACGCGATTATTTTTATTATTGATTTACGATTTTGTTCTAGATGGCAAAAAATTCACTTCATAAACTTGATAATGTCATCATCACCCTAAAACAACAACATAACATGTAAAAATAGTAAATAAAGTGGGTTTCTATAAACGGTGATAGTTTTATACGATTTTGATATTAAAATGTAACGTTATTATAGTCTATTTTCGTTTGAAACCCACAGTAGGTACCTATTGTACAGCAATGCATATCATTCATTTATATCACAAAGATATTAATTTTTTTATTTGTTTCGGTAAATGCTGTACTTTGTACGCTCAAGGGCTATACTTAACTGAGCCGCCGCCATCTTGAAATCAATAATTTTATTCCATTGATTTGTATCGAATATATCGTTACAATCAAATATATATATGTACTTCTATTGGTATAATATATTATCTATCGGTATAATATAATTTTAGCTTTGAAATGGTTAAATTAAAATCATGGGCTCACTGTACATTCCTTCTTTTGATTTAAACTTTCTAAAATTCTATGAGAAACCATCTCAAAACTTTGGACTAACATACATTTTGATAGTTTAGTTAATAAACAGGGCGCTCTAAAAAAACTAGACAGGACAAATAATTACTAACAGACAAAGTAGAGTATTTCGGAAAAATGACTGGAAAAACTGTTAATATAACCTGGTCACTTAAATAATGGGATTGTGAATGACGTCTACTCTCATGCTGTCCCGCAGCTGAGCAGGACAGCATGCTGTGTGGTGCCGGCTTGTTATTTGCACCACTCCAACTCTTCCCGTGGGTTTTGTAAGAGGCGACTAAGGGATATCCACCGGGGGCGGGCAGCAGCGCCCCCTGCAGAACAATTCTACCACCGAACTGCGATCCTCAACCGCATGCTTAGCGTGGGGATTATGGGCATTAACCCCATGAGATAAAAACTAATAACGCGGTTATCAGGGGGAGGCCTGCGTCCAGCAGTGGCCCAATATAGACTGTTGAGGTGAGGTGAGGAGAGCGTGAGAGATGACGTCATTCTCAATCCCATTATTTAAGTACGCAGGTTATAATAAAATAGGTAAACTCTGGTATGACCTTATTACCACATGTAAGTGTTTAAATGATAAAAACCGTTAAAATACATCACGTCATACAGTTTAGAGTTTATCCTTAGATCCTAAACGAACTGGATAAAACTATGCGTCACGAGATGTACATAGATCTACTACAAACTGCACAAAACATGCTAATGTGAGTAATTAACTCTATGGTCAATACAAATTAAGTTAAATTAAATTAATTTATTGATTCAAACAACACCAAGATCCATAGATAAAAGTAGTAAATGTTCACATAATCAAACAATAAAGGAACAACATAACTGAATTTATTAAAAAAATACATTAACTGAATTGAAAACATCGAACGCAATAAAACCTTTCGTTCAAAGGCTGACTCTCTTGCATCTAGCCTTAGTTGTTCTGGAAATTCATAGCTGCCATAAAAAATAAAACAATATTAAGAAAGCGTTTTGTTGCGCATATTGTAATTTTCACCGAAACTGTTTTCCTTCACTTTTCTTTACAGTAAACTCGGATTGTAGTGAATAAATGTAACTAACATAGATATTTTTATACCCGCTTCTAACTACTTAATTAGGTAAGTATTAAATATCGTAGTTGTATGAGCGATTACAATATCTACATTAACATTGGGTTGGGAGGAAAAATGTCTGCAGTGTCTCGAACGTTGCAATAGCTAACTCGGTACCATTAGGTATTGACTCCTAGTCTCCCAATGTCGAAAAGCAAACCATATAAAAATAGTTCTTCTGTATAATTTAACACTTTCATGCTCTTTTGCTTGTCGACGGTTCTCCATCTATAAAGGAGTCTACACACCGGAGGATTGGTGCGACATTTCAGTGTATGAATATCCCACTAGAAAAATGTGAAAACTAGGTCAAGTTCGACCAGTTAGTGGTATCGCTGAGATCAGAATACGTGTCAAGTTTCAAAGCAGTTCCCTTCTCTACAAAATATAAGTTTATTAACAAAGAAAATTACTATCAATTAATAGAAACAAGGTAGTAATTTACAACTAAAACTCATTTTTTAGTTCAATCTAACCCAACAATCTACAGGTAGCTCAACTGATCCATATCAATAGCAGTTCCTAAACTTAATTTGTGTCTTGGCAAGTTTTCTATCCGTCGTCTTCATTTGTAATTTGCCACAAACGTACCTACTTCATGGTTCATGTAAAGATACACACTGCTATTATTGCGTTGCTCGTTACATTCTGAACTTGGCTGACGCTCTATCGCGCGTCTCGATTGTAAACCGCCGACAGTTTTTTGTCAACGTGTCGTTAGCTCGCCGACGTTGGTGTGTAGTCTCCATAAGGCGCGCTCCTACTATTTTCTCTGAATTATTACGGCAGATATATGTATTGTATACCCCGATACTAGCGCCATTACATATTTTATTTTATCATTACGTTGTTATACAAATGAATTATCAAAAATTCGGACCGCGCGTTGACGATACCTATCACAAGCTTTTTTTAATGTATCTGTAATAGTTTTGTTTTGTGTTATTCAGTCAGAGAGCTTGGTGGCCACCAATAGGAACTAAACTCTTGAAACAAGTATCTGCCTAAATAATACAATACAAAACTATTACAGATACATTAAAAAAAAAGCTTTTGATAGGTATCGTTTACGCGCGGTCCGATTTTTTGATAATTCCTTTGTATAACGTAATGATAAAATAAAATACATATGTAGTGGCGCTAGTATCGGGGTATATATACGCCTTAAGGGAATAAATAGATTTTATGTGTTCAGATTTGGGAAAAACAGGGAATAGACTCTGTACTCTGATTCTTTACATTTAAGACATCTTTACATGTGGACATTTTTCCTGCACGCAACCAAAAATATCATAGGTAGGTGCAAATCGCTCATTTTGTATCAATAAAGTAGTAGTGTCAAAATTCCTAGTATTTAAATGTTATTACTTGTGTAAGTGTTGTGGACGATAGTGACTTTTGATTGGTCAAAAGTATATGTGGTGTTCTGTAGGATTTATATTTTTTTTTGACTCGAATCTGTCAAAGAAAAACGGCCGTGTCAAAAATTTACCCAATGGTCACCTAAATTTACCCAATGACGTTTACATATTGTTCAGAAAACGTCTATTTGCTCGAAATCTTTTTAAATACTTTACGTGTTTCCCTTCTGTTCCCAGTAGTTCTACTGACCGTTTCATTGACTCAACTAGTGACTTTTGTCTCATAAGTTCCAAAATAGTGGTATAAAATGACCACTGGGACTAGTGATTAAACCTCTTTGTTGATAGGTTTGTGTGTAATGTACTGTAAAAGTGGTGTGTAGTGTAAGATGAAGTAATGTCAAAAATCACTAAAAAATAAAGAATGAATGGTCAAAAATATTTTTTGGGAAATGACAATAATGGGCAAGAGTTTGATTCGCAGAGAGTTGAGGTATTTAGTATCCATTGTACTTAAATTGAAATTATATTTTGTTACTTTTGCATTTAGATCATTCCTATTTCTCGTTGTAAAAGGGCAGCTTCTAAAAACCAGATTTAGTTTTGTTATTGTATAAACTAGAAAATATCATACATTTATGTAAAGTTAGCACATAACGTAACTTTAGTTTTGTAAAAATTCTATATTTTTCTTTATTTTAGTTAAATTTCATGAGTTTTTTCTTTAAACTTTGAATCGGATGAAGTTTTTTAACCATTTGACTTACTTTAGTATAAAAACTATCGTAGTTTGACGAATTCATTGCGGATGTAAGCGGGTTAACTACGAACCTTATTTGTGTTGGAAGAACACCAACAAATAAGGTTCGTAGTTAACCCGCTTACATCCGTAATGAACATGGTTTTTTATATTCAAAAATGTACTTACCCAATATGAATAAACTTTTAACATTAATGTGCGCATCGTGCATCATTTTATAAGAGTTATTTTTTGTAGTTGATCATCCAAAATTCGTTGGCCGAAAAAATTTGGGACCAAAGCTCAAAAAATATCGTGAACTTAGGCCGCCTTATCACTAGGCAAAACCCAAGAAATGTTTTCCTGATGATTTCATAAAATCTCTGTTTACGTCGTCAGCATAGATTATCTGGACTTATGGGACCTAATTGTAATCATTCCTTTATTATTATAAATTATTTCATCTATCTAAGTCGATGACTTTAGAAACAAAATAATTAATACACGTGAAACTAATATTTGCCTAGGGTTGATTCGGCCTGTGTTGCTTGTGGTATTATTTTCTTAATTTAAGTAAGTGCTTATGTAATTATGGTGCATAGTCCTTCTATTTATTGAGTTTATTTTAAATTAAATATTTTATTAGAAAGGAAAATAAATGGTCCCTGCAGATAACAAGATAAATTAATCACATTAAAACTTAAAATTATTATTTTTTCTATAGTTTAGCTTCGATTTATGTTCTTCCATAATATATTGTAGGGTACATCTAAAAGCAATAAATGTATTTTATTAATTTAGCTTTAACCCATGTACTATATTTTCTGCGTGTTTAATTCGCACAATTTATTATTATGTAAGTAAATATAATTGTTCTATTTAATGATTATATTAGTTTTGTTATGTTTAGGATCGATTTTAATGTATGATGATGTTATATGTACTGCAAGATGTATTGAATAAACGTAATATTATGAAATACATGTTTTACTTCTCGAAATTATTTCCGAGTATACTTACCTTGGGCAAATTCTGCAGTTGGGTAAAAATAATTTTAAGAAGGAGGCCAAGAGGAGGATCCAGCTAGGCTGGGCAGCGTTTGGAAAACTACGTCGAGTCTTCTCGTCATCCATACCGCAATGCTTGATAACTAAAGTTTTCAATCAGTGCGTCCTACCCGTCATGATCATGACCTACGGAGCTGAGACGTGGACACTCACGGTCCACCAGCTCAAAGTCGCTCAGCGAGCTATGGAAAGAGCTACCTATGCTCGGAGTCTCTCTGAAGGACAGAATTCGTAACGAATACATCCGACAGAGAGACATCCAAAGTTATCGACATAGCTCAAAGAATGAGCAAGCTGAAGTGGTAGTGGGCCGGCCATATCTCGCGAAGAACCGACAACCGCTGGGGCAAACGTGTTCTTGAGTGGAGACCACGACTTGGCAAACGTAGTGAAGGACGCCCTCCGGCCAGGTGGGATGACGATCTGCGAAAGACTGCAGGCAGATGCTGGATGCGGCAAGCTGAAGACAGGGCGCTATGGCGCTCATAAGGGGAGGCCTATGTCCAGCAGTGGACTAATTTAGGCTGATGATGATGTTTTACTTCACTTTGGACCCTGACTAATCTGCTGAGACAGTATACATTCACCAGAAAATTAATTAAACTATGCGAAAACGTGTCGGTTCGAAGAAGCTCAATTATTTCCACCAAAGTGGAGAGAAAACACTCGTGGATACAGAGAACTCTTGAGCAGGTGTTAGCACGCTGCTCATTGATCCAATATCGCTGCCACACACCCTAAAAACGAGCATTCAAATGTGGACTTAAACTCTTTAGAAACATTTTACAGTGACTAACCCCCGAATACTCAAACGCAATTCAGATTTAAGTACGGCTCAAATAACGATTTTTTGACAGAATTTCATGGAAAGCAGTCAAAAAATCGCGACTTGTGATGTGCTTATATCTGAGTTGGGTTTGAGTATTTGGGGGATGGCTTCCCACAAGTTTCAGACGAGTGGTCCGCGAGCTGTCTGTCATCTGACGCCGTCGTCAATATGAAATTCATCTAAAAATGTAACTAAATAAAAGATTCATAGCCCAAGACTTATTATGACTTATTATATATTACCGCTGTAAGTAAATGTATAACAAATTGTAACACTATTTGTGTAACTTATGTTATTTATTGTAATACGTACCTACTATAAATGTGATAATTATAATTTATAAGGCACACTAATATTACTTTAATTCTATGTATTTCTCTGTAAGTGAATAGTAATTCTTTTGAGAAATAAATATCTTCAACCACAAGACGCAGATGCTTCTGCGACTGCGCGAACCGCGTTAAATCTTTTATTTGAATGTACATTTTTGTGCTGTGCTGCAGCGGTGCTTTCCAGGTATGCGACAAGCTTTAGCCACAAATTAGGTTCTGAGAAGTGTACGTACGAAGGCAGTTTCTTTCGAAGTTGAACTCTATGACCTACCTCTAGTAAAATAGGTACAAAAATCGACGAGGGCCGGACTCCACCAAAGCGGAGACGACATGTGTTTTAAACAACGCCGCTGTGCATTCATCTCAACAAACATCCGTCGCTCGCCGCACGCAGCTCAGTTCCGCTCTAGCCAGCACACATCTCCGCTCCAGTCTAGCCAGTACGCATCTCCCGCACAGGTGCGGTGGAGACACCCTTGCTGAAAAACGTCTCTTCTCGTCTCCGCTTCAGACCTCCGCTTTGGGGGGTCTGGGCCTCGTCGGAGACGAGCCATGTGTGCACATACGTGTATATAAAGTTTTTGTTTTTATAGTGCGTAAGCCTCACACTCTGGCAAATTTCTAAGAAATTAAATAACATCGCAAAAATTTACGACTTCGGCGGGACTCGAACCCGCATCCTTCCGTCAGTACCGGAATGTAGCAACGTGACACCTCTCGTCAAACGAACTAAAGGTAACTTTAGTCTTTGAACAGGAATGGATAAATAATGTTTCCACTGTAGGTGGAGCTAACGGCGCTACAGTCCGTAGAAAGTCGCAAAGATTTTCGACTCCAGCATCACTCGACCTCGTGGTGTAGTTGGTTAGCACATTCCGGTTATTTAATTTCTTAGAAATTTACGTGTTTAAAGTTCATAACTTACACAAGTATAGTGTAATACATAGTTTTTGCCCGCGGCCTCGCATGCATTGTTTCTATGGAAACGTTTTATCCCATGGGAACTGATTTATGTTATTTTCGGGATTAGAATTAGATAATTTATAGATAATTTCAGCCCGCTCCGTTCAGTAGTTTTGGCGTGAAGAGGTAACACATCCATCCATCCATACATCTAAACATCCAAACTTTTGCATTTATAATATTAGTGCGATAGGTAGGGTTACCGCTGAAAGGAATATTTAAGAAAAAGATAATGATGATAAGCAATTAATAATTTATTCTTGAAAATTGAGCGCATATAAACTAACTATTAATCATAATAAATCAAAATAATTGTCACTTATCGATTACAATTTCATTTAATGTTTAATACTGAACTTAAAAAATAAAATATTGTTCACATCGTTTCAGTCTTCTTAAAATTAAATTATTAAATAAACAAGGAATGCTAGCCTTTGTTCCAACCAAATATCTTAACTTACAGATCAAAATCGACAAGCTGCGACTGCGAATTGTTTAAATTAAATTATAATATCGAGACATAAAAAAGAGACTTAATTCAAATGTTGTTTACAAAACTATAAAAGTACAGAAATAAATATTGAAAATAATCGTAAAGCTCAAAAGAAGCGTTTATAATATAGTGTAATGTTTAGCAGATACAGTACAGTTATAATTACAATACTCATTAATTAACCTTTCCTTATTTTTTCAGTCTCTTATTGAATTGTAAATGTTTTGAAAATAGCTGTTGTACAATGTGTCACAGAACATCCTGTGCTAAGCCGGAAGGGGTGCTTCTGGACCCCGGATGGTAAAAAAAATGTAAATTATGGCTTTTTTGAGGTAGATGTGTGACATTGCTTCGATATAGGTTTCTAAAAGGTTTTTTATTAATATAGTGCGTGAGACCTCACACTTAGGGTAATCAAATCACTCAAGGTATAAATTTCCGACTTCGACGGGACCTGAACCCGCATCTTTCCCTCAGTACGGAAATGTGCCAACCAACTACACCACGTGGTCAACGTAGGAGTCGAAAAACCTTAGGACTGAGGGGAGGATGCGGGTTCAAGTCCCGTCGAAGTCGAGAAATTTTTGGGATATTTGTTATCATAGGTGATTTTGTTTGTAAGTTACATAACTGATTTTAAAACATTTACAAATTCAAACGCATCTAAAGCTTTCGTTATAAACTAGTGTTCGCCTATATCACGTGTTTAAGCCTTCAGAAATCTCAATTGACAAATCAATAGCCAGTTCTAGGTCTGGTTGACGAAATTATTAAAAATCAAGCTCAGCAAGACACTTTAACTGAGGTTAAGAGTGATTGCGTTTAAAGAGATTGGTGAAATCAGACCTTTAAATACGTAAAAGTACCTATTAGTATCTACTTATTATTAATAGGCTGTAAAACAGTAAAATTTTACATCAGTAAGGCACTGGTTGATTTATAATTAAGAAATCAATCATAAATGTAAATTAAATTGACGCATTAAAAAGTTAAAATCAAAATACAGAATCATCATAATTGTAAAATAATCTTACTGAAAAAATACTAGTTAAAATCACTTATAATTAAATCACAATTAAAACTAAACATAATCTTAACGTGGAAATAATTATTAAAACTAAATTATTTGTGCACTTAAAGAATTATTATCGATTCTTTTTATTGAATAGTCAAAGTTCGATGTTTCGACCTACGTACTAAATTCCAGCCAAATTAGATGTACAATGTTTATAAACAAACCGCCCACACTTAACCTCAAATTCACTCTTTTGTCATGTCTTTTTATACGCAATTTACATTACTTGTCGATTTGAGATCCTTTCTTCAATAAATATTTCTATATTTTTTTATGAGTAGTGGTTTGTTTACAAACATTTTACATCGTGTTTGGCTAGTGTATAGATGCCATGTTTTTTATAGTGCCACAATATGTTTGTGATTTTCAATACTGAGTATATTTTTATGAGTGATGTTTTCTTTTTATTTTATAAAGACTTACCTATAGAATAAATCTAGATGTGCGTTATTCGCTCCAAATAGAGCCGATATTTATTTATTTAAAGAATTATATTTTTGCTTGAACACAAGTGCAAATAAATAAATTTACTGATCAATCAATACTACTTTGATTTGTTTTAAATATAGAAAGAATACGTATTATTTAAAATAAACCGTGTTGTTATTGTTTCTTGTAATTTATATTGAAACAACAAAGAAAGATCGACGAGGTTTAGTAAAAGACAAAGTTATAGATAATAGAGATTTAACTGAAGAGAGCATTTTGTTCGTGTAAGACTAAAGCTTTTATTCTAAAACTAGCTTCTGCCTGTGGCTTCGGCGTTTTTTGGAATACAAAGCAATGTGTATTATTCCAGGTCCATTTCTTTCGGTGTACAAAATTTTAGGCCATTCAGTAGTTTTGACGTTGTCTTCGGTCAAACATCTTCACAATGGCACTAACTTGGCCTTTATAATATTAGTAAAATTTTAAAGTGTTATATGATTTCTACATTATTATGTTATTTCTTTTATGTATTTAACGATTAACATTCAAATTATTGGACATTTAACATAAAACGATCACGAAACAAAACTAAACAAATTAATACTTATTTTTATGAATTAACTTTTTTAAATGCTTTTGGAATTATTTATTGCATTTTAATGGAATATTGGTGGTCAAACTGTCTTCTTATAAGAATTACATAATGTCTTATAGTTGAAATAAACAAAATTGACACCAACTAAGGCCATAAGTCTAATTAATTACTGGTCCTTTCGCCGTTCTCCATGCTGTATCAGGCCGTTTGTATAATGGCTAGGCTAATTGCAAATCAGCTGCGATCACGGTGTGGTAAGTGCAGTTATCTATTGGCATAACGGCTCAAGCGTTAGCAGTTGAAATGTTAGAGTGCGCGTTTACAGGCCGGCATCGGACAATCCACTGATAAATGCGTCCACAGATCGGCAATCCGAATGTCGTCATTCGCACTAAACGGAAAAGTTGCCTTCAAGGATCCTGGCCGGCATTGCCGACAGTCCGCTCCGTGCGGTGCGGATCTTGTATGACAAACCATTGATGGGGCTAGTGCGGATTGTCCGTCGCCGGCCTGTGAACGCGCACCCAAACGTTTCAACTGCTAACGTTTGAGCCGTAATGACACTACGTAGATAACTAAACTTACTACACCGTAATCGCGGCCGTGTAAATTCCTTAAGCTGATGGTCGTAAACGTCACTAAGCTATCTTGTTGAATTAAATTAATAAGGTATTCCAACCAACCGAGCGTTATTTTTGCCATCGGCCTAGAAATTCAACGAACGGGCGACATATACATTCGACAACAAAAAATACTCAACATTATCAAACTTTTCAAACTAGTAAACGCCTTGTAAATGTGCGACGATTGGAAAAAAAGAGCTTGAGCACCATTTTTTGCCGTCGAGTGTATTATATTCATTATGTATACGAGCTATAAAGTTAAAACTGCGAATGGAGGCCGTATGACAAAGTTCTAATGGAGGCCGTATGACATACTGCGAATGGAGGCCATATGACAAAAACAGCTCTTGACTGATTTCGGTCGCTATTCACTATTTCAACTATACTTTAAAAAAATCTATCCACGCCCTCAATTTTTTTAAGTTATTTTGAGAATTTCAGCTTAATTTGCTGTTATTCGCAACAGGGCGGGTCGATTAATTTGACGACCAGGGGGCCTATTCCATTCCATTCGCTTCACCATGACAATGATACCATCGCCGAATCCCCACCATAGACGTGTTGGTATTCTACGGGCGATTTTGCTCGATATAATTGTCACAGTGAAGCGATTATTCCAGCAGAATTGGGCCCCTGTGTATGTTCTAGTTTTCTTTAAGTGCATACATGACGCTGTCTTCGAAGCTAGCTGCCACGGTGTAGTTCTTGGTGGCCAGGTAGCTGGTGGTCTTGTTCCTGTAGAGCGATGATGAAGAAGTTCTAATGGAGGCCGTATGACATACTGCGAATGGAGGCCATATGACAAAAACAGCTCTTGACTGATTTCGGTCGCTATTCACTATTTCAACTATACTTTAAAAAAATCTATCCACGCCCTCAATTTTTTTAAGTTATTTTGAGAATTTCAGCTTAATTTGCTGTTATTCGCAACAGGGCGGGTCGATTAATTTGACGACCAGGGGGCCTATTCCATTCCATTCGCTTCACCATGACAATGATACCATCGCCGAATCCCCACCATAGACGTGTTGGTATTCTACGGGCGATTTTGCTCGATATAATTGTCACAGTGAAGCGATTATTCCAGCAGAATTGGGCCCCTGTGTATGTTCTAGTTTTCTTTAAGTGCATACATGACGCTGTCTTCGAAGCTAGCTGCCACGGTGTAGTTCTTGGTGGCCAGGTAGCTGGTGGTCTTGTTCCTGTAGAGCGGGTCGGATGACTGGACCTCTATTACCTGCGAAAGACATCGTTTGTGAGTGTTTTGTCGTACATCCTAATAGGTGAATTAATTAAAAGATGGCCCATTGCCTAGCAGAAGATCGATCAGGGGAATTCAATAATCAATTACCAAATATGTACGAGCACGTACATTGTGCATTGCCCTAATTAATGCCAATCGCGCATTTACGCCAGTCGTCAATTTTAGCACTAGTTTTTACTATATTCAGTTCGCGATCACCTGTCAATCGACACACGCGTCTCACTATCATTTCATTAGTAACTAGTTTATCGTTAAATATATCAGTTAAAATTTATCTTTTGGTTTTTCTGATATATTCAGCTTAGTTACTGATGGAACCCACACAAATAAAACGGCGCTTTGTAATTCGCAATGGTACTTTATTGCAAAGTAAAAGACACCTTACCGTTCTAAGTGAGCTCACAAACAAAATTTCACCAGAACCTTATAGCAAGAACCCGTGCGTTCTCTTCAGCGCGATCTAGCCTTCGGTCACTTTTGCTAGCGACATCTAGTTATTTTTCGATGGTACTAATTTGATGTTCTATAAAAATCGTCTAAACAGTTACTATAATGTGGTGTACGACCGTACAAAATAATAGGATAGTGTAAATAAAATCTAATCAGTCCGTCAGTTAGATTATCAGAAGGTATTGGATATGTATTTTTTTTTGTCGATTAAACAAAAAATTATGAAGATACAGCCAGTTAAAGTTACGCGTGACGTCACACCTTGCAACACTTTTTAGCACGTAGAGGAGTGACGTCACTTCCCTTCACTCCCAAGTCCCAAACTTGACGCGCTTTATTTTTGTCTTTTTTTTGTTTGATTGACAAAAGAAAAAATATGTGTTCCAATATCTTCTGATAATCTAACTGACGGACTAAATAGTTTTTTTTTTTTACCCAGGACACTCAACCTCAACAGTCTGTATTGGTCCACTGCTGGACGCAGGCCTCCCCCTGATAAGCGCCTTATTGGCTTTATCACATGGGGGTGTAGTGCCCATAATCCTCACATGCGGTTGGGGATCGCAGTTCGGTGGTAGAATTGTTCTGCAGGGGGCGTTGCTGCCCGCCCCTGGTGGATATCCCTTAGTCGCCTCTCTAGACACCCGCGGGAAGATTTGGGGTCGTGCAAATTCTAAGCCACACAGCTTAACTCGCTTACATGTATAATGAATTTGTCAAGCATTTTTCGAGGGCTGCGAATTAATAATAATAAAATCATTTATTGCCTGAATAATTCCACTGCTTATATATATAAACATGCATGCATAGGTATACAATATACTACAAAGAACTAACAATATAATAAAAGAAGAACTAAGTAGGTACATAATTAACGTAATAATCTAGTAGTTCCATTATGATGACATTAGTAGTAATAACTTCTTTCAGGCAATAAGGATAAGCTCAGCATGTGCGGCGCTGGTTTTCAGTTTGCCCCTATGCACGTCTGGTGATCGTCGGCAAGATTCGAGTGTTTTTTTTTGCGAGTTTATTTTGGTTGCTCTATTAAAACCAAGAATGTTGCATCCAGATAAGGTGTCTGTGTGTGTATTCCGCCTTCGCTCGTCGCCGTCGCTCATTTCTAGGACACTACCGTATAATAATAATAAAACTTGTCTTTGGTTACTGTTACGTATGAAGTAGTTAGCATCTATGCATGTGTGCGTGCCTGCACCCGCGCCACCTCAGTACAATAAAGAAGTGTTACCAACCAGCGGTCGTTTCACTAGTGTCTATGAGCTCCCCTGCCCCTATATCTGGACCTACAACTCTGGACTAAATATACCAGAAGAGCGCATGATGGTATAAGAGTGACATATAATAACATCTTTAGGCATCTTATGGGCCTGAAGCGCTACTGTAGCGCTTCAGAAATGTTCACAGAAACCCGTGTAGACTCTTTCAATGCCATCCAAAGAAAGAGAATTGCGTCATTCATGTCTAGAGTTGACATGTGTAAAAAACGACATTATTGTAAGCCTGTCTGACCGTCTGATTTTATCAGACACTTACAGACAGTGGGTGAATATTGCCACCTGACGTACTGAGTACTGAACCTAGTACCTTTAATTTTATATGTTAATTATTATTTTATTTTATTTTTATATAAATTTGTTTTCATGACGTCAAAAAAATGGATCTTGTGTCTGCAATAAAGAATTATTATTATTATTATTATATCGTACAGTTACCTGTATATGCACGCTCTCGTATGGCACATGCGTGAGCGCGGGCAGCGCCGCGTCGCCGCCCAGCAGCACGTAGTCGGCGGAGGTCGCCTCGGCCGCGAGGAGCAGCGTGTACAGCGGCAGGCAGAGCACGCGCGACCGGAACAGGGAGCTCTCGCCGCCTTCCGAGTATGACACCTGGGGACAACAACAGATCATGAAAACTATTGAGACACCGGCAGACACTTTAGACACTTAATCAATGGAGAAGGATTAAGAAATGTATATAAGTAAAAATAAATAAATAATGCTGGACAATTCACATAGCATTATCTAGCCCCAAGCTAAACAGAGCTTGTGTTATGGGTACTAGATAACTGTTATACTTAATAAAATACACTACATAGATACGATATTTTTTATTAACCTTTTGACCGCCACGCCCCAAACGCATTCTCGTATCCTCTACGCCAAAGCACAAATTGACCAAAAATACCTACGAAAAAATGGTGCTGCCAAGAGTCGATAAAATGCATATTGTCGATAAACACATGGAGACTTGATTTCGTTGGTTTTTTATGCAATAAACAACTTTTTAAAATCTGGGATGTTTTATTACATTTTGAACGCCACCTTAAAATGATAAAATCTAACTCTCCAAGCCATCCAAGTTACAAAAAGAAGGGCTTCAGGTTAGAAGCACTACCTTCAATTTTCGAGTTTTACTTGATAACAATTTACTCTATAATATATTAATTGTTACGCCGCAGTTGCCGATGTTTTGCCTATATAAAACCAGAAATCAGATCGACAACAAATATTTTCAAATAACAACAGCACATCACTATTCACCCACGTGATGTCTTCTGTTGTCGTGAATAGCCGACATAGGCGCGGCTGGCACGATGTTTGAAAGCTTGCTTACATCTGAGGTAGTGATGTGGTAGGTTATAGTCGCTGATTATCGATAAGGGCAAGTATATAGGTACCTGTCCACTCTTGAAATGAAACTAAAATGGTCATCACATCACATGCATTGAATGCCAAATAACTAGTTGGGTACCTACCTACCTACCATGTAGTAACTGTCAAACCACTAAAGATTGAAGACACAAATAATATTATCACTACACAATGCAGAGAAAGAAACGGTACCTACCTACCTACCAGTTATACCAACATAGTCCCTACCCATCAGTGTAATAAGTAGGTAGACGCAATAATAAGTACCTACCTACCTACCAGTTATACCAACATAGTCCCTACCCATCAGTGTAATAAGTAGGTAGACGCAATAATAAGTACCTACCTACCTACCCTAGTCAACTGCACTTAGGTACCTACCTAGGTACAATACAATACACTTTATTGCAAACCAAGAAAATAAAAAAACAATACAGGGAACGAGAAATAACAGAATTGCAGAATGGGCGGCCTTATCACTAAAAGAAGAGAAAAACTAACAGTTTAAGACTAAAGAAAGAATCCCCGTATCGGGTGAATGTTGCATTATTATTATTTAGTGCTAGAATTTGTGTTCTTGGTAGGTAGGTCGAAGTAACGGTCAATGACCTTTCTAACCGTTATTGTACCATGAATGCTATTAAAGTATTTTATACCTAATTATCTTCCTTGCTACTTGCAGAATTTCTTCTCATTAATTATCATTCATGCATGGTACAAATTCTTGCCGCTTTTTAGGAAATTTCACTAGGTAGGTATTAGGTACCTAGGTATTATTTTATTTTCTTCATTCTTTATTCATTGTAAATTGTCTTAAACAAATTATTTCTACGCATTACCTATCCATCTAACATCTTTTATTGATTTTCTGTCCACGTAATTATTTCCTTGAGTCGGATACCTATCTCATAATCAAACCGATTTAGGTACCTACACTACCTACTTACCAATGATGAAAGTACCTACCTATCTAGTACACAAAAATTTATCCCGTTCCCAACGTAGGCAGGCACCTACTCTAATCTTACAAGAAAGAAATAAAATGTAGGTAGGTATGTAGGTACCTACCTACCCACCGAACTACAGGGAACCTGTGTGCTTCGAAGCAGAAACATGCTTTTGTCGAAGTTTGAAACAAGAGATCTATGAACCTACAAATACCTACATTTTACCTATGAATCCAAAATCAATAGCAGATAAAATCCAAAATCAATAGCAGATCGGACATACTTGGAATGCACTTGCACGTCACTACCATTGTCTTGTTACGCTGATGACGTCACTTACGGTCGTGTAGTCCCGACCGTGGCGTACGCTACACTGATAAGGGATGATGAACCAGTGATGTGCTTTGGTGGGGATTATGAATTATCGATCCTGCTCATGGATCATTTTTATTTTCATTATGCGTTTGCAGAGTTAAAGTTTGGGTTTATTATGAGATCATAATAGATATTTATTATTTATATCATGAGAATGAACATGAAATAAATAATAAATATCTTGTTTAAATGTAAATTGTCTATTTTTTATCACCTTCGCTTGGTAGCTGTATACCACAACACTAGCGGTCGTCTCCTGCCGACAATGGCGTGCGAATCACGCCCGCTGACGGGATTTTATTTCAATGTTTCATCATCGAAATTTTTATACAACTAGGGGTTTTTCTTATAAACCTTTAATATAGATGTATAATAACTAAAACAATATTCCTTTTAGGATAAATAAAACGCAGAACTAACAGTTAAAAGATTGTGTATTTCGTTTTTTTCTTGGAGCAGTTTTGGTCGTCTAATAACGACACTGGCGTAGTAAGCACAATTTGAAATGTCGAGTATAGACGACGGTGGCGGTCAAAAGGTTAAACATAGAAAACACCCAGACCAACGGAACAAATTTCAGCAGATCGTACACAAATTTGTTCCGAGGCGGGAATCGAAACCGCAACCTCCTGCGTCGCAGGCACAACTTCGCCCGCTGCGCCACGGAGGTGGTCTATAACAGAAATAGAGCTCTGAAACACAGAGCCCGGGCCGAGGTTTCTGGCTACACGAATCGCAAGACCGTTTCTAAATGGTTTCTATGACTTTCTGCGACCATAATTGAACTGTGCTGTAGTGTGTAGTAGTAAAACACTTAGCTGATTCTCCATTTCTTTTCTGTCCATTCGTAGAATTGGTCTAACATCAAACAACATACGCTGGTGTTCCACATAGATAAATAGGCACATTGATAGTTGAATAAAGACGACGTACATGACCCTTAGATCATCTTTCTAATTACATGTTATATTAAGACGAAGTGGGATCGGTTTTGTGAGACAAGGACGAGCGAATGTCGCGCGGGGAAGGCGAGAAAGGAAGGCAAGAGACGCAGAATGACCAGCCCTTTTTTTGCTCTAAAATAATACTCTTTCGCAATAAATTAAAACCATAATCGTCTAAAGTATTTATAAGAGGGAACACGTAGACGAAATTTAATTGAAATGTGATAAATAACTAGCAAATGAGACTGCTTTTTCCGTAGAAGTATTCATGCAAAAATAAAGATTTAGAGGAAAGTTTGCGATTTTTTTGTATCGAGTCAAGTTTTGTCAATCGATTCATAATTTACTAACTAGATTCCTAAACTTTTGATGCTTATAAAAACTTTATAAAAAAAAAAATTTTTGCCCTTAAATTGATTTTTCGTACAGTCAAAACGTGGGTTTTGGGACTCACTTCACCTTAAGTATATCAGTTATCTAGTACCCATAACACAAGCTCTGCTTAGCTTGGGGTTTTATGATGCTGTGTAGACTGTAGATTGTCCAGCAATATTATCATAATATTGTTTAAGCACAAGCATTATGATGTTATAGTGACACAGTTTAGCTTATAGTACGCGGCGCAAACGCGTTTCGATGATTCGGCGTTTTTACTGGCTAAGCCGATCGTCGCCAGTCACTCCACCAAGGCACCAACCTTGCCTAGAGCAGTCACTTCTCAACCCTCTGCCTAGTACAGTACAGACATATCCTAAATTAAAGGATTATAGATTAACGAAAATGAATGTACTTGTGTTAACAGTGTGAATATAGACTCTCAGTATAGTGAACAAACTCTTTTATTTACAACTAACCCACAGTAGCTAAAGACTAAATATAGTTAATACAAAAATGTTACAGATACCTCTCTAGGATGCTGCGTGGGACTGAGGCAGGCATGCGCGGCGCGCGCGTTGGTCCGGAGCGCCAGGTAGTCCCGCGGCGCCGCGCGCGCCACCACGCCGCGCCAGCCGCGCGCGCGCTCCAGGTACAGGGTGGACAGCGAGCGCGCGCCGCGCGGGAGGAACTCGATGAATGTCCCGTTGTACTGGAACAGACAAAAATACACCTTACTAAGAAAAAAGGTAAACTTTAAAGATGTCCTGGATAATTTTTCGGTTCGACTTTGCAGCACCTTCTGAGCCGCGGATCAAATAAACCAAATTATCCTTTGTATCCGCTTAGGTCACGTGACCGCGAACTTCACTCACACTAATATTATAAATACGAATGTTTGGATGGATGGATGTTTGTTACCTCTTCACGCTAAAACTACTGGACCGATCTGGCTGAAAGTTTGCATACAGGTAATTCTAATCCTGGAATCAAACATAGGCTACTTTTTATCACATAAATCAGTTCCTATGGGATAGAAATCACCTTTAAACGTTTCCATAGAAACAACGCGTGCGAAGCCGCGGGCAGAATATATAACATAAAAGATGGGCGATTTTATACCACTGAATAAATCGCTAGTTTTATTCATGAACTACATGACTTGTGCACTTCGATAATTTTTTGCTTTTCTCCTTTATGGGGTCTGTGATTTCGAGGTCATTCTGTTGGGCCAAAGCTTCCCCCTGATCTTAATCAAATTTCAGTGTTCGTAGGTGTAACAGACGGACAGAGGGACGATCCTCTCAGAATGTATAATAAATAAATAAATAAATAATCCTGGACAATTCACACAGCATTACCTAGCCCCAAGCTAAGCACAGCTTGTGTTATGGGTACTAGATAACTGATATACTTAATTAATACAATACACTGCATAGATAGATTTTTTTTTATTATACAGAAAACACCCAGAACACCCTGAACAAATATCTGCAGATCGTACAAATATTTGTCCCGAGGAATTGAACCCGCAACCTCCTGCGTCGCAGGCGGACCTACGCCCGCTGCGCCACAGAGGTCGTCAATGTATGTATGTACACTCACAATCTCGCCGTATAGCTGGTCGAGCACGTGCACGCGCGGCGTGGGCGCGGGCGGCGGCGCGGCGGCGCGCGGCGGCGGCGGCGCCAGGTGCAGCTGCCGGACGTACGCGACCAGCGGGGCGGAGCCCTGGGGAATGCGCGCTAGCTCGTAGTCACGGGACATGTTCACTCGGAACTGAGCTGCTCCTAGAGCTGAAACAAACGGTTATAATATAACTATCATGGCTCACGATAAAATGTTCATTAAACCTATGACTGCACTCACAGGTGCACTGTTACGCATTACTGGCTTCGAAAAAAATATGATGCTGTTTTTAAATTAGCTCTGCAATTTTCTAAAGTAAAAATACAGGACTCTGAGTGCGGTCGTTAAAGAAGATTTATATTTACCAGTTATTTCAGCAGTTGCATCAACGCTAAAATATAATAAATCATCCTTCCTATTCTATTATTAAACAAATTTTTATAAATGCGAAAGTAACTCAGTCCGTCTCCTCTGTCTGGTACATCAGTAGCTTTACATGACACATTTACTGCATGGATGCCTAAGAGATTGATTGTATCTAGTGGAAGGACATAGGCTTATTCCTATCCTGGAAAAGCAGGTTGGAAGCCAGGAGCACAAGCTAGTATGACAGTTTGATAGCTAAAACAGAAAACAAGGACACAACAGGATTCAATATGTGTACAATTTAATGTCTGATAAAGTATAGTGCCCAGCAGAGGTAAATTCATGTCTGAAATGATTAAAAATAAATTTAAAATTTACTTTACACAGTTATTTCCAAAGTTAGCTGTAATTCCTGTATAGGCATTACAAATCAGCAACTTAAATGCCACTAAACATATGTACATGAAAAAATCCATCTATCATGAATTCAACCATAGAAATATGATCATCATTTAACTACACCCTCATCTGCACCATGCAGTGACTCTATGTAACCCTGGCTGATGTTCTGTAAGTCGATAGCATGCTGTTCAATACTATGAACAAGACCCGACATCTTCACTCTCTCAACGGCTTTGTTATTAAAATCTCTGGCAAACTCTTCGACTTCATTTGTGTATTTTTCTAACTTTTGAGCATTTTCTTTAAAGATCTTTTTTAATTTCTTGAAATATACTCCAAGAGGTGCTTTTAGTTCAAGCTTCTTCATTTTTTCTGTCACGACATTGGCTGTAACGAAAATTGGTCCCATATTGCTTACGAAACCAACCATAGTACCTACCTATTGCTTTAAACTATATGAAATACCATAGGTTCTCATTATTGGATAATTGTATCCCATCTGTACTATACAACTATATTTCAACAGCAAGATAAAACAAACAACTTTTCGTTATTACTCAAAGTTGGAGGTTCATATGCAAGATTAAACAAGATCCGCCAAGTGCAAGTGTAACTTGTGCACTGAGGATTTCGAACATTTGTCAACATTAATATGAGCTAAAGGTACCGATTAGACACTTCGCAATTTAATGAATACCTAAGAATAGTAGGCACCATCCTACATTTCAGATGGATCTCTCTGCTTCGGTGATAGGGGGTAATGGTAAATTTATTAACCTTTTACAAGATATTTAAGAAAGTGTTATTTAAGAAAGTGTTATTTAATAAAGTTTAGGATTGAGCCTAAATTCATTTATCTCTTTCTTGGGTCACCCTCTTCTAACACTGCCTAGCATGTTCGAGCTCTCGGTAATTTATTCTTTAGCAAATCAATTTAATGTCTAACTGGCCCTAGTGTTTATAGTAATGTGAAACAGTATGTGAATCAATACTTTAAATCATCCACAAATTCCATACAGTATGTAACATACAGAAATTTAAAAAACTGTTTCGAAATGATCAAGCCGATACCTTGACAACATTTGATAACTCACTCGACTTTGTAGGTCTATTTTAAAATTTCAGCATCACTATTTGCACGTATAATTTTCATTTTAATTTTTAAAAAAAGGAAATTAGTATAAATTTCATTTATATCTTCAGATCTGTACGGGCGCACTAAATGTTTTACTATTTTAAATTTCAAGTTAGTAGCAGTGGTAGTTTCTGAGATATTAAAGAGGGAAAAAAGGACAGATAAAACAAGACATAAGGGTTTCGAAACTGATCTCCGATCTCAAAACCCTAGAAATCTCTACAGATTTAACACCTACACTGCAATCACCAACCCACCTGCCAAATGTGGCGATTATAGCAACACCCTGCTTATTTCCGGGAGGCATGTTCAACAGCGGACATTACGAGTGCTGATGTGGGAATTGTTGTACTCACCAACAGTGTCCATGTAAATCAGCAGAATGGTCATAACAGTCACGAAGGTTAGGACAAATAGGACAGCAGGCAGCAACTTTCTGTACAGGGTGTGCGGAGACTTCTTTAAGCTCGGCATAGGGAACCGAGGTGATCCAAATGTTGGTGGTTTCTGTTGTACTGCCTTATCCAGCGCTGGTTGAGATTTGCCCTGGGTTGGTACTGGTTTGTCCTGGGTTGGTGTCATTTTCTCCTGAGATGGACATTTGCATTGAGTTGGTACACATTTGCACTGAATCAGTGAAGTTTTATTCAGGGGTGGTATAATTTTTTCCTGTGCAGGAACAGGTATATCCTGAGATCCACATTCACACTTGATTGGTACAGGTTTTTCTTGAGTTGGTTTGCATTTACACTGAATTGTTACAGCTTTCTCCTGAGATGGTACATGTTCATCATTCATTGTTTCGGGAACTTTCTCAGTCGGGACCTCAACAGGTTTTCCTGACATTTTTCCTGGTTTCTCCACCTTTTTTGCCATCTCTGGTGATTTTTCCATAGCAGAGTTGATTATGCCTTCTTTTTTAAAGTTGACATCTTTTTCATGTTTATCAGGCATATTGTTTTCTTGAGTTTTCTGTAACAACTAACAGCGTTTGAGGAAACTTTGTTTGCAGGGCTTTTACACAGCAGTTGATAACGAAATGGATACCTACACAAAGACCCTCAGAGAATAGATTTTCTGATTTCTTTAGCAACCCAGATATAAATTGGGTGTTTTAGACTGATAATTTCGTCAGAACTTCACGAGATTCACGTGTGATTTTATAGTAATTTGAGGATATATTCCAAAACACTACAAATTTTATCAGAATCAGTTGCCAAATGAAGCCTTTTGACTGGTGACAGGGGCAGGTGTGACAAGTTTTTATAACCTTTTTTCTTGGAGCTCTTTATACAGTTAAGGGAAGATATTATGCTCTTTGTGTTCTGAATGAAGAATATCTACTGGAATTACACCTAATATTTGCAAACTTACTCGTAAAAAACCTGTAAAGCCGTTCAACGTTTTGTTTCCGTGATATTATCTACTGTGAACTTCCTGCCTGTGATGTAATCTGATGCAATTTCACTGAATTGTTTACCACATCAGCTATATTAAAAATAGCACTAAAATAATAAATGCTCAAACCTGAAACAACAAAAAATAAACAAGTAAAATTGAATTTCAAACATGAACAATGCGAGAGAGTCCAAACCAAAATGAATGAATGAATTGAATTGAATCCAATCCAAACAACCCAAAGTGCTGCCAACAGGGTTAAATCGAATTCGACATCAGTAATGTGGCTGGCACATGAGGCAAATGATAATTTGTACAAACATACTTGCACCGTCTTGCACTAACCAAGTTGTAGCAAAGTCAAACAAATCGTAACAAATTACATAGGCTTGTTGAAAAAATATCGATATTATTTTTTTGCTGTATCGATATTTTAGAGCGATATTTAATGTTTCGATATATCGATATAAAATTCCATGTATAGAATAGGTATAAAAATCGATATAATACTAAAAAAATATTTTATATACATTGTATGCTTTTTTTGACAACCTCAGTGGCGGCGCAGCGGGCGAAGGTCGGCCTGCGACGCAGGAGGTTGCGGGTTCGGTTTCCGCCTCAGGACAATGTTTATACGATCTGTAGATATTTGTTCAGGGTATTCTGGATGTTTTCTGTGCATACTAAAAAAACTGTCTATGTACCCATTACACAAGCTCTGCTTGGCTTGGGGCTAATGCTGTGTGAATTGTACAACATTATTTATTTTGTTTTTGGCCGATTAGATTAGTTAAAAATTATTATTGATTAGTATTTTGCTAGTAATGATAGATAATTGAAGTAGATTAGGCCAAATAATGCTTTCCACTCTTAGACTTTACTTCTGCTTTCCATGAGGCAGAGTCGAGTCACTATAGCAGGCTATTACAAAAAAAAAATTTAGATCGCCAATATTCTTTGTCATACCGATATATCGATATGTTTTACATATCAATATCGATTTTGATATGTTTATGAATATCGATATGTCGATTTATCGATTTTTTGTTCACTTCCGATATACTTAAATTTACAATCCTTTACAATTCATAAAATGTTTTATTGTTTAACACCCAAGTTATCTTAATTATATTGATTGTTTCTAAATGGCTGCAACTAGACAAAACATGTTAGATCTAGCATTAAAATGTGAAGCTAGCAGCACTGGTGAGTCACTTTCCATCTGTCCACCACCAAAGATCTGACATTTTTGGCAACGAGACGCGCGCGACGAAAATTTCTACCATTTTCTACCAATGTTTGATTGAGATGAAATGAGATTTTACAAATAATTTTATTGAGGGCCCTACGAACGAGCCTGCTGCGCCGAGCGCCTCTGGTTTTCCGAATCAATCTATTTTTATTTCAACATTTATTTAGATGAATTAGACACCCAAAAGTACGTTTACGTAGATACGAATACGAACTAGAGATAAAAATAGACAGAGAACTCATAAAAATAATTTTAGGTATATGAAAAATTAGATGATAAAAATAAAAGAACAACTTTATTGGAATTTTTCATTTCTGTCGTGGAGGACTCTATCAATAAGTCGTAATAAACGTACCTACCATAAATCTACACAACGCAATAAATTGATGATGATGACAGACCTGGTTATTATTTAAAATAATAATTATAAGTAGGTATAGGTACTTGAATGCTTTGGTTTCAAAGTCAGCCAAATCAAAAATAACGATTTTTTAACTGGATATGACGCCGGAATCTCTAGAATGATCTCAATAGATTCATACCCTGCAAAAGCAGCTAATTCCACGCTAAGTCAGTGAAAAAGTGGACAGAAATACGGCTTTCGAATCAACTCAGCCAAATCAAAAGCACTCGCTCTTTCAAAACTGGCTAAATCCGGTCAGGTTCATTCATCAATCAGCTTCGAGTATTTTGTATGGAGGTGTAGTCCATATTGTTTTCTGTTCATTTCTTGGAATTTACGAGAGACATTGTTATGCCGGGTTTTTATTAAATATTAATTTAAATAATGGAAGAGAGTGTACCTATTGTGTGTGGCAGAAACATTGCCTGAATACTCCAGGTAAGGCTGCAATAGAAATCTAATTATTGGAATAACAGCAAACAAAAAGTTGACCGGTAAGTAAACTTTACACTTACAGGAACATAATGAGATATATTTACCTACACTACATTTATCCCAAAATGTTTACAAAAATAAATGTCCACCCGTGCGAAGCCGGGTCGGGCCGCTAGTTATAAACAGACAGCTGTCTGTTTATAATGTTACGCAAAATAAGCCCTTATAGCGTAGCGTACCTATCCATATACTCCCTGATCAAAGGAGGAGCGTAGACAAACACTTATAGGGTTGTCGACCCCACAATCACATTTTTAGGGTTTCGTACCCAAAGGGTGAAAACGAAACCCTATTACTAAGCCTCCTCTGTCTGTTTGTCAGAGGGGTCTATCTCGTGACCCGTAAGAGCTAGATAGTTGAAACTTTCACAGAATGTGTACTTCTGTTGCCGCTAGGTAACAACGAATACCTACTAAAAATAAATTAAATATTTAAATTAAAGGAGGCGCCCATACAAAATCAATTTTTTGGCTATTTTTGCTCTAAATTTGTCGAGACCCTGTGCTGTGTGTATCTCCTGAACCATAATAGGTAGATATAAGAAACTTTCTATATATGAGTAACAGTTCAACTTTAATATCAAAAAATAAAAAAAGTTGCATACAAGTAATTCTAATCCTGAAATCAAACATAGGCTACTTTTTGTCCCATAAATCAGTTCCCATGGGATATAAATCACCTTTACCCCTCGTTTTCACCAAGGTATAATACATGTATTTTACAAATTTTATGCAATGTTTTCGTTTTTCATATACATGTATAAAACATGTTGTAAACAAAACTTGTATGAAACTATATACATGTATAAAACTTGTTGTAAGCATACAAAACTTGTATGAAACTTGTTGGTTGAAAACTTCTAGTTGCCTACATGTTTATGATCTCATGTTTTGTTGTAACTAAACTTGTCGAATTCGTGACAAATTCAGTCTGTAGGTAGTTTTATAATTTCAACTAATATAAAAAACTGTTCGTTTTATAAAGCTCTCAAAGAACAGAGATTAAATATTCCAGAACCAAGACCATTGGCTGGCAGGACAGTAAACAACAATTAATAACATTCATGAATTAATAAACAACAACATTAATAACATTAACATTAATTAATTATTAACATTAATGTCCATATGCGAAGCAATTGCTGCCAATGCGTCTTTTTTCTTCTGACGATCTTTATAAACTTCATTTTTCACATTCCACAGGCATTCTTGTACATGTAAAAGCTCAATGAGTTCTAAAGTTAGTTTCTTTGACCACTCCATTCTTCTTCATCTTTCGTTTTCGCTAGGAAACAAACGCGGTCTGTCCGGTATGTTGAAAACTTTATCCAACACCCATGGATAAAGTTTAAAACTTGTTTGTAATTAGTATTATACAGAAATTGCAATAAAATAAACAATACTTGTCTAAAACACGATTGTATTTTGAGGTGAGAACGCTATCAATGTATCAGACAAGATCTAACATGTCACAGATTCCAGTGTAAACGCAAATGTGTTTTAAACTTGTAAATATACTTGTTGGCAACACAGTGTGAACGAAAGAATGTTTGAGACAGTCTCAATACATGTTTAAAACAAATAATTATGTTTTGACAAGTATTCTACAAGTTTTGTATCAAACTAGTATTTAACTTGTTTCTTGGTGAAAACGAGGGGTTAGACGTTATTACCCCTCGTTTTCACCAATAAACAAGTTAAATACTAGTTTGATACAAAACTTGTAGAATACTTGTCAAAACATAATTATTTGTTTAAAACATGTATTGAGACTGTCTCAAACATTCTTTCGTTCACACTGTGTTGCCAACAAGTATATTTACAAGTTTAAAACACATTTGCGTTTACACTGGAGTCTGTGACATGTTAGATCTTGTCTGATACATTGATAGCGTTCTCACCTCAAAATACAATCGTGTTTTAGACAAGTATTGTTTATTTTATTGCAATTTCTGTATAATACTAATTACAAACAAGTTTTAAACTTTATCCATGGGTGTTGGATAAAGTTTTCAACATACCGGACAGACCGCGTTTTTTTCCTAGCGAAAACGAAAGATGAAGAAGAATGGAGTAGTCAAAGAAACAAACTTTAGAACTCATTGAGCTTTTACATGTACAAGAATGCCTGTGGAATGTGAAAAATGAAGTTTATAAAGATCGTCAGAAGAAAAAAGACGCATTGGCAGCAATTGCTTCGCAAATGGACATGTTAATAATTAATTAATGTTAATGTTAATGTTATTAATGTTGTTGTTTATTAATTAATTATGTACGGCTGCTAGGGAGGGTACAGAAAGACCGAGTTCTCGTGCAAAATTTAATTAAAAAATAAATGAATTACAAATTATCTTAAGTACTATTTGACTCCATCGATGTTAGATTGAAAGTGAGTCGGTGAATCAGAAAGAACAAAAGGAACAAAAGATACCGCGACACTCATTATAACTAAAACTCGCGTCAGCACACATTGTCTCTTTCGAGTTAACGCGCCCGGGTGGTCAAATCGTTACGAAACTGCATGGATTCTTGGTAAACGGTTACGGCGGTAACCAAGTGCCCGTCTTGATGTCGCAATGGTGTAACATCTCCCTCCGCAAGATCTGCATCTATTTAGAGACTTTCGTCGAAAATAGTGCAGATAAAGGATGAGCAGGTTTCTCGGAAGTGGTTTCAACTTTAGATGAACTCGGATGTTCCTCTTCCTTTTTAGAAAAAGCTTCCAGTGGTATGTCAGCGTTGACTTCTCGTTGATTTCTATTGCGTCGAAGTATCACGATGATAATGAGTGCATCTGCACCGAATAAAATATAGATGGGGATCGTAGTGTGATATATAACATCGATGTTCGATGATTTCAATGATACTGGTTCAAGAACCACTGTAAAAAATCAAATCGCTGTTCAAGAACAGCGATTTCGGAGTTACTTGAATGTAGCTGGCTCAAGTCAATGGTGTTCAGTTTTATGGTCTTCTTCACTGGTACTTTATAACTCTCCTCTTCATTGACTGCTATATCCATGATCTTCAATATCTTCCCTTCAACTCGATCATGTTCGTTCCTTGCCGTAAATGCTGGAGTTTGAAGTTTGCATCCTTTGGGTATAACAGCTAGGTAGCTACCTATAACCGTTCTAGATTGGTCTTCAGAACAGGTGAGGCGTATTTTCGTCAGATTCGGAAAGCTGAGAACGTAGTGAAGATCATCTAACTGTTCCATGGCTTCAGAAGTTAGGATAACTGAAGTCAAATGGCAAGTTTCGTCGATGTGCTGCCGCAGCAAAAGTTCCCGGATACAGGTCGACTGGTCCCCCTGATGATGGCTTGGGTTGTCTTCGCAAAGGTGACCGTGACTATACTTCGGACATTCTGTCTCCATATACAATAGGTCTTTCCGGTGGATTGCCACATAAGGATAGGTAGGGGACAATATTTTACGATCGTGGTTAGGTGCAAAGGATAGTTTGTAAAGGATATAGTTATTAGGACGTAAAATAGGTATTTTAATAACTAAGATTATATCGTTACCCTTATAATAGTACCCCAATTTAATTATTTCAAAACACTCTCTAAAACTAATTTCTAAAATTTCTTTCTTATCATATAAAATAGCTAACCTACTCATCATGCTCTTATATGATTCATAATTGATTGCTGAATGATGGACACTCTTAGCTTTAACGAATTCTAGTAGATTTTCTAGTTTAGAAAACTCTACTGCCAAGTTATCTACATTGTCTCCTAAGATAACAAGCAACTGTGACAAATGAGCATATTTGATCATATTTGTCTCGTGCTCGTCGTTACTGTTTAGAATAGAATTGACAATTTTTTTCAATTCTTTTCTGATTCTCTACAAGTCTATCTGTAACATTTAAACTACTGGAAACCCAGTGCTTGCTTAAAGACATTTGATGATTTATTTCAATAGCTAAATTATTCTGATTTTGCTTTAAGTCTGCAATGACACGGTCGTACTTTAATGCGTCGGTATAATCTAATTTGCCAGAAACACTTTTAATAACCGAACCTAAGCCGTCTATAAGACCTCTTTTAAAACGTTTGGCTTCAAAAGTCTTTAGTAGTTCTGAAATTTCGTCTAGTTTGGCTTCTAGGTAGTTAACATGGGGTAAATAAAGTGAAGACGTTTTATTATGTAACTGCGGGCTTAAATTTGCTAGTTGTCCTTTTATAGCCTCTAATCTATTCCGTACGTTACGTATGTTTAAGTTTTGAACAAAAGAGTGGTAATGGGAAATAACTCTGGTGGGCCCGAGTTTGAATGGCAAAATCCCTGGTCCATTTTGCAGACTTTCAAGTAGTATCTCGTCCGCTTGTACTAGCTTCAAGCTCAGGGCCAACGTCAGAACGACCAGCAGTTTCCTGCAACAAACGAGCACTATTAGGTACCCGTTTTAGACGCGACTTAGCTACTCGTCCCTTATTTCTAGTGTATATATGTATCGGCAAATTTTCCACAACCGTGTCTCGTGTATATCTAGGGGCTAGTTTTTGCCTATTAGCTAAAGGATTTCTTATTAATACATCCTGTTCAGGTGTGTAATTACGTTCGGGTTCTCTATCCTTATTAACGTTCTCGGTTATCTCAGTACGACGAGGTAGAGCATTTTCGTTTATAATTTCGTAAACCTTTAACATACGACTCCTATGATCCTGAATATACTCCTGCAGTAGATGTTGAGTTACATTCATATCTAGGGGATCGCGAGGGTCTAAGTGACCAGTGATGATATCGATCGGTCTACATTTAGTAAAACTATGAATAGAGCTGTTATAGGCTAATACGGCGTATGTCATAAGGTTTGAAATTTGATCGTCTCGACGTTCCAGCTTTAATATACGTAAATGTTCGAGGAGAGTGGAATGTAGTCGTTCTACCATTCCATTTTCGTTCGGGGTATAGGGACATGTTTTGTGGTGATTAATTTTGTGCAATCTGTTGAATTCTAAAAATAGCTGATTGGTAAATTCAGGGCCATTATCGGTGATAATAGAAAGAGGAATTCCGTGATGTGATGAGAACTTTAATAAGGCTTGAACTACGCTTATCGCGGTAGCATCTCTCAGAAAATATGCTTGAGCATATTTTGAGAATGCATCAATTATGGTGAGAAACTTATGGGACTCTACACTAAGTAAGTCCAAGTGAAGGACTTCAAAAGGTTTTGTTGGTGGAGGTACAATTTGGAACCGAGGCCTCACAGGTTTACGGTCATATTTAGCTTGACCACATATTTGACATTCATTTATGAATTTAGTGACATGTTCCTTCATCTTAGGCCAATAGTACCTTTGTGAAAGAGCGAGAAAGCATTCGTTAATCCCTCTGTGATTCGTTTTTCCCTCATGGTAGTTTTTAATTTTTTCTTGTTGACTCAAATAGTCAGTAATATTCTCCAATTCAGATTTTGTAAGAACAAGGCGCATTGCTGAATTTTTAAAACTTCTCTGAATAATTGGTATAATTGAATACATTTCTAAAGTAGGTTTTATTAAAATTCCGGTTTTCACTTTGGGGTTAACGAATTCTTTGATTGAATCTATAACGTCTCGTTCTAGATTAGACTTTGAGACCTGTATAGAAACTCTACTATAGGTTCCAAATATATTAGTAACGCTGGGCTTACTTTTAATATCACTTACGACGTTGAATACGATCTGTTTGCAAAATCTATTCAGGGGATCATCTGAAATAGGTACTTCCAGGATAGGGTTTTCCGCATCACTATGTATACTGTCGGTTCTAGAATCTGATCTCTGCGAAACATTAACTACAACAGAACTAGATTCCTCGTTATGTAGTTCAATTCGAGAAAGGGCATCTGCGTTTGTGTTAACCTTACCTGGCTTATACTCAGTGTCAAAGTCGTATTCACTTAGCCGTAGTCTCCAGCGGGTTAGGCGGGAATTGGGTTCTTTTATGTTCATTACCCATTGTAAAGGACGATGGTCAGTCAGTATTTTAAATTTCCTACCGAAGAGGTAGGGCCTAAAATATTTCGTAGCCCACACAATTGCTAACATTTCTTTTTCTATTGTGCTATAATTTATTTCACTCGAATTTAGCGTCCTCGAAGCATAAGCTATAGGCTTATCAGATCCAATAGGACCCTGTGAAAGGATAGCTCCAATGGCAAATTGTGAAGCATCAGTTGTTAGTAAAAAGGGTTTCGCAAAATCTGGATATTGTAGGATTGGGTCATTTATGAGCAATTTTTTACATTTTTCAAAGCATTCAATGTAATTACGATCTTGGATGATTTTTGAACCTTTCTTTAAGCATTGCGTCATAGGCTTGGTTATTTTCGCGAAGTCTGGTATAAATTTTCTATAATATCCAATTAATCCTAAAAATCTTTTAATTTCTGTGTTGGTTTTTGGCATAGGATATTTTTTTATTGCCGATACTTTATCCGGATTGGGTTTGATTCCATTTTTAGTTATTACATGACCTAAGTATGACGTTTCTAGTTTGAGAAATTCTGATTTGTCCATCTGAATTTTAAAATTTGATTCACGTAGCTTTTGAAAGACTTTTTGTAAGTTAACCATGTGCTCCTGAAGGGAGGTGCTGAATACTATTATATCGTCAAGATAAACTAGACATATAGTATTCTGAAGCTCTCTTAGCACATTGTCCATGACCCTTTGGAAGGTAGATGGACTGTTTTTTAGGCCCATTGGCATCCTAACAAACTCGTAGTGGCCATGTTCTACATTGAATGCAGTTTTGGAAATATCCTTTGGATTCATTTCGACTTGGTAAAAGCCGCTTGCCAAGTCTAAGGTAGTGAAGTACTGGCAATTGCCCAATTTATCTAGGACGTCTGAGATGTTCGGAATTGGGTATTTGTCATCCACGGTTTTCTCATTCAGTTTTCTAAAGTCGACTACGATCCTCCACTTCACTTTACCTGAGGCGTCAGCTTTTTTAGCTACGACCCAGATCGGGGAGCTCCACGCGGAACTGGAATGCCTAATTATTCCTTGACCTAACATCTTACTAATTTGATCTTGTACTTCCTGTCTGTGAATATACGGATACCTGTAACTTTTCGTGTAAACTGGAGCCTCGTCTGTTGTTTTAATAGAGTGTTTAATTTTATTCGTAAAAGTCAAAGGTTCGCCTTCCAAGTAAAAGACATCCGCATATTCTGCACATAAAAGTTCTAAGTTCATACGTTCCTCAACGTTCAAATGGTTTGTACGAAGGCGCGAGAGTACTTCGTTCACGCGAGGCGAGCATTGCTCGGTGCATTCGATAGAATGTACTTCGGCAGTTAAGGCACGGTCCATTGAAAATATTACGTCATTACGGCTCGGGTTAACTATCTCAACTAATCCCCGGTTTTGTCTAACCATAGTTAAACATTCTCCTATGACACAGTTAGAAATTCTCTGTTCTTGTACATACGCATCACAATCGTGAATATTGATGGGAATTTTCACTAATTTGGATGTACCTGCCGGTATAATATCTTCGTATAGGTTAGAGTTACGAGAGTCATAAACTTGTATAGGATTCGAAGCAGTTTTAGTGGAAAGAATTTTATTCTTATAATCAATTACCGCTTCCCATTTGTCCAATAAATCAGTCCCAATAAGTCCATCGAAAAAATCGTGGAACATGTAGATATAAAATGTTACGTAGCTAGAATCATTAAATTCAGAAAAGGTAGGCAGTGTGATAGAATAGTCACTCCTACTTTTAGCATGAACATTGCACACTTGAAACGGGTCATAATTTAGTGGAACATCAGCAAAAAATTTTTGTACAACCGCAGGACTTAAAAACGACTGATTTGCTCCCGTATCTATCAAAAGTTTCATAGGTGGAGATGAAATTTGGATATACGGAAGTTGTCTTTGGGATTGTAGATTTATTTCTATTTTAATGTGTCTGATTTTCGTGTTTTCTGAAAATCCCGACCTTTTTCAGTGACGTCATCGATCTTTTCTTGAGGCATCGGCGGCGCTTGAATGGATTCAATGCAATCCTGAGCAGGTGACTCATACATTGCATAAGAGTAAGGATATTCTACATACTCACCGCAGTAATAAGGTTCATACTGTTCATACCCGCAATACTCTTCGAAGTAGGGTTCGTTCATACAATCGTTGAAGTTCATCTCCCTTGGTCTAAAATAATTAGTAGGGGCTGAATTACCTGGTTTTCGCCAATCATTTCCTGGAACTGCTGGTGCTGTCGGAGGCAGCGTCTTGGTGACGTAGTGGCTCACACCACTCATTGGGCGAGGTTGTTGAGGTCTAGGTGCTATACAGAACGAGTTATCTTGCGGATTATAATTTGCGGGAGGAGCCCGGAACATTTGCTGGGTGCGAGTGGGACCAAACTGGCGGGGTTGGTAAATCGGTCTAGGCTGTAGTGGTACTTGTACGGCAGCACTGTTCATCACCCCAAGTGTATCTTGAAAAGTGTTAACCCTATTCACTGGTGTAGAAAAAGGCATTCTAAAGTTGTTAGATACTGGCACGGAAGTCATCATTCTAACGGGAAGACGCTGGTTTCGTTTTTGCAAATAGATCGTATTCATTTCGTCTTGCACAAGTTCTAGCGCCTTTTCGATAGTTTCAGGGCGCATACAACGGATGCGCGATCCCAAGGGATCATTTAAGCCACGAAGGTATGCCTGAAGGGTTAACTTTTTGTACAAATCACGCTTAGAATTAATCACGACTTGCTCGGTGTCATGTAAAGTAATGTACGTCATGATAGTACTGAACAGTGTCTGGCAGCGCTCATAGTACTCTTGTGGAGTACTAGGACCTTGAACTAGAATAGCCAGGTCATTGTAGAGTGAACTCTCATCTCGTTGGTCAGCAAAATTATTAATTAAAGCACTACGTATGCCATTCCAGTCATCGGGAACACCATTAGAATTAATTAAGCGAGCAGCTGGGCCTATCACTTTATTTAATATCCCATTGATAAAGGAATATTTCGCAAGACTACTACTCTCTGCTTTCATAAATTCCTTCGCTAATTCGTCACAAATCTGTATGAATCTAGTCAGTACGTTCGGATTTCCATCAAATTCAGGAACCAATCTAAGAGCTTTGTATATCGTGTCTACATCGGACAGAGACATGATGCTAGGTTCTTCTTCTAAAATACTATCCAAGTTAATATTTCTAAAACTGTCTACAAAAATTTCTCTGCTACTACTACTTATCCTAGGATCCCTTATTCTTCGTAAATGAAAAATTTTGATTTTTTTTTTATATTTCTGAAATAAATTAAACTAATTTATTTTAATTTATTCAATAATAAAAAAAACAAAAATTTCTCTGCTACTACTACTTATCCTAGGAATTAGGATCCCTTATTCTTCTTAAGTGTTTTTTTTTTATATTTCTGAAATAAATTAAATTAATTTACTTTAATTTATTCAATTATAAAAAAAATATTAAACTGTCTTCTATCTTAATATCTTTTTTTATTTTTATTTAATTCAATTTAAAAAATAGATTAATATTTTATTACCCTAGAACAAAACTATTATTTCTATTCATAGATAAAAGATAATAACCTACATAAATTCTAAGCCCCAAAAATCAGTAAGCTATCACAAAACAAAAAAAAATCTAGGAATTAATAGGTAAGGATTTATGATCTAGGAAGTGAGCAATCACCAGAAAGAATCTAATGTACTCACATGCACATAATGCGGTCACTCTGCGTTATCAATGTCTGGATACCTCGAAGCAGCACGAACGTGTAGATCCTGGTACTCGGGATAGATCGATCCGCACGGGCGGAGTTCTATGCGTTACGGAAATCTTCTACGCGAAACCGACCGCGAGTACCCCTTTTCGCCTGCGCCAATTATGTACGGCTGCTAGGGAGGGTACAGAAAGACCGAGTTCTCGTGCAAAATTTAATTAAAAAATAAATGAATTACAAATTATCTTAAGTACTATTTGACTCCATCGATGTTAGATTGAAAGTGAGTCGGTGAATCAGAAAGAACAAAAGGAACAAAAGATACCGCGACACTCATTATAACTAAAACTCGCGTCAGCACACATTGTCTCTTTCGAGTTAACGCGCCCGGGTGGTCAAATCGTTACGAAACTGCATGGATTCTTGGTAAACGGTTACGGCGGTAACCAAGTGCCCGTCTTGATGTCGCAATGGTGTAACAAATTCATTAATGTTATTAATTGTTGTTTACTGTCCTGCCAGCCAATGGTCTTGGTTCTGGAATATTTAATCTCTGTTCTTTGAGAGCTTTATTAAACGAACAGTTTTTTATATTAGTTGAAATTATAAAACTACAGACTGAATTTGTCACGAATTCGACAAGTTTAGTTACAACAAAAACATGAAATCATAAACATGTAGGCAACAAGAAGTTTTCAACCAACAAGTTTCATACAAGTTTTGTATGCTTACAACAAGTTTTATACATGTATATAGTTTCATACAAGTTTTGTTTACAACATGTTTTATACATGTATATGAAAAACGAAAACATTGCATAAAATTTGTAAAATACATGTATTATACCTTGGTGAAAACGAGGGGTTATAGAAACAACACGTTCGAAGCCGCGGGCATAGTTTATGCCTAATGTTTGTGTTTCTAATAAAACCTCTTTTATTACAATATTAGTTTAATATTGTAATAAAAGAGGTTTTATTAGAATCAAAGCAACGCAAACAAAGCGAGTAATTAATATACCTAATAATAATCAGGAAGCTGTGAAACTGAAATGTATAAAACAATAAAACATTGATAAGCAATTAGGTTTCTAGAATTTAAAAAAAAAAATTTAGAGGTCCATAACTACGAAATAATAAAAATATATGTTCGTTTACCACAGTTTTATTTGAAACTTAAAAATATTCAAAAAGCATTTCAGGGATGAAAGTTACCATAGGTATCTTAATTTTCTGATAGTGCAGTTACATACCTATGGGATTATTTAGGATGCGATTTGATACAATCAATTTAATACCATACTCTTTCGTTTTCCTTTACATTGATATAATTTATTTATGTAGATATTAAGATAACTACAAGATTCTCGGTAAAAGAATCAAGCAATGCTAGATACTTACGTCTAAATTTGTGCATTTATTAAAAATTCAATGAGTAGTTACAGAAGGTGCTAGTAAGCACCGTGAAAGTTTTATTAAAAAATGGCGTTATAATTAGAGCCAACAATAAACAAAAGAAATTACTATAGTTCAACCCTGGAATTTTAGGATTCCGTAAATATTGTGTCGACGCAAAACCCTTATTTAGTATTAGTATAACGACATCGATGCTGAAAGTACCTATAAAATATTAATACAATAATTGTAGCCATTCCCTTAAAATTAGTTCAACATTAATAATGGCTGGTAAATAAACAAAAATGAATATCAAATCAAATACCTAAATTGTTTAACCTATTAAACAATAGGTTAAACAATTTAGTACTTGTGCATGACAGACAGTGTAGGTATATATGTAAATTATCTATTTACCTACGTAATAAAAAGGTAGGATAATAAAAGTACTTACCAATATTATTATTTTAAATAATTAAACATTGATTTGTAAAACTTATATCATAACAATTTATATAGTAAGTGGGAAGGCTACATACATAATACAAATAGGGAACTTAACCTACTGCAGAATTTATTTATCATGAAATTGAATAATATATAAGACAAGTTCACTTACGTACGTTAAATTAAAGTTGAGTAATGTCATAGCAATAGACTCCAAACCATCTGGAACTTTATCAACAATGTTTTATCTAGTTAAAAATAGTAGTTAACTCACTGAAAAACAACAGCAGTAGGCTTATTCTTATTAATTGCACTGTAATATATGTTTGTTTAACTTCTATAAATCTCTTAAAATTAACAATTTGTGCACCAACAACTACGACTACAAAGTGTTAAATTATTTAGATGAATCTATAATTCAATTGTAAGTCTAATAAAGATATTTTATATAAATAAGATATATATATGACATTAGTAGATGTATGAAATATTTTTATTCTTAATTAAGCAAATAATGTGTGTAAGTGTAGAATCACATTATTTGATTGTTTATCTTACACAACTCTAAAATGTTTGCAATATTTTATTGTCCGTGTCATTTTTTTTATTGTCCAACGTTACTGCTACTATACTCCTTAAATCTAGTTGTAAGTATAGCGATAAAAAGATTTCTAGCCATGTTTTTTTCGATGGCCGCTAAACATTGATATAAATCATTTATTATTATCTAATTCAGACGAATTCGGCTAGAGGCCTTAAAATATTATTTATAGATATTATTATTGATACATATTAAATTCATTAAATACATTAACGGTGCAATCCAAATAACCGTTTTATTGTCTCCCACTCCACGTAACCAACCAACCAATTTACCTAAAATTATTCTACGATTAAGTACCTATTATTGAAATCTTTTTCAGTTTCATTCAACCAAAAAACAAAACGTTAATGCCAAATGTATATTAAACGCTTATTAAACCTACTAATAGAATGTAACAGAACCTAGAAATAGCATAGGTACATGATTAGTCCGAAAGGCAACGCTTTTAATAACTTTTATTAAGTAAACTTTTTAATTTTATGGATCTGATCCGTAACACTGGAAAAACTTTACCAACAATTCAATCCGTATTATCTCATTTAACCAACTATCTAACTTGAAAACATCTTATTTAAGTACAATGTAGAGATAAACAGTAAACTAATAATATATATAATGTTTTAGTTATAATATAAATAATGTTTTTATAATAGTTGCCTAGCTAGGACGTTCAAGTCGTTCTAAAACATAGGTAGGTGCCAGATTGGCCTATATCTTAATATTATTTAAATCTAACCATACTGAATAGACACAATTATTGTCAATCGTTTTCATTCACACATTGGTTAATTAGTAGGTACATACTTTAATAAAAAATAGTATAAGTTCTTCAGGTAAACAGCCCAAAAAAGTTTAGTATAAAAATTCAAACATTATTATTGTCAAAATTACGAAAAGCACAATGAATGGATAATATTAATAAATTCCAATCAATAGACGTGCATGGTCTTTTATATTTAATACCACTCTCCCCCTCTCTATGTACCTATTAGCAAGGACCGCACATTTCTAAATGTTATATCTTTATTTTGTGCAGTACCTACGTGAGATACAGTAAGAAGGTACTATTTTAGTACTTAACAAGCAATGTATCTTTGTTATTTCTGAATTTAAAATTATTGTACCAAATTATAATTTTTTAAATCTGCTCCAAGTAATTTTTGTGGTTACCTACACAACACAATGTACATACAAAAGCTTATTCAAGTTAAATGCTACAAGACCATTGTCAAAAATCCTACGTGAAAAAACTTTACACGACTGATATGAAATTGATATTAGTAATGTAGATTGACATTTTTACCCATTTTTATTAGAATTTGTATGTACATTATAAAGTGAGCTCTGTTTTGCGATTTAGAATACCTCCCAATATCACAATTTCCACTCGAAAGGCATGGCAACTTTGAATCACTCTTACGCTAAAATGGTAGAAATTATTCTCTTGCTTGCAACCCTTTCGAGTTTATGTCATTGCCATGCCAGAACCGCGCGAATTTGAATTTGAATGCGCTAGAAAGTACGTACGTAAGGTGGTTCCTTGTGACACTTGTTTTGTCACATTCGGGGCTTAGATTCATTTTGTTCTCGTGATAATGTGATTTTAGTGATTCCAAAGGATCCCTTCGAGTGGAAAGCTTTCTCACAGAGCTTACTTTCCCACCTCGTCAGCCTATCTCTGGAACAAGTTGCGCAGTGCTGTGAGCAGCACCAATGGCGCGGAGGACACGGAGAGGCTCGCGGAGTTCATCTTTTGCTGGTCGGAGGGGAACGGCACGGGCGTGCCGGGGTCCACCACGTGGATCTTCCAGCCGAGGTTGTTGTGGGTGTAGCACTGTGGATCATATCGTGGAGTTAGTGTTAATGATAAACGAATATAATGGTAAATTAATATATTAATTTCAAATAGAATAATATATTATGTTTTGACCACGATAGGTAATTAATTTTCTATTCTTAATTTTCTTTTAATTCTTATTTATATTCGATTGTATCCTTGATTATTTTAAATATTGATTATTATAACGATTTGAATCACTGTTATTTGAACACCTGCTTGCGGGTTGAATACAATTAACATCACTCTAGTCATAAGATCTGACATGTACCTGTAATAATGTATTCTGCAAATAAATGATTTGATTTGATAAATAAATTTATTGCCGTGTAACTATGGGAATGTATACATTAGTCATTATGTCAATCTATGGTGTGTAGCACTGTGAATCATACCGTGTGGAGTTAGTGTAAATGATAAATTAATTTATTGCCATTTAACTATGGTAATGTATAGGTACATTAGTCTTATGTCAATCTATAGTAGGTATCTCTAGGGTCGCTGTGGAGTTTACAAGCAAGGAAAAATTAACCTTTTTTTTCAAGGTCTTTGACCTTTGTCCTTGACGTCAGTGATCTTTAGATCAGTTACTCCCCTCACCGCTTCGCGGGGGTGGGACACCTGTGTTAACATTATGGCTTTGGATGCAATTATACATAAACACACCCTTTCTTCACATACTTTCGCGGGGGTTGGGGGGGCTTCGTTAGATGTACCTACTACTGTAAAGTGTACAAAGTTAAATAAATGGTGAATCATCATCATTCATCTGACACCCATAACCACAGATATTGTGTTTAAAATTAATCTAGCCAGATTTGTCCCGCGGCGAGAATCGCACCCGCAACCGGTAGAACTTTTCCCGCGCATCAAAGGTTGTCATAAGATCATTGTGGCTAGACCCCGACGCTTCTTATTATTCAAAAGGAATGGAGCGCTGTACGTAACTAGGAAGTACCTACCTACCTAGGTAGTTACAGACGCTCGATTCCTTCGTACCTACTCCAATGCCCGACTACTGGCCTCTTTTGGTAACTAAGTAGGTATGCCACGTTCACTATCTAGTCATACCTGATAGTAGACCAAATCAGGCGTCTCATGCGCCACAGTCCAGTTCAGAATGGCTGGTTCACCCTCGGTGCAGTTCAGATTGAGCGTCTTAGTGTATTCCTCGAAGGAGTCCGTGACGAACGCCTGGTCGATGGTCTTGTGCGTCCATTCGCAGTAACGACCAGCTGGGAACAAGATTTAAAGCGAGTCAGAGTTTGGAAGTAGTGCCTACTTCTTGAAAACATGCCCCATGCATTACCTTTCGAAAATATTCCCCATTTTTGGGCAAACACTGGTTGAAAAAAAATAGAAGAAACCCAAATTTTACAGTGGGGTTTTTGATAGCCTATGTTTTAAGGCATTTACTGCCCAGCCTCGGCATATGCGTTGTGGGCACTCAAAGTAAAAGAAATATCTTGAAAACATGCCCCATGCATTACCTTTCGAAAATATTCCCCATTTTTGGGCAAACACTGGTTGAAAAAAAATAGAAGAAACCCAAATTTTACAGTGGGGTTTTGTTTCAAATTAAAAGAAATATCGCGTAAAATGGTAAAACTTATAAATGTACTTAAAGGTATCAGGAAGGATACAAATAAATTCAATAATAAATTATACATAGGTACGCGAGAGACACTGCCATGAATATTGTTTTATCGTAGATCTTCGTAGCACGTGCTACGGCGCTCCGGCGGCGTAGCATACAAAAGACTTCAACGCGCACCTACTGTTCTACAACAAACTTAATTTCTCTCATACCTTGAAACTAGTCGACCTAACGAATTAAGGTTTTTACTTTGTAATAGGAAACATCATACTTTTAATGTACTTACTTTTACCTATACCCTCTCTCTCTTGCCTTCTCATTGGATGAATTTGAGTATTATTTTGTAGAACTTTGTAGCGCGTGCTACGATGCTCTGATACGCCGCTATGCCACCAGCGCGTAACCAATAACATTTCACCAATCCCAGATGGGTGTCGCGTTGGTAAAAACGTGGCGAGCTAAGCGAGATTTATTTGAATAGGTACTTTTGAGAGTATAGTTATTTCTAAGAAATTAAATAACATCGCAAAAATTTACGACTTCGGCGGGACTTGAACTCGCATCCTTCCGTAAGTACCGGAATGTGCTAACTAACTACACCACGAGGTCAAGTGACGCTGGAGTCGAAAATCTTTGCGACTTTCAACGGACTGTAGCGCCGTTAGCTCCACCTACAGGGGAAACATTAAAGTTTATCCATTCCTGTTCAAAGACTAAAGTTACATTTAGTTCGTTTGACGAGAGGTGTTGCGTTGCTCAAAATCTAAAGTTTTTGTTTTTATAGTGCGTAAGCCTCACACTCTGGCAAATTTCTAAGAAATTAAATAATATCGCAAAAATTTACGACTTCGGCGGGACTTGAACCCGCATCCTTCCGTAGTCGTAAATTTTTGCGATGTTATTTAATTTCTTAGAAATTTGCCAGAGTGTGAGGCTTACGCACTATGAAAACAAAAACTTTTTAGTATAGTTATTGTTTCCGAATAACTACACAGATTACGAATTCGTTTTTAGCTTTAAATCCTACATCATCAAATAATACAATGCGTCTTGTCTTGTCCTGTATTGTCTTGACTGAGACGCATCACGTATGTATAGGCCTCCGCATCGATTTCGATGGCGGTGACGGATTCCCCTTTCTATCGTGAGCCCTATGTTATGCCGTCTTTTATTCGGAGATGGCAGAAGTTAAGCGGAAACACGGTCAGCATCAGCGCTATATGGATAATGTTCCAGCGATACCTGACCGCTTGTGATTTTGACCCGGGGTCTTGGGAGGAATTTGCTTCCCGAACATCATCTTGGCGTCTATCTATATCTACACCAGCATCACGTATGAAATTGCTGATGGTCACAGTTTGTACCACTACAACCTTGAAAATCAGCGCGTAAATGTAGTCACGTACCCTACTCCATAGGTAGGTATGTACCCTACCCTACCTATTTTTTTATTAATAAAAAAATAATACCCTACCTAAATGACACTGAATAGTTTAGGTTTTACATTATCTCATAGATTAGTTTTCAGTTAATTTGTTTAAAATGTTTTCTTGTATATTATTATAATATGGGTACCTATGTATGTCACAGATTAGTTTTTGACAAATTAATTATGTTGAATGTACATATAATTTAGATTGTGGTAAAGAAGATCTCATAGACTAAGTTTCTGTTAGGTTTTTTTTTGTTTCGTTAATTAGAATACAATATTATTTTGTTGAATTAAGCACTATTGTAATTCAGAATTACGGGGGTGTCATGTCATGCCATGTTCGGCAAAACCCTCATGCACCAAATAAATAATCTAAAAAAAAAAAAAAAAAAGTTTTTTTTTTAGTACATACTAGAACCTACCTAAACCGAAAATAATAGAGCTTTCCTTAGGTACCTGCAGTAGGGTACGGGTATCCCTCATTATCGTACGCCACTCCGGCGAACACGCGCTGCTTCCTCCGGTCCTCCTCCTTCTTCTGGCTGAACCCTCCTTCTGAGGAGTCACTGATGTAGAACGGGTGGTATCTGCAACATTTTGGAAGTTCAACTTAGTGTTTTACCATACATGCACGACGGGCATTTACCACGACCAGACGAGTTTGAATCACAAAGTGATTGTGATTCAAACTCATCGACATCATCATCAGTGTAGGTATGTTATAATATATTGTATACTCCTGGATGAAAACCATAGCAGTGAAAAAGTGGAGCTGGGCAGGACACATAGCCCGAATGGATGCGTCATGTTGGACCAGGAGAGTCCCAGAGACCCAGAGCAGACACTCGAGGAAGAGGGCGACCACCGAACCGTTGGATGGACGATATCAGACGACACGGAGGCCAGGACTGGACAAGACGGGCTCAAGATCGTGAGGAGTGGAAAATAAGGGAAGAGGCCTACATCCAAGAGTGGATCCCGAAAAGGCCAAAATGATGATGATGATGATACTCCAGGATGAACATTATAGGCCCTACTAATGAGAGCAATAACGTCTAGTCTTCAGCTTGCCCTGTCATATAATGACGAACGCAAATTTTCCTGACGTTTGTTTTACGATTTTTACGATAGTTTCCTTCCATCTTGATTGTCTAGTTTTACAAAACCGGTCCTAGGGAATCGAATGTCTTGATTCTGTATTTAACTTTGTGGTGATATAAAGTAACCTTGAGGGTCAGAGACAAGACCTCCCCTCATCAGGCTAAACTGTCTGATTTAATTTGATCATCATCCGCTGCCTTATTTTACCACTGCTGGATATAGGCCTCCCGAAGTTTTTGTCAGTTTGTGCCATCCACCGCGGGCCTGGTGCCCTATTTTATAGCTCCAACACGGAATTGCGTCTTTCTTATCAGCCAATTGGTGTACTCTAGTCTTTAACTCTAATACACCAAATTAGAGTACCTACCAATTTGCACAAAAAACGAAACGAAACCATTGCTTATTTCGAAGAATAAAAATAGGCCTCCTGTTCTAGCCGCATCCATTGACGCCTTGTTACTTTAGCTTTATGTGTATCATCGACAATACCTAATTATTAACGTGTGCTATAAGCGATAAGGCGGTCCTTTATACTTCCTGTATTCTGAGCTTTTTTCTCTGTATTGTTTCCTGTCTTTGTGTGGTATATTAAGTATTTTCTATTCTATTCTATACGTTATTTTGATCGAGGTAGTATTTATGTTCTCACTTGGCTGGATTTGTATCGTCGTTCCCTCCTTCCACGACGAAGGTGTAAGTCTTTCCGCGCTCCACATACAGCTCAGGAATCAGCTGATCGTTTATGTACCAGGCGATGCCCCATGAAGGGTGACCTGGAGAAAAATTGAGTTGTTTAAGAAGAAGAATTTATGTTTTTAATTGTTCCTAGAATACCTAGAAGACATCAAACGGTAGTTTTTATAACTATATATTTATATATATATATATATATTTTTTTTAACCATATTTCTTAGACGCCTGAAGAAATATGGAAGAACAAATTTTGGTACCTACCCATACCCGCATTATATAGCCTGTACTCCAAAATCAGAACACGAAATTTAGTGTCCTGAGATTTTGGAGTAAGCAACTAGATCACTCACATCGTGCAAATAACAAAATGTTTTTACTCCTGAAATGCGAGTAGGTATGGGTACCCCAACAGGTTTGTCTACATTTTGTGGGGGCAATCTACGGCCAGCCTTCGGTGAATTTACACTATGTGTAACACAATGTAAAATAAGTCTACACAAAACATGCATTTATTTTTATGTTGTCACCAAGGTAAGATTGGTTATCTCATAATTTAAACTAATCTACAACATGAAACATCTCTTACCGACTCGGGAGAATCCATCGCTAATTTCATTGCCTGCATGAAATTATAAAAAACTCCAATTTTAGTTATGTTAGTGATAGAAGACACGAGAATTTAATTTAATGGTTCTGCATCATCAGCCAGAACGCCTAGTTTCACAGTTATATGTTAAGGAACCATCTTCAAATTTATATCTTCCTAACGAATTCTCCAAGAAGTAATGAAGCGAAGAAAATATTTTAGAAAGCTCTAGACTCTCAAAAACTTGTCAGAAACGTTTCATCGCGTGAATAATGAAACTATCTTGAATTAAGTACACATCCTCATTTAATTTTATAGCATTTTCAGAAGTTGTGAGCGTGATAAAAGATTCAAGAAATTTCTAGAACTGTTAGAAACCTTACCGAGTGATGTTCATAATCTTACCAGTAATAGGAGTGTATCCCCTAACGCCCGCCGCTGGTCCAATCCTCACGGTGAAGTTGGAGACGCTGTAGATGACCCTCGGAGGCCAGGGTTGAGGAGCGTTGATGTCCAGTGTTGCTAGGCCGATGCAGGTGTTCTCGTTCTGGAAAAAAAGAAGATTGTGAATAAAAATACACTTGAGGGATGGTAATAACGGATTGTTTTGATTCGGCATACCAAAAAGCAGAAAGAGTATGAGAAAAGAGAGAAAGAGTTAAAAGAGCAGAGCAGGTATAACAAAACAAAAAATTAAAAAACGGTTTATTAATTACACACAAGAAGCGAGGGAAGACGTATTAGAATACCTTGCTAAATAAATCTATGCTAGCAAAATAAATAACGCATCTTATTTAAATGACAAAAATAAAAACAACAGGACTTATTCTGATTTTAAGTAGTGAACTGCGATCTAAAGAAGCGCGACTGCGAACGATCTGGCTAGTTGAATGAACTACAACTACTAATTTACTCATTCGACTTGAATATTAGTAATATACTAATGTTCAAAGTCGTAGGTATGACAACTACTAATTAGTAATTACTAATGCCTCTACGAATTGGTCGAGGCGTCGAATAACGAATTGAGTTTGACTGCCCGACTCGAGCAATTGCCATTACTAACCATCATCATCATCATCAACCTAAATTAGTCCACTGCTGGACATAGGCCTCCCCTAATGAGCGCCATAGCGCCCTGTCTTCAGCTTGCCAGTCGGGCAGTCGACGCGAAATCAATTCTTTATTCGACGCCACTCGCCATTACTTACCAAATTAGTTTCTAATTTGTCCTAGTCATTCGAATGGTTCGAATGATTTGTGAAGTCGAATAATTCGAATGAAATCATTCACAGTCGCCCATCTATGTTGCGATCTGCATTAACACCTACAATAAACAAAGCAACAAAATCCGAAAACACAAACTTACAGTAGCTCCAAAGTCCAACTGCACATCATTGGTAGTCTTGTCCATGAAGGAATGCGCGTTGGCCTCGTACCGCGAGTTGAGAGGCCCGAAGGCTGCGATGACGGACTGGGAACGAGCGGTGAGCACCTCTCGGTCTCGCGAGGGCTCGGTGGCCGCGAGCGGGCGGCGGTATGTGACCGTGGTTACTCCGTCTTTCTGGCTGCCTGATACTGAAATCCGTTAAATTCAGTTTTCACTTCTCTTGCTCAAAAAGTATATATCATAATAGTGTAGCTTAGCGGGCCTAAAACTCGAGTTTAATACCTAGGGCTAAAAAGTTTTTTTTTTTTTAATTTTTGTCTAAAATCATCAACCCGTACAAAGCATTCGTTCTTTTACATAAAAACTCGACTTCTTGGTGCTCCGTCAATCTTTTTTTTGAAAATAGAACCATCTTGGTGATGTTTTATGAAGGTTGATTCTTCCCTTCACGGTAGAATGCGAACTGTTTTGTTGCGGGTTAGATAGAGATTTAAAAAAAATATAGTATTGGCGTTAAATCTCTAGAATTTTCTTCATTCCATAATTATCACAAACTTTTAATTTCTGAAAATTGTTTTATTTTGAATTGTTTTATATTCTCGCAATCGAAGTGAAAAGTAGAGTGTTTTACTCGGGCCAAAACCACCCATTATAACTCGGTCTTGTCATCCTCCCTCGCTACGCTCGGGAGTATAACCTCTTTTATAATGGGATGGTTCAGTCCCTTGTAAAACAAACTACGTTAATACACGTTATCACTAACATTGGCATGTCAGCTAATCCTAATAATGTCATAAAGGCGAAAGTTTCTGCCGTTGTGAATACAAGCGTTGTGAAGATGTTTGGCGGAAGACAACGTCAAAACTACTGAATGGATCGGACTGAAATATTCAATGATGTTATATATAAACGAAATATTGCACACATAAAGATCCGGACCAGGAATAAGGACACAAATAACGCGTGTGTAACCGCGGGCAGAAGCTAGTAAATATTACAGTTTAAGTAAGTACATGATAAAGATATCTGTTTCGAGCTTGGGCTCAATTGGTTTGAAAATCTGCCGACTCGAGGCGGAAGAACTTTTGATGAACATCTTCAATCTCTGCAGCCCTAGTACAGCAGGATAAGCACTATATTACCTACCTAAGATGACATCATTGATGCCCCCCACGCGCTGGTCGGGGCAGACACCCTTCTCACCGTCGCACTGCGCCAGGTGGGTGATGGTGTAGTCCTGGACTCGGGGCTGGTTTACCCTGAGCAAATGGATTGAGTTATTGTTAAAGGTATGATGGCTTATTGATGCCCTATTCACCCTGAGAAAATAGATTATAATTATTTGTGTTAGACGGTTAGTTAGATAAACTTTTTTTTTAGGTCCACACACAAATAGCACAGGAAAAAAATAAAAGGAATGAATGAGTGGCGATAATAAAAAGCATGTTAGGTAAATTCATTAATGCATCCGAATTAATCAGCGGGCTAAATCTTTGGTAAATTTATGAGTGTTAAATTAGAATGGGTAAAGACCTACTTAGACTAACACATGACTACTACTTTGCGGGTTATCTTAAGCGGGTTAAAGTAGTTAAACATACCTGAATTGACCTCTGTTAGTAAAGATTGATAATCACAAAATTATAACCAAGACACATAGGTAACATCTAGTTCATTTAATCTCGTTGAGATTTTTTGTTACGTCTTCAAGACCAAAAGTCCTCGTCCTTACCTATTATCCCAATAAGCTACCGCGACGTCGGCGTCCAACATGGCGGGTTTACCCTCAGCGCCGGAGATGCCAAAGGCCATGTATTGCTCGCTGCGGAGCCGGGCAGCCAGGGTTATCTGAATGTGGTCTCCCTGGAAACATAATAATGGTTCGTGTAATGGTGGATTGACTTAAACAAACAGAACAAGAAAATTCTAATCTAATCCATCATAGTTAAATCCAGTATAGTGGATCAGAGTGGAGCAGGGCCTATTATCGAGAAACAAATACTCTCTAGGGAGAATGTAAATTATAAAGTGTGTCGTGAACTACCCATGTTCTTGTTCTAATCTGTCCAGTTGCGAATCTTTCCAGATCCAGAAACTCTGAAGAGAAAAATGGTCTTTTTCCAAGGAAATCGATCCTCAGAAAATAGTAACAATAGCAGTAGGATGGTAAAGACAACATTCATGGATAATTTTAAAACAAATGAATATAAGACATGGGACTGCCGTGAAACTCTTCAGTTTCACTAACCATTTGAAATCTGTTAGGAACTTTCAGGATTCACGTTATACCTACGGATGGATACTTACTCAACTTACACATTGTCCTGCTAGGGTTATGGTCGATAATATCTACATATTATGTTTGAGAACGATATTTTTACCTTTATGAGATTCTCTCTATTCGCTTGAATGGAAAATAAAAATCAAAAGCTTCATTATTTTCACAATAAAATATTTTTCTTGGAACAGAATTCAATTTTTTCCCCTTTGGAAATTAATCGCATGCAAATAATTGTCATAAAGAACTCTTTAATGGACTGTGCTGTGGTTTTGATAAACTGCTTGTATTTCTGTTAAAAGTACTGATTGAGAGGAACTAAGAAACCTAATATTTAGTCTAAAATGTAATAATAATCACCTGCAACTCCCACCGTATTTGCAACCTTTTGTCCAGGATCTCCTTGCAGTTATTGGAGGCGCTATAGGGGGTCTGGGAGGTGGTAGAACTTGTCTGAAATATTAATATATGTTACTAACAGTGTCACAAGATGAATTTTAATAAGAAATAGGTGATCCAGACGTGAAATTATAAGAAGAAGAAAACAAAAAAGACATATTTATAAAAACATTAACAACTGACTATTTACCTACCTAGATAAAGTAAAAGATTATTGAAAAATGTGGTAATACTAGGACTGAATGTTAAGTAAGGTGAGTGTATGAGTCAAAAGAGTTGATTTAATGGTAAATTAAAATGTATAATATGATAATAAAAGCAATACTCACAGGGTTATACCACCAAGCAGGCTGAAAAAGTTATCCGAATCCAAAGGAAAGCAAACAAAAAAAAAATTGGGAACGGTTAGTCAATTTAATAACAAAAATATAAAATAACAATCAGTCTTTTAGTAGGGATATGTTATTTTACGAATTAAGACATCCAAAAGACTAAAGAAGAAAATGTTGCTGAAAGCAGTCAGCGAGAATGTCTTATTTCGTAAATTCAAAACCACGTTGAAAACCAAGAAGTTTGGAAAGTTGGAGGAGTTGTTAACAGTTGTGGTTTAGCACGCTGTGGCTTTTTCCTTTTGCCCTGCAAAGGGGATAAATCAAAATGTTAGTCCTTGCTAGGTCCTGAAAATGATTAAAAGGTGAAAAAATAAGAAAATAATGGTCCTGGCCAGCTGTTAATGGTAGGATAAACGAAAAAAGTTTTAGAAAAAGATTGTTAAGAAGGCTCAAATTTTTTCGATCGAGAAGTTAGTCCTGCATCGTCTGTTGTCGACTAATTTTTCATTCCATACTTACCATTTAAGCTCTATAATGTCTCAATCAACACCAACAATTTTCTGTTAAAATTAATTTATTTTGCAACTATGAAAATGAGATCAACAGAACACATAATTAAGTCAGAGAGTAAACAGAGTTACTTACCTGCTAAAATACAATGGTTAACTTTCATTAAGAACAATTGGTTAGATTAAACCTATAATAAAACATAGTTAGTCTTATACTTCGGGAAATCAATTCTCAACTCGATGGTATATCTTACGGTTATCTTAGTCTGCCCCAGAGCCGGTGGAACGTCCAGGTCCTTGGGAATGAAGACGTGGCCGAAGTTGTGTCGGTACTCCACACACCACACGGCTAGCCAGTCGATGTCGTATACGGTCATCTTGCCTGGGAGCTGGATCTCGATGTCTTCGCCCTGGTAACCGCGGAGAGGGTGCAGGGAGCCTTGCTCGTTCGGGACCTGGAAAAACAAGATAAACCTTAGGCCATTATTGACCATTATTGACCTTAGACATTATTGACTCGAGGTTGCGGGTTCGATTCCCGCCTCGGAACAAATTTGTTCTGCAGAGATTTGCATCTGCAGAGAGAACGATCTGCAGAAATTTGTTCCGTTGGTCTGGGTGTTTTCTATGTATAATAAAAATATCTATCTATGTAGTATATTGTATTAAGTATATCAGTTATCTAGTACCCATAACACAAGCTCTGCTTAGCTTGGGGCTAGATAATGCTGTGTGAATTGTCCAGCATTATTTATTTATTTATTTATTATTATTAAGAGAGAGACATCGGAAGATGATTTGGTCCAGTCAATCTGACAAGCCGAACTGCACCACGGGCAAGAAACAATCTTTTCAAAACCGGCAACCTCTGGTCAAGAACGTAGGTCTTTTATTGACCTGTGTCCTGACCAGAGGTTGCAGAAGTCCATATAGATTTTATATCCGTATGGATGGGGCTTTAAAAATGCTGGCCAAGGGGCGTCCTAACTACACAATCCTACATTTGTCTAGACAGTCTCTGCCCAAGATCTCTTTTACAAGAACGATTCGCTGTTCTTGTACTTGGCCCACTGCTACCTCAGCTGGCTAATTATGTGAGCTATTGTTTCTCTGTCGGATAATTTTGTTACGGATTCTATCCTTAAGGATAGGATTTCCATTTTGAGAGCTCACTGTAAGAACAGACAAAACTGGCGACTTCTTTTATTGGAGGCCAAGACACACCTTAGGTTTCTAAGCCATAGTAAGTAAGTATATCTTGCTTAGTTCTTCAGGAGATTCCGTACCTTAGTCCCAAGCTTATTAGGCTCAGATCCGTTCCCCACCCAGAAGTAAGCGTCCGGCCCGGCGCCGTCGTAGTGCAGGTTGGGGATGTAGAAGGTCTTTGCGTCCAGCACGCTGATGTTGCCGGACCGGAGGCCGTGCGCGAGCCGCTTGAACTCGGGCAGGACTCGCGGCCGCGGGGGGTCGAGGTTCGCGGGGATGAACACGTCGCCAAAGTTTACCTGAAATTATGAAATAAATAATTAAGATTTGGAAACACAGCATCGTAGCCCCAAAGTGGAAAAGTTTTGTTAGGTAAGTAAAAAAATAAATTATTCCTTACAAAAGGCACGGGAAAAGTTTTTTTGCGATTTCTGAATTTTCTGGTAGGTACTCTAACCTCAGTTGGTCCGATAGAAGTTTTTGATCAGTAGGTATAAGAAACAGGATCAATTGGCATCAAAACAGTTTTTGTGTTATAAATGCCCATTTTCTTGCCAACTGTTTTATTTTGAAAATCTGTAAATGAGGATGAAAATTTCTAAAAATTATGTATAGTCTCCAAAGACCATTTTTCTGTAGCCAAACCCATTAAGGCTTACTGCCCGTCCAAAAAATCCACCAAAAATATCTGCAGACTGTACAAATATTTGTCCCGAGGCGAGAATTATACGAACCCGCAACCACAGATATTATAATACTATAACAATCTACTGCGTCGCAGGCAGACCTTTGCCCGTTCGCCACTGAGAGCGTCTTCACGCCAAAATTGCTGAACTGTTTGGGCTGAAACTTTGCATAGGTGTGTGTGGCGACGCATTCGCTGCCTATCTCACGTCCTCGTCGTCGGTTCAATGAATGGACGCTTCAAAATGGTGGCAAACGTTTTGGCGCGAAAGCGTGGGCATGCGCGCCGCGGCAATCGATAATGTTTCGGGACTTAGCTTGGTTGTCACTGTATCAAATATCCTGTTACTACCCCAGTGCACCCCGGTCATTACCACGTTACCGTTTGGTTTTGCTAATGGGTTGGGGTGTTTCTGTTATAAATTAATTTCTACGCAAATAAGTATTTGTACTTAAAATTCAGCTTTTTGATATTTTGGTGATGCTTTTGATAGACCTCACCTCACCACAACTGCCTTTAATAGTCCACTTCTGGACGCAGGCCTCACCCTGATAAGCGCCTTTGACTTTTATCTCAGGGGAGGTAGTGCCCATAATCCCCACGCTGGGCATGCAGGTTGGCATCGCAGAATGTGCCAAACTATTCGCGGTTTTTCTAAGGTCCCGGTCGGTCTAACTATGGTCCCGTCCAACTCAGCCCCTGGATGTCTAGAGAGCCGACCAAGGGAAGCTACCAGAGGAAGGATGGCAGTTTCCACAGCTGTACTTTTATCACAATAATCCGCATGCTAAGCGCAATCACCAGATCATGGCAATACCCTTCCTTTGCTTAGGGTAGACACGTCTCGCAGTGGACCTATCTGAGCTGATGGTGAGCAACGATTTTTACTTGTCTATGAGGTTATTTTAACTTGTCCCTAAGCTTTTTATGTAAGCCTAAAGAAATAAATGATTATTTCTGATTTCTGGTGCGAGAAAATCGAATCATTTTGGGTGTTTTGTATTGTATGTAAATGTTGGATAGAATCCTTCATGCACAATCTGATTTCTTTTATAAATGTGATTTATGTCATTGAAATGTCTGTCTGTGAAAAATATAAAATAAAGAAGATATAATGCTACATACATGATATGCCTGTCTTACTTTCTAAATATTAAAAATATACAACAAGTGGTAGCAGAGCGATATCATAATTATTCTCGGTAAGCTAACATGTAGTGACGGCTCCTACGAGTATGGCTACTCACTACAGAATAGACTCGCTGTCAAAGAATAATTACGATACTTGGGCAATCCAGGCCCAAGCCGTATTGATAAAAAATGGCTTATGGGAAGTAGCCAGTGGTATTATACAACCGCCTACGGGTGAAGATGAAAAGAAAAGTTTCTTGCAGAAGGATCTACTGGCACGGTCCGAACTTTTGTTGCTCATATCACCGTCGGAGATAAAACAAGTGAAGACTTGCAAGACATCTCACGAATTATGGAGTAAATTGAAAAATATTTACCAAAGTACCGGCCCCGCGCGTAAAGCAACGCTACTGAAGCAACTTATACTGAAAAAATTAGAAAACAATGATGTACGTGAATATTTAAATAATTATATGGACATCGTGGAAAAGTTAGCTGACATGAACGTGGAATTGCATCCAGACCTACTATGTATCATGATGCTCTACAGTCTACCAGCTAATTATGAGAATTTCAGAATCGCTATAGAATCTCGCGACAAGTTGCCTACACCAGAAGAGCTAAAGATAAAAATGATCGAAGAAAGTGAAGCCAGGAAGAGCACAAAATCAGACGAAGAAGCTTTTTACACTAAAAAGAAAGCTAAATTCTGCAAATACTGCAAAAAGAAGGGACATACTACAGAATCCTGCTGGAATAAGAAAAATTTTGACGGAAAGAACCCAGAAAATGACAAGAAACGTCATGAACGACTATACAATCTCACACCAGTCTGCATGTCCATCAACTCTCCGGATATATGGTGTTTGGATAGTGGTTGCACTTCTCATATGTGTGCGCAAGAAGACCAGTTCGAGGAAATGAATCCTGAAACTGGATCTTTAAGGTTTAGCGTCCATTAGTGACACTGTCAAAATTGAAGGAAAAGGCAAAGTCCGACTAGACATAAATAAAGAGATAGTTACCCTCCAAGATACTCTGTATGTACCTGCCTTATCGACTAACCTAATGTCAGTTGCGAAGATAACTGAAAAAGGAAATAGCGTCGTTTTTGCGAAAAACAAAGCCTATATCAAAGATGATAAAGGTGAAACGGCATTGACTGCCGAAAAACAAAATGGTCTCTACTACATCAAGACTACTGGAAAGAAGCAAGTGGCCCACACAGTTGTCACCGACTTACAAACATGGTTTGTAAGTCGGTGACAACTGTCACACACACAGTCAACTCAGCCGTTACAAATCATTCACAGCGATGTGTGCGGACCAATACAGCCAGAAACTTTGGGCGAAAACAGATATTTTGTAACGTTTATTGACGATTTTACAAAATACTGCTGCGTCTACTTTATGAAAAACAAAAGCGAAGTTTTCGAGATTTTCAGAGAATACAAAAAGAGAGTAGAAAAGTTTCATGGCGATTTTAAAATAAAAAATTTACAAACAGATAATGGATCCGAGTACCGTAACAGGGAATTTGACGCTTTTCTAAAAGAAAATGGAATCCAAAGAAGGCTAACTGCACCGTATACCCCCCAGCAAAATGGACAGAGTGAGCGAAAAAACAGATCGTTGCTAGACAAAGCTCGATGTCTAATGATAGATGGAAACATGCCTAAAGATTTGTGGGCGGAAGCAGTACATACTGCAAATTATTTAATTAACCGAAGCCCAACTAGAGCGTTAAAAGAATGCACACCATACCAAAAATGGACTGGACGCATACCGTCGGGGAACCATTTAAAAATATTTGGTGGAAAAGCTTTTGTTTTGGACAAGCGTAGAAAGGGGAAATTCACACCAAAAGCTACAGAAGGAGTTTTTGTCGGATACGCCCAAAATGCAAGAGGTTTTAGATTCAAACAATGAAAATATTTTGAAAGAACATGAAAATCCTCAAAAAGAAAAGCAGGAAAATATAAAAGAAAACATACCTGTTGTGGATGTTGAAATAACACCAAACCTTATCCAGGAACCGGCTGCGCCTGAGATTTTAGTTCCTGATATTAGTCAAAACAGGAGGAGCACAGGAGGAAATGAAAATAGAAAGTCTCGTAGAGTCAAGAAAGCCCCTAACTGGCAAAAAAACTTCGTAATGAATCAACCGTCCTCATCACAATCATCTTCGGATGAATTTCAGGAAGCAAATTGTACTGGAATAGATATAGATGAGATAACTTACTTGTGCGAAGTTGAAAATAAAAATGGAAAAGACACTGAGTGGCATAACGCTATAAAAGCTGAAATTAGAGCGCATATTAAAAATGGCACATGGGAAATCAAGCAAAAACAAGAAGGAAATAATATTGTTGATTTCAAAATGATCCTTAAAGAAAAGCCTAACAATACTAAAAAGGCTCGCCTCGTTGCACGAGGATTTTCACAAAGACCTGGCATAGACTACAACGAAACATGGGCACCGGTTGCAAAACTCAGCTCCATAAGATTGCTGTTAGCTACTGCAATTCAAGAGAACTTGACACTTCAACAACTCGATGTCACAACTGCTTATCTAAATGGAGATGAAAAGAGCAAAAGTTCTGTTGGGACTATATGTCGACGATATGTTGATAGCATACTCCTGTAAAAAAGCGTTTGAGCAAGTATATCGAACGCTAAAATCTATTTTCGAGATGAAAGATCTTGGTCCTGCGAAAGATTTTGTAGGACTAGAGATAAATCAAGAAAAAGGAAAAATAAAAATTAAACAAGACAAATACATTGAAAAATTACTTACAAAGTTTGGGATGGAAGACTGCAAACCGTGCGCTACGCCAATAGAGCCTCGGCTAAAGTTGGAAAAAGAAGAGAAAAGTGATGAAACAATACCTTATCAGAACTTGATAGGATCTTTGATGTTTCTTGCTGTGGCGACACGAGCAGATATTAGTTTCGCTGTAAGTTATCTCTCGCAATTCAATAATTGTTTTGGAAATGAGCATTACAAAGCTGCAAAGAAAATCTTGAGATATCTAAAAGGAACAAAAACAATTGGAATATGTTTCGAGAACACAGAAAACAAAGAATTAATTGGATATGCAGATGCCGACTGGGCAGCATGTACTATAGATAGAAAATCCTATACCGGATATTGTTTTATGATCGCTAATGGTGTTGTCAGCTGGGAGTCGAGAAAACAACGGGCCGTCGCAATGTCTACGGCTGAAGCTGAATATATGGCACTATCAGATGCTGTTAAAGAAGCCCTACACCTAAAATTATTATTAAAAGACATGACAATACTGAAGCAAGAAAAGATAATGATTTACTGTGACAACCAGGCAGCAATCAAATTATGCCATAACTCAATAGTCAGCAGCAAGACCAAGCATATTGACCTGCGCATCCATTTTTTGAAGGATCACGTACAGAATGGAGAGGTCGCTGTTGCATACAAAGAAACTTCAAAGATGTTGGCAGATATTTTGACCAAGGGCATGCCAGGACCTAGACAGTCAGAGCTGAGGATTTCCTTGGGTTACAGATCGTGAGGAGGAGTGTTGGATAGAATCCTTCATGCACAATCTGATTTCTTTTATAAATGTGATTTATGTCATTGAAATGTCTGTCTGTGAAAAATATAAAATAAAGAAGATATAATGCTACATACATGATATGCCTGTCTTACTTTCTAAATATTAAAAATATACAACAGTAAAATGGTTTTTTGTACGAAACGAAGAATAGGTATTATTTGATAAGAAAGAGCGTTGCCTCTTTATAGGAGGTTCCGAGCAAAGATCAAAGTTTATATTAATATTTTATTAATTAAATTAAACATTTTTATTTTAAATTAGTATTTAGAATGTTGCTCCATTAGTAAAATTTAGTAGATACATTTGATTTTATAGATTCAATAAAGCTTTTAAAGCCCGCGGGTTCATAGAATTTTATTTTAGTTAATCGAAAAATACCAACGGAACTGGATTGAGTTCAATAGTTTTCAATTATTGCAGCTCGATAGAATGGCCTTTGATATTTACTGACCTTTTGCAATATTACCTAACTTTTAGCTATTCCTCTAATGAAGTCTAATGAATGAGAGCGCGGGAGTTTTACCTTTTGACCTTCTCCGTTAATTTGCCAAGAAGTTATATAGATCGAGGTAGATCTTATACCTACCTACAAGATTCTACCAGTGGCTTCACACGTTCTTCGCGATTCTTTTCCGCGATTCGATATTATATAGGCATCTCTGGCAAGTTTCATTAGGATTCGTAAACCTAGCAGCTTATACGCGCAAAGATTACGGATCAATAGACAGTTCCTTTCGAATTTAAAATACCTACTAGTCTGGATTAGTTTGTATGGAACGGAAATTCTACAAAGGGCAGCCTTAACGCTAGGTGCTGTATTTTTTGCGTAACTCGTAGCAAGCATCGCATAAATCCCATGCAAACTCCACAAGCCTACCGCAAGATCCTTTGTCAGCCACATCCCACAGGGGCTCTGAGTAAACAATAAACATGCTATACACGGTGACCTCGGTTTAAAGAAATTTATTCTCAAAAATACACAATGTCACTTACATGAGAAACAAGATCCGTCAAGTGCGAGTGTAACTCGCGCTCCGAGGGTTTCGAACGCTTGTCAACAAATATGTAGGTACCAAAAGTACCGGTTAGAGACTTCGCAATTTAACGAATACCTAAGAATAGTAGGTACAAACCTACATTTCAGAAGGATCTCTCTGCATGCTTCGGTTAAAGTGGGTAATGGTAAATTTTTCGACTTTTTCGAAATTAATTTAAAAAGTATGAATCCTACTAAAATTTTTAAAAACTATTTTGAAATGTACAAAATGATATCTTTCATTTGATACCCCATATAACTCGGTAGGTATCTTTTAAAATTTCGGATCACAATTTGTATGGAAAATATTCAGATTCATTTTTCATTTATTTTTCTTTAAATCTGTACAGGCGCACGAAATGTATTATTATTTTAAATTTCAAGTTGATAGCTGCAGTAGTTTTTGAGTTATTAAGGAGGAACAAGCATGACTTACAGTGAATCTCCTGCACCAAACGCTGAGGTACTTGATGTCCCTCAGCCGCTTGCCGCCCGGCAGACGGAGCAGGATGTCCGAGTTGGTGTGCTGCTGCAGAATCGGTGGGTCTCTGGAATAGATATCACTTTATTAGATAGACCCTCGACTTCTTCACTTACCTATCATATCAGCCCCAGGATTGGGTTTTTATGCAGGACCTAAAAGATAAAAACAGCGCACAGTTTTGTTGGGCTTCTGACGTAAGTTCAGCATTAACATTTTTATGAGCGTTGCTGATTAAGTTTCAACCTAGTTTATGCAGGTAGAAAATATCTCTTACATTGGTATGGTATACGCGAGTAGAAGTTTCAATAGAGTGAAAATTGCAAGAGCAGTGGTTCCGCGAAACTGTTGCGAACGAAACCAACAAAATACGATGAAACGGGGCAAACATTTATGTCTTCAAATGGTTGCATTGCTTTGATACCTTCTACAAACTCTTTTGTGAGTGTCAGTCGACCTTATTATTATACCTACCTATACCATCTACACACAGGTTATGTTAAAATTGTATGGGTACCATAAGAAATAAGATGTCTTGCCAGAAAAATCTTAACTTTTTCCTTCATTACAAGAACAATGCTAAGGCAGCAAAAATATAGGCAACAAAAATATAATTGGACCATTACGAGCCCATCATAGACACTCCCATAATATTTCGGAGGCTGTTAGAAGAAATAAATGGCAAATAAATTGCTTGCTAATTAAATAAACATAATCAAGGAGGGACTTTAATGGCGTTGAAGGGAGACGCTTTAGATTTAGGGGATGTTTTGAAAAATTACGTGAAAAGATGTAAATTTATGAGTCCTTTTAGTGTTCTGAGATTAGTTCGGTATCTTAACTACGTTACTACGTAAGTAGAAGGGAAGGCCACAACGTAAGAATTGACCCCTTCAAGTGACTCATCACTAAGGGAACCTAGTACCAGAGGAAAGGCAGCAGCTTCCACAGGTGTATAAGAAAAAATAGGGAAAAAAATAATATAAATAAATATAATAAATATTATTAAAAATACCTTGGGGTACATTTCTTAAGTTTTGGTAGAGATCTACCAAAACTTAAATAATGTACCCCAACGTGTAGTAGAATAAAAAAATGTTCTACAGTAATAAAGAATAAACAATATCTACAAAAAATATTTGCTATAGGTACCTACCATAAGTCCAACTATTGTAGTTTTGTCACTTTAACTAATTTTTCTCATTTTAAAAGTTTATAGAAATGCCGACCAAAATCAGACCATTTTATCCTTTGTATTAATTAATCCTTATCCAAATAAATAATTTCGTATTCAAAACTGTTTCATTAAAAGTAGATTACTTTTTAAATGATTCAATTCGGACATTCCATTCAAAAGATATTACGTATTTTAAAATATATTTTATTTAAAATAGCCAAGTACCTTCCTACCTTAATTAGTGTGTTATTTAGTCGAGAGATGAAATGAAATTTATCTGTTGTTGAAACTGTGTACAGAAGATCTTAATAAGCTAGCTAGAATCAACAGTTTGTCCATTGATTTTGGACGTACAATATTTAATTTAATTTAAATTTAGATTAACATAAAAAAATTACAATCAATAATTCGACTGGTATTATATAAATAAAGCTGGACAATGCACATAGCATTATCTAGCCCCAAGCTAAGCAGAGATATGGATCAGTTTAGCTATCTGTATATTCAAATATGATTTCTATTATGTATTTGATTGTATTTTTCTTTGTAAATAGAGATGATCAAATAATAGAAATAAATTAGAACTAGTATTTACAATTGAAACAACTGAGCTAATTGCAGACTGTTGCAAACAATCTACAGGTAGCTCAACTGATCCATATCAATACCAGTCGTCGCGTCCCCAAGACACTGGCTGCATTGTCCGAGCGTCTAGGTGACCCGATAGCTGGTCAGTAACTGGCACAGCGCATCAGCATTGCCATACAGCGGGGCAATGCAGCCAGCGTCTTGGGGACGCTTCCGACTGGTATTGATATGGATCAGTTGAGCTACCTGTAGATTGTTTACAACAGTCTACAGTTAGCTCAATTGTTTCAATTGTAAATACTAATTATATTATAATTTTCTTTGTGAATAAAGGCTTCTGCCCTTAAAAAAAATATAATGATCTCTTTATTGACAAAGAAGATTACAATCAAATAATGGAAATAAAAATCATGGAAATAATTGATATTTTTTTAATAAAAAATATTATGAAAGCGTCATAGAAAAAAAAAAGAGAGTAACGTAGGTGCTTATTTTATGACCATACGACAGAAATGAAAACTTTTAAATCCATCATGGTTATTAACACTAAACTGTAACGCATGAAACTGTGTCGAAATATTGGAAAGCTCAAAACTAAAATCATGGTAAATATCCCGTTATTTATGACTTTAGAAATGAAAACCTTTTAGATCTGCCGGCTCAATGTAACCGACCTGAGAAAGAAGAGAAGATGAAGAGAATACTGAAGAAGAGTACAACGGGGCGGCTTTATCGCATCGAAGCGATTTCTTTCAACTTACGGTTTCTGTCTACCTACATCTCAAATCTATATAACACTAATCAGTACCACCTACCACGACGTCCTAAGACGGTGGCCATCACTGTGTTTGTGTGCGTGAGTGCCTATCGCATTTATAACTTATCTGTATTTATTTTATTTTTTATTCTTATGTCGTGTTGTGTCCTTGTCATTATCCAAATCATGTTATCCAGTCTTTCGATTCATTGTCTTATTATACTTCTACACTATTGTTTTAAATGTACATGTATTAAAGTCCTTAAATTTTATTTTTGTTATCAGAAGTATGTTTTTATAATGTATCTTTTCTAGAGTGAACTGCTGCCCTGTTTATACAGTCTTGAATTTATATAAGTAATTCTGTTTGTTATACGTCCTCCCGCGATACAGGTTCTAAACCTTGTGCGGGGACCACCAGTAAACTGTGTAAGCTTTTTTGTAATGGTAAATAAATTAATTTTGTATTATTTGTGTTTTGTATACTTATTGGTATTTTAAAGTCCGGTAACGCTGTCATGATCATCTCCTAGTGGCTAGATAAACCTAACTCTAAGGCACTGTTGATCAAATAATGAAATTTTTTGACAGTAAACGATATCTACCTTCTATATAGGTCATTTATTAATATTTACATTAGGTTTCCAAATAAGCGACGGCTTCAAAGCAGTGTCCACAGAAATCAATAATAGCATGACAAGCAATCATTTCGTACCATAGCCTAATTATTTTGTAACATAATACCTACCTAGTAACTGTTCATTGGAATCGGTTATTAGTTAGTTATTCAAAAAGTGTTGTCATGCATGATACAATATAAATAAATAGAGATAAATTAATTTCGGAGGGATTGTTGGGTAAATACACTGAGCTCCACTGGTAAATAAAATAGGTAGGGAATAAATATTTCTGGACATTACATATCCTATTTCCTACTAATATTAAAAAGGTGAAACTTTGTGCCGTCATGCCGCTGTGAAGATGTTTGGACGGAAGACAACTCCAACAAGCAAGCTGAGGCTGGACCTTATTAGCTGCGTATATAATATGTTTTAAACTTAAATCCAAAGGTTTATATCTATGTTGTGTATTGTATTAAGTATATCAGTTATCTAGTACCCATAACACAAGCTCTGCTTAACTTGGGGCTAGATAATGCTGTGTGAATTGTCCAGCATTATTTATTTATGTTATTTATTTATGTTTTTCATTATTACAAATATTTTTGTAGGTCCCTTTTTTCGTATAAGTTGCAAGTTGTATGATGATCTATGAATAAATTCTTATCCTTATTATTGTTATTCGTCACAGAATGGATCGTGCTGAAATTTTGAACTCATAAAGACCTGGAATAACATAAAGGCTACTTTTATTCCAAAAAATGCGGCAGGAGCCATCAGTTGCATTATAAATCGACTCCACCTTCTAGATGTCAGTGTTTAGTTTTATGATTTGACCTTTTCTAAGTGTATATTTATTGTATTTATGGAAAAAAGGGTTTTTGATTTGATTTGAGATAAGATCATTATATTTTCCATTAATTATTACTTTCTACTGAACTTACTAAGAAGACTTATCAAGCCTATATAGATACGAAAATTTGGTCAAACGAACAAGCATGGTTATGTAAATGTAAATCCCGAACTCTTGGTTACAGCGTGCTACGGATGCCGAGCACGACAAATGCGGAGAAACGAACCCTACGTCTATATCCTCCGTGGGTGTACAGACTGTTGATGATAATGATGAAGAGCCATCGAGATCCCATAACACAAGCCCTGCTCTAATTCATCTAAATTAATCGCATCACGATAACGATGGTATTGTCTCAGAGTTACACAGTTTGTCATTTTGCCTTTGATGAAAGAAACTATAGATGGCTTGTATTCATTTGCAACAAAGAAAATTCGTGACGAAAAAAAGCATGGGTAAATTCGCCACAATTATATTTTTCTGAAAAAATCCTCCGTTTATTAATTCGATGGAGGGACGCGTGTCAAAAGTGTCAAGGTTGAAACCATTCTTTTAATCTCTCCCTCCCTGAAAATAGTACCTCACGCACTATCTAGAGTTTCTTTCATCTGTGGAAGATTCTGCGACGATACCATATTAAAGCGATTGTTACCAGAATTCGGTCCCTTCAGTACGAGATCTGGCTGCAGAATTAGTGCACCGATCGAGTATGAGCTAAAAACCAACTTTTACGCAAATTTGTGATAAGGAGAATATATATTTAGTAGGTTGCCTATCAAAATGTGGACGCTAGTATTTTTAGCTCGCCGCCTAGAGGTCGCCTAGTATGATGGTGGTCGAACTGTGGACTAGTATTGACGGATGATGATGAATAAGCCAGGAGAAACTCACCTAGTAACATAATCCTCCGGGTACGGCACGAGCGTGCCCTCAGGCGTGGGCTGGGGCGTGTCCCCCACCCAGAAGTAAGCATCGGGTCCCGTGCCATCGTACGCGAAGCCTCGAATGAACACCGTGCTTTCATCCACGGCGTACACCGTGCCGCGGATCAAGTGCCCGTAGTGACTGAATCGGCCGATCTGACGACCGTAGTAGGGCTCCTGGCGCCGGGACTCGGATAGGCCTGCGGGAAGAGAGGCATTTGTAAAAAAAACATATCGAAGTTAATTAGTATTTACAATTGAAACAATTGCAGACTGTTGCAATCAATCTACAGGTAGCTCAACTGATCCATATCAATACCAGTGGAAGCGTTCCCAAGACGCTGCTGGCTGAATTGCCCCGCTGTATGGCAATGCTGATGCGCTGTGCCAGATACTGACCAGCTCTCGGATCACGCGTCGCTTCGACCAGACGCTCAGATAATTTTTTGAAAACCCGAAGAGCCTCGGCACCCCTCGGACCTAGGGTCTCGACTCCAAGAGGGGCAAATGTGTAGGCTCTGTCGAGACCTGCATATTTGCGGCAACTTAGGGATATTTTCATGGTTTGCGTTATTTTGAGTTTTCCAATATTTCAGCTCAGTTGTACGGAATATCTGAAGACATCACTGCGTTGGAATCGGATCTAAGACCACTTTATTTTTATTTATTACAAATGTAATATAGATTCAATTAAATTTTGTACCATTAAAACCTAAAGAGGAGCATAAAATTTAATAAGACTCTTCTTCTGATAGATGTGCTTACGAAATAGACTCCTTAGTCGATTCAGAATAAGGGAAGATTTATAGTAGACTAGGCCGTGCCCGGGGCGTACCGTGTACGTGGCCCGGACGGGGCACGGATTTGAAACGTGATGTACATTTTTTTTTACAGGGCGAACCTGGATGAGATTGGCGCAGGACCGTGTGGAGTGGCTCAAAAGTTTGGAGGCCTATACCCAGCAGTGGGTGAAGTCGGGTTGCGGATGATGATGATGATGTACATTTTGTATGAAGCAGTTTATTTATTAAACAGTGTATGATCCGTGTCCAGTTCGGGCCCGTCTACTAACGTTCTCTTCGGCTTCGCTCCGGTCCGCCCCGGCATCGGCCTGGCCCGGACACGGACCGGTCTAATATAAAACTTCCCTAAGGCAACGATATAATAATACTATACCTAAGGCTTCAACCATAGTGCGAGCCTAGCGCGGGCGCGACCGCTCATTATCAAACATAATGAAACCGTCGTTTGCGTTCATATTACAGCGCCGGCTCTAATCCTAGCCACCGCGCATTCACTGTGAACGCACACTAAAGCTGAAATTATGGTACCCTATCCTTAGCGGGACCATGCGGAGTGCAACCACTATGCAGCGGATTTTTTAAACTTTTTAATGCATAGAAAGTTTTCCCACCACAAAAATAATGGCTACTCCATCCGTTGTCCACCGAAACAAAAACTACCAGGATTAAAAATTGTACAGGTCCAAAAGTTAGACGATTTGTACTCCCTCGGGACACGAGACATGGACCTCATCAGCTTGTGTTCATTCCGCGTATTTATCTAATATCTAGCGAACGTTGCCAGGTTGCCATTAGGGATGTTTTGATTGACGTGGAGCGAGGGTGGCTAGGGCTGCCGTGTGCCTGTGACCTTCCAGGACAAGATAAATAAAAAAAAACCTTCTTATTTCGTAGGAACTGCAGTTTATTTAGAATAGAAACCAGATTCTACTCGTGGCTTCCAGCGTAAAACGAAGCTTAAAGCTCTCAGGGATAATTTAGCTTTAAGAGAGTTTTCAGAATTGCACCAGTAATTTCATAGATTACTCTTGCTCTATTATTTTATTTATGTTTTTAGGTATGTAGAGTGTCTTGTAAAGGGTGCCATGTAACATGTGGACTAAGTCGAAAGGGGGTTATTCTGGACGCCGATTTTTTTAATTATTTTTAACATGGTGTGTTTTTGTATATCTAGTTATTCTTTGGTAGAATCTGATTCTGTCAAGTATTATTTATTCATCTACTTTATTTATTTATTTAACATTACAATGCCAGCTAAAATAAGCATAGCAAAAAAATAGTTTTAATCTACATTGTAGCGTAAAAATATGTGTGTACAGCCTACTGAAAGTTTTAGTTAAAAACCTACAAATTTTAACCTACCTACTAATCCAAGGAAAGTCGTAAGTTTATAGAACTTGTATGTAACGGCAGCCCTAATCACCCCCGGGGCTGCGCCCTCCGCCTAATACAGTTTTGTCTCAGCATTTCGATACTCGTTTATTGCATGTCGTACGGACATGTGTAGTGTAGCTGGTGTACGGACCGGTAGGAAGAGAAGTGCTTTGCTATAATACGACAGGTTATTCGTCTGTTCTTATTTTTAGGGTTCCGTACCTCAAAAGAAAAAAGGAATCACTTTGTTGTCCGTCAGTCTGTCTGTCTGTCCGTCTGGCAAGAAACAAGGTAAGCAAGTAGAGGAAAAAATCCTAAAACCGTAAATTTGTAGTTTTTTCATGAAAAAAATTATTTCGATTCTAGCCATGGACCTACAGGGTACCTACTTCTCGTTGACCTAGAATCATGATAATTAGGCAGGACACAAGGTCTTACGGAACCCTTAGTGCGCGAGTTCGACTCGCACTGAACGTTTTATTTTCACTACACCTGTCTTTATACGGGTTATTTTATTACATAACGGCCTAACTGGTTTCCTACCGACAAAAATACATGGACAAACTTTCAAGTCCGTGAGAGTGAGTTTTTAATAATTGCTAATGTTTAGTTTTGTCAGATAATAACGGGTTAGGGTACATCTGGTCCGAATCTTAAACTCATCCGCGGACGAGATGTCCACTTCACTTTTGTGTAGGGGTACATCTCGTCCGAATCTAAATTCTCTTGATTTTAGATTCGGATCAGTTGTACCCTCAACTAAAAGTGAAGGGGACATCTCGTCCGAATCTCTTCGTTACTTTTCAAGGTTTCTGAATCGAAATAGGTACATCCAGCACAAATGCTGCCAGATTTCTAATGGTAAATTGTAGTACAAGTCAAGATCTACATTTAGGATGACAGCTGTCCTCAAATCACGATATCTCAGGAACTGACCATCCCAGAGCACCAGTTTCTAAAGTGAACTTGTAGTACTCGTCGAGATCTACATTTTTGATGAATAGAATAGAATAGAATAGAATTGTATTGCCTTAATTTAGAAAATACACAAAATAAAGATGTACATACTACTTAATTAAAACTAATAAACTAAGACAATAGGAGTAAATTCAGCATTTAGCTGTAATGCATTAATATGCAAGCAGGGCTGATTTTCAATTTACTCCTCTCGGATAGCTGGTCACCGAGAGGTTAAAGTGATAGCGGGATTATAACGATCAATACACAAAAAATAAAAAATTTACAATCTAGAATATCTGACATTTAGCAAAAATGCACGGCGGCGTTTTAAACAATTACTGTACAGTACACATTTGCTAAGGTGGGATATTATGACGTGTTTGGACGTATTTGGGAATGTTCATGGGTGTGTTATGTTGTGCATGTTGGTTTCCCCGAGGCACCAGTCTCATAAGTCTCATCATGACAGCTGAGGCTATGTATGTAGGAACTTACCTAGTATGGATTTGACGTTGGCTCTAGCAAACACTGTTTTGTGTGATTCCATCGATCAAGACATCCGCTGGCCTTGGCGGATGTCTTGATCGAAGGTGTTTGTGCACAAATTCTTAGTTAAAAGCAGCATGGGCATTTTGAAGGCTTAGAAACTGTGTGGTGCCGGCTTAGAATTTGCACCACACCAACTCTTTCCGCGACGAAAGAGGCAACTAAGGGATATCCACCGGAAGCGGGCAGCAGCGTCCCCCTGCAGAACAATTCTACCACCGAACTGCGATCCCCAACCAGCATGCTCAGCGTGGGGATTATGGGCATTGCCCCCCATGTGATAAAAGCCTATAAAGCGCTTATCAGGGGGAGGCCTGCGTCCAGTAGTGGACCAATACAGGCTGTTGAGGTTGATGGCATTTTGAGGGATTCTTATACAGTTTCCTCGGAATAATGTAGCTCTTATGTTCTCGGTACCCATCTTATCAGATGATTGCAGGTGGGTCTTCCAAGCACGCTGATCGATTCAGATGTATTCGTGAGTGAAGTACTCATTTTATTGTCTCCTTATTGGTTCATTTTCTTTTGTTTTTCTTCGTGATCAAAATGCAGGTACGCACCGGCGAAAATAGTGATATACGCACGAATGCATTTGAATCAACCAGCTGTCAGATTTAGGTACCATGTTAATCTTCGCTTAGACTTTATAATAATAATAATAATAATGTTGGGCAATCCACATAGCACCATCTAGCCCCAAAGTAAGCTACTCAAAGCTTGTGTAATGGGTACTAGATAACTGATATATTTAATATAATACACTACATAGGTAGATTTTTTTTATAATACATAGAAAACACCCAAACCAACGAAACAAATTTCTGCAGATCGTACACAAATTTGTTCTGAGGCGGGAATCGAACCCGCAACCGCTTGCGTTGCAGGCGGACTCTCGCCCGCTGCGCCACTGAGGTCGTCACTTTCAAGGCGATTTTCATTAAAATGAAAAAATTTCCACCAAAGCACAATCATTAATGAAACCTCTAATCAGCTAACATTCGCTTACGAAATCACCTATTAAAGTTCCTTTTCCCTGGCATTTATTCTCACATTCGACTCTATTCTCTAATTCCGGCGCACCCGCATTCGATAAAGCACCTACTTCTACTTTCTCGTATAGAATAATGCCACATTTTCGCAATCGAATGGATTATGGTAATGGCGTAGCTAGAGATGTGACGCCGTCTTCAATCGGACTTCGAAAGTTTGCTTCGTAGAGTCCATTTCACTTAGGAAGCGTTCCCTGAGGGTTTTTTTTGTTCTCGTAATGACTTGGGGCTGAAATTATATTGGGACAATCCTTTCCTACTCATATTATAAAGCTGAAAGTTTCTGAAATTTCAGTTTTTTTTTTTATAGGACCGTAGGTAGGTATATGTATAAGATCTCCAACGCTACTGAACAGATCAAAATGAAATTTTGCGTACATTTAGAACATGCCTAACTTAGATAATAGACTTCTTATTATAGCGAAAATACGCGTGCAATGCTACAGGCAGAAGCTAGTAAAATTTAATTTAACATTTATGCAATGTAAGTCATGATTTCTAACTAAGACAGTTTACTTTATACCTATTGCGTTTTCTGGAACGGTTCCTACGTGAGATGGACTATGTTTATTAAAGTAGCTATTTTATTAGAAGTAGGCAAAACATTAAACAGAACAACAGTTATTTCAATATTTTTTTGGGACCTACATCATATAAAAACCGATGAACTTGGTAGCTAACAGTGATTTATTTACCGAAGGCAAATAAAAAATGTAACATTAACATGTAACATTAACGGATATGGCGAATGAATAAATAGCAGAGCAATATTTTATTTATGCACCGCACCAATGCCGCACAAAAAAAAAATATGTGGGTGCATTTTATATTGACGGTATCAGATGACAGATAGCTCGCTTGAAGCTTTCGGTAAGCCATTTTGTCACCGTAAAATGTATCTAAAGATTACGAGTTTTAGCCTAATATTTGAATGCTTATTATTGTGACGTTCGGTAGCGTTGCCTTTCACTTTCGGAGTTGGAATATTCCGCAAAGTCCCATCCCTAACCACTTAACAGTCCGTGGTGACTACAGTCACCGAAAAAAAAGAAGCCTCAACTGTCCGTGGGGAGTACAGTCACCAATCCGACTTAGTACCGTTATAATCATATTTTGACGAACCCAGCCTAAATTAGTTCTGTTGGCAGCTACTAGATGGCTCTGTAATAAATATTTCATCTATGGGAATATTTATTTTCTGCATGTGGCAACAAAAATTACGAACAAAAAATTAAAGAAGTTGGTGGTGCGTCTTTTTATCTTTCATATAGTATTTTTTATATTACTAAAGCTATAGTAGTTTTAAAATTACAAACGTTTTTGTCGAAAAGGTCACGGCCGCGCAGTGCTAGCGTAAGGTACGAAAACGCGCGGACAGTTGAGGCTAGAGTCGCTCGCGCGCTCCGGACCGTTGAGTGGCTAAAGACGTTCTCGTTGGAACAAGATCGATGGCTGGGGTGCATATTTAGGGAGCCCCACGCGCCCCGGGGCGCCCTAGGGCGCTGTGGGTGTTGATTTGATGGAGTGGGATAAGGTTTTCTATTACTAAATGCACTGGGATGTGCCATGAATGCGGAACTGATTTTGATGAATTTTAAAAAGGGTTTGCGGATTTTTCAAGGATTAGCCAATTTCACTGGATATTTTTTTTTATAAAGAATATTACAATAAAATAATATAAATGAATTAGAATTAGTACCTATTATTGAAACAATTGAGCTAACTGCAGACTGTTGCAAACAATCTACAGGTAGCTCAACTGATCCCTATCAATACCAGTCGGAAGCGTCCCCAAGACGCTGGCTGCATTGCCCCGCTGTATGGCAATGCTGATGCGCTGTGACTCTCCACCAGCTCTCGGGTCACGCGTCGCTTCGACCAGACGCTCGGATATTTTTTTAAAAACTCGAAGAGCCTCGGTACCCCGCGGACCTAGGGTCTCGACTCCAAGGGGAGCAAATGTGTAGGCTCTGTCGAGACCTGCATATTTGCGCCTCTTGAGATCATCGGCCAAATCTGCCGTCTGATGTCCTCGGAAGATGGGAAGGCGCAAGTGTGTCGACGCATGTAGCGTCCCACACAAAAAATAATAATTTGTTTGACTTTATACTGGGTATATTATACAGACATCGTCAGACTCGCTTATAGTCCAAGGAATAATTTTCTGTTTGGCAACCACGACTATGAAGTTCCTTAATTATTGACAGGTGAGTGAATAAAAACTGAAAGACAGAATGAAGTATTTCAAAGACACAGTCACAGATAGAGATGCGAATTTGTCGTATCGAAAAATATGGGAACTTACGAAAGTTACGATTTTTATCGAGCTGACATAGTATGTAACGAAGATTATTCTAATCTAGATGATTCCTATTCCAAGAAAAATAATTGAAAATAGTATGAAAACAGTTGGCCCGTCAGTAGGGCCCATCGTAGCACCAACGTGGATTTACTGCTTAACTTTGGTTGGCCTTTTGTTGCGGTGTACCTACTAGTAGGCCTGACAAGTCGGGCCAACGAAAATTCTACCGTTGGTCCTACTATTCTTAGGGATGACAAACCTAACCGTTAGCCAACCAAAAGTGTACGGAGGCCCATCTGCCAACAAAATTGCTACTAGGGATAAAAATTTAGTTTAGGTACTAAAGCAACTCAATGTGTCTTACTTTTTATCACGGAAAAACGCTCGTGACGCCGCAGGCAGAAGCAAGTAGTAATTAAAACAATAAAAATAATACTTTTTTTATTGTATTGAATATTCTAAAAATAAAGTCATTTATACGCGTGTGTACTAAAGTCTGTAAAATAATACAAAACGTTGAGCAACCATAGCAAAATCAAATACAACTTCTTCGTAAACGAAATCAATTGCCTTAAAAATCGAATCGCTAAAGCATTAGGACATCACTATTTGATTATCAGTCGACTACCAAAACGAAAATTATTTCATGAAATGAAATGAAATGAAAATGTCTTAGGGAAGAGAGTTCCAAAGTCTAACAGCCTCAATAGAAAATTATTTTTCACGACAAGATGAACTGTGTGCCGGTATCTCTAGGTAGGAGGAGGTTGCTTGCTGATCTGAGTGGCCTGTCATGAGAGTCAGCCAGAAATGGAAGACGATTTTTGAGATAGGCAGGAGCAGAAGGATCTTTAAGAGCAGAAAAAAGAAGACAAGCACAAGCACCCAAACGTTCCTTCGTTCGCGAATAGGGAGCCACTTGAGTGAACATACGAGTAGTGTCAGTGATTTACCAATATCCCTGTAATACATAGGTATATTAATGGTCTTGTATTTATGTCTCATTACATTATTTTTAATTCTTAGCTCATGCTGGTCAAAGGGGCGGCAGCACTCGCCGGTTTTGGCAACAACTTAGTCGTTAAAATCGCGTCTGTCAGCAGTTTTAGTAATATGCTGATTTTTGGATATTCAAGGTAATTAGTAACTATAATACGTACTTAATTAAAAGAAATCTGTCAAACGGTCGATGATGAGAATTCTAGGAAACGCTTACCTACAAAAATAAATCTAAGGAAAACAGGACGTTTCTTATAAAAAACGAATTAATTGCCTATTTGCAAACGAAAATTAAAACTAACTTGAAACAAAAATTTAATTTAAAACGATTTGCATTTGTTTTTAGGGTTCCGAGCCGCGAAAGTAAAATAGGACAAAGTGATCTTATAAGACTTTGTTGTCCGTCTGTCCGTCTGTTTGTCAACGCCCGATTTTCGGAAACGCGGAGGTTGAAATTAACATCATATAACCATAACTCCATAGCTTCATTCATTCGTCCATAACTTCTTGGAATCGTGATATAAAGCAAACTTCTAAATCAATGAAATCAAAAGTAACAACCGTTTATGCACTCATATTTTGAAATTCCACAGGAATCACTGGCAAACAAAACCAATATCCCGTTTACCTAGAGCAATGGAACTTTGCAAGAAGCAAGTTCAAGAAGCATAATAAGTACCTAAAGGGAAAAATCCGAAAGTCACCACTTTGATTCTCACAAGGGAAGTCCGTAACTTATAGAGTACTTCCAGTTGACCTTGAATCATGAAATTTGGCTAGAAGCAAGGTAAATCAGCTGAATTGTTTCAATTGTAAATAGTTCTAATTTATTTATATTATTTGATCGTAATTTTTTTTGTGAATAAAGGTAGATTAATATCCGGTAGGGTTCCGCCCTTGATCCGACTCGCACTTGTTTTATTTTCATGAATATTACTGTAGGATATATTTTTTCACCTACGTTTTGAAGAATCGTAACATTTCTTTGCTCAATAATTGGAATTATAACTAATACCAGAACATCTACCAGAAGGCGTCCAGATCTGTCCTAAAATTGTTTACTTTCCGGTTATATTCCTAAGGAAATTTAACCGATAGCCAATAAAATCAGTATTATTGTACCTACAGTTAATAAATCCTACGAGGGTCTTTAGTGAGAATAGCAGATTAACACGGGAATTGCATTGAATACAAGTGTATAATGGTATTAGATAAAGCGCAAATTAGGTGCAATGAGTATTTATTTTCGCAATCCTTTTCTCAATTTTTAATAACCAACGAAAAGATGTTGAATTTTATGTAATGCGAGTTCTTTACCACGATGATTCCGTGACTCCTGAGATCGCCCCCCTGAAAGATATTCACCTGGGAGAACATCATCATACCCGATACAAGGAGTGCGAAGCCGCGTGCTAGAACTAGGTTAAGTTTACTTCTTCTTCTTCTTTTGGCTCTGCCTCTTATTTGACACAATTCTGCCAATGTCAGTTATCAATTGCTCATTTATTAAACGATTTAAAATTTAAAGAGAAACTCAAACTCACACATACTCAACGTTTGTCCAAAATAAAAAGAGTCAAACAAGTTCATTACAAAAGCAAACATAAGCAACCAAAATATGGAATAAAAAGCTATTCAAAAAGTAGGTACTGAAAGAAAAACTATCATTCTGAGTATGAAAAAACTTATAATATTTTAGTTTAAGTTTACAATAAACCTACCAATCCATCTACATGCATGACAATGACACACCGAGTTCGTCCTTTGTTGGTCCCGTCACCTCACGACAACGATTTGAAGAACAAAACCAATGAAATTTATACATATATACCTACTTAGTTGAAACTAGCTTCCGCCCGCGGCTTCGTACGTGTTGTTTTTATGGAAATGTGCAAACAAAAATTTCGAGATTTTTCGGTAAATCTCAAACAACGACATTTTTATCGCTTGTTATGTTTGCATATTTGGGTAAAATCTAGTACGTAACAACAATGTATCTACCTACTGTATTTTCTTATGGATGTTACTCTGTTTTGTGAACTAATAAATAAATAAATAAACGTTATTTCTACCCCCTAAGAACTGATTTACATGGGCCTGTAGGCCAACCACGGGGATTGTTCTCTAGAGTAGAACAGACAGTAATGACATCGCATCGGCATACATTGCGTACAATATTGAAGTTGAAGAAATGAATCTCAAATAGTTTGCGCATTCGATGACAAAGTGACGTAATTTTTTTCTGTTCTACACTAGACAACCATCCCCGTACTTGCCCTAGGGGTATTTTAATTCATTCGATTCGATTCCGAATCGAATCCGACGGATCTATAAAACGCTATTTTTATTTCGCCTCGGGTTGATGATCGAAAATTCGAAGCGAATCTGTTGACTAATGACTATGTCAATGAGGAGGTGCTTCTTATTTCGATCATCAACCCGAGGCGAAATAGAAATAGCGTTTTATAGATCCGTTGGATACGATTCCGAAACGAATCGAATGAATTAACATACCCTTGCAGGTCCGTCCAGTAGTTTTGCCGTGAAGAAGTTACAAACATCCATCCAAACTTTCACATTTATATTATTAGTGTGATGTTATAAGTAACTTCAATAGACAAAAAGCCACAAAAGCTGCCACAGTCAAGATGATCCAAGTCACCGACAAGGTGGAACTGGTGCTTGCTTTGAGTTATACAATAAAAGTTAATACCAAGAACTAGCTATAAAAACCTTGATCCGGTTTAATATAATGACAGACACACTCATGATGTCATCTTATTCAAGACACTGGCGCACTCTCTTTTCCCTCTGTCATAATCCTTACGACCAGGGAGAGGTCAGGCGTAGAACCAACCAACAGCTTGTGCCAAGTACTTTCCGGGGCACGGGCTAACAACCCTAACTTCCTCACTCCGGGCTGGTACTGTGAATGTTTTTTTGGGTTATAGGATAGTAGTGCACCTGTGTTTGTCTGCACTAGGTGTAATAGTCCTGCGCCGTTGAGATGTGCCAGTGGTTGCTCTTTCACTTTTCCCACAAGTGGACAAAATATAGGAGTAGGAAACTCTGGAGTCCACTCGATCTATAGATAAAGTGGAAAAAAGTGGAAACTTCCATATCCATAAAAAAAAACAAAGCAAAAAAAAACAAGATCCGTCAAGTGCGAGTGTAACTCGCGCGCCGAGGGTTTTGAAAGTTTGTCAACAAATATGTACCAAAAGTACCGGTTAGAGACTTCGCAATTTAACGAATACCTAAGAATAGTAGGTATCAACCTACATTTCAGATGGATCTCTCTGCATGCTTCGGTTATATGGGTGGTTCGGTTAAGGTGGGTAATGGTAAAATTTTCGACTTTTTTCAAAATATTTCAAAAAGTATGAAAGTTACAGAAATTTGAAAAACTGGTTTGAAATGTCCAAACCAATACCTTTCATTTGATATCCCACTCGGTGGGGTAGCCCCCCTTTTGAAAATTATTCCTTTTTGACCATTTTTCAAAAAGTGTTCTTTTTACAGACTTCTCTATATTTTTCCTGTAAAATATAGATCCATATCTACAAACGCTTCATACATTTTAAATGGATCGCTCGGCAAACTTCGGTGATAGGGGGGGGAATGGGTTTTTTTTCGACTTTTTTCAAAATATTTCAAAAAGCATGAAACCAACAGAAATTTGAAAAACTGTTTTGAAACGTACAAACCGATACCTTTCATTTGATACCCCACTCGGTGAGGTAGCCTCCCCTTTTGAAAATTATTTCCCCCCATTTTGACCATTTTTCAAAAAGTGTTCTTTTTTCAAACTTCTCTATATTTTTCCTGTAAAATATAGATTCACGTCTATAAACGCTCCATACATTTTACATGGATCGCTCCGCAATCTTCGGAGATAGGGGGGGGGGGGGGGGAATGGGTATTTTTTCGACATTTTTCAAAATATTTTAAAAAGTATGAAAACTACAAAAATTTCAAAAAATATTTTGGAATGTATAAAATGATACCTTTCATTTGATACCCCATATGACTCTGTAGGTATCTTTTAAAATTTCGGCACCACAATTTGTATGGAAAATATTAATTTTCATTTTTCATTTATTTTCATTTATTTTTCTCTAAATCTGTACAGGCGCACGAAATGTATTATTATTTGAAATTTCAAGTTGATAGCTGCAGTAGTTTTTGAGTTATTAAGGAGGGAAAAAAGGACAGACAAAGCGAGACCATAAGGGTTTTGAAACCGATCTTCGATCATCAAAACCCTAAAAATGGATCAGAGTGGAATAGGGCAGAAAAAACCATTTTATTATGTTGACATTATAGGTGCTTACTTATTTCAATAGCAAAGTACCTACTTATTTTATTCTTCCCGAAACAATTTTTGGTTAATATTTGACTTGTCTAATAGCTTATTTAGTAAACCTAAAGAAATATAAGTTGATCAATTATCAACTTTTATTTCTTTAGGTTTACTAAACTAAAGTGGTACAAATGTTTGTACGATCTGCAAATGTTTGTCCGGTTCTATTCTATTGTTATTTGGTGCCATTGGTAGAGTTCAGACATTGGTCTGATTTAGCTTGACCGCCATGACCGAAATTCGGCCACGGCTCATTATCATGATCATCACAAGCACAGGTCCGATTCTGATAAATATTTCATTATTAAGTATGTGAATGTGAACAAGCTAAGCAGCGCACAAGAGCTAGTGAACAATAAAACCAGTTGGTCGTAATTTACATGACGGTCTCAAATGGCCCTGAACTCTACCAATGACACCAAATAACAATAGAATAGAACCGGACTAATATTTGCAGATCGTACAAACATTTGACGACCTCCGTGGCGCAGCGGGCGAAGGTCCGCCTGCGACGCAGGAGGTTGCGGGTTCGATTCCCGCCTCGGGACAAATGTTTGTACGATCTGCAGAAATTTGTTCCGTTGGCCTGGTTGTTTTCTATCTATAATAAAAAATATATATCTATGTAGTGTATTGTATTAAGTTTATCAGTTATCTCGTACCCATAACACAAGCTCTGTTTAGCTTGGGGCTAGATAATGCTGCGTGAATTGTCCAGCATTATTTATTTATTATTTTATTTATTTATTTGTCCCAGGCTACCATAGTCATTGTAAAGCGATTAGTTTGCAGACTATTGTCCCAGTGCTGCTGTTATAATAAAAATTCAAATACACAAGACCGTATATTAAAAACTTTATACAGACAGTACATGTAGGCACACAAAAGCGATTATTGTTAGTGTTTATTCGTAGATTCGTTTCATTTGACGACCTCAGTGGCGCAGCGGGCGAAGGTCCGCCTGCGACGCAGGAGGTTGCGGGTTCGATTCCCGCCTCGGCACAAATGTTTGTACGATCTGCAAATATTTTTTCAGGGTGTTCTGGATGTTTTCTATGTACCTATAATAAAAAAATAGATAGATAGATAGATAGATAAGTCATTTATTTGCTTCTGCAACACACAGTACATAGGTATTATAAACATTTGACAAAAAATATAATTAACCGACAAAGAAAAAGAGAATAAACTAAGTAATAAAAAAATAAGTAGCACAAATTAAAATAAATAAAAAAAAAACACAAATAAGCAGGTAAAGTGTGTGCTGCAGCCCAGCAAAAAGGCAAGAACTCAGCGCATAGTTTTGCTCGGAAGAGCAAACACTGATTTTCAGTCTTACCCTCTGAGGTGACCAGAAAAACGAGATACCAACAAGTAATGATGATTGTGTCAAAACAATGAAGATACCGTTGCAGTGTTTGATAAAATAAATAAATAAATAAACTTAACGTGTCCTTAGTATACCTACCTACGGATTGGTGCTAGGCGCAACAGCAAAAGACAGGAACTGTACCGGTAGAAGTAACAAAGCCAAATATCTATATATGTAGTGTATTGTATTAAGTATATCAGTTATCTAGTACCCATAACACAAGCTCTGCTTAGCTTGCGGCTAGATTATCTAGCCTCAAGCTAAGCAGAGCTCTGTAAATTGTCCAGCATTATTTATTTATTTATTTATTCGTCTTATCCTATCCTACTAATATTATAAATGGGAAAGTTTGTGTATATTAAATTTTTGTTACTTAAGATCTCCAAAGCTACTGAACAGATCAAGATGAAATTTGGCGTGCGTTTAGAACAAAGCCTAACTTAGATAATAGGTTACTTATTATACCGAAAATACGCGTGCGAAGCCGCGGGCAGAAGCCAGTAATTTATAAAATATTAAAGATTCTTCGAAAAAATCTCGTTTCTTTGCTCTCTTACTTAATTAAATATTACCTACCTATGACTTACCAGCCAATCTGCGTGTAACATTACCGTGGCCTTTATCAAGTCAGCTATTAAGCCGTTTATAGAAAGAAAGCTGGAAACTTATAAGCGCTAACCGGCGCTTGACAGCGCTGGTCCGTTCTAGATAAAGGAAGCAGGTTGAAGCTAAATATGCCTGTCGTAATTGCAGGTGTTGTCGCAGTTTTTTATTAATTTTAAATGGCAGCAGCGCTGACCAGCTCGTGTTGAAGCTTGTCGGAACTTGTCGGCACCGTTCAGTGCTTATCGGCGCGCTTTCATAGATAGATAGATAGATAGATAGATGTTTTATTCATGAACAATATTTACAATTGTATTTGAATGTTATGAGTAGGTCTTAAAATATAATTAATTAAATGATTAAAACATTAATTTGATTATAAAAAAAATTGAATACAAATGTCTCTTAAAATCTAAGGAATACCATTAAAATCCAGATGTCGCTTATATTTTCCTGTGCGGGTTACCAGCGCTGTCAAGCGCCGGTAAGCGCTTATAAGTTTCCAGCTTTCTTTCTGTATACGGACTTAGAACCCTGTTCATTTATAACGTGACCTACATGATACATGACCTAGTTTACACACTGCCTTGACAACTATATCGAAAGGACTAGCGAGTGCTTCTACTAGGTACCTCTAGGTTATTCAAAGGCTACGTAGAGTAGGTAGGTGTTGAGCTTCTCGTACGCCTGGAAAGCACCGCTGCAGCACAGAGCATGGCATAAAAATACGCATTCGTATTTGGCTTTACTTAAATAAATAAAAATTATAATCCTGGACAATTCATACAGCATTATCTAGCCCCAAGCTAAGCAGAGCTTGTGTTATGGGTACTAGATAACTGATACCTATACTTAATACAATATACTACATAGATGGATATTTCTTTATTATACATAGAAAAAATCCAGAACACCCTGAACAAATATCTGTAGATCGTACAAACATTTGTCCCGAGTAATTACATTATTTACATTAAGATTTATTTAAAAAGGAAAATCAGATTATGGCTTTATAGTTACTGCTCTTATTATCATGTGTTTTCACATTTATGGGACGTCGCAGCCTGCACAAAATTTTTGCTCAACTAAACCACTATTTGTTAACTTTAGTTTAGTCTAGTAGACTAAACTAAAGTTAATATGTTCAATGTAATTTATTAATAAGTTGTTAATATTTTATTAATAAAACAAACAGTTTATAATATATATTTTTTATGAATGCTGGACAATTTACACAGAATTATCTAGCCCCAAGCTAAGCAGAGCTTGTGTTATGAGTACTAGATAACTGATATACTTAATACAATACACTACATAGATAGATATTTTTTTATTATACATAGAAAACACCCAGACCAACGGAACAAATTTCTGCAGATCGTACACAAATTTGTTCCGAGGCGGGAATCGAATAAACTAGATTTTTTTTATGGAGGTAATAAATGAATTCTATATTGATAATAACAGGCAACTAGCTACTCTTTAGAATCTTGTGGGAAGCCATTTTGTCACTGGAAAATGTACCTAAAGATAACTAGTCCATATTTGAATGCACGTTTTTGTGTTGTGTGGTAGCGGTATTGGATCAATGAGTGCAGAGCTCATTGATCCAGAATCAGAATCAGAATCAATCATTTATTTGCAGAATACAATAATTACAAGATCTTAAAGTTATGTGAAGACAATGTATTCGACCAAGCAGGTGTGCAAATGTTAAAATGTCATTATTATTATTAGGTATTAATTATACTTTAAAATATCATTAACTAATTCTCTTACTATTTAAAATTTAAGTATTCGTTTACACTATAGAAACAATTTGAAAGTAACCATATATGTAAATGTTTCTTAAATAGGTTTCCATTTAAATCTTTAAATTTTTCTGGTAGCTTGTTATAAATAATTATGCACATGTTAAAAACATTTTTTTTATAAATATCCTTACAACATTGAGGTTTGTAGAGCAAATTTTGAAACTTGGCCCTTTTCTGTCGAATCATAACATCCCCACGTTTAGTAAAGTAAGCTGGGTAAGATTTGACAAATATACAGACATCTTTAATGTACATGCATGGTAGGGGCAGGACTTTACAATTGACAAAGAGGGGTTTGCAAGTATCACGGAACCATGATTTGTTTATTACCCTGAGGCATCTTTTTTGTATTTTAAACACTCTTTCTACTTCTACTGAATTACCCCATATTAACAAACCATAACTCAAAACCGAAGCCACGTGACCATGGTAGGCAGCCAGCGCCGCATCAAATGAAATAGTCTGTCGAATCTTTTTTAGAGCAAAAACAAACCGGCTTAATCTCTGGCAAACATAATACCTACATCCTAGACGTGTAGATGTGTATCAATCAATCCCACTATTCTGTCATACAAATATTATTAGAGCGAAAGTTTGTGCCGTTGTGAAGATGTTTGGCCGAACATAAGGCCAAAACTAATTAATGGATCGGGCTAACATATTGCACACATAAAGATCTGAAATTCTGAACCTGGAATAACATAAAGGTTACTTTTATTCAAAGAGGCGTGCGAAGCCGCGGACAGAAGCTAGTAATACATTCTACCACTAAATTGCTTGCAACATTTTCTAACCTCAGCAAGACGCAAGAGTTGAAAAACCAATAGAACCTCGTTTCTAGGTTTCCGAGATAAAAGATAGGTTTCTAATAGTTAGGTAATTCTAATCCTGGAATCAAATATATACGTACTTTTTATCCCATAAAAAGTTATATAGATGTAATATATATAGAGACAACGCACCATAGAAACAACGTGTGCGAAGCCGCGGGCATAAACTAGTATATTGACGACCTCCGTGGCGCAGCGGGCGAAGGTCCGCCTGCGACGCAGGAGGTTGCGGGTTCGATTCCCGCCTCGGAACAAATTTGAGTACGATCTGCAGAAATTTGTTCCTGTGGTCTGGGTGTTTTCTATGTATAATAAAAAATATCTGTATAGTATGTAGTGTATTGTATTTAGTATATCAGTTATCTAGTACCTATAAGACAAGCTCTGCTTAGCTTGGGGCTAGATAATGCTGTGTGAATTGTACAGCATTATTTATTTATTTATTTATTTATATAATAATTTAGGGGTATAATTGATCTTAGGGGTATTTTTTTAGGAGTTGGTAACCCTGCAATGACGTACAAAGTGTCACCCACGTGATCGTGATGTCACGGAATACTATATAACTGGCAAAGTATGTTATTATACCATGGATAAAACTTAGGATAAAGAATTTAGTATCTATTGACTAAAGTTTTTTAAACTTACGCGATCAGAACGCATTATTATAATTATTCACGGGTATTTATCACGTTTATTTAAAAAAATTGGTAAATAAACGCGATAAATACCCGTGAATAATTGTAATAATCTATTGACTAAACCTTTGTGTGCCTGAAGTTGGTTCGGAGAACCTGGTTTAGGTAGGTACAGTAAAGGTCGCCAGGACTTTATTTTATTAAGGTCACGAGTCTGTCGATATTTTAAACCAACTCCAAAGAAAAGAGGTTCTAAGTATGTTCGGGTGTGTTATGTTATGATTTGTGTATGTTAATTTTCTTCGTCAATTGTGGACTGATTTTTGTGATTCTTTTACTATTGTATATTATAGAGATCCAGAGAAGGTCCCATAAAAATATTTTTTCTGGGGTATTAGTTTTTGTCCCAGTAAACTTAAAAGAACGTATTTAGGAATTTGAAGTCGCATTTTATGCAGGAAACGAGCCCTTTCGATTAGATTGGTTTAATAATTCGAACAACACGAAATCCATAAATTAGTGTAGAAAAATATCCCACAGTTTTCTTAAGCAAACCCACGGCCTCGCGCGTCTCTATCTTTAGCAATATTGCAGCATCTCAGCATCACGGCAAGTATTCACACTTCCTTTAATTTCTAAAACTTTATTAATTTAATTCTCTTACAACCAATCCCATTACAATATATGATTTTGTAACACGTTCTGTTTTCGTTTTACTAATGATTATTTTCGATAACTTTGCCCAGGTCTAGGGTATCTAAATTAAACATTAATTTAAATAGGTACTCGGTTAACATTCATGGACATAAAAAAAGTCAAAGGCGAGTCCGAAAAACCTTTGATATATTTCAGAGACATTTTTCCAAAACTACCGTTAGAGTTCGCAGAAATAACTAGATAAATCCACCCAGCGCAATAGGTACCTAGATAAATCTCCCCAGCGCAATACCTAGATAAATCTCCCCAGCGCAATACCTAGATAAATCTCCCCAGCGCAATACCTAGATAAATCTCCCCGCAATCCTGTAAAAGTTTTCATTCCCATTAGGAAACCCTTTCGAAAAGACTAATCCTCGTATGACCCACTAAAGTCCATGTGATTTATTTTCCTTTTACAAGGATACCTACTACCAGTTCAGCTAATGAAACTTTTCGGAATGGTGTCTTCTTACTTTAATAATTTCCGACGTGTTGTAAGCTCACTGATAAAATTTTTAGAGTATAAAAGCTTGTTTATAGATTTATTTCTTATGCTACGTTCCTGAGCAGATTTTTCGATATTACCTAATCCATCTATTTTCTTAGATGTGCATTGGCAATGATAGGCCTTAAAGCGATTTTGGGAAAGGATAGGAACAAAGTCTCAAGCATTTACTAGCATCCCGCGAACAACCTTGTTATTCAAATTGGCAACATTATTGTCCCGAATTTTCTTAGTCTACGTGACAGTTTAACAAAACTCGGGCTCCGTGCACGGAACAGGACTTACCGACGAGTAGCAGGAGACAGGCAAGCCGCAGCGAGCGGGGGGGCGGAGCTCCCTCCGCCATTGGACGAGCCCCGGGGGCGGTTTCTCCCACAGCCTTCCGAAAACCTCACACCACACGTTACTTTCTCGGTTTTCACGGCACTTTCCGAAAATTATCAAATTTCTGCGGCACTGATAATTTTTTTGATATTTTATCAATTCCACTTTGCTCGGTTTCCGCGCGTTCGTGTTCGGCTAACGCACACCACACACTAAACTTTCACTAGTGTATTGCGTCACATTTGTCTTTGTGCACTTTCACAAAACTCCGATAATTTAGTAAATAAAGTTTATAAATATGTTTTCTAGCTTATTATTAGTTATTGTCGCCATTACTGACCAGTCTTAATTAATTTTTTACATTTAGGTGATATTTTTTTATTGTGCTTCACATCTAAGTTTCTGAAAATAAAAACATCGTGAAAAAAGGAATGAACACATTATATGTGTTTTTCCTCAAACTCCGATTTCCATAAATTAATTAAATCATTTGAAAATTATCGAAGCCATTCTTCAACAGTCTGGTGCGTCAATCAAAATAGGACTTTGATTACCAACTGAGACCTACTCAGTAGAGTCATAGAGCTGGCTATGCAAAAGATCCAAAGCTAATAATACGAACTCAAAAATAGTAACATTTACTAGCTTGCTTACATAATAGTGCACTTCCTACAAAAACAGATGCATGCATGGATCACATAATCTACCTTACTTAGAGCTAAACAAAAAACGTAATTACATGTTAGCAGGTTAGTTCAGCCTGGTCTGGCCCAGCAGTGGACCACTTGTAGGTAGATGTTGGTTAATTTCGGCATTGGAAGCTAAGAGTATAAAACGCTCAAACTGGTCATTTTCTTGCCTCAAAATAACACAAAAAGGTCAAGTTTTAGATGAGTTCCGTCGACCTCCGTGGCGCAGCGGGCGAAGGTCCGCCTGCGACGCAGGAGGTTGCGGGTTCGATTCCCGCCTCGGAACAATTTGTGTACGATCTGCAGAGATTTGTTCCGTTGGTCTGGGTGTTTTCTATGTATAATAAAAAAAAAAAACTATCTATGTAGTGTATTGTATTAAGTATATCAGTTATCTAGTACCCATAACACAAGCTCTGCTTAGCTTGGGGCTAGATAATGCTGTGTGAATTGTCCAGCATTATTTATATTATTTATTTATTTATTTAGTTAATTGTATGTTGGTAGGTATACGTCATATTCAATTTTAATGTCGTAGTGAGGTAGGTTTTTTATTTCACCAGTGTGTTCATTAAATATTTTTTATACAATGCCCGTTAAGAACTCGTGTATTTATTTTATTTTAACACCTCCATTTCACTCATATTTTACGCAACTTTTCTCTAACTCGGTTTCACTCCCATCTCAAAAAGCCACCTTGTATGCCTTCCTAAGTGTATAATGCAAATGATTAATGCACAGTTGTAAGAATCAATATAATTAATTGAGTCGTAGTGACAGGAAACAAACACAAACCATTACCTACCTACTATTCGCTAATAAAGGGTAGAGCGGGGCAAGGCGTCATCGAAGCTGACATTGACAAGAGACGACCTTGGACAAGAAAAGTGGGGATCTTTCTTGGGAGGCCTAGGTTCACTTTTGGGCCTCAGGTAGGGCCCCGCATGAGGCGACAAATAAAGGGGTTTGAAGATTTTGGCCCTAACATCGGCTACAACTTAGTTTTTTTTTTCAATATCATGGCGCTCAATGAAAGACATATATTTAGATAGAAGCCGCTTATACAAATAAAAATGTCCTAAAACATAAAGTCCTTAAACGTCAGTTTCTAAGATATTCACAAGAGAGATATTCACATTTCTGAGATATTACATATGAAAAAATATAATTAGACCAATAATATAATTATCATCAGTAAATATTTAAGAAACCTGACGCTTTAGGACATATGACAGTTTTTATTGGCATAACTGTCCTCTATCCAAATATATAACTTTCAATAAGTGCCGCGATTTTGAAAAAAACTAGTTGATGGTCGATGTTTGGGCCACCCTCTATACAAAAATCTTCAAACCCCTTTGCCTATAGATCTCGAGAGACCCCAAGACCCCAAAAATGAACCTAGACCTCCCGAGACAACTCCCAATTTCACTTGTCCATTGTCGATCCGGGCTAATTTCTGATTTGAGGACGCCCTGGATAGCTCTACCTTTTGTCGCGAATAGAAGGTAGGTTGGTTTGTGTCTGTTTCCTGTTTTGACAACTTTCGAAGGAAATATCCCGAAACGATCCACTGATATAAATCCGCTCTCGCTTTAGCTCCTTTCTTACTCGTTTACTTTAATTAATAATAAGAATAATATTCATGTATTATCAATATACTTATGTAATTGTGTACCTGCATACCTACCTACCTAATTATGTGTACCTACCTTAAATAATGTTGTGTTACTGTTCTTTTGTTACCTTTCCTGTGCTGTTTGTGTGTGTACCCAATAAAAAGTCTATCTATCTATCTATCTATCCTACTTAAACATACCCTATTTCACTATTTAATTAATTCTATGAACATCAATCAAACGACATGAGCGTGGGTGCCCTGACGACATTTATCCCCAACCCCCAGCTTCCTCCTACGCTGAATGCACGGTTCCTTTTGATAAATTTGTCCTCCCACGGGTTGTTTAGTTTGTATTTCATCCTATCTCATTATATTATATTTAATCCTCATCACGGAAGAAACCTTAAATTTTACTCTATAATGTTGATTACTTCCTGCAAAGGAAACCTAATATTGGGACAACCATTCTTGGTTATCGTATTATAGGAACTTAGGTAGGTAGGTACAAGATTATAAAATTTCTGCAGATTTAATTAAGAAATATGTACTTGAATTGGCAAATAAGAAATAAATCAAATAAATTGGCTATGCTGTGCAGATTTGCTCAATTAGATTACTTAATATGTTCACATCTTACATAGATATGTAATGCTGGACAATTAATTTGAACCAATAATACAATACGACGACCTCAGTGGCGCAGCGGACGAGAGTCCGCCTGCGACGCAAAAGGTTGCAAGTTTGTTTCCCGCCTCGGAACAAATTTGTGTACGATCTGCAGACATTTGTTCCGTTGGTCGGGGTGTTTTCTATGTATAATAAAATATCTATCTATGTATAATAATGTATTAAATACAATCAGTTATCTAGTACCCATAACACAAGCTTTGAGTAGCTTACTTTGGGGCTAGATGGTGCTGTGTGGATTGTCCAGCATTATTTATTATTTATTTATAATACGTTACAATTCAAAAACAGAAATTTATAATTTAACATAGAGATCACCTATACACTTAAGGAACAAATATCTGCAGATCATACAAACATAAGTCCCGAGGTGAGAATCGAACCCGCAACCCCTTGCGTCACATACAGACCTTCACCCGTTGCGCCACAAAGGTCCTCAAATACTACTACCAAACATAACTTTAGTTAGTGATTCTAATGTGCAAAAAATATTATCTGACGTCGAATTTCTGTGCTCTTTCTTAAATTAAATAAAATTCGTTAAATACTAGCACAAATTCTTAAATTCCACAAAACAGAAGAGCCAATTAATTCTAAACAATGGATACGTTCATGCTTATTTAGCAATGACTGGCAGACTTTGCCTCCCTTCACCGTTGATGGAGCCATCCTCAAGGCGATGTGAACGAACTCTGTTTGACATACGGTATTGGTGAACACGCTAACTTCTTATTATATTCTTTCAAAATGTTACACCAACGAGTTAAATCATCAACATCAGCAACGATTTAAATCTTTGTTACGGGTTTATCTTATCTATGACGCTCTCTCACCGCGAGTGGACTTTAAGGCTTGTTAGGCCAACAGAGGCCGCATTTTTGTGATTTTTAAAACCATATGAGACTTAGAAAATAGTGTTTAAAATTCTGAAAAAAAGATATATATTACTTAAGGATCTAGTCTAGTCAAAGCCGCATTCAGTTACAAGATCTAATGAACTTCACTCGATAGAAAATAATCCCAAAGTTACCCCTTTTTCTAACGTTTTTTCAATACTATGACTAGCGAACTACTGATATCACACTTTTTTGTACTCAACTAAGGACACTTAATATTTCTAAACAAATTCGCAGAGTTTGACTTGATAAAATGATTTTCTTAATCAATATGTTTAAATAACTACAAAAACCACGAGCGCGGCGGCTTGGCAGGCACGCGTTTTCCCTTACGCCTACTGCTGCAGGACTACCTAGCCTTTAGGTAACTAGTCCAATCCAGATTTAGTCATATCGCGATCTAAACATATTGGCTACCTGGACATGCAGTGTGCCTCGGAAAGGGTGCGCTAAATCGAAAGGGGTGATTCTGGAAATCAAGGGGGTCAACTTTTGTTCTAAGTTTTTTAGAATTTCGAACTTTATTTTACTCTTTTTTAATTGAGACTTTTTTACCTGTAATTTATTACGTGTATTCTTATATTAGGTCCTTACATATGAAATTGGCGTTTTTCGTACTGGCCACTTTAATCACAAATTTCTCCTCTTTGGTAAGGAATTCCAAATTCAAATTTGTACAGCTATAGACTCGTGTATTTGTGCTTCGATGATCGTCATTCATTTGTTTTTTTTCTTCTGTTTTTTTCTGTTTGCGTCACTCATTTTACAAAATGGAAAACTTAAAATATCGCATTATTTACGAGTACGAGTTCCGCCGTGGCACTAGTGCTGCGGAAACAACTCGAAGGGTGAATGATGTGTATGGCGGTCGTGTTGCAAAAGAAAACACAGTTCGTTTTTGGTTCCAACGTTTTCGTTCTGGAAATTTCGACTTGCAGAACAAGCCCCGTGGACGGCCTGAGACTCAAGTTGATAATGAAGAGTTGAAGGCTATTGTGGAAGCGGATCCATCGCAAACCACGTCCGAGTTAGCTGCAGGCTGCGGTGTTAGTGATAAAACTGTTTTAATTCACTTGAAGCGAATTGGGAAGATTAAAAAGCTTGAAAGGTGGGTACCTCACGAATTGACTGAAGCAAACCAGCAAACGCGCGTCGACTGCTGCGTTACATTACTTCAATTGGAAAGTCTAAGACATCCTCCGTACTCCCCGGACCTTGCTCCAACAGATTACCATTTTTTTCGAAATTTGGATAACTTCTTGCAAGGGAGAAAATTCAACTCCGATGGGGCAGTCCAAATCGCCTTCAAAGATTTTATTGATTCCCGTCCGACTGGTTTTTTTAGTAAAGGGATCAATGAACTACCTATGAGATGGCAAAAGTGCATAGAAAATAATGGTTCATACTTTGATTAATTAAATATATTATATTAAAAAATATTCGACTTTTTGTTCCTCCCATACAAAACGCCAATTTCATATGTAAGGACCTAATATTTTTATTATTGTTTTGAAATTTCAAAAGATTTATATGATTTTTTGTAACAATTCTACGACAAAACACTGATTTTGCTGAAAAAACAAGCACAAAGTAATTGCGAAATACTTTGTTACGTTAAATAATGCAAGAGTGCGTGTAAAAAAATCCGAAAAGGAAGAAAACAAAAACTTTATTTTTGTAATAATCAAAAAAATATTCGAAATTCAAAAAATCTTTATTCACAAGTTGATCCCCTTGGGGTCCACAATCACCCCCTTTCGGCTTCGTAAGTACATCCCTTTCCGTGGCACCCTGTACAGATACAAAAGATACCAACCGACCTGTAGTCGTATGTAATGTAACATTCCGAGATGTGTTGGCGAGCATTACGTTACAATGGCATTACGTTACAAATAAGTCTGTAATGCCTACCTTTTATATTACGTACCTATCTATACATAGATTAAATTGATAAAATTTGACTATTCCAAATCCTGACCTTAATTTGCAGTCTTTCTATTAAATTGAAAACCTGATCTTATTCAACTCAATTAATTATTTATTCTTGCCATTTATAATTACTACTTATTGTAAAAATGACATTCCTAATTTTCTAATTCCATAAATATGAAGTATCAAAGTTGTCAATCTAACATGAACGAACCCAAAATAATTGTAGCGCCCTGACAGGGTTTCTATCCATTGTGTACCCACTAAGACTACCTACACCTATGAACAATACCTGTATGCATAAAATCACAATAAATGATATGAATATAATGTAACAATCCAACAAGATTAGATTTTGGCATTGTGCGTTAGTCGATTCAGTTGTTTTCACAATATCAGACGAGGCGGCTTTCGTAACAAACTGTAGAATAGGTACCTGTACCATGGACCTAAAGCTCAAATCAAATCAAATCAAAAACTCTTTATTTCCATCAATACAATAAATGTACACTTAGAAAAGGTCAAATTTTAAAACTAAACACGCAAATAAAGTGATATTTTTGATTTCTGTCGCTTCGGTATGTAGACTAAAGTAAAGAAGCGACAAAGAAACCTTTAGCCTGTAAGTTGTTATTTTTCTAGCTGGAGCAAAACTCGTCCCAAGCTTTTTTATCCTCTAGATAATCTGATATTTTGTAGTAAGCCTTTTTAGAAAGGATATGTTTGACAATTTGTTTGAATTTATTGATTGATAATTTTTGCAACTCACTTGGAATGGAATAAACACAACGGTTCTCCTGCCTCCCTGGTGTACCTAATGCTCAAATCTGGCCCGGACTCTCATGAGATCGGTGTCCTCTGGTGCACTCGACACAACACGCACAAACACACATACACACACACATACATGCTTACATTAAATTTAAATAGGTTATTTATTTATTTATTTTAAAAATCTATTTAGGTACTTACTTACTAGCTATTGTTAAGAATTTTCTACCGTTAATGTATAAATGTCTAATTTTGTATTATAATCTCTAACTTAATTTAATTAGTGTCAAGGTATTGTGTGCTCTATCATTTTGATAATATGTGTGTAAGATTGGTGTAGCGAGTAGCGCTGCACTTATCACCCGGCACCGCTGAAAACCAGCGCTGCTATGGCCCATGTGCCATAACAGCATATAAGCTGAGCAGGTGACCTTTTTGTGTTTACGCTAAGTTTAGTATTAGTTATAAGTTTTATATTATGTCACACAAATAAAGATTTTCTATTCTATTCTATTGTATAAATCTGAATGTTACAGGCAAATACGCGGTGAGGGAGCGCCTTTAGTAAACTTTGAATTATGATTCGTTGCTCGGATAATGTTTTTTGAAATATATAATATTGGTAACCATTGCTGATCTGATATAATTATGATGAATTGTGTTTTAAAAGTATAAATTTTAGTGTTATAAAACCCAAGGCCTACATAATAGAAGTGCTTAATTTTTGATGCTCTCTTCGTTGGTATATTTTAAAACAAATTGAAATAAAATTATACTAGATGAGTAAATTACCTATGTCGATAACTTTGCCTTTATTGGGCAAAAGGTTAATACTTTATTTATTTATTGTATATCGTTATAAATGCAGCTAGTCACAAAGAGGTCGATTTTGAGGGTAACCTCATTTATGCTTCGTAACCCTCTAAAACATCAAAATCATTAGTTACTGGTATTGGAAACCAACAAAATAATGGCAAAGCACCATTCAAAACCCAAACCCCCCAACTTTGCCCAAAAACGACCAAAGGCACACTCATCCTAAAAGCCACAATACCACAAAAAGGAAAAATCAATTTTTTCTCATCGTCAATCCATCGAATTCAAACGCTTTTTACCAGCACTGCCGGTGTTCTAGGATCTTACTATACACACCAGACTGCGAATAAGTTATTCTAGAATCGTTTTCTAATTAAAATTACGTTAAAATGATTGGGAAATTACATTTTTGGTGGTAGATTATGTTCGAGCGCGGGACGCGCTGCCGGCGCGGCGGCGAGGGGTGAACTAAGCGGTTTTGAAAGGAGGCGACGGGAATTTGCCCGTTTTTAAGGAAAATTTGCGTGGAAAATATTTCTAATAATTTAATTAGTATAGTAGCACAGTAGCTGATCAATTCAGACGTATTCGTGAGTGAATCACTCACACTCATTGTAAACTAAATAAATCGAATCGAATTAAACTGCTCTCATAACAGTCATCGAAATTCACTCAGTTCAGTCATTGAAATTCATGAAACCGAAAATATCTAATTCTGTCTGTATGTCTTTATAGTATACAAATTTAACATGTCTAAGTGCTTATTTTTAAAGCCTAAATAAATAAACTAATTGAAATCTGAAAATTAAATCTGTCTGTTAAGTTTTCACGCCTTAACGGCTGAACGGATCTTAATAAAATTTTGCATGTTTTTTTTCGTATGGACTAAAATGTTGTTGACCGCAGATGGCCATGACAGCGTTACCGGACTTTGAAAAAATTCCGCAGGGAGGAGTGATATCCCGGGAACGAACATAGGTTACTTTTTATCCCGATGAATGCGTTAATAACTTTATCTTCGTACGGATCGCGCGGGCTTGGTATTGTATTGTATCTATTGTATTGTATGCAATCGAGCTCCTTGCAATCGAGAAATTTTCCTGACCGACCTTTTTTTTATAAAGATTAAATAAAATTTCAATTTGTACCGCAGACAGCTAGTTGGTATTTGCTTTCTAAATAAATGTAATGAAAAATAAAATGAGGCGAATTTTATTTGCTAAGTTTCTCGAATAATCACGTAGGGACCTTAAAATTAGATAGTAATACCTATCTCCAGCAGTGGACTAATATAGGCTGATGATGATGATGATGAAGGATATTAAATCTAAAAATTTCACACTAGTATTATAAATGTATTATGTATGTAGGTTTAATGAATGTATGTTTGTTATTTCTTCACGCCGAAACTGCTGAACGGATTGGGCTAAAATTTCATATACTTAGATTTAGATGTAGTGTGGATCTAGTTCTGGAATAAAACATATGCTTTTTATCCCTTATCTGTTCTCATGGGAAAGATAGACATAACCTTTAAACGTTTCCATGAAACAAAGCGTGCAAAGCCGCGGGCAAACACTAGTAAGCACATAATATTCTTACTAAGTTCGATGCTTATGGGGATGAGACGATTATGGGGAGGCCTCAACCAGTGGACTGGTAGATACTGTTGATGTGATGTGAAAAATAAATAATGCTGTACAATTCATCACCCATTATCTCGTCCTAAGCAGAGCTTGTATGATGGGTATTAGAAAAAAAAAGAATTAAATATTCTAAGGAGTATTTTCCGGTAAAAACAAAGACAACACCTTGCAACACTGCTACGTCGCTACGCCGCCCGCCCTGCGTAGCGCCAGACCCCGCCCGCCGCGCTACGTGCTACGCTACGCGCCTATAGTGTGCTTTCTGTACCTACAACGTAATAAGACTACCGTAGCACCTATACCTACTATCCATAAGGTATTCTTTGACTATAGATAGGGGGAAACTGTTTTGAAGATCCTCCGTTAGACAAAAATGTGCAAGGTGGCTCACTTGACTGAAATACGAATTCAAAAAATCACAGATTACTTGGTATAACTTAAATTACATACATAGATAAATACATAATACACAATCACAAATGACAATTAGTTACAATTTACACGCCTGGATAATGTGGAATGGCGTATATTTCAGAAATTGCTACAACTATTTTTAAATTTTTCTTTAGATTTTCTAATGAGAATTTCTTTAAGACACTACTACAAATAAAATCGTCTCGCTTTGAATGCTTTCGATAATTCTCACTTTTGGAATAATGCTTCAACATTACGGAAAAATAAAAGCGACCAATAAACAGTGAAAAACTCAAAACATTAGGAAGGTCGATTAAACATTTTGATGTTTTAAATTAGGCTAAAAAGACCCGCACAACCAACGAAAATAATGCGATGCAGCCAGCGTCTTAGGGACGTTTCCGACTGGTATTGAAGTATATGGATCAATTGAGCTACCTGTAGATTGTTTGCAACAGTCTGCAGTTAGCTCAATTGTTTAAATTTTAAATACTAGTTCTATTATTAGTTATCTTTAATTTGATTGTCATTTTCTTTCTCAATAAAGAGATTATCAATATACCTGAATCTAAATCTATTAAAGTGCGATATAACTATTAGTTTTTAACCAACATCAAAAAAGTGGCCGATTTCGAGAAGTAGGTAAGTAAATATTTTATTTAATCAGTTGACCTCTAGATTTTTTGCAACAGTCAGCAGTTAGTTCAACTGTTGCTATTGTTAATATCAGTTATAATTTATAATTTGTTTATATTCGTAAATATTAATTTTCTTTGCTAAAAAGCTTTATTTTATTTGAATGATTCCATTATGTAGGGTCTTAATCACCACACTCGGTAGACGGATTTGTGATAGCAGTGGAGGTGTTAAAATACACAGACAGTTACTCTAATTCGGTAACTACACCAATTGCCCGAAACGAAACACGCAATTACTTGTTTGAGAGTTGAAATAGGTCTCTTGCTGTCCTTCCTTTGGTAGGTCCCATTGTATCTTACGATATCTATGGGCCGACTGGGAGGGGTCGATTCTCACGCCGTGACCACCACGGCAATCGAGACCTACATACGTTCGTATCTTTTCAACACACTTGCTCATAAAGTGGCTCTATGGTCACCGCAATTAGGCACAGAATGACACCCATAATCAAACTGTGACTTTTTCATTGCTGTAACTCACTAGTGAGTTATAGATTTTAATTTTTATTTTATTTGTTGAGTTGCTTTGTTTTTGAAAAAGTTTTTATTCAAAAAAAGATCGTGTTCAATAGAACAAATAAATTAATGTCCCTATTGCTTGCTCATTTCATGCAACTTCTTATTTAAATAGATAATTTTAACACTTACGCGTTTAATAAATAAAACTTTCAGTCAAAAATAACTTTTGTTTTCTCTGTAATAAAATAAGTTTTTATTGTTATCTTATTCACAAGTGTGTTGAAAAACGATGTCAATGGCGAATCGGCGGTAATCACAAATGTTACACACTAGTACCATAATGTACTAAAATTTTATTTCCCATCTAATTCTATAAACAAACAGGTTACATGATAAAATCATGCCATCATAAACGGTATTCCCCCGCCAATCTAATACCCGTTATAATAATCGTCAAAGCGCCCTCGCGTCCCCATGACAATTACGTCCCCCTAGGGGGTTTCCATGGGGTGCCACCCCTTAGTTTTCGCAGGTTTCTTCACGGGAAATCATCGTGATTTGTAATGCATAGCTTTTAACGGGACTGGCGAGTTTTGAGCCGTTATTATTTAGACATTTCGTTAGGAGATTGAATTTGTCTAAAGAGAAGTGAAGTGAATCAAATGTAGTTTTAATTTTAATAATAAGGTCATAAAACTAAGGACATGCTTATTATATAAACTAGCTGTACCCGCGACTTCGTTCGCGATTGACATACCTGGCGACTAATTAGGTTCACATTTAACCACAGTTTCTCTCATGTTATGAAACGCCGTGCAAAAAAACTTCGATGCTCAGAATTGGACCTGTTACACTTCTAACATAAGTATCTTTATTTAGGTAGGTACCTAGTTAAATTGTGTATAAATCGTGTTGAGTCTACGGGGGATAGTATGTTGTCATCTTCAATCCCATTCTTTATCCACACGACTTTTAGCTACGACTCGGCCAGCGTCAGTGTTAAGAAGTGTCATACTCGTTTCACTTCTTACTCATGGTTCCGTTCAGCTGGGGCCATAATCTGCTAAACTAATCGCTTCACTATGACAGATGTATCGTCAAAAAATTACACGTTTTGGTATTCTACCTTATATGAAAGAAATTATGATGAATGCAGATGGAGAGACGCGCGTCAAAGTGTCAAGTTTGAAACTATTAATTTATCTCGCACGCACTATCTGGAGTTTTATTAATCTAAGAATTCTATGTGATGACTCTGCGACGATTCCATTGTCATAGTGAAGCCATTTTATTACAGAATTGGGCTCCTGATCCATTTGACTGGACCACCGTAATTTTTTTCGTTAGTAGGTAGGCTCAGTTGGTTGTTTAGTTAGTTTAATTGGACCACTTACTCCAACCAAACTTTGGTGGTACAGTTAACTGTACCAGCTAAACCACCAAATATCATGTCCATGAATATCGCATGGACCATTTGCACATTTTACCTACTTTGCCTGAAATAGGCATTGACGCACTCATTAGTTAGGTTCCTACCTACTTAGGTAGGAACTTTACTAATGGGTGCGTCTTGGAAAAATATATAGATAGGAACTTGCCTACCCTTTATCTACCGATATTTTTCTTCAATCTACAGATTATTTCTTCAATCTATTAATTTTCTACTCGACTGTCTACTGATTTAGTCGAATTCGATCTTGCAACAAACTTACTAACAAAAAGAATGCATGAAATCGGACGACGCGTTAATGAATTCTTAATAAGAACACATTTTGACTTTTATCCCTTCCCTGATCTTTAACCGTGCCTACTGAATCTACTGATATCCCAGATAAAATGCATCCTATGTTCCCTCGTAGTATGAGCTCAAATCAGTAGCATATTTTTACTTTCATCCACCCTCCCAAGGGAACAGCACTGATTCCGGGATAAATCGTATTGCTCATTTGAATACATTCTGTACTTTCGGCGTGATGTGCGACCCAGGAATTTAACTTGTATCCACCTCCACGGGGAACCTTACTGAATTCCGGTATAAAATGTATCTTTCCCCGTAGTATGAACTCAAATCGTGCCGACTTCCATTCGAATTCATTCAGTAGTTCCGTCGTGACGCGCGGTTAAAGAATTTTACTTTTTCCTCTCTCCCAGGGGAACCTTACTGAATTCCAAGATAACATGTATTCCATGTCCTTCCTTATAGTATGAACTCAAATCGTGCCAGGTTTCATTCCAACTCATTCCGCAGTTTCGGCGTGATGCGCGGTGAAGGAATCTTACTTTCATCCCCTCTTCCAGGGGAACCTTCCTGAATTCCGAGATAAAATGTATCTTTCCTCATAATATTAACTAAAATCATGCCGACTTGCATTCGAATTCATCAAGAAGTTCCGTCGTGATGCGCGGTTAAAGAATTTTACTTTCATCCTCTCTCCCAGGGGAACCTTACTGAATTCCAGGATAAAATGTATCCCATGTCCTTTCTTGTATTATGAACTCAAATCGTTCTAATTCAGTCCTAACTCATTCAGCAGTTTCGGCGTGATGCACGGTGAAAGAATTTTACTTTCATCCCTTCTCCCAGGGGAACCTTATTTCGGGATAAAATGTATCTTTCCTCGTAGTATGAACTCAAATTATGCTGAGTTCTATTCGAATTCATTCAGTAGTTCCGTCGTGATGCGCAGTTAAAGAATTTTACTTTCATCCCCTCTCCCAGGGGAACCTGACTGAATTCCGGGATCAAATGTATCCCATGTCCTTCCTTGTAGTATGAAATCAAATCATGCAAGGTTTCATTCCAATTCATTCAGCAGTTTCGGCGTCATGCGTGGTGAAGAAATTTTACTTTCATCCCCTCTCCCAGGGGAACCTGACTGAATTCCGGGATAAAAAGTATCCTATGTCCTTCCTCGTAGTATGACCAAAAAACATTCCGAGTTTCATTTCGATACCTTCAGTAGTTTCGGCGTGATGCGCGTTTAACAAACAGACAGACAGACAGACAGACAGACAGACAGACAGACATGAATGAAAAAAATTACAGTTTTGGCTTCAGTATCGATAATAGAGTGCCCTCCAAAAAAAATTTTCAAAATATCTTCAATGTACAGAATTGGACCTGTTACAGTTTTATTATAAGTATAGATAGGTTAGGACCAACTTTTTATTTTTCAAGGAAATTAAAAATTATATCGGTAATAAAATAACAAGCCCTAGGAGTTATTTTATACAAGAACAAAATTAAAATTTTCAAAACCCTCCGTCAGATTTTCATGAAACATGGCTAAGAACACTCGGGATAAAATTATGTAAAACAAGATCCGTCAAGTGCGAGTGTAATTCGCGCGCCGAGGGTATCGAACGTTTGTCAACAAATATGTACCAAAAGGACCGGTTATTATAGACTTCTCAATTTAACGAATACCTAAAATAGTAGGTACCTACATTTCAGATGGATCTCTCTGCATGCTTTGGTTAATGTGGGTTATGGTAAATTTTTAGACTTTTTTCATATACATATTTCAAAAGTGGAAATTAATTTAGGAGTGTTATAGTGAAATAAAGACTAAGTATTATTGATGTGGCGCTTGCGGGGGTTTAAGGCGCATGTATGACTCAAACTAGCGCATGTATTACATAAAATCGTTTTCTTTTATTTCCTATAAGCAGAATAGCAAGTTGCTTTTGGTGGCCACCGAACTCTGTTTTCGTTTCTCTGTATGATCTAATTTATACGAAACTATTTTAGAGGGATTAAAATAAAGCTTTTGATGGGTATCATAAACTGTACAATGGACTTTTAAAAATACCTTTAATTAATATAAATAAGAAAGAAAAGGCAGCGGCGCTAGTTTGAGTCATACATGCGCCTTAAGGCCAGGTAGTCCTGGGGCATGATTCTCTATGACCTAAGAGATAACATGCCCAAAACGTGTGACGTCACAACGTGTTCTAAACATAAACACGATTCAAACGAGCCTAGGTGTGGAATCGAAAAATTGAATTCTGCATGCCACAAGACTGGTTGTCTATGCCCCGTGTTTTGTTTTTCGATTATTTCACACGGTTCGTTCAAAATCTTACATTCGGACTACTCGGAAAATTTACGGTCACCCCCCTGCAGGGCGGTGATTCACTATGACCAATGCAAGCATGTTACACACCTACGACACGACAACGGTGTGGAATCGTATAAAACCGTATTCCGCATGCCCTAGTTGTCATTCCTTACCACTGCACGGCACGATTTGAACTGTCAAATAAACGAGCTCGTTCATAGCGTGTTAAGGCACAGATTAGCGTGTTCCTGCAATAGTTAGTATGGATCGTTTCGTCGTTCGTATTTTGAGGTTTTAATAAAATCATTTCATAAAATGCAACCCGTAAGATATTTTTTGTTGATTGTGTTTATCAAAGAACACAATAACAATAACACAATCATTAGGAATGATAGATTTTTAGGTTATGATAATCAAAACAAACGTTCCGAAACTAGTCATGACTGACTTGAATGTATTTACAAATCATTATTTTTGGGCTTTTAATTTTCAAATCACACTAAAATATTGTAAGCTCAACAATTATTGATGGTTGAGCAAGCTTAAAATTCAAAATATTTATTATTTGGAAACAAAAAATAATTTATAATAAAACCGTAAATTTTCCGAGTAGTCCGAATGTAGGTAAGATTTTGAACGCACCGTGTGAAAAAATCGAAAAACAAAACACGGGGCATAAACAACCAGTCTTGTGGCATGCAGAATTCAATTTTTCGATTCCACACCTAGGCTCGTTTGAATCGTGTTTATGTTTAGAACACGTTGTGACGTCACACGTTTTGGGCATGTTATCTCGTAGGTCATAGAGAATCATGCCCCAGCAGTAGGCGTAAGGGAAAACGCGCGTCTGCCAAGCCGCCGCGCTCGTGTTTTTTGTAGTTATTTAAACATAGTGATTAAGAAAATCATTTTATCAAGTCAAACTCTGCGAATTTGTTTAGAAATATTAAGTGTCATTAGTTGAGTACAAAAAAGTGTGATATCAGTAGTTCGCTAGTCATAGTATTGGAAAAACGTTAGAAAAAGGGGTAACTTTGGGATTATTTTCTATAGAGTGAAGTTCATTAGATCTTGTAATTGAATGCGATTTTGACTAGACTAGATCCATAAGTGAGTTATAGTTTTTTTTCAGAATTTTAAACACGATTTTCTACGTGTAAGATGATTTTAAAAATCACAAAAATGCGGCCTCTGCTAGCCTACCAAGCCTTAAGGGTTAGAAGTTCAGTTAGCATGAATCGGTAGCAAATGTTTGGTATAGAAAAACGTAAAAGCATTGTGTTATTCGGGCTTTGTTCCGGTTCACTGTTTTGGAAACTGTAGGTTGGGCTGGGTATTTGCTACCTAGGTATTTGGTAGGGTCGCTTTTTGACAGATTTACAAAAACAAAATGAGAAAACGGTGTAGCTAATGTTATTTATTTCGCATCCCACTCGAAAATTCTGTAACCATTAAGAACCTATTACTACAGGGCGCTATGGCGCTCATTAGGGGAGGCCTATGTTCAACAGTGGACTAATATAGGCTGATGATGATGATGATGATGATGAAGTACCTATTGCCTATTAAGTTATGCCCGCGGCTTTGCAAGCTTTGTTTCTATGAAAACTATCAAATGGGAACTAATTTATGGGATAGAAAGTAAAGCCTATGTTTTATTCCAGGCCTAAAACTAGCTTTATGCAAAATTTCAGCCCGATCCGTTCAATAATTTTGGCGTGAAGAGCTAACAATCCATATATCTAAACATCCATTTATTTAAAATAATTGGATTGTAATTTTCTGATACATCCATACTTCACATCACATAAATATGATAAATGCGAAAGTTTGGATGTTTGCGAGTTATAAATAAATAAATAAATAATAATGGACAATTCACACAGCATTATCTAGTCCCAAGCTAAGCAGAGCTTGTGTTATGGGTACTAGATAACTGATACACATAATACAATACACTACATAGATAGATATTTTTTATTATACATAGAAAACACCCAGACCAACGGAACAAATTTATGCAGATCGTACACAAATTTGTTCCGAGGCGGGATTCGAACCCGCAACCTCCTGCGTCGCAGGCGGACCTTCGCCCGCTGCGCCACGGAGGTCGTTAAAGTTATTCGCGCCATAACGACTGAACCGATCAGGCTGAAATTTGCATAGATGTAACTCTTAGCTTGGAATCAAACAAAAGCTACTTTTAACATAGATAACGATATAAATCTATGTAGGTACTTTTAATTCATACAACGGTTCCCATGAGATTAAAATAACGTTCAAACGTTCCATAGAAACAAAGCCGCGGACAGAAACTGCTTTATAGTACTTGTGTGATTTATTCGGGACTCTACCTACAAGCTACCGGCACTTGAGAACAAGAGCCGAGACATTTCAATGGCCCCCGAGGGACAGAATTGATTTCCGCAAATAACATAAGTAGGTAATGCAAGGAATCTCTGGATTATGGCCCCAGTGGCTCGCGGAGCGCGCAGGCCCCAGCACACGACTGCGGGGTGCGGAGTTTACGTAGCAGTGCGACGAAATTCGTTCGTAAGACTGCTACAGATATTTTTGAAGCTGGTTCTATCCCCTTTTGATTTTCGTATACCTGGCGTGTATATATTTCGTATATATGGCCTGGTGCCTCTGTTAATGAATGTCTTCTAACAAATAAAATATAACAACACAAAAATACTGGACTCATCTTTTGAATACGGCGCTATGCGTGTCATTTTGTGAAATGGATAGACAAAGGATTTTGCGTTTATAGAAGTGGGACAGAGCATAAGTTTTGTTTGGAACGGCATAAGTAGGGTTGCCTTGCCACCTTTTTCAAGCGAAAAGAGTCGACTTATTTACCTGGTACTGGGGTTAAAAAAGTACGCCATGTAGAAATAGAGTAGGTACCTACTAATTTATTTTGATGTATTTAGAATTTAAAGAGGCGGCGTTTGGCCAAAACGGCGAGCAAATGAACCTAAAAGATGTTACAGTGAGCGGAGCTAGCACCGAAAATTTTTCAGACTTTAGTTGAAACTGGCCAAAATGAAAAGAAAACCATAACAATGAGTATAATAACGGCAAGATAAAGGAGCTGAAAAAAAAACAGAGTTTATAGTGGATGATGCCAAAAATTGAAAGAAAATAACGACATGAATGTTTACGGGAAGCGGAGTGACCAACGCATAATTTTCAGGCTTGCCCAACATAGCAAGCAAGCTAAGGCAACACTATGCGGAGATGCCGTGACCATTTCGAAAACTTTTTTGGCCACAGTTAACAAAATAAATTACTTTTCCGGTAGTTTTATTCTTTGTATAAGGAAAAACATATTCAAAACCGCAAAATAAAAACGCATGAACAAATTCCATACGTACTATACTACTTCATAAATGTCTCTTTCTATAGGGAACAAGCTCATATGTTTCGATAGGCGTTTTGGTCCGCAAAATTCGCTTAGCGTTATGGTCCGCAAAATGTCCGCAGGGATAGAGAATTATCTGAAACGGAGCAATATGACCAGCAACACTGGTTGCATCGAAAAAAAATCAAGTTGATTATTGCCATTGGACGTTTTATGTTGCTTTCAAACGTAATGTATTTTGTAGAATAACGCGATACGTTCTTTTTTAACGTTTAGTAAAGTGAACATACAAAATAAAAACTTGAGAAGCCAAATAGAGTATATTGGCTTACTTTATTGTGTAAGTTTAAAGTACCTAAGTAAGCCCGAAATAATGTACAATACTCTATTAAAAAGAACGGGTGGCAACCCTAGGCATACACGCAAAGATCAAGTACCTAACTATGGTTTATAAAAGAAAACTATGCAACTAATTAGGAAACTGGCTTAGAGGAACCAAATTATGAATCAAAAATAAGTCATTTCAATAGACCGCAGCCTTCCAAATTATGTGCGATACAGTGCTACTGCCGTGAGTAGGTACTGAGATCAAGGCCTAGTTTGAGAGTCAAACCCGGTAGGTTCGCCCCATAACACAAACTACAAGGCGCAGCACGCCGCGCCACTGGTATCCTCATGTGCGTGTGTTGAGAAAACTTCGATTATCGAGAGCCCCACACTTGAGGTCGTCGACCCCCGGAGACTCCGATTGAGACGCTTTTAAATTTCGAATACTAGAGGGTGGCTTAGCGATGGAGTTTTTTTATCGCAATGTTTTTATTCGATTAGCAATAATATTTTATACTTCCAAGTCAAACCTTGTTCGAATTTAATAACAATGAAAGTGGAATTATTTGAGCAAAATCAAAATGAATAATCAGGATTTATTTGAACACGCACCTCTTCTGTCATGAAAGCTCATCACATCACGCTCGCTCTGTCAAATGTGAGTGAAACAGAACTCTCTGTTTGAAACATGTAGCGCCACCTTGCGATGAAATACCAAAATAAATGAGAAACGCAATCACTTGACTCGACAACAAAATGCTACTTTGGTTCCGCTTGATTTGATTCAATTCGTTTCTAATAATTTAGCTAGATGGCGCTTTATCGATTAGAACTGTGGAGTTAGAATAGGTAGGTAGGACCTTACCTAAGAAGCAAGAAGGAACAGACACGAAACAGTCAAACTCTTTTAAAAATTAGTGATGTGATTAACAAAAAATAAAATATTTTACAATCACATCACTGCATGCATCGATTAGTTTAATACACCGTTATTATGAAAATAACGTTATTTTTTATGCGTCTTGACCATGAATCCATAGTTAATATAGGTTCAGTCAATGAGATTTTACCAAGTTTATATATAATATGATTGGGTTCAGTTCATGGTATGGACATTGTCAATAGGTAATTTATGTATACAGAACCACAGAAAATTAGGTAACTAGGTAATTTGTTTTAAAAACAAAGATGTTTCTGATTTGCTTTAACATTTGTAACGTTTAGCTAATAATATTCCTAAGTGAAATAGATTTAATATTTTTAGTGCCTTAATTTAATGATTATTATTGATTTTGGAGATTTTATAATAATTTACACATCTAACGCAATATGTATGTGTAAGTAAATTAAATTATTTTGTTCATAATTAATAGACTGGTTTTTAGTAAATATGAATAATACTTGATGTTATCGCTATACAATGCGGGGTCATGTAGGTATGTCGTCTGCACTGACTAGACCATTACGAGTGTGATTCATGTCATAATGACGTGTACGCTTTGTTTGGGACTCTGCTGTTATAGTAGCGTACCTACCTACCTCGTTGGAGGAAGAACTGTGTAATATTATTTATTGGTAAGTTGTCATTATTAACCACGTTATTTATATAAAATAAGTTATATATGAAAGTACCAATTATTTTTGTCACATTTTAAAACAAGGATAATGAAAATATTTTCCTCTTCCTTGATTATACATCTAGATAGGATCGACAAAATCGCAACAATGAAAATTTATAAAAAAAATTGGATCGTGTGGATGTCGTGTTTGAAAACGGTTAAACTAAGGCATGTTACCTACCAAGGTTCATAAAAAAGATGATCGTGCTACATTTAAGTTAAGTTTTTGACAGAAGTTCTTATTCATTAATAAAGTTAACCGACGACGAAGCTGCTAATTGCCAGATTATCTCTTGGTGAACAGAACCCCAGCGTTACAGTTTTGTTATGGCTAAACGTCTATTTTTAGTCTGATTACATGCACTTTGCGTTCCTAACCGATCCATCAGCAGGCGCAAACAACTCGCCCATTATTGGGTTTTGGATCACTCAACGAGCCCGTTCCTAAAGGAAATGTTCGTTCATTACTATATTTACAACATTTTGAACTCTAACAACATTGTTTTTGACTTGAGTACTAAAAGCTATTATTAGTAAGAATACGAAAAGTACCTAATATTCAGCAATTATTTTTATGCAAATGTATTCTTACTTAAATAAAACAGACTATGGTAGGTAGGTAGGTAGTGTACCGTGAAATTAATTTATCACGTTCATGCCATATTTTCTTATTAATACCTAATGATTCCTCATCTAGGTGTTATGTATATTGGTAGATACGGGTCGTTTACCGTCTCGTAATAAATATAAGCGTCTTTTCAAGTACCTCCCACTCACATGTTAACACGTTTCATTAGATAAGAATGAGTACCTGAGTACATAGATTTAACGCTTTCCTCGTTCATTTATTGACAAAAACATAGCGTCAAAACTAAGTTAACTCGACTTAATCGTAATGATTATAAAATAAAAACAAATTAATCTTGCCTGGAATAGCTATGTCGTGGGTACCTAAGTGAGTAAGGTAGGAAGCAGGGAGCCTAGGTATCAAGTTATATGTAATCTTTAAGTTTAGCAATAATATTTATAGTTTAAAGACAGGTTGATATAAACTTTAACTAGGTAGGTAAGCATGTTTCGCAATATTTTATTTCTATGTTGAGAAACTACTAGCTGCTGTTATGAAACCAGACCTTTGAGGGAGGAATGTTTAATACCTAACCTCGTTGATGCCGCAATGGAAACAGCTGATATCTGCCTACGTCATAATTTAAATATATTTAAGTAGGTACCTACCTACCTACTATGTCTACTGACAACATTGGATCATTTTCCTTGTAGAAAGATAACACTTTTTGTATCTCTAGGTTTAAATAATTTTTAAAATCAGTAGAGATTAGCAAAATCAATCATTATCCCTTCGGCCGTCTACAGAACCGGAGTTTCAGATGTACCTACCAATTTACTATAAAACTGACCAAAAAAAACAATAATTCCCTATACCTACATAGATAGGTATTGTAGCGATACGCAACGGTAACCTAGCACCTAAGTTTATAATAATTAAATTGGTTCCTTCTCTACCTACAGGGTTACAGGAAAAGTCGTGCTAGATCCGTTAAGGGCGTGGAGTACCCATCATTCCTGACATATTTCACTATGAAACACCCTACCCTAAACTAAACCCTTTTCGAGATATTCGACTTTTAATTTTTTTATTGAAAATTGCCGATTTTTAGGCAATTAAATTTATTTTTGGTTGTTTTGTGTATCTTATTATTATTATTATTGCATTTTTACATGTGTAATTAGATGCTTTAGGACGTCAATCATTAAAATAGTGCATAAGTTAATTGAATAGACCGTAGTAGACAAGTGAAAGTTAAGAAATAAAAAAAAAATTAGAAAGTTTATTTTTCTCTAAGGGATATCTAAAAAAAATATTATGGCAATTCTTCGGCAGATGTTTTTAAAAATATCTACGTTTCATCAGCTATCTAACGAGGTATAATAATCTAGGGTTTTATTCAATTGCATTGAAAAAAAAATAGTTTTATAGGCGACAGTGGAGAAGAAAATTTATACTTAGCCCTAAAAAGTAAAAGTAAAACAATAGGTAAGCATGAAATGTCATTTATTAAAGGTTTTCACACAACTTTTTCTTATTCTACAGTTCATGTTCAACATGGCCGCCTCTATTTCTGATACATTGTCGCATCCTTCTACGGAGACCAGTCTTCACTACTCCAGTGGTCAACGTGGTCCTCATTTTATTTGCTGCATCCACAATCCTTTCTCTTAGGTCTTCCACAGACGAAACTGGATTCGGCTCGCTGTACACAAGACTTTTCATGCACCCCCACACATGAAAATCCATGGGGGTTAGGTCCGGACTTCTTGCTGGCCATGGCAACGGCCCACCTCGTCCTATCCATTTGTTTGGATAATTTGTGTCCAGCCAGTCTCTGACACTTCTCCTGAAATGGGCAGGGCAGCCATCGTGTTGGAACCACATGTCCCTGATCAGGTTGAGTGGCAGATCATCCAGCAAATCACTCAAGTCTGCTCTCAGGAAATTTTCGTAGCTTTCCCCATTTAAATTATCCGGTAGAAAGTAAGGTCCAATCAAATGATTGGAGATAATGCCCATCCACACATTCACGCTGAATCTTCGTTGGGACCCCTTCACTCTTTTCTTATTGGGATTCCTTAGTGCTTTTGGGGCCCAGTAATGGGCGTTGTGATAGTTAGTTATGCCATCTTTATCAAATTTGGACTCATCCGTCCACAAGATATTTCTTAGAAAATCTGGGTCTTCTACGTCAGCATTTAGCATAAATCTGCAAAAGTCCAATCTTCTCGCGGGGTCTCCTTCTTCAATAACGTGTACCGGCGTGTAATGGTATGGGTATAGGCCAGCAGTATGCACTGTAAACCACACTCTCCATTGCGAAAGTCCCAGATCACGGGCAACAATATTAGTGGAAGTAGTCGGATCCGCTCGAAAGCGTTGCACTATCTCATTGTCCTGTTCTTCGTCGTCAATTCGTGGTCTACCCATGTCTGTATTACGTCTCAAAACAGAGCCAGATTCTCGAAGTCTTCGATAAACTCTGTCAAAAACGGCCACATCCGGCACTCGACGACCGGGGTAGCGAGTTACGTATTCGTTGCGAGCTTGCGCAGATACACAATCGCAGTATCCGTAACAAATAAGCATATCAGCATATTCCTCAGGTGTGTAGGACGTCATCTTCAACACTTCCGTATCACAGGTACAAATCAGAGTCCGGTTAACAAGTATAGTAGTCACAAATCAGAAGAAATAGTCCAGAATCACAGCCAAGTCGAGAAAAAGAGCAAAACGATATCACATCTACTATGTACGAAGCACAAAAGCAGACTGACAACCAAAACAATACCCCCTGTTGTATTCCCAGCCCTAACCGGTCTCTACACATTTTTTCTTTCATTCATACCTACATAAATCGTCACTTGTCTCGCTCTCACGGTGTGTCTGAACTTGAAGGACAATAGGCGCGGGACCGTTAGAACTGCTACCTGGAGCGTCCCAACTACTTTTTTTCCACGAAATGTAATACAAACCCTAGATTATTATACCTCGTTAGATAGCTGATGAAACGTAAATATTTTTAAAAACATCTGCCGAAGAATTGCCATAATATTTTTTTTAGATATCCCTTAGAGAAAAATAAACTTTCTAATTTTTTTTTTATTTCTTAACTTTCACTTGTCTACTACGGTCTATTCAATTAACTTATGCACTATTTTAATGATTGACGTCCTAAAGCATCTAATTACACATGTAAAAATGCAATAATAATAATAATAAGATACACAAAACAACCAAAAATAAATTTAATTGCCTAAAAATCGGCAATTTTCAATAAAAAAATTAAAAGTCGAATATCTCGAAAAGGGTTTAGTTTAGGGTAGGGTGTTTCATAGTGAAATATGTCAGGAATGATGGGTACTCCACGCCCTTAACGGATCTAGCACGACTTTTCCTGTAACCCTGTATAAACTATTACAAATATTAATTTACTATAATTTGTTTAACGGTGATAAATGACGTAGGAAACCGTTATGAAAGCGGTTTCTATTAGTGTAGAAAAGTAAATATTTTTCGTCTATTCATATTTATAGTTGCTAATGTATGAGTTTTTGAACAGTAAAATAAGTACAAAAATGTAAGGACGGAGTATAATAAAATAACTGAATTAAGAAGGAACTTTTAATATCAAGACTAAGTCAAACTTTTCGCCAACTTGTCACCCACGCCATTGGTATTTGGTACAAACAACATTGTTATGTGGGAGACACTAGATTACTCTCAAATGACGGCTAATTGGTGAATTTAGCTGTTTAAATTGTTTAATTGTTAGTTGACTTTAATTGACTTTGTGTTTTGGTGAAATTGTTTTGGCGGTTAGAAAAGGTCAAGGAGAAAATTTTGTAACCAACTTTTTAAGTCAAAGTGAAGAACTTCAAACAATCTGTGTCGCCAATAAGTTTAACCTACAAAAGATCTTTGAGATAGAAATAACCTAGTTTCAAACAGGGGCTCCCCCTGTTGCTGAAGTTAACTTTGTCTAGGTAAATTAAGTTTCGGTAGGTAAATTAAGGGTCTGTTCTCAAAAAGACAGTTTCTCGAAGAGACAGAGTTAAGGGTTCACACACACACACATCACATTGTTTTAGATCCAGATTTTCTTACGTGTAATTGTCAAAATTCCTTTAAGGAGACTAATTTGCACCCACAATAGTAGGTACTTATTTGGTTTTGTTTGGCAAAAGATTCCGGAAGACACCAAAGTGAGTACCAACATGCTCTCAAAACAAACCGCTATTCAATCCATACGCCCCGCGCCGCAACGGTTCACATCAAAGGGCAATGTTGAAAAACAAACTACACATGCAATAAAATCGAGTTTGTTGACATTGCAGCCGTTCGAGCTACAATCTCACGCTTCACAAGAATTTATATCAACAGCTTTGAGAAAAAATGCCATGCATCACATCGGCTTAGGCGAGGACGAGAAAAAGCAACATAAAACTGTAATAATATCATGTAATCTGGACAGATAGGAAGGGAATTTACGTGGTCCATCACATAATCCTGAGGCCGTAAAGTCGCTAGAGGGGTTTTACGATACCAGAGAGGATAACAAAGTGACACAGAAATAGGCAGTAGAGGTGAACGCTCGGTTCGGTATATTCGCTCGTAAAAATATTATTTGGCGTTTTTAATTCGTGAGTCAGATGCGTGAAATAGTTACTTAGGTATAAATTTATTATTCACACGTTTTTATGTTATCTATACCCGAGTTTTTTTAGCATCACCTTCAAACTGCGATGATTTTTACCTATGAAGCTTACATACCAACTTAGTTAAAACAGAAGTAGCAACAAAGCTCTTTCGTTTTTGTTTTTCGTTCGGTTCAAAGTACATAAATCTTTTCCTTATTAACCAGAACTAAAGCTGTGCCCAAAGAGAAAGTGTTCCATTTAAGTGAAGTGCCAATTACCAGCTTCCTTACTGTTACATCTCTCATCAACTCCTACCATTCAAAGTGGAACTATGAATGACCAAATCTTTTTTTTGGCTCATCGTCCCAAGTAAGTACGCACTAATGGATACATTGAAAGACTTGGCTATCACAATCAGCGCCCCTTGTTCGGATATAATAAGGTCCACAATGTGACCCGGTTCGCTAAATATGGAAATCATTTTTAAGGCCATCCGGTCTTCGGCCAACGTCTACTTTGCCAGATTTAATTGTTACTTTTGGAGCTTTACGTATGTGTTTGCTCCGTCGTCGTTCTTATGATAAGTATTTATAAGCTCTATTATCGGACTCTAGGTAGAGTACTTAAGTAGTTAAGGACGTTTTAAAATTCACACCAAATTTTTTAATGAATCTAATTAATCACATCTACATTTCTGTGTTTTCATTAGTTTCTTGTGTTGGCGTTAACAAAGGCATGCCAGTAGGAGTTTAATTGGGTGTTATAAAACGACTTTCTTAATAAGTCAAGTGCTCGCTGCACAGACAGGCCTACGTAGGAAGCTAGGTACTTTATATGTAAGTCAGCACAAAGATTAATGCTACTTCGGCGTTCTTGACAATTAAATCACTTTACAAGACGCACAATTCGAGCCTGTCGCCTCGCGGTCGCCGCGGCCCACACCGATCGTGCATTATAGACAAGACAAGACGCTGTTCGCCCGTTTCGCTGGAAACAAGATAAATTTAGAATTTCCGTCCGACCCTACTTGTTCAAAATGAGTTCGGTGCGTTTTCTCATTGGTCTTTGACATGTGCTTGCTGGGAATTGTGTTTTTCATTCATTTTGCGAAGTATCTGTGTAAGTAATTTATTTGAAGTTAAGTGAGTTTTTTTTTGTATCCAATTGGATCTGCCGAGGACATCCTTTTTCGGTAAATTTTAATGTGATCCTGCTTGATAAGGGAGATGTTATCATGATTGACGAGTTCTAAGAGCTCATAGATTGCTTTTGTGACAGCTCTTAATTTAACTGCTCCTGTTTAATAGACGACGGTAGTATTCCTTTCTTTATGCAGATTGTTGTAATAATCGTTTTTGTTACTGATAAATTGCATAAAATTATAAAAGTAATTTATTTAATTCTTTGTTTTATAATGCACATATAAATAAAGTACCTAAATCATATGTGTTGCCGGTACTTAATGCAAGTTATCTCATGTTGAATGAAATTAATGAACCCAAAGAATTTCATAGGTAAGTACCTACTTACTACATAATGTACCTATACCTAATAATTATCAGTGGATGTTTGTACCTACACTGGTAGGTAACAAAGTACCTAATCGTAAGTATATATAAGAAACTGACCGAAGACTAAGTTTTAAGTAGGAATAGGTAATCTTATCATCTTAGGGTTCAAATTATATAGTTCAAGGAAAACAGCAATTTTATATAAAACGTTTTGCTAGAAATGAGTAAATGAATGACAATTATAACATTCCGCGAAGAGTCCGATATCATGTAACAACAAAGACTGCGGTTTACGAGCAAGCACATCGATAGCTTATCTAAACATCATGCATAACGTAATGATTACGAATTATAATCTAACAAATTTCTACGGAATAACGAAATACTTCCAACTATGACTACAAATTGTAAACAAAGCGTAAACACCCAGCCGAGTGACTCACGAACTTCTCATTATCATATCTCAGTCAGGCTACTGGCCGACCTTAGTCGTGATTCGACAGTCAAGCAGAAAATACAACATCTTGCGTTGCGTATTTCCGTATTTTCAATTGACTTTTCTCCGTTTCAGCCTCCCGGGATCCAAGGCTACGTTATTGAGTGAGCGCGGGTGACAAAGTTATCGCGTATCAAATTCGCCCGCATCGCATTTTCCTCAACGGCGAGAACAAAGAAAATTTTATAGGTGAAATTTTATTAGACGCACCAGCCTGTTGATCTAACACGTGCCGCGTTGCATACGTGATCACAGGAGGATGTAAGCGTTCGACGCGCGCGTTTTGTAAAGATTCAATGCAAAAATGATTAAAAGGAATGGTGATAATGTATTTGCGATCGCGTCGAGCAATCAGTGTCAAGGCGCGCGGCCGGCCGCCGTCTCGCTCTGTCCCGCCGCCGGAGCCACCAGGATCCCGCGCGCCACTGTGTCCCCCGCGGCCGCGCCGACGACGGCTGTCAGGATGACGCCGCCCGATGCGCACCACAACACCAAGGAGGCTAACATCACGCTCTCTACTTACGTTGAAAAATGGAAAAACCGATATGAAGAAGCTGAGAGAAAGCACAAAGCCTCCCTCCTCAAATCGGAGAAAGGTCAGTACCCACTGTTTTGCAATACCTCGGTTAAGTTATCTGCGTAGAAGATTTATCAATGTTTGTTATTGCAAGTGCGCATGCTCGTAATTTCCCGGGCCATATGTAAATGAAAACACTAAATTTTAAAAGGCTTTCTCGTATTTGTGGATTAACAATGATAACCTGTTGCTTACCACATTATTATTCGAGAATTCCTCCAATGCCAGCATACGTGGTTTTTGTCCTGTACCTAATGTTAACCTGACAAAGACCTAAACAACGGTTTACCTGTTGTTATTGACGTCATCGTCTACATTGCGCAACGCTTTTAATAAAATGTATTATGTGACTCAATTTAGTATATACCTACCTACCTACCGGGTACAAAATCAAAGTTCAAAATGTAACAGGGCACGGGCACCAACATAAAACTTACGTTACGTTATCTTAGAAAAATAACGTGTAACTTAGGTACCCACCTACTATTTGAATTTTATCGAAGTTTTAGGGGCCAACACTATAGTTATTTTAGTTTTGTTTAAAAAAAAAAGTGTCAGAAACCCACTTGTCAAACACGTCAAATAAAACGGAACTGTCATGTTTTGTTTTGTAAACAAAAGAAAATCAAATACAAAAAGTTTTGATTGAGACGAAGATAAAATAAATTCGATCTCACAGGATCTCATCTCACGTTTTGGGTTTCGTTATTCGTTTCCTGCCTTCTCCCTCCGCTCCGGTTTCTTTCGTAGAACCAATAACATCTACAAGGAAATTAGGGTAGGTGTGATTGTTTTAAATGATAAAACAACGTTCGACAATTTGCTAGATAGCCAAGCGAACAAAACAAAACAATTAGCTTATTTTCTTAGTATTGTAATCTCTGTTATTTTAGAACAGCAAAAATCGCTATATTACGTCGTCCATCGATCCATCTTTCAAAAACGTTCTTTAGTTTTCTGTAGTTTTATTAGAGTCTGCTAAGGAAGCTCGACAAAGTAAACTTTAAGTACCTACCTACGTCAATGATATTATATATAAACTGAGGGTAAAATCTCATTGACCTACGTAGACAGAGAATGCTATGACTGTAAGTAGGTACCTATTATGTAGGTATGCGGACTTGCAAAGAGAATAAAACCCCATGATTCTAGTAAATGGACATTATAGGAGTTATATAGGGAGTTATATACCTTTAAAAACTCCAGTCAAATTCGATGCGAAGAAATGAACCACAACAGAAAAGCTAATATTCAATTGTTTTTTGTTAACCACACCTACCTCACAGACCTACTTAGACCTACAAGATAAATATACATAGTGAACTAAGAAAACCACTCTGAAAACAATAGGTTTCAAGGTTCCCTAGATACCTACCTACTTATCAATACATAGTTCGTAAGTAGTAAGTGCAAGAAACAAGATTAGTAATTGTACCTAGTTTATAACTATTGGTCACCTTTTCTAAGAAAGGTTATTACTAACATAGGTATTATTCACTTACTTGATGGTTCAAATAAACATCCTCAAAATTTAAATGTTGTTTACAAATTTATTTAAACAAATTTATTTAAATGTGATGAGATCTTGACGTTAAGCGAGATTAAACTTTCATCAGTGTCTTAAGAGTGAATGATAAGATCATGTCTTGTGCCCATCCTCTTAAACTAGTGAAGTTAAATGATGCAGAGCGTCTGTGAACCTCTGTGTGTTAACGTAACGGCCAAGGAGTTTGAGTTCATGACATTCTACACTCTGTTTCTTGTGTTGTTTGTGGCATATTTATTATTTTTCTTCTGGACTATTCTGACAGGTACTTATGTGATATTTATTTTATGCCATTTGCATTGATATTTTATGTAATTTGTCTCTTTTCCATGACATTCAAGTAATAAACACAGAGGAAGGAGATAAGATAATTTTAATTGTTTAATAATAAATAATTGTTATGTTTTGTGCCTTACCTACTTACCTTTAATAATTGAACAATTTAAGTAAACCAGGTATTTTCCACTGTTTACTAACAGTAGTTTAATTCTAGAGTATTGTAACTGCAAACTGCACTGACATATTATCACATTATGCTACTGCGTTACCAGCCCAACACTCTTTATATCTCTAATAAATAATAAATAAATAAATAAAATAATGCTGGACAATTCACACAGCATTATCTAGCCCCAAGCTAAGCAGAGCTTGTGTTATGGGTACTAGATAACTGATATACTTAATACAATAGACTACATAGATAGATATTTTTTTTATTATACATAGAAAACACCCAGACCAATGGAACAAATTTCTGCAGATCGTACACAAATTTGTTCCGAGGCGAAAAAAATTCTGCAGATCGTACACAAATCTGCTCAAACACAATAAACAAATGTGTCTTACAAGTTAAGAACTCCCTTATCTACATTTGGATTTAAAATTATTCTTTTTTAGGGTTTTGTTAATCGAAAAATATAGAGAAGTCGGTAAAAAGAACAAAAATTTCTCAAAAGGGGGGGCTACCCCACCGAGTGGGGTATCATATGAAAAGTATCCGTTTGTACATTTCAAAACAGTTTTTAAAATTTCTGTAGGTTTCAAACTTTTTGAAATATTTTGAAAAAAGTCGAAAAATTTACCGTTAGGTACCCACTCTAACCGAAGCATGCAGAGAGATCCATCTGAAATGTAGGTTGGTACCTACTTTTTTAGGTACCTATTCATTAAATTGCGAAGTCTCTAACCAGTACTTTTGGTTCATATTTGTTGACCAACGTTCGAAACCCTCGGCGCGCGAGTTACACTCGCACTTGACTGATCTTGTTTTTAATAATAATAAAAAGCTTTATAGGAAAGATTACTATATGGTTGGTACAGGAAGTTCTTAAATACTAACTATCGTATCCTGCAATTGGCGGTCTTATCCCTTTCAGAGATTTCTTCCAGATGACCATAATTAAAGGAAACCTATTTCCTATATTTAAGGCTACCTATGAGCTAGCTGTGTGTAGTAGTTGGACCAAGCCACCGTCAGTGAGTCGGACAGCGGTGGTTGCTCACTATCCCCCGAAACTACGTTGGTACTATAACTCAAGGGCAGTAAACGCTCATCTGCGCCAGTCTCTCTGCCGGTTAGCCTAACTCAACTTTACATGGTCGATTCGGCTGTTATACAAAACTAAGATTAAGCAGCGAAACCATGGCTAATATGAGAAAAGAGAGAAGAGACGTAAATACAAAAAATAGTCAAAGTGGCAGCATAACCACATTGGTGTTATGGAACATAAACAAAAATTCGTCGCAAAGAATGTACTAATGTATTCTATAATGTACAAGTGTCTTGCCAGCTTTCTTGATTACTTGTCATCTGGACTGTCCTCAACAAGGCCACAGGCATGCCTGTTGTACAAGTGGGGGTAAATAGTCTAACCATCGAATATCTAACTCTAGCCTCTAGCCTTACTCTGACCAAAAGTGCAGAATCATCACAGTCTCGTCTTTCTTTAGGCAGTTAGTAAGTTAATATGATTTTTTTAAGTTTGTTGTAGAATATAATGGCCCCAAAGTAAGCCGAACTTAATATGATTTTTTAAGTTCGTTGTAGAATATATGGCCCCAAAGTAAGCCAAACTTGTGCTCTGCTTACTTTGGGGCCAGATTATGCTGTGTGAAAATGTCCATTATCAATTTAACTGTTGCAGTCACAGCTTAAAAATTTCTTCCTCCACCTCAGCCTGTGGATGTTGTAGGAGCCGACTAAGGGAACTTGCCCTACCAGAAGAATAGCTGAAGCTTCCTTCTGTGTATTTTTTCCACTGCTGATTATGGCAAGGCAAACCCCCTTGTTTGGGGAGGAATGTTCAGCAGTATGTATGTATGCTGACGAGATATTTATTAAGGTACTTTTCCCAGGCAAGCGTGAATATGACGACCTGCACCGCCGCCACAGCATCCTGCAGGAGGAGCACTCCCTCCTGTCCCGCACCCTGGCCGAGCGGGAGCGCTCCCTGGCTGAGCTACGGACTGCCTCGGAGCGGCTGTTCCACGAATACCAGGCGCTCAGGAACCAGCAGGACGTAGACCAAGGGGTCATGCACAAGTACGTTTTAGTTTCTAACTGGTGTTAAGCCAGACAGAGGACAGGTAACGCAATGTTTCAATGTCAGCTAGACTCACATAGTTCTTAGTCCTATCATAAGTACCAGGCACTCAGAAACCAGCAGAATGTCGACCAAGACCGTCTATCCATCTGATACGAAAGAGTGAGTCATAATCATCATCAGCCAATATTAGTCCACTGCTGGACATTGGATTCCCCTGATGAGCGCCATAGCGCCGTGTCTTCAGCTCACCGCATCCAGCATCTGCCTGCAGTCTTTCACAGATTGTCATCCCACCTGGTCTCCACTCAAAAACACGTTTACCCCAGCAGTGGTCGGTTCTTCGCTCGATATGTCCGGCTCACTGCTACTTCAACTTAGCTATGTCGATAACTTTGTTTCTCTGTCGGATGTATTCGTTTCCAATCCTATATCCTGCAGAGAAGCTCGGAGCTTGAAAGAGTGAGTGGAGACCGCGATCACCCGCTACTCGATAAACGTAGTGAAAGAAGGACGCAATCAGGCAGGATAGGATGACATCTGCGGAAGACTGCTGGCAGATGCTGGATTCGGGAAGCTGAGGTCAGGCAGGGTGCTTTGAAACACGTAATGCCATTACGAGCGTGACCTATGTTCTGTTATATCAAATAGGGCACTGGATTAGATGAAAGCTGAATATGATGACCTGCTCCGTTGCCGATCAAGTTTCTGTTGCGGTTGCGGCTTCGTTTCCTGCCGAAGGTCAAATGTTTGCAGGATCTTTTATGGCATCTGCCTGTCTATTTGTCTGGTCTGTCCACCTGTCTGTCACTGGTCTCGTCCTCTGGACATTGTTTAAGAGTGTTAGGAATCAAAGTTAGGTTGAACAAGCTAAATACTTTTAAAAGTTAACAGTTTTACCATAAAGAGTTAAGGTCATCGCCTCCTTAAGCACGCTTGCTCAACGCCCTTGTTATCAGACATTAACACTTTTAATGAGTGCTCTGCGATTCTGACCCCAAAACTCAATGATAATTATCATGTAAGTATAAGTTTTGACGAAGTACTTCAAGGTTATTGATAGAGTCGGATTTTCAATCTAAGGTTCGATTCCGTTGATATTGGGTGGGTCTCACTTTAGATTTTACTTGGTCTGAAAACCTTAGAGCCGATTCACACGGATTGACGATTCGTCAAAAAAAGGTAGGTACCGCAAAACGGAAGCACGTTCACATTGCACACAAATAAAAATACTAAATATTTATTTCTTAAACTTTAATGTTTAGTTTAGTACCTATAGGTAACAGTGTTTAAGTAAAAGAAAGATAGATAGATAATATCTTTATTGTACCATCAATGCTTATAAAATATCTTACAAACTACTATAATATAGAGTATATAAAGTATAAGGAAACGTGTTTTTTGATGATTCGTCAAAATATCCGAATAGATTTCACCTTGATTCGTGATTCCGAGTTGAGTCTTGGTTGGATCCGACACAAAAAAATAGCGATTCTTGTTTTTTGACGAACGTGATTTTTAAAAGACGGTACATAGTTACCAGGATTCGTGAATCGTGTGAATGGCCATTTAAAAACCATTGTCAAAAAAATCACGAATATTGAATAATGACGATACGGCAAAAAACACAAATCGTGTGAATGAGCCTTTATTCGGGCCTTAAGGAACTTTTAAAACAATCTGTGTTATGGAAACTATAGTTTTCATACTGCTTTTGAATTGGGGCTATACGGTAATTAGTGGAATGCATTATTTTACTATCTACAGGGTGTTTATTTTGTTATGTACAGGGTGATGGCGCAAGCGGGAGAGTGGTACAAACAGAACAAGCAACTGAAGCGGCGCAGCACGGTGCTGATGCAGGCCTTGCCGGCCAAAGGAGTAGACATTGACTTCACTGATTCTAATGACACAGGTAATGAGACAAAATTAAATATAAAATTAATTATTTAAAAAAAAATACAAAATTAAAAAAAACATCGAACTGACGACGTTTTCGTGCTCTAAAAAAAGGCCTATCTTTCTCGGGCTTGAAAAATTGCATTTGAGATTCTAATTTCAGCGCAACAAAGTTCATTTCAGCTTGTACTTCGCCGTCAGAGCGCTAAATGGCGAACAGCGGTCTTTATGTGTTAAAACAGAGGGCATCTCTTTTTACACTATGCAAACTGAGCGAGACTTCAGACCCAGTTAGTGCACTAAAAGAAGCACTATTATTTAGCTCTTCTTAAGTAGTAGCTTTTCGTTCCTACGATATATTTTTTGGAGACTAGATAGCCTGTCCGTCACCAGGATATGTCTTACATCCAGCAGTTTGTCGACCAATGTGGCGCAGCGGGCGAAGGTCCGCCTGCGACGCAGGAGGTTGCGGGTTCGATTCCTGCCCCAGGACAAATGTTTGTACGATCTGTAAATATTTGTCCTGGTGTTCTGGGTGTTTAGATGTATTAAAAATATATCTATGTAAAGTATTGTATGAAGTTTATCAGACGTCTAGTACCCATAACACAAGCTCTTGTTTAGCTTGGGGCTAGATGATGCTGTGTGGATTGTCCAGCATTATTTTATTTATTAGTTTCAAACAGATGTTTTGAGCTTACGCAATAGTATGTATTTGGTGGTAGAATTGTTCTACAGTGGGCGCTGCTGACCGCCTCCTGTGGATATCTCTTAGTCGACACCTGTGGGAAGAGTTGGAATGGTGCAAATTCTAAACCGGCCCTTACTAGAAAAGCATTCATCATCATCCGTAACCCGACTTCACCCACTGCTGGGTATAGGCCTCCAAACTTTTGTGCCACTCCACACGGTCCTGCACCAATCTCATCCAGGTCCGCCCTGCGGTGTTAGAAATATCGTCTGCCCATCTTACCGCTGGACGTCCAACGCTTCTGTATCCAGTTCTTGGACGCCATTCAGTAAGCGCCTTGCTCCACTTGTCGTCTTGTCTCTATGCTCGGCATCAAGCTTATAGACCAGGTTCCCAATGTCCAAATCCGAAGTCGAACAAAGGTGAAAGACGTGGGAAATCGCATCATGGAACTAAAATGGAGAAAAGCATTACTAGAAATTAAACCTTATCAACAGCTGTAACTTATTCTCTCGTATTCTCTCATAAGAGAAGAAAACGCAGAAGTCAATCAATATTGTTTTACCGTGAACGTGTCCTCTTCGCAGCCTCCGATACAAGCAGCAACGAAGAAGTGGAGTTCCTGAAGCAGACAGTGTCGGAGCTGAGCCGCGAGCTCGCGTCGCTGCAGAGCCAGCTCAGCCAGGCCAGGCTGCAGGAGTTCGAGGCGCAGGAAACCAACGTGGGGCTGGCGCAGGTAGGACTCCAACTATATTTATTTAAAGAACACAAACATCATTAAAATAAATAAAATAAAATAAAATTAGCCTTTATTTCCTACTTCTTATGTAACTACTTATATAACAATTTACAATTTTTGCTTAAGCAAGTAGTCGCCTTTTTTGGCGTAGGCCTCCCCCAGCTCTTTCCAGACTTTCCTATCTCTGGCCTTTGTCATCCAGTTAGGACCAGCTCTCTTCACAAAGATGTCTTGCCATCTCTTCTCCGGTCGACCTCTATAGTCTCTTCTTATTCCTTGGGATCCACTCTGTGATTTTCTCAACAACAAACATCATTATATTATATAAATAAATAAATAAAAAATGCTGGATAATTCACACAGCATTATCAAGCTAAGCAGAGCTTGTGTTATGGGTATTATAATATATACATAATACAATACACTACATAGATAGATATTTTTTTATTATACATAGAAAACACCCAGACCAACGGAACAAATTTCTGCAGATCGTACACAAATTTGTTCCGAGGCGGGATTCGAACCCGCAACCTCCTGCGTCGCAGGCGGACCTTCGCCCGCTGCGCCACGGAGGTCGTCGATAATATCGTAATAAATGTCCCAAAGGCCTTGCTATTGATTTGATATTTAACTGTTGAAATGTGAAATTTTTTTTGTGATGAAATTTTAGCTGATGGAATAGGTTCCAGAGTGTTGAAATGTTCAGAGTTGTAATAATCCTCTCTGTTCCAGGAGTTAGAAACCTGCCAATCGCTCAGCAGATCGCAAGAGACGGAGCTGGCCACGCTGCGCGAGCAGGCGGCGAGGCACGAGCGCGTCGCGAGGCTGCTGGTAGACGAGGTCTCGGCCATCAAGGAGAGCGCGGACAAGGAGCGGGAGATGTGTGAGAAGTGAGTCAATCATCACACTTAGATCTCACTTTACCGATAGATAGAGAGATAATATCTTTATTGTTCCATCAATGCTTATAAAATATCTTACAAACTACTAATTAAATCTAGTATGACACAATCGGTGGTCTTATCGCTGAAAGCGATCTCTTCCAGGCAACCTTTGGATGGACAGGATCGGTTAGTGTAGAACTTGACGGTGGCGTATATTTTGGCTAGAATTAGAAATTAGAACAACAAAGAAAATATAATTGGAATGACATATGATCGGAAACTATACTAAGAAAACTAAAACTAAAGCACTAAAAAATAATAAAAAAAACAAGGACTATAAAATCTTACCAATAAATCTTACCGATCTTACTACTAAGGCGCGGGCCAGACAGAAAAGACGAGGACGCGTCGCGGAGAGGGCGCTGACGCGTCTTTTTTAAAACATAGAAAAGACGGCACGGACCTGACGTCGGGAGTCGCGAGAGCAGGCGGCATGTGATTTTCAGCATTCATCCGTCCGATTTTGACTCGACAAAATGTCTTCTTCTGTTAGTCACTATAAAAACAAAAACTTTAGTAACCACTAATCTTGATATACATTATTTCAGTTACAAGTCCGAAGCGCGCGCCGCCAAGAAGCGAGTAAAGGTGCTCGCCCACCAGTCCGCTCTGCTGGCGGGCGAGCTCGACCTGGACGCGCGCCTGCTCGCGCTGCTGGCCGAGGTGGAGGAGCTGCGCGCCGCGCTGGAGGACCGCGACCAGCGGCACAGGGACCAGGTGGAACTGCTCGAGGTAGGCATTACCCATCATCATCATAGTTTGACAATGCCCTTATACAGCAGCATACCTTGACATGCCCTTTAATTTAATTTATTATTTATTTGATCATAATCAATTATTCTAAAAAAAAATTTTCTCAGTCATGTCTGTCTGATTATTTTTTCTTTGTACCTTATGGTGTTTCCTACAGCGAAATACATGTGTATTATTGTTTAAGAATAAAATATAGAATGTACCTAACGAAATCAAGTGTAACAACAAGTGTACCTACGATGGAAATAAATACAAATACAAATACAAATACATCGTAGCCCCAAGACGTCCACTGATGGACATTATGGCTCCCCCAAAGACTTGCATCCAGCGGTCCACCTTGTAGAAGTCTGCCCACATTAAGCCTTCCGGTACGTGGTCACAACTCCGAGGCCTTCTAGCCCTGATAGTCTTCAGTCATCTGTATGACATCTATTACTTGTGTCTTATGACGAAATTTCGAAAAATAAAACTAACGCAGTGGAATCTTTCATTATTTAGACTAAATTAATAATTATTTGGTCTGTGTATCAGGTCCACCGGTTCATAGTCGCTCAGCGAGCTATGGAAAGAGCCATGCTTGGAGTCTCTCTGAAGGATAGGATTCGTAACGGATACATCCGACAGAGAACCAAAGTTATCGACATAACTCAAAGAATTAGCAAGCTGAAGTGGCAGTGGGCCGGCCATATCTCGCGAAGAACCGCCAGCCGCTGGGGTAAACGTGTTCTTGAGTGGAGACCGCGACTCGGCAAACGTAGTGTAGGACGCCCTCCGGCCAGGTGGGATGACGATCTGCGAAAGACTGCAGGCAGATGCTGGATGCCGCAAGCTGAAGACAGGGCGCTATGGCGCTCATTAGGGGAGGCCTATGTCCAGCTGAAAGAAAGAAAGAAAGAAAAAAAATTAATTAATTAGCTGTGGACAAATATAGGCTGATGATGATGAAATTACTTAATGAATCAAAACATAATTATACTCAGTAGATAGATAGATAGATAGATATATAGTTTATTTGGCTTACAAATGGACAGCACAAAATACAAGCAAACAGACAAGTAGGTAGGTATAAGAAAAAAACAAATTTACAATGAATACTTAAAACTAAAGTAATAGCTTTTACAAACTCAAACTGTTATAGAAAACAGAAAATATACTAAATGACTTATTAAACTATTTAATTTCAGCTAAAGCTAGCAGAGAAACATGAAGATACCGACATCTTGCTATGGGAAGAGAAAATCAAACTAGCAGAGGAGGACGCGAGGAAAGCCACGGACCGCGCAGAGCTAGCAGAGAGAAAACTGACAGATGCAGAGCGGAAACTGACAGATGTGGCGAATAGACTGACAGACTCGGGTGAGTAGACACGGTACACCCCCAAAAGAGAATGCAAGAGGTTTTGTAAGACAACTGTTACTCCGGCTAAACTCAAGGTTAAATGCTTGTAAACATTGTAAAAAATCACTTTTTGTTAATTTTTTGACACAATTTGCACTACCTCCCTACCTCACTTTTTATCTTTCTAGATATTTATGAGACAATTCAGAGAACATTGTTAGTGTGTTGTTTATTATTTATAACTCAGAATAACACGTAGGTACTTAAAGCATTGATACTTACCTAGAGAGTTTTACTTACTCGTACTTACCTACGTACTTACCTAGGTACAGTTATTATTAAATTGACAATATTATTAAATGACATAAAGAATGTTACATTTGGGTCAAACCCCAGACTGTTATTAATTTGAGTCCTATGTAATTCTTTTTAAATAAATAAATAACACAATACCAAATACAAACTCTTCTTGTTGTAATGAGATTAAATAATTGTGAGCTATACGCATTGTATCAGAGTCTACAATGCATAAAGCGCACAGTTATTTATCGACGCCAAAAGAGAATTTTGCATTGTATCTTGAAAATGTCACAAGTTAGTCTGAACATAAAATAGAATATCTAACACCTATAAATTAGTGTGGTGTGATTTGACTGTATGACTCAAATAAAACTAACGTCGATTTGTTTCACGATACCCATTTAATGGTAAACATTGATTCATCTTTATTTTCAGAACGAAAACTAACCGAAGTCGGCTCAAAATTAACAGCTCTGAACTCTGTGTCCAAATTCCCAAACACAACCAGCAAACTGACAGAACCTGTCAAACTGACAGAACCTGTCAAACTGACAGAATCTGTCAAACTGACAGAGCCTGTCAAGCTGGCAGAGATTGTGAAACCTAAGAGGAGTAACCTGATGTCACGGATCAGTTACTTCGAAAGTGGCGCCACTGTTGACACGAAGGAAGAAAAGAAGATTGTAGAGGAAAAAATAGAAGAAGTTGAAGAATTTTCTGGTAAGATTTTTAAAAGTTATGTTTTTTCGAGATGCGATCTGCGAGTTGCGACTGAAATCTAGGCCTAGTTTGGCAACCAAATCCGCTAGGTTCGCCCCTTAAGCCTTATTTCCATGTAATTTAATGTTCTTGCCAGAACTCGGCACTTGTTCGACGTAATACCGTTCTGCGTCACCTGCGCTCGTGCATTTGCTCGATAAAATGTTACAACAAAACTTGGTTCTTAAAATCACGTTGTAACAAAACGTCGAGCGCGTCATGTTCGAAGTGTGGTTCGAGTAAATTTTAAAACAGAGAGTGCTCGATAGATAGATAGATAGAAAACACTATATTATATCACACAAATACAGCAAACAATACAGAGAAAATGCTTAGAAAAAAAGGAAGTATAAAGGGCGGCCTTATCGCCGAGAGCGATCTCTTCCAGGCAACCTTGGGATTGTCTGGAAATTAAAGAACAAAATAGGTCTTGATGTTCTGTTGCTAGCACTAAATCCTCAAGTCTATACTCACCTTTACGTTACAAGATCTACATCTACACCCAGCAGTGGGTGATAGAAATACTATAGCAACCTATTGTTATGTGCCATGTCAACTATTTTTAAACAAAGTTTTTGTTTTTTATAGTGCGCAAGCCTCACACTGGCAAATTTCTAAGAAATTAAAAAACATCGCAAAATTTTTTACGACTTCGCCGGGACTTGAACCCGCATCACAAAACAAAAACTTTAGATTTTGAGCAACGCGACACCTCTCGTCAAACGAACTAAACGTACCTAACTTTAGTCTTTGAACACGAATGGATAAACTTTAATGTTTCCACTGTAGGTGGAGCTAACGGCGCTACAGTCCGTAGAAAGTCGCAAAGATTTTCGACTCCAGCGTCACTTGACCTCGTAGTGTAGTTGGTTAGCACATTCCAGTACTGACGGAAGGATGTGGGTTCAAGTCCCGCCGAAGTCGTAAATTTTTGCGATGTTATTTAATTTATTTTTATACATTTCAATAATATTTTTATTTTCCTTTCAGCTCCAGAACCACCTCGCATCCCGTCTCCCACGGAGTCTAACCCTGTCTCTACATCCGCCCCAGAAGACTTAACCCCCCCAGAGGACCCACCAGCCCCCCAAGTAGAGGCACCACCACCCCGAGTAGAGGCACCACCCCCCTTCATCCCCCCTCCGCCGCCCTGCATGCCGCCTCCGCCGCCCCCGCCGCCGCCCCCGCCCCCCGTGGCGTCCTTGGGAGGGGGAGAGGATATGGCATCCATGCTGGCCAGTAAACAAGGGACGTTGAGGAGAAATAAACAGAATGCTGAGAATGGTGGTAAGCATCAAACTAAACTAATTTTAAATTTGCGATGGACTTTTGGTATACTGCGGGCGATAAGTAGGTACTTTTTTCCCGTACTAAAATTTTGTATTTTTTATCGTCAAAGGGAAATAAGAAAAAAACATACCTACCTACACATTTTTTTTCCTACCTCCTACCTAGGTTAGGTACCTTTAAGGCAAAGGAAGTAGATAGATAGAAATAGTACATTGTACACCTGGGCGAGAAATTGCCCAATTCCTATCGAGTGTGTCATTTGAGGTAGGAATCGCCCGTTCTCCCTAGTGATACAATAATCCTTTATACTACATCTTCGAAGAAAAACATCCTTTTAGAATCTTCAAAATCACTCGAGTAAATTCAAATTGTAAACTCAAATGTAGCAGTAAATACGCGCACGTACGATTTACACATTCATGCATGGTTCTTCTTTTGAATTATTGTTCCGAATACGGAAGAGGCCGATATCATATGGCGGATTCGGAGTAAAAACTTTTTGTCGTTTGACCTATTATGAAAATAACCATAATAGCTACCGGCTGATATTTAGGAAAATTAAAAAAATATCACGTTAGAAATGGATTTCCATACACTTTTCTCTCCAGCTAAACGCGTGAGAAATGAAATTCCATAGATTTTTCCGTCCCGCATTTCAATACGCCTGCAATGACGTACTTCCTATCTTATGTTTGGAAAAAGAATAAGCATATTTCTGAGTAGGTGTAGTATAAACACTTTATTATACCATATACAAAGGAAACAATACAGAGAAAATGCTTACAATAGAGGAAGTATAAAGGATGGTCTTATCGCTGAGAGCGATCTCTCTAGAAGAAGGTAAACATGAAAAACTTACTGGAGGCTATCACAGCTACAGAATTACATTTTGTTTTTGGCAAGCTGCCAGAATTAGACCTCTGTCTGTGCAATGGGCGATGGTCCAACTGTGACTCAGAATGTAGCGGGTTCGATTCCCACCGCAAGACAAATATTTTTGTAATCTGCAAGTATTTGTCTGGATGAATAACTATTATGTATATGACGACTTCTGTGGCGCAGCGGGCGAAGGTCCCCCTGCGACGCAGGGGGTTGCGGGTTCGGTTCCCGCCTCGGGACAAATGTTAGTACGATCTGGAGATATTTGTTCAGGGTGTTCTGGATGTTTTCTTCGTATAACAAAAAATATCTATCTATGTAGTGTATTGTATTAAGTATATCAGTTATCTAGTACCCATAACACAAGCTCTGCTTAGCTTGGGGCAAGATAATGTTGTGTGAATGGTCCATCCAGCATTATTTATTTATTTATTTATTAGCGCTCAAGACCGTCTAGAGTGGAGGCGTTTGGAGGAGGCCTACATCCAGAAATGGATTTATGACAGGCCGCGATGACGATGATGATTCTGTTAATAAACGATTCTATTTTATTCAGCAGGTGGCGCCATCGACGCAATCGTCGATCAGATCAAAGGCGGGAAGTTCCATCTGAAGTCCCGAGACTCCACGCTCATCGAGAAGAAGAAGGAGGAACAGCCGGAGGCGGTGAAGGAGATGCTGACCATCCTGGGCACCCTGCGCAAGCGCCGCCCCCTGGTGCCCCGTCCAGCTGTCGACTACACGGACTTCTGACATGATATTTGATGCTTTTTATTTATTACAAGCTGACTCGGCGAACTCCGTACTGTTATCGCCTTTAAAACCTTCCTTGGACTTCTACAAATATTTCGAAACCAAAATTGGTCCAACCATTCTCGAGTTTTAGCGAGACAAACTTAGAGCAATTCATTTTTATATATAGAATTGTCAAAAGGACGGTCGTCGAAGACTTTTACTGCTGAACGCAGGCCTGAAAAGCCTTACTGACTTGTATCTCATGAGGGGTTATGTCCATAATTCCCACGCTGGGCATGCGGGTTGGGGATTGCAGTTCGATGGTAGAATTCAATCATGGTAAATATCCCGTTGTAAATAATGACTTTTTTAATAACCATGATGGATATAAAAGTCTTGTACGACTTTTATATCCATCAAAAACTGTCAAAAATTCAAAAGAATGATAATGATAATGTCAATAAATTACCTACTTTAGTTAGGTCAAAGTTATTGGTATGTGAGACTCTTTGAGAAGGTCTTCCTAAGTGAACTTTAACGTTTTAAATTGTCGACTGGAGCCGAGTATACCCGATTCAGCGTAACCGACCGAGCGTGACGGTTCAGTTTCGTTCAGTATTCAAAACGAATAAGACCAAATGCGTTTTCACTTTAAATCGTATGTTAAATTGAGGTTAAAACCTTATGAAAAGATGACAATAAATTTACACTAGTATGTATAAATATAATTTTAATTGTTTCTGTGGACCAAAATCTAATGTTTTAATTTTATTATGATTTAAAAGTGATGCAAAATATTTTGATACTCATTTGATATTGCATTTAAATTAGAAAGTTCCTAAAAAAACCGTTCTTTAACATTTCAACTCTTTTTGAAATAAATTGTGCTTCCAAGAATATTAATGCATGTTTTAATTAGATAACTATTATATTTACCTACTATGTTTTTACATTATGAATGGTTAAAGGGTAAAAAATATATTGCCAATAAATAAGATTGATTATTTAGGATTCTATTCTATTTTTTAACTCAATGGTATATTTTAGACATACTGAAGAACAACTACATTTTAGATATATTTTACCATTAATTAAATGTTATAATTTTAAGTAAAAAATAATTATATTAGGATATTATTATGACATCGATCTGAACCATGGTCCTGTTTAGAGTATTAGTTAATTAATATTCTTAAGAATTGTGTAAATGTACAACAAATAAAAATCATATCAAAATTTAAATATTTCTCGGTGCTGTTGTATGTAGGAATTATAACTCTATAGAAAAATATATATTTGTTTAAAAATTTATTTGGTTATGTAAAGTTATTTTTAAAATGTTACACAAGTAATAATAGTTACCGGACGGTGCCATCTTTATAGGGAATTGACGCATTTTACTGTAAAGTATTATTTTTAAACGTGATTTTGTTGTAAAAGAATGTATCAAAACAAAAATATAAAATAAACATAACAACAAAACTTTTCATTTCCAAAATATCCTTGCTTCATAAATTCGCTTTTAGTGATAACATTTTGGTAAAAATAGATACCTGTTCAGGTCCAATTTCACCGTAGCAATTGAACGTGATCGATGTAAGTTAAACTCTTTGAACGAGTTCAGTGCATAACGCACGTTGATCTGGTTTAAGCTGAACTTAGTTTAACAAACAGTGAAATTGGATCTTTTTATAAGAAAAACTTAAAAACAAGCTTTTATAACATCTGTAAAGGACTAAAGTGCTCGCGAAGACAAATCAAACGAACCCAAACTTGACGAGGTTAAGTCGTATCGTTTAGGAGTTCCTATAAATACATAAATAGTGCTGGACAATTCACACAGCATTATCTAGCCCCAAGCTAAGCAGAGCTTGTGTTATGGGTACTAGATAACTGATATACTTAATACAATACACTACATAGATAGATATTTTTTATTATAGATAGAAAACACCCAGACCAACGGAACAAATTTGCCTCTGCAGATGGTACACAAATTTGTTCCGAGGCGGGAATCGAACCCGCAACCTCCTGCGTCGCAGGCGGACCTCCGCCCGCTGCGCCACGGAGGTCGTCATATGGCAATCTTCTGTCTTCATCATCAGACCAGCTCGATGGTACCATGGCATTGCATTATCACCGAATTTATAAAATTATGCCTAAGTTCAGCTCAATCTGCTGAGGATAACTGGTCTCAAATTCAGTTGCTAGATTTGTCCCACACAACTGACAGAGCAAGTTAAATGAAACCTTGTAAAAACAACACTCATGTATTCACGTCAGCATGTACTCACGTCCATGATTCTCAGATCAAGATCTGAAGCAAGATCTCACCGGAAAATCGGCCTACTTCTGTTATAAATTCTTCTGTTATTCGTCTAGTTCCCATATTATATACCAAGAAATTATGCTTGGTTTCCAGTTTCAAGTGTTTTATTGCTTTCATGTTGTACAAAGATCTTAAGAATAGATTACCTACAGCTACCTACTAACATGAGTCATAGTGGGACACTGCAAAATACATCATATTGCTCTTGTGAGCAAAACTAAATATGTTTACTTTTACATAATCTAAATATTTATACTTAATTCTAACATAATTAAAATAACTACAATTGTTGAGCCTTTAAATAACACAACATAAAATCCTACTAATATTATAGACGCGTAAGTTTGTAAGTATGGATGAATGGATGTTTGTTACTCTTTTACGTAAAAACTATTGAATGGATCTGGATGAAATTTGGCACAGAGATAGATTATAGTCTGGAATAACACAAAGGCTATATTTTATCCCGGAATTCGCACGGCAATGGGAATTACTCGGGTGAAACCGCGGGGCGCTGCTAGTTATTCATGAAAGAAGTCTTGCATTTGGACGCTCCAAGTGTGAAATGTCTTCGTCATTTGCCTTCGCACCTAACCTACCTATTGGTTATATCTACCTACCAGCACTCCTATGTCCGACTCCTTTATCATATGTTGAGCGTTAGTCTTGTGTAGTTCACGAACGAACTAGTTCGTAAGAGCGCTCCCACAGATGAACTACGCGAACTAGTTCGTCATTCCCCGCTCCATAGTTCGTTAGTTCGTGACCGAATGAGCAAGGGTGGCGTCAACCGAACAAACAACTTTTTTCAAACGATAAGTTTTGACGCGGTAAAAGTAAGTGTTTATTTGAACTGTGGTCATCAGGTAAGTCATGTTTGTAATGTAAAATGACTATTTATCTATATGTAATGTTTGTAATATACCTTATTTATTACGAATAGATGTGTTTTGTTTATAGTGTAAAACTTGTAGGTAAAAGTACAGCAATCCTTAATCTTGTCGCGTGTCCGTGCAGGAGCAGTATCAAAACGAGCGAACGATCTGCCTTCCTCTGAATCGAGCTGGGAGCTGACGAACTAGAAGAGCGAACTAGTTCGTTTAGGAGCGGCGAACTAAACTGAGCGATCTTCGTCGCGAACTACTATGCGCAAGTGAGCGTGCCGTCAAACAAGGGGGCTTGCAGTAATCAAATCACCAAGCTTGTCAGGCGGGTCGGTGATCGCAGTAGAAATGTTAAAAATACATAGACGGAAGCGCTGCCCTGGCCTTCCTCTGATAGGTTCCTTAGTCTTCTCTCTAGATATCCACGGGCTGAGGAGGAGTTCATTCTTTGCCGCCGCCATGGCTACTCTACTTGTAAGTTGAATTGGTTATATTGTTAAATTGGTAATTTAGTTCCTACTTTTTATTTGCCATAATCTTATACCTATGTCATATCATACCAATGTCAATTAAGATTTAGTAATCTGTACCTAATGATTAATAGGTAGAGTGATTTTCAACGGTAAATTCACTGAATTCATTCCACTGCGGACCCACCATACCCCCCTGGCCTGGCCATACCCCTAGGGGTAGGTATGGTGGGACGAAACCAGACCACGATAGTAGTGTTCAACTTTAACAAAAAAACTACACGTTGAAACTTAAAAATAATTGTAATTGAACTTCTCAGAGCAAGTTGAACTGGAAAAAACACACTTCAAATATATAACAAGTAATGTTCTTAATTTGTCTAATGCATGCCCTACGGTGATTTCACTGTGCGGTTTCACTACCTAAAGCGCCGCTTCGTCTAGCTAGGGGACTTCTTTCGTGAGTTTTTTTAATAAATAAATAAAAGCAATCTATAGAAGAATGCAAAACTATATACCTAGGTACTTACGATTTTTCAAAATGTTCATGATAATTGGATACCTAATGGTGTTATGAAAGTTTGAGATTCGTAATTTAGCTCGAAATTAAATTGGCAGTAACTTTTTAATGTAGGTATAACGCTAGTGACCTAAAATTTTCTGTCTTTACTGAATTTACAATAGTAGGTAATTCAAAACACGTGTTCCAGGATTTATAAAAAGATCTCTAAATAAGGGTAAAAGGGGCGTAAAAATCTCGATGTTTCATGGGGCTCCGATTGGTTTGAAAGTTTGTAGAAATGTTCATTTAACTAAAATAATATGAAATAGTATGTGTTTCAGGAATTTTCAAAACTTCTCTTGAAACGGGCTTATGTAAGTAGGGCGTTAGACTTTCAGATCCTTGTGACACGATTTGCTTCAATTTCAATGTGAAAAATAAACAAATAGAATTACGGGATTTTTCAAAATAACCATAACACAGGGTTAAACGGGTTTTTTTTTAATTGAAAACGGGTTTCAGGAATTTCCGAATCTTACAACAGGGTTTCAGCTGTCCTCGGCAATGAAATCGCTAGCGGGTCAGTCATCTACTACAGCATGTCCCGCAATAAAGCATTCACCATCCAGCATACCAGGAAACCTTCTGAGTAGGGATCACGTGATATTTTATCAAAAGGTATCATGTGATAAATGTCACAAATATATCGAGTCCCGCAAAAAAATGTATTCTCGTGCCACTTATCGAGCAACTTATTGAAGAACCCGCAAAAAACTGTATTCTCGTGCCACTTACACTTATCTCTCGATATTTTGACAGTTAAGTTAGGTTTCTATCCTACTCTTCTGGTGAGGTAGGTATATAAATAAATAACTAAATAATGCTGGACAATTCACACAGCATTATCTAGCCCCAAGCTAAGCAGAGCTTGTGTTATGGGTACTAGATAACTGATATACTTAATACAATACATTACATAGATAGATATTTTTTTTATTATACAAAGAAAACACCCAGACCAACGGAATAAATTTCTGCAGATGGTACACAAATTTGTTCCGAGGCGGGAATCGAACCCGCAACCTCCTGCGTCGCAGGCAGACCTTCGCCCGCTGCGCCACGGAGGTCGTCTATATATGATTCTAGAAAGGAATGGCCACATTTATTTAATTGTATAAAATAAAATTGGCTATTCCTTTTTAGCATGATTCACCCAATCAATATGTAGGAATGTTATATAATTAGTTATATATAATATAACTCCTCGCCGCGAAAATCCAGTTAGTTTGGTCATAAACTAGTTCTGTGTCGACTCGGATCATAACAGTCTCTGAGTGGGAGAAGCCGGTCGACTTGTTTTGAATGCTTCTGGTTGAATCTGAATCAACGTTTATTTGCAGACAAGAGATAAAGTTCTATTTACATTAAAAAAAAAATAAAAAAAAACCCGAGGGATTCAAAATCAAAATCAAAAACTCTTTATTTCCTTAAATACAATAAATGTACACTTAGAAAAGGTCAAATTATAAAACCATGCACAGACACGGAAATAAAGTGATATTTTTTATTTATGTCGCTTCGTTATGTAGACTAAAGTAAAGAATCGACGAAGAAACCTTTAGCCTGTTAGTTGTTATTTTTCGAGTTAGAGCAAAACCCGTTCCAAGCTTTTTTATCTACTGATAATTTTCGCAACTCACTAGGAGTTTTGTTGTAGAAGCGTATACATTACCCTTTAAAAGATACATTAATTTTGTGTAGCCTAGTTGTGGGCACAGCGAGTTTATGTTTATTTCTGGTATTAAAGTTAGGTTTATCACAATTTTTAGGGAACTGATTTTTATTTCTATGAGTGTACAACAAGTTTTCATAAATTTAATGACATGGTACTGTCATTATGTTTATTTATTTGAATTTATTACGTAGGGACCCATATCATAGATTGCACGAACAGCCCTCTTCTGCAGCACAAATACGGTGTTAATATCTGCAGCGTTCCCCCACAGTCCCCCACAGATTAGTGCACTAATCCCTCGGGATTTTTTTATGGGACCACCTCGCCTCGGGATCATTTCTATACAACAGCGAGGAATTTTCAAAACCGTCCAAACCTAATTCACGGACAAATAGACGTAGTGCCTATTTTATCCCGAAAACTTAAATAATGTGAATAAAAATTAAGGGACTCGAAGTAGCTTTTTAGTTTTTCAAAACAATTAATATGTATTTAATTTGAATTGAGAAATTAACTAATATCCAAAAAAATTAGTTACGCACTATAATAACAAAAACCTTACCAATTTAATTGAGTTTGCCCCGTTACTGTCCCTGGCTGGGCAAAGCCAGGTTAACCCGCGAAGGTTATGTTTTTCAAATGTTTTTACGTAGATAACAGCTGATACTTTTTATAACCTCGAAATATACGGCTGAAGCGTTTTTGAAACATGAAATGAGGTAGGTAACCTATTGCAATCGCAAAACAAAAACAATACCTAGGTATAGGTTTTACCTCATCGTTGGCCTTTCCACGAAGCCTTAAACCAGATACCAGTTACTAGCAAAGTTTGTGTAAAAAGTCTTAACTTTCAAATGTCCAAGTCAGGGACGTTACGTTACAAAAGTTTACGATCAATGTTCAATTTTACGTTCATAAGCGAAGCGTATAGCTTTTTGAATTGAAGACAGACTTTAATCTTTTTGGTACCTACTAAATAGCTTTTGCTCGCGGCTTCACACGCCTTTTTTCATGATAAAAAGAAAAGCCCTTTCCCCGGGATACCATATTTAACCTTGGCAAATTTTATTAAGATCCGTTCAGCCGTTGATGAGTGTGAAAAGTTAACAAACAGATAAATAAATAAATAAATAATCCTGGACAATTCACACAGCATTATCTAGCCCCAAACTAAGCAGAGCTTGTGTTATGGGTACTAGATAAGATAACTGATATACTTAATAATTATGTACAATACACTACATAGATAGATATTTATTATTTTACATAGAAAACACCCAGACCAACGGAACAAATTTCTGCAGATCGTACACTAATTTGTTCCAAGGCGGGAATCGAACCCGCAACTTCCTGCGTCGCAGGCGGACCTTCGTCCGCTGCGCCACGGACGTCACGGAGATAGAGAAACAGAATCCCTTTCGAATTTAAAATATTAATAGGGAAATATACCTATTTAGGTATAATTCAGATAAAAATGGATCAAACCATGGTATAGGTAATGAAGTAATAATATACCTACTTCAGATCAATCGATCTCAGGGCCAGTGTAAAAATAACCAATTGCAAAACAGCGACACGACACATGCATGACCTTCCCTTCTACGACATGTTTTGATGTTTTCGAGGTTCTATCAGCTGTTCATCTTCTCTTGCTTTGGTGGAAAATGGGTGTCATTCACAAAACTTTCAAATACCACGAAAATTAAGCTTAGAAGTTAGTTGCATGCATAATTTGACCTGTCTTTATTTGCACGTAAACGCTTGTCGCTCCGCTCGTGCTGTTAACAGACCTCACAGAATAACTTGTAGTTAGGGACAATCGAGTAGGTAAGTACATCGCCTATTTGGAAGGCGCCTAACGTGGCAGAGAAACTTTTGAGACTTTTACAGCAGACGACATGAGGGCTAACGATTCATTACCTCATGATGATGTGAAGTCTGTCTTACTTTACACATGATTTTGACAAAAAAAAAATCTTATTAGCTTTATCCGATTTTGGACATGGCAATTTGTGACCTTATATTGATTTGAGGGTAGTCTGACATTTTGAGATTTTAGCATAGGCCGCCATGTTTTTCTAAAGTTTGATTGTGGTTTGTCAGTGTAAGTCAAAAGTGGTTTAAGTTTGCCTAAGATTTCCTAAATTAACATATTCTTGTTGTGTTTGCCGAGATAGATACTTTATTTCCTTTAAGTCACTGTTTTGAACCAATGACTAATAAATTAGTGATCTTAATTTTCGAACAAGTTTTGACTCTAATGTTTTGCAAAACTGACCAGTGATCAGAACTCACATTGTTTTGCGCACACGACCGGTGATCTGAGTTGACATTGTTTTGCTCAAATGACCAGCGATCGTGTCGTAAGCTCTAAAAGCCAGCTCGCTGCCCGCCGGCTCTGCGCCGCGCCGGCCACAGTAGTTGGAGAACCGAGCTCGGCGCCACAAGTGAGTACAATGTTCCATCTATTTATGTTCAGCTATCGATCTCATATCCTCTCAATAGGTAAGGAGTGTAGGCACCTATGGTTATTTATGTTGCTTTTGGGATAAACAGGTACATTACGGCGATTTTATTTTGTTGAAAGTACCTGCTTTAATTTAGATTACAAATGTGTTAAAACATATTTTGTTAATCGTGTTAGATTTCACCTATAGTAAATCAATTTCACTTTGGTTTCAAAGAATACAGGATCATCAAATAATCCAACTTTATTGTTTTACGTTAGGTTTATTTTCAAAACTACCCCAAACCGGAAAAGTTAATAGTGTAGGTAGGTACATTTTGTTTACCTCATATGCTTACTTTAGTGACCTAGAACTTTATTCAACGTATTAAAGATTAATTTATCGGGTATTTATCGAGTACCTTTTGTTTTTATTTAACTTAAGGGAAAACAAAAGGTACGCGATAAATACCCGATAAATAATCTTTAATTAGGTACATTAATATTGATTATCAAATTCGCTTTTTAGGCATATTCCTTCATTAATAGGAAGAAAAAAAACGCATTGATGCTAGTATTAACTCAGTGTGGACAAATAACAAATATTATAATAAAACAAGGGCAGAAGCCTTTATTCACAAAGAAAATTACAATAAAATAATAGAAAAAATTCAAACTAGTATTTACAATTGAAACAATTGAGATAACTGCAGACTGTTGCAAACAATCTACAGGTAGCTCAACAGATCCATACCAATACCAGTCGTCGCGTCCCTGCTACGCTGGCTGCATTGCCCCGCTGTATGGCAATGCTGATGCGCTGTGCCCTAGATATTCACCAGCTCTCGGGTCACGCGTCGCTTCGAGCAGACGCTCAGATAATTTTTAAAATTAATTATCACTTGATTGAATGTAACTATCTACCCCTACACTTGCGAGCTTTAAAATGGAATCACTGTCATCGCGAGTTGATCAAAACAATTTTTTTACAATTTATGTACAATGAACTATAGATTGTGGTACATCATTTGAAAGGTAATTTTGTTACCTTTCAAGTGATATCAAGAAGATTTAAAATTAGTTAAATTGGCTACCTAAATTTTGGGAATTATTGCAATAGATCGAAGTTGCATCTATCGGCTTCTATCGGCGCCGGAGCTGGATGAGCTGGATTTCTCCCTCGTATCCGCTGTTTTAGCTCGTCCCACATATGCCAGATTGGGTTCAAGTCAGGAATAAGGGCTGGCCAGTCTAGTGTGGGAATGCCGACATGGAAGACGTCTGTCGGTACTGTCTAGTCACTGCTGCGGTGTGGCAGCGGACATTATCGTCCATTAAATCAAAATTTATCGTCGCCAATAAATCCTGCGTAAGGGAAAACATAACTTAACTCTTATTTCACTGCAAAGAAATTATAAAAATTAGTCTTGAACAACCCTTGAAGCGATTCCAGTTTAAAGCTCGCAAGTGTATAATAGTTTTCAGACAGTTTGTCTAACTATCAAAAATATCTGCATTAGACATAAGTAGCTAACATCGAATTAACAAAACAAATGTTCAAAAGCCGTGTTGTTAAATGTTACACAAGGTAATGTTTTAAAAACGTTTAATCAAAACATAGCTCACATAGTTGCTACCTACCGTCTACCTCTTATTTTAAACTAGCTATAGCCCGTGGTTTCGCTCGTCGAACGTTGCAACAAGAATCATTTACTACACTCACAATTATTTAACTGTTTTGACAATTTTATTGTTTTTGATTTGTAAAACTTTATCTAATTTTCTAATTTTTATTTACCTGACGATTTGTCATTTTGCACGTTAATGCCGCAAACCTGAATAAGGTAGACTAGAGATGCTATAGATTGACATAATATGACCAATCTACACATTACCAAACGGCAATAAATTCATTAATCATCGATATTTATAAAAATTTTATTATAAACTAGCTGCATTCTTACTACCCGTTGTCCTATTATCCGTTTTCCCGTAGGAATGAAGCTTTTTCCCGCGGTAAAAAGTATCCTATGTTCATAAAGAATAATGTGGGCTTCTAATGGTAAAAGAATTTTTCAAATCGGTCCAGTAGTTTCGGAGCCTATTCAATACAAACAAACAAACAATCAAATCTTTCCTCTTTTTAATATTAGTACAGACAACGATTTGATACATAATTCGACCACTAACTAAAAAGGACTTTCGTGATTTGTTAACGTTGGTATTATATATATTTTTATAGGTTATATAATTAGAGTTATCTATATAGCACCTGTAAAACTAATATTAGCACGCCAACCCCCTGTAAAAACATGTGTCGGCAGGTAGAAAATGCCTCGGCATTAAACCTACCCTTTGTACCTCAGTGCAATACATTTTAAATAAATTAAAAATTAAGTAACTATTGATGCGAGATCAAGGAAAGGAGAATTACATTTTGTAAATAATGCTAAACAGACACGTACCTCGGGGAAAACTCGCTTCTTCTAAGACTAAATCATTGGGCTAAGCTAAGAGGAAGTTTATCCCGCAGAATAGCTATTTTTTGGTCTTTTACATGTATGTGTTTGTATTTGATTTTTATGCATGTTAATGCACCCACCAGCCAGACAGATCTGTCCTTACGCGAGCGGAGAACACAATAGCAGACCTAGGATCTTTTGTGACAGTGACACACATCAAACAATGACATCAAATGTTTCTAATTTTTATAAGGGCGGGGTAGCTGTACCTACTACCTACGACGCATTTGTATGAAGTGTACCTAGTCTTTACAAAAAGTGGTTTTCTACGAAACCATTAGTACCGGTTCGACCTTATTTTATATGCCTAGCATTATTACTTTACTTTGTTTACCTACGCCGCGCCCCGCTGTGAAAGGCCATTAGGGAAAATGTTCAGCATCAATACATTAGTGCCTTAACGACACATGACATCACCCACTATAAGTTGGGGCATACATACCGATACACTAGCCACAATCCACGTGGAATGTCTATAAACAAACCGCCCATATAACCACCTAAGTATAATTCACTACTTTGTTGTTGTTGCCGCGTCTTTTTATACGCAATTTACATTACTTGTCGATTTAAGATTCAATAAAATTCAATAAATATTGCTTACTATCTTGCTTGGCGTCGAGTTTCAGATATACCGAAACTCGACGCCAAGCAAGATAGTTTTAGCTTTTTGTGTCGTGCTTTGTTTACAAACATTCTTCATCTAGTTTGGCTAGTGTACAGTTCAACGGTAGGGGTAACATTTACTAATTAAAAAGCCTGTAATTATCGTAGTCTTAAATAAATAAATATGTGATCTTAGCGATGGTGGTGCGGATTTGGGGGAATTTGCCCAGCCGTGGGGTGGGAGTGGGACGACATGGACCCTATACATAGAATAAGGTCTGGATTAATGCCCCAGGAGAGATTGTCAAAATAACCCAACTTCTAAAAATGGCAATCAAGTTTTCATAGCTTAGAAAATTAGCTATTTTGTACCAATCAATACTTGACCGTGTCAGTGGGGCATGTAGTATCTCCAATGAGGCGACTAACCGGGCTTTAAGTACAAGGTGCCACGGAAAGGGTACTATGCCGAAAGGTGGTGATTCTGGACATTGAGAGGGTTACAGATACGATTTTTTGAATTTCGAAAAAAACGTACCTAGTTACTTTGTATATGTACGGTTTTTTATCATATTCCTGTTATTTTGAGTGTATTCTTACATTCTTATTATTGTCTTGAAATTTCAAAGACAAAACACTGGTTTTGTGGAAAAAAACAAGCAAAAAACATTTTGAAATATTTGTTTTAAATAATGCAAGAGTGCGTGTAAAAGAAAACGAATAGAAATAAAAAAGTTTACTTCTTACAAAACAATAAAAAAATATTCGAAATAAAAAAACTTCAATAACAAGTTGTTCCCCTCTGGGTTAAGAATCACCCACTTTCGGCTTAGTACACGCTTTCCGCGGCACCCTGTAGGTATAGGTAGTGTACCTAACTAATGTAACCTAATCAGGAACGGACGTAGAAATCCAATAATGGAAAGGAAAGGAAAACGTATAAATCTTGGAAGTGATTTATCCTGATGCTGATAAAGCCGAAATTAGTATGTTATATTTACACGGTTTTTTAGAGTTCCGTACCTCTAAAGAAAAAAAGGAACCCTTACAGGATCACTTTATTGTCTGTCTGTCAACCCCCTTTTCTCAGGAACGCGTGAAGGTATCGAGTTGAAATTAACATCAAATACTCAAGTCCTAATTGATGTTAATTTCAACCCGATACCTTCACGCGTTCCTGAGAAAAGGGAGTTGACAGACGGACGACAAAGTGATCGTATAAGGGTTCCTTTTTCCTTTTGAGGTACGGAACCCTAAAAACAACAAAATAAGCGGTTCCAGTTCCACCTACCGGCAGTTTCCATAAGACAAACGTTGTGCCGAACACCCTGTATAGTAACGTCACATACAGCAAATAAACATTAGCAGAGTCCAAATAACAATATGCAAATGATTCCTCTGGCTTCCAAAATCTGGTTTCGTTCATCCAAGGGTCGATGACTTGTAGTATTTGCATTTGTTGTAAAACTAGCTCTTTGTTGTGTCGTATGGGGTCACTGGCCATATGGAGTCAGCCTTTTTCTATTTTAGCTCATAAAATATAAAAAAAAAAAACTAGTATTAAATACTTACTCCATCCAGGTCAACACCTGGTTACTTTCAGGGATTTCCAAATAATACAATTAGATCAAGCTAAAGTAATTACTTTATATTTATGTGAAAGAACTAGTTTTTAAACAACAACTATACATTTAGAATAATATGACGCGAGAAAGTTTCTCGATCAGTTACAGCCAAGGAATAAATCCTCGTTCTACCCGCAAATACAATGACAGATTACCTATCAGCGTCTAAGTGATTCCCAAAGCTGGGAGTACAAGCATTTTGACCACAATATATAAAAATAGTTAAGCGGTAGATAAAAACCCTTAAAAACTGACAATGAATTTCCAGCGTCGCTAATACTAGGAAGGTAGGGATTTCTTTAGTGACTTAGTGGTTTCAATTCATACCTGCAGGTCTCGACAGAGCCTACACATTTGCTCCCCTTGGAGTCGATATCCTCTTCGGGTTTTTAAAAAATTATCTGAGCGTCTGTTCGAAGCGCGACCCGAGAGCTGGTGAGTATCTGGCGCAGCGCATCAGCATTGCCATACAGCGGGGCAATGCAGACAGCGTCTTGGGGACGCTTCCGACTGGTATTGATATGGATCAGCTGAGCTATCCGTAGATTGTTTGCAACGGTTTGCAGTTAGCTCAATTGTTTCAATTGTAAACAGTAGTTCTTATTTATTTATATTCATCATCATAATCAGCCTATGATTATTCTATTATTTGGTTGTAATTTTCTTTGCGAATAAAGATGTTATCAACATAATGAAATTAGGCAGGGAGGTACCTAAATCGTTTCCCGGAAAGAAGAAGTTGCGAGAAATTCAGTAATAGTATCTATACCTACTATATATTTTCTCATACTGAGCCAAGTGTGAGATGGATATTAGAAAAGGAACCTACGAGTTTTATTATTTATAACTATAACATATAAATCGTATAGAAGGCTCCTACGATTTTTGAGAATGTTTGTGAAAATCGCATATCGATGGTGAATCTTGTAAAAAATTTATTTGGTCCAGGTATCTTAGTTCCTTAGTGTTCCATTAGTAAATAGTTTATTCGTTATGGGTAAAAGGGGAAATAAAATGTAAAAAAATAAAACCGTGCCGTGAATAGTAAAAACGTAATAAAATCCCTTGATCGCGTGAGTTTAAAAAGCTATAACTTAAAATAACGAGTTTTCCTACACCCACAGTCAGTTTAAGTTCGGTATCCACCAAATTGTAGAATTAAGAACCAAAAAAAATTCCACCATGCAAGTTCCCCCTTGCCACCGGGCTCATGTTGAAAGCTTTAACTTATTCTTAAGATCAGACAACACAACATGTAAGCTATAAAACATTTGAAACATTATAGGTAAACAAATACAAAATACAAATCGTTTATTTGATACCATGTACATATTTAAAAACTAAAACATAATGCAACGATACTAACGCTAAAAGTATATGACTGTATCGCGTTCAGTATTGCCATCCTAGACAGTTTAAACATGATAGATAGATAGATAAATCATTTATTTGCTTCTGCAACACACAGTACATAGGTATTTTAAACATTTGACAAAAAATATAATGAACTGACAAAGAAAACGAGAATAAACTAAGTATTATAAAGATAAGTTATTATTATTTAGTTTAGATTAAGATAAGCAGAAATTAAAATAAATTAAAAAATCACAAATAAGCAGGTAAAGTGTGTGCTGCAGCCCAGCAAAAAGGCAATAACTCAGCGCATAGTTTTGCTCTGAAGAGCAAACACTGATTTTCAGTTATACCTACCCTCTGAAGTGACCAGAAAAACGAGATACCAACAAGTAAGTATCTAATGATGATTGTGTCAAAACAATTTAAGTGAAGATACCGTTGCAGTGTTTGATAAAATAAATAAACTTAACGTGTCCTTAGTATACCTACCTACAGATTGGTGCTAGGCGCAACAGCAAAAGACAGGAACTGTACCGGTAGAAGTTAAAACGGGTAAACTTATCTGTACCTACTTACTGACCAAGGTAGTTGCCAAGTCCACCCACCTCATGTCCTGCCAAGTCAATGTCAAGTGTGCGCAGAATTCGTAATGATGTGGTCCTTTCCAACCGGACAGTCGGGGTAACGATAATGAATATTGTGAGCTTCCACCACCTATGATAGGCGAATGGTGTGTTTAGGCAGCTCCGGTGGTCGTGAAATTCGAGGAAAGACTGCGTTTTTTAATTAATTAAAAAAAAATCTAACTCTATTCAATCAAACATTAAATTAAATCTTAAAGAAAATAAATACCAATTCAGAAATAAAATAAAATTACCAGTAGCTAAAACACGTACTAATTATGGTAAAAAAACAATATTAACAGAGGGAGCTACACTACATTATTTAACAATTTGCCAAACAACATAAAGGAATGTGCTAATTTAATTAAATGCCTTTAAAAATAAACTTAAATTACACGTACTCACTCTGTAACAAAGCACGAATAAAAATGCTTACCTATTTAATATTTAGTAACACCAAAATATAAAATAGAAGACTTACCTATATAATTAAATAAGTACCTAGGTACTAGTTGTTATAATGTTTAGTATTTTATAAATTATTACCTATATAATATTTATATAAACAATATTAAGTTAGATCTTATTTTAGGTCCCAGAGGTTAGTTAAAATATTGTTAACCTAGATTAATTTGTTCTTATGTATCTCATTTTAAGTAAACCCTGTGTTTGTATGAGAATAAAGTTCTTAAAACCTATTTATTTATTAAATTTGACATCCAAAATGAGATCACACAACGCAAGTTAGTAACAAGTAATATGGTTCTTAAATCTATGTAACTATAATATAGGACGTCTCAGCGTCCACAATAACAGAATTTAACCTGTTTTCGAGGTCCTGAGAGTAGGTATTGACTTGTTTTGGGTAGGTGGTAGGTAACTTTGTATTTTGAGACTGACGCATACAATTTCATAAAAATTATAAATAAATACACAGCCTTTTACAAACTTCGATGCGCTGTATTTTATTTATTGCCAGCATCTATCATTATCTCAGGATCTCAAGGTACATACCTATTAATATTTTACATAAACTTTCATCGTTTGACGAATTCTTTATGAATGTAAGCGAATGGGGTGAATCGTTGGTGTTCTTCCAACACAAAATAGGTTCGTAGTCAAACCAAGTAGGTTTTAGACATTTACAATGAATACCTTCATTTTAATATGTTATGGATCTCGCTATTCTCCTTCCATACTTCACGGTCGAAAGCAGTTAAGGATCATTACAAATCTACGTACTGCTCGTTAACAGGACAGTAAAAGGTAAAATAAAGGTTGACTTACGTTCGTCAACATCAGCCATTCGCCTGTGTCTGGCACAGCAAAGCAAGTTTTCGGCTCAATGGCAATTTGGCAAAATCTGATGATGACCAGGGTATCCAATCCACCAGCGTATGCGTGGAACCTTCACGGCTTTTAAAATAATACAAGTGTCAGTCCGCGGCATCGCACGCGCTTTTCCGGAATAAATGTGAGCCGGAATGATGTCAGCTTTTAGAGCCAAAATTAAGTGGTTACCCCCTACGCCGGCGGTGCGATCTCCACATTCTTTCTTACCTCTAACTTCATTCACTTTAGCCCCATTGTTTTTTATCCCAAAACACTGACTACCTTACTTGTTATTATAAGGAAAACATTGCAACATAAACAGATCTATGTACTTATTTAAATATATACATACATGTTATTTACATATATTTTTTTTATCCCTCAATTATAGAACAAATGTATGATAGGTAGGTACTTCTAATAATTAAAATGAGACTGCTAAAAGTTTTGCAGCTCTATGGTTAAAACTTGGTTTTACATAATTAATTATATTACATTTTGTTATGCTAAAATCACCAAATAAATTAGGGACTAATTCTTTAGCTCTATTAAATTTAATAATCTAACCTTTGAACCTTTTTTTTTTATGATAACTAAATCTGTTTCTTTTGACTATTTATTTTCATGTTAATACCTCAAACTGCTTACTCTTCACACATTGACATTTCTGAGCGACGTCTTGAATTGTCAAACTTGAAATATTTACAAAACCCACCATCAAAAAAACTATTTATTTACAAACTAAAGTTGAACCAGAAGATACGATGATTTGCCTACAGAAATTTAAGACTGATTTCTTGTAAACATTGATCAAAAACATATCTGCAATTAAATCAAAATATATTTTATTGTAGAGATCAAGGGTGTCCTAACAGTGAGTCTACTTACTTACCTGTAAATAAATAAAATAAATAAATAATGCTGGACAATTCACACAGCATTATCTGGCCCCAAGCTAAGCAGAGCTTGTGTTATGGGTACTAGATAACTGATATACTTAATACAATACACTACATAGATAGATTTTTTTTTATTATACATAGAAAACACCCAGACCAACGGAACAAATTTCTGCAGATCGTACACAAATTTGTTCCGAGGCGGGAATCGAACCCGCAACCTCCTGCGTCGCAGGCGGACCTTCGCTCGCTGCGCCACGGAGGTCGTCAAAAACCATCTTTAAAACCATCTTAGCTTATTAGATAAATAAATAATGCTTTATTGCAGAAAACTTTTATCTAAAACAGTTTACGTACCTATTAATTTATGTCTGTAGGCTAGCCATAAAATCAAGTTGCAATTTTTTATTCGCTATGATTTCCATGTCTTAAAACATACCTTCAAGATCTTACCTATAACATAAATAATATAATTAATGATATTATTTAGGTGACATCCTCTTTTGGGGCGATGCATGGTACAAAAATATGGGTGATGTACCTAGCTGATTTGTTGCCGGGGTCAGATAATTGTGTAATGTGCAGTAGCCTGAGATAGCCCGGTAATTCCTAGCACCCCCTGCCGTTACCATTGGCCACTACACTACCATGGTCAGGATAAGCGAGGTGGCCGGGAACTGGGAGTCATTTCTTTTTGGATTTTAACATGGTATTCCCTATGATAAAATGGCTATATTACTAACGCTAGATATGTGGGTTGGGGATCGCAGTTCGGGCGAGATTTGGGGGTCCAGTGGGCACTACTGAACGACTTTTGGTGTACATAATGGAACATGAATCATCAAAGTACTAAGCATACGTAGATAACTCATTATAGCTAATTAGTTAGGTACAATAGTAAAGGATAAATGCCTTGAAACCAAGAAATTAATTTATTTTCATTGCTTCAAGACTCGAGCGAGACCCTTGACAGCAAAGGGCTGAAGCAAAGTCATTTTACACCTGCCCCCTCGCGTAGTACCAATGCAGGTTATCAGGAATCCATAACTTTTATTTCTAAGTTTACAAACCAGCTACTAGACAAGTCAAATTGTCGAATTGGCTCCCTTATCGAAAACGAGGTGTAATTCATACCACGTGTTAAAAATAAACCTACGTAACGAATTGAGAATGGCTATAAATTATTGCCCTCATGTCAAAACGCATACGAATTTGCAAAAATGTGAATGTAAATGTGTATCATAACTTCACATAATATGTGGGTAGTTATTTATGTAAACATGCATTATTTACCTCGTGTTCTCGCATCTCGGCCACGGTCAAGAATATTAAGACCAAGACCTCTATGTATTACCGATAGGGGTATTTAGCGATTTGGCTCTTGAGCGATAAGACCGCCACTTGTCACTTAGATTTTAAGCTGTTTTGTTATTATGTTTCTATCGATAAGTGTGCAATAAAGAATTTTCTATCTATCTTCTATCTATTTATGTATAAGGGCATTTTTCTTAAGGATTTTAGGTACTTACAAAGTTCCACAAAGGTATTGTGAATTGAAAAGCGTCATCTGGTGTATGACCAGATGGCTACACCGGTGGACATTACCAACCGAAACCGATAGCAACTGAGAGTATAGCCACCTGTAAATTGTCTGCAACAGTCTGCAGTTAGCTCAACTTTTTCAATTGTTAATCACAACACAACGTAGGGCCTTACCACTAGCTAGGCGATCACAGTCAAATACTATTTCTAATGTGTATTTATTCGTTAATTACCAATTTTCTACTAATATTATAAATGCGAAAGTTTGACAATGCGTAGCCCATGTCGTAGCCGAGTGTAGCATTCGTAGGCAATGGTCGGTTGGCGTAGCACCCGTACACCGACGACGTAGCATTCGTAGAACATTGTAGCACTGCGTAGCACACTTAACCATGCGTAGCCGAATGTATCATTTGTAGGCGATGGTCGCTTGGCGTAGCCGTAGGTCTACGAGCGACGTACCAATTGTAGACCATTGTAGCACAGTGTAGACCACTTAAGCATACACACAAGTGCCTTAAACTTTAACCTTAGTTGACTTACAATACAATCATATTGCGTAGCATTTACTCTTTCGTGCCAATTGCCTATGCATCATTATTGTAATAATAACTTCATGCTATGAATTGTTGGCCAATGAAGTATAATGTGTTGGGGAATTCAGTGATCATATCTATTTAAAAAGAGTAGGTTAGGTATACAGGGTGTTAGGGTAAACAGTCTTATCCTTGAAACCAGAAGTTCAGAATCATGAGCTGAGTCCAAAACCGATGAAAAAACTAAACTTTTTATTTACATAATTTTGAAAAAAATATCCTCATACATCATAAAAGCATTTCACCCTACATTTATACCTACGCCGCCTGCTTTGTCAGTTTCCAACAAAGACCCGCTCGCGCGCCGACTTAAAGGCGCCGCCTACATACCTACGCCGCGTCCGCGCCGACAAAGACGCCGCTCGCGCGCTCGTCAGTCGCGGCCCGTCTGCTAGGTAGTGAGCACGTCACGACGCGTTCCGTGCTAATTTGTGATGTGCCGATTTGTTCGCGTATTGTGTTAAGTAGAGAAGTGACGATGTCGTTCACAAATGAACAGTGGACTGAAATGGTGCGACTTTATGCCATCGCTGGTGACAACATGAACTTGGCTCGTACGATGTACGCAGAGCGGTTCCCAGAACAACGTGTGCCAAGCCGGTTAACGATCCTAGCGGCTACACAAAGGCTACGTGCCTACGGCCAGTTCAAAACATTTTATGCCTAATGTGAGTAAATCAAACTGTACATAAAGCTGGAAATTTTAATTGAATTGTACATAAAACTTGATTGATGATGAACTTTTTAAATACGCCAAAAGTACCTACTTACTTTAGCCTAGGTACTTACTGGCAAATGTGTTCGATTAGCTATTTTTGCCTGTCCTAAGCCAGGAAAAGTATGAAGGGAAAGTTCCATCACAAGTTGTAGGTACCTACAATTCGAGTGGTTCGATACCTACACCACCGGCCGGCGACAGGCGAGAGCGGGCGGCGCGGCGTGATAAGGTCACTAGGGTGTCCATGAAATCACGTAGGATAGCAGAGAAATGAATTATGAAATTCCATCGAAACTAATTGACTTTTATTTTTAAAAATAACTTGTATCGTCTTATTTTAGGGGTGTACATACGTGGTTTCAAGGATAAGACTGTTTACCCTAACACCCTGTATGAAAAAACGAATTGTGATAGCTGGTCCATGTTTCCTGTCGCGTACAAGAAACATTATTATACAATTGGGATATAAACCTACTATTTATAGTGCTGTTAACTGTCTATCTCACAATACTACCATTATTTATTTGTTTAAGTGTCCTCTTTCCAAATATATAGGTAACGTTCATTGTGCGCCGCGATTTAGAAAGAAAAACAGTGTGGTAACTGATGTTATTGCCACCCTTCGTAAACACAAGTAAAGGCATTTGAAGATTTTTAATCTTCAAATGCCTTTACTTGTGTTCCTTGCTTGCCTCTGTGTTATTTTAAATGTTTTACGTACCTACGTAATTAAAACATATTTCAATGTTTATTTATTATCTTCCGCAGTGACAATGGTAGGGCTCCTAGTCGCAGTATGCGCTGCCCACCTGGCCCTCTCCGCGGCGTACCTACTGCCCGGTGACGTCAGACCTAGCCACTACGACATCAGACTGCTGTACGACATCGACCCTGCGACGAACTATAGCTTCTACGGGATTGTGGATATAAAGGTTAGTTTGCTTTGGCGATGTTAGCTAGGTATGATCATAATCTGGTTTCGTATTCGTATTAAGTTAGGTAGGTTAGGTAGGTACCTTTTTTAAGACTTGACTAAAAATCAGCGTCGATATCGTCCTCTGTCGATACCGACAATAAGCTGAGGCTGGACCTTTTTTAACCCCATTTTTTTAACCTGTGGGACACGTATTAAAATTTCAAACCTCTGTGAACATAAGTGAACCCGTATTTTTTTCCGTGAAAGTATTGTATTTTCCCTTTTTGGATACCTATGTATGTGAGTGTGTGCTATCAATATATTCTTTAACTTTAAAAAACATTTCCTTAATTAAATAAATCAATGGTTCAGTATCGTTTTTCTATTGTCGCTACCAATACCAACATAAGAAAACAAAATAACATTGTTATTAGCTATCTAATTGTGTTCGAATAGGAAAAAATCACTGTCGTAGACATTTTGTAGCTTAGCGTAGCACAAATAGCCAACCATGCGTAGCATCAGTATGCTACGCATGGTTGGCTATTTGTGCTACGTTTATTGGCATTTGAAGACAATTTATCTTTATATTTGAAAGTACTGACATTAAATAGGTAGGTATACCTATTTAATGTCAGTACTTTCAAATCAGTACCTATTTATAAATGCGAAAGTGCGTAACTTTGCCGATTTCTGTTATCATTTCTTTCGCAATCGTTTCATAAGCATAACGGTCCCATTTTATTTCGAAAGGCAAGAAAATAAGGAATTATGGGCTGATTTTTATCCAAAATACTTATTCAAAGCACGTGCAAAACCGCGGACAAGCTGAAAATGTAATATTTGCTGCGTAGATGCCTATTAGAGAAATCAAGGATCAATAAGAGACGCAGAACACCATCAACAAGAAGTACATTATATTAAATAGGTATTTATTAAAAGTGGTCAAAGGCGCGTCCAGTTGAAGTATCATGTTATATCTATACTCCCATAATATTATAAATTCGAAAGTAACTCTGTCTGTCTGTCAGTCTATCTGTCTGTCTGTTCCCTTTTCACGCCTAAACGGCTGAACGGATCTCTATGCAATTTGACAGGGATGTACCTAAATGACATCCCGAGGATGGGACATAGGCTACTTAAAAAAACGCGTGTAAAGCCGCAGGCAGCAACTAGTAACTTAGGTAATTCTTTATTAACAAAGAAATTGCAATGAAATAATACAAACAAATAGGAACTAGTATTTACAATTGAAACAATTGAGCTAACTGCAGACTGTTATCTACAGGTTGCTCAACTGATCCATAACAATACCAGTCGGAAGCGTAACTAAACAGCGTATAAATTATTATACAGGGCGTCCTACTGCTATTATTATTATACATTTATTTCAGAAGAAAATCCATAGAATATTATTATACTAACACTTAAAACTATACAAAACATGTTAAAAATAAATTAATTAAATGTTACCGTAAATTTAAAAATGAATGAAATAAAATGTTACACAAAATTAATACACACACAAAAGTTACACATAAATTAAAATAAAATCAGATGGAGCTCATCACTAATGCCTCCACCTGTTCTGAATGGAGCAGTCCATCCGGGCTACAATCATCTTCAAGATTGCTATGCTAAATTAAATTAATTGTAAGAAAAACAGTCTGAAAAGTAAGACTTTATGACTAGCTGCATTCTTACTACCAGTTTTGCCGTAGGAATGAAGCATTTTCCCGCGGTAAAAAGTAGCCTATGTTCATCACGAATAATGTGGGCTTCTAATGGTATAAGAATTTTTCAAATCGGTCCAGTAGTTTCCGAGCCTATTCAATACAAACAAACAAATCTTTTCCTCTTTATAATATTAGTATAGATGCTATGTTATTTTGAAAAAATAATCCTTACGATTCAGCCTTTTGATCGGTATCGTAAAATTACGGGTGGTTTTTTTTACAATTTAGTGGGTTCGATTACCGGTTCAACAGGCGATTATTTAAAAATCTTTGAATGTATTTTAAATTGTTTTTAAAATCAAAATAAAGTCTTCTTAAAGTAAAATTTTCTAACAACAATATTTAAGATACCTACTTTCCCTCCATGTGGCATAGACGTGGGACGCCCTGTATAACACGTCCAATTAAACACATTAAAATAACTATATTTTATTAACATGCATTGTTACATAATTGAACGCACCTTTATTTAGATACATGACGCGACATCATGAAATAATAACACAGGCTAAATAAATAACAAACCAGTAAGTATCTTGTTATTTTATTTACTATACTTCTTACTCTTATGTTTTTATTTATTTAATTCGGATTGCCATCAGCTTAACTTAATACAAAAGAAATTTAAATAGGCACAGAAATCTAACAACAGGCATTCGCTAATAGAATTATACTAAACTACATAAGTATGACCACTAAAAAATTTCCGTCGACAATTGCGTACCTACACAAAGAAGCAATATAATTATACCAAAGCATATCAAGAAAAAAATAAAAAACCAAATAATCGTAAAACTACATCATGTGCAAAAGAAGTTAAGAGTCATGCATCGATGTTTTAACAAAATGCACAGACCGTGCCAAAAAGAGTACCTACCTACATACATAGAAACTTCCTTTGTCATAGCTAGGAGCTGATGTGCCTTGCCTACCAATGAGTGAGACAATACCTACTTTCAAGACTTTTTGCGAAGGTTTTCCTCTGAAGCGACGTTTAAATATTTACCAATAAGGTAGGTACTTACCTGGCTTCGTACGGTTGACAAAGAATTATTATTATTGATCTACCTAGAGACAGATAATTGGCCAATTTGTATCTTAAGGAAAAGTCACATAAAGCAAAGTTTCTACTTAAGGCTTGGTAGGCCAGCAGAGGCCGCATTTTTGTGATTTTTAAAATCATCTGACACTTAGAGAATAGTGTTTAAAATTCTGAAAAAAAGATAGGATCTAGTCTAGTCAAATTCGCATTCAGTTACAAGATCTAATGAACTTCACTCGATAGAAAATAATCCCAAAGTTACCCCTTTTTCTAACGTTTTTTCAATACTAGCGAACTACTGATATCACACTTTTTTTGTACTCAACTAAGGACACTTAATATTTCTAAACAAATTCGCAGAGTTTGACTTGATAAAATGAATTTCTTCATCACCATGTTTAAATAACTACAAAAACACGAGCGCGGCGGCTTGGTAGGCGCGCGTTTTCCCTTACACCTAGTGCTGCAGGAATACCTGGCCTTAACTTACCGACTGTTTACAAAACTAAGAATTAATATTGCGCTAAGGATGTAGGTATTTTTGGTACAAAAGCGAAATGGGACCTTTATCACAACCGCGTGCGATTTAATTTTCCTTTTAAAGCTGTTAAAATACGCATCCGTTGTAAAGTGTTATTGAATCCAAAGCCTTCTACTTACGTAATTATAACTTTGCCAGCTAACGTTGCAATCTTTCGATTGACACGAAATCACCGTCGACAATCGATTTCTAGATAAAATATCGACTGACGTCTATTACTTATTGTTTCTTTTGTAAAACCCATGCATGTAAGTAAAATTCGGGAGATACTACTTTCTCGAAAGTGGAACGCTCAAATTAGGTCTAATTAGGTCCACCCACCTCAGCCATAGTCGAACCGGCGGCGCCGCTGTCAGCCGCCGCCAGCGCTCTTGTTTCGCGTGCCTATTGTTGTCTCGGCCGCACTTCGGTCTATGGACGTTACGACAAAAGATTGGAAATAGCGTTTGTTTGCGTTTAGTTGTAATGTAACACAACACAGGCCATTTCTTGAGTCAGCGCTGGGAGAACGCACCATATCTACAGAATATTACTTATATCTATGGTAAAACCTGTCCTTGTTAAATTATAAAATAATGAACTCGCTGTGATTTTATTTTATCGAACCATTGTTGTTCTGAAGTAATCAATTAATGCAGATAGGTACCTATAAGATAAGTAGCCGTAACATGTGGTTTATTGGAAACTAGTTTATGCCCGCGGCTTCGCACGCGTTGTTTCTATGGAAACGTGGAAATTCTATGGAATGGTGATTTCTATTCCATGGGAACTAATTTATGGGATAAAAAGCAAGCCTACGCCTATGGGATAAAAAGCTAGCCTATGTTTCATTCCAGGATTAAAATTGCTTGTGTGCAAAATTTCTCATAACTACTTACTCTTAATCCGCTGACAAGTGCGTCCACTGATCGGCAATCCGAATGACTTCATCCGCATTAAACGAAAAAGTTGCCTTCAAGAATCCTCGCCGGCAATGCTGGCAGTCCGCTCCGTGCGGTACGGATTTTTTATGTCAATCCATTGCTGGGGCTCACTTTGGCTCCGCTCCGGCCCGCCCCGGCGTCGGCCCGGCCCGGACACAGACCGGCCTAATATAAATCATCCCTAAGACTCTTGAGTGGCGATCACGTGCCGGAAGGCGCTGTGAGGGTGGGCCCCCCACGACGTGAAAAATAAACTCGATCAAACATTTTCTCACACAGCTCAAAACCAACAAGCCGACTTCGAAAATCATCCTTCACATGCAAGATTTCTCTCTCGACGAAGCCAAGATCTCTCTCATCAGCGATGACTCTTCCAAGGAAGAATCTCCCTTTATCAAAGATGTCAACCTGAACGCAACCTTCAACCTTCTAACCCTGGGGGTTGATAAGGCGTTGGAACCTGGACGGGAGTATGTGCTGACGATCCCGTTCTATGGGAACCTGAAGCCAGGGCTCGATGGAGTTTATATCAGCACGTATTTGAACAAAGAGACGAATGATAACGAGTGAGTATTTAATCGATAATTATACAGGGTGCCACGCAACATGTGGACTGTATCGAAAGAGGGTGATTTTGGATCCCGAAGGGATCAACTTTTGGTCTACAAATACTTCATTTTCGTTTTTTCTTTAATTAAAAAAAAAAACTTTTTTCATATTCATGTTCTTTCACATGTATTCTTTATGCGCAAAGAAAATTACAATCAAATAATATAATTACCATTAGGTACCAATAAATTTACTCCCTAAACAAATTAGAACAAGTATTTACAATTCCAACAATTGAGCTAACTGCAGACTGTTGCAAACAATCTACAGGTAGCTCGACTGATCCATACCAATAATAACCGGAAGCGTCACCAAGACGCGCTGACATTGCGCCGCTCTGTATGGCAATGCTGATGCGCTGCGCCCGATGCTCACCAGCTCTCGGGTCACGTGTTTTATTATATGAATAATAATAACAATTTTGGATAGGATTTACATAATATTAATGTAGGTAGGTAATCATTTCATGACAAAACACTGGTTTTGCTGAAATCGTTATTCACTATTTGATCCCCTCGGGGTTCAGAATCACCCCCTTCCGGCTTAGTACACATGTTACGTGGCACCCTGTATACAATATACAATTTTGCTATTAAATAATTTTCTGATAATTTCATACAGTTGCCATCGCCATTGGTGCATGATTGCACTGATTGCACCACAAAATTGCACACTAAAAGAAATCAAATTCGACTTTTAATAATTAATAAACTCAGGCATATTTCTTCATCGACTCTAATAGTAGCGCCACAACGGGGTTCATTGCATGATCTCATAACATCTATATCTTAAGAACTAGATGCACATAATAAAAACTTAATAAAATAGAATAGAATAACTTTTCTGCACCATCATTAAAATCATTCAATTAAATATGTCAATAAATATACATAGTTAAAAATAACCCAGATTTCACATAATTAACAATATCGTGTCTCCACAAAATAAGTCATAGTTTCGTCAATTGTAGAGTAACATTTTTTCATTAAATGGTTTTTGAAATTATTTTAGTACCTAATTCAATGTCAGTTTTTTTTAGGTAAATTGGTATTTTACATTACATTTACATAAACCTTTTCAAAATCAGACTTAGTAAAAGTCTGATCTGGGAAGCCACTACATTTGGCTTATTCTTAGTGTTATGATTATGACAATGGACCTATTTCATTTCATTTTTCATTTCATATTTTCAACTAAAGGAACACAAAGGAGCACTTAGTTATGTCAAAAAATTACAAATTGCCTTATGTCTAAATAATATCAGATTTAAATTACACAAAAAAGCAGGTACAAAATTGAAGCATTCGTCACCACATTTCCAATATTTTCTAGCCTATTCCAGCATATTTTGATGTTACACATATTTAAATTACACAAAAAAGCAGGTACAAAATTGACGCATTCGTCACCACATATCCAATATTTTCTAGACTATTCCAGCATAGTTTGATGTTACATTTATGAACTCACTAGCCATGGTCATTTGGTCATAATATTTATCAAAAACAGCTCATAAAATAACTTTAACAGGAAGTAAATACCTACTAATTGTACCTACTCATTAATGTGGCACAATCATACATAACTAAAATGATCTGAATACATGCGAAAATATTTAGTTTAATAAAGTTAATAATTAACTTTATTAAACTAAATATTTTCGCATCATATCTTGGCACTTTATTACGAGTTCCAATAATTGAATAGTATAGAATAGAATAGAATAAAAATTTATTTAGCACACATAACACTGAGGGGAAGATAAAACAAAACAAAAAGTTACAGTAAACACCACAATAGAGACTACATAAAACATACAAACAAACATCATAAAAAAGTGTTAATTGGAACTCGTAATAAAGTGGCAAGATATTGAAAATGAGGGAATGTTCCGTAGATACCTGGTAGCGACTCAGTTCGAGGCGATATCAGCTCGCAAGGGGTTCCCGTGCTTCGACGAGCCCTTGTACAAGGCCACCTTCAGGATCACCATCGGGCACGACAGGAACTACACCGCAGTTTCCAACATGCCGCTGCAGAAGTCTGCTGATGAGAAGTTAGTATCTCTTTGACGACCACTGACGACCTCTGTGGCACGGCGGGCGAAGGTCCCGCCGTTCGATTCTCGCCTCGTGACAAATGTGTGTACGATCTGCGGATATTTGTTCAGGGTGTTTTGGATGTATTCTTTTTATCATAAAAAATATCTATCTATATAGTGTATTGTATTAAGTATATCTGTTATCTAGTACATATAGCAAAGCTAAGCTCTGCTTAGCTTGGGGCTAGATAATGCTGTGTGAATTGTCCAACATTATTTATTTTTTATTCAAATTATTCTCAAAAATATTTTCAATATTCACTCTACTGACCGTCTACCGCGTCTCGATGTCTTTACCTACTTACCGAAAAAGTAAGAGCTCTAATTTCCTTATATTGATTTTTTTGACTTTCAGCGCGCTTGAAGACTATTGGAAATGGGACTTCGTGAAGAAGAGGTTCAAGTAAGTACCTATCCCTTGATGATGCTGCCACTACCCAAACTCGATGTAGAATAATTGTAAACAAACCGCCCATACTTAACCTAAAATTCACTTTGTTGCACTTTTTATACGCAAATTAAATTACTAGTCGATTTCAGATCTTTTCTTCGATAAATATCTGAAGCTCAACGTCATGCAAGTGAGTTTTAGTTATTTGTGTCGTGGTTTTTTATAAACACTCTTCATCAACAAAGTTTGGCTAGTGTAAGTGCAAATGTACCTACCTGTGATTTAATTCCTAGAAATAATAATAATGGAATTTCAGTTATCTCTACTTAAAATATTTTTAAAAGTAATTTAAGATAATTTATGATAATGCTTATACTATTTTTTGACCTGTAATGTACTTATTCCATTATAAATAAATGAACTGAACTGAACTGAACAGGTATCAATAGAGGTTCCTAAAGAGGTTAACCAGACAAATGGCGAGTCAAATTTTGTTCTCATGTAGAAAAGTGATAAAGATAATCACCATTATCATTTTGTGTCCACAGCAAAGACCAGTCTGTCTTCGTTTTCGACTCTTTCGAGATCTCGGTGCCCATGTCGACGTATCTGGTTGCCTTCGTCATCTCCAAGTTCTCATACGTCGAGAGCCCCCCTGAACTGTCGCAGACCAAGTTCAAGATTTGGGCTAGGCATGACGCTATTGATCAGGTTTGTTCCTTAAACTTCTAGCTTTAGAACACAGCTCAGGGTTGGTTAGAAGTTAAAAATTTTATGGGGAAACCTCCTTAAACCTCTATATTTAAAATTCGATTAGGAGGTTCACTTCGCAAACCATTAGCGAGGCGACGCGACGGAACGTCGCTGCGTGCATAAGTTTCAGCAGTCAAAGTGTGAAAAAATTCGGGATAGGTATGCCTTTATTTCTCAGTGAAATAACGACATCGTCGAAGTCAGTTCGTTTGATGTGAATCGAACAAGACAGAATCAAGAATCAAGAGTTTATTGGCAATATAATACAAATTTACACGTCGAAATAAAATTATAAATTACACATGATCATTACAATTACATTTTCATCTATTAAACTTATTTCCGAAAATTATATTAGGTATATCACTTATTAATTAATCTTATCTGCTAACTTAGGTAACTATAAATATTCTTCGCTTCCTATAGATTAATTTTATCATATTTTATTACTTATTATTATTATTTTCTTTGCATCTTGGCACGGGGACTGTATTCTACAGTTCCGGTGACTCTAGGAACTCCCCGAAGCTGTAGAACACTTTCCCCAGAAGCCACGTTATATGTCGGTTCTTGAATATGTTGGAGGAAGCGGCATCTCTTATTTGATCGGTCAGAGTAGGCTGATAAAAATAAAAGAAGACCCAGCAGTAGACGCTTACCAGCAGTAGAATAGAGACTTCACAATAAGCTTAGTAAGCGCAGAGAACTCTCCCGTTAAGTGTTTGTTCCGCTGGCTCGCATTGAGGGAGACCTATGCGCTGGTGTAGACTTTTTTGATGCAAAGAAAAATTATAAGAAACGGAAAACTTGACCTCTATTATAATTTAGACGCCATTAAACGAATTTACAGTACAACAAATTGTCTTTGCAAGTCAGCCCAAAATGCAAAAGGTTACATTCCATCTATAGGTAGACGACACTACTGGATCTCTGTAGAATCTTGTCACAATAAGAACACAAACGCCAAACACAGTAACAAAACCCCACTTTTGGCGTTTGTTACTGTGACATGGTTCTACAGAGATCCGCCAGTTGTGTGGTCAACCTATAACTCATCTTGGTCCACAGACGTCATACGCAGCCTCCATTGGCCCCAAAGTCCTCACTCACTTCGAGGAATGGTTCAACGTAAGCTTCCCGCTTCCCAAACAAGACATGTTCGCGATCCCGGACTTCTCTGCTGGTGCTATGGAGAACTGGGGGCTCATCACTTACAGGGAGACGGCATTACTGTATGATAAGCAGCAGTCTTCGTTTTTGAACAAGGAGCGAGTTGCTGAGGTGAGTTTATCCCTTGGGTTGCTGAAAATGAGATCTCCCACGACGCAAATGAAGATATTTCTTGCTCCGGCTCGACCGACCTTTCGTTCAATAAAAGTAAAATTTGGGCCAGGAAGGACACTTTCGATCTGTTCTTGTATTTTAGTTTGGGACGCTGAAGGTATAGTACCTGCCTATTGCATGTGTGATGGAAAAAGAGCCAAACAAGACATGCCTATGGAGAACTGGGATCTTATTACTTGCCAGGATACATTATTAAAGTTTTTTTTTTGTTTTTATAGTGCGTAAGCCTCACACTTTGGCAAATTTTTAAGAAATTAAATAACATCGCAAAAATTTACGACTTCGGCGGGACTTGAACCCGCATCCTTTAGAATTTGAGCAACGCGACACCTCTCGTCAAACGAACTAAATGTAACTTTAGTCTTTGAACAGGAATGGATAAACTTTAATGTTTCCCCTGTAGGTGGAGCTAACGGCGCTACAGTCCGTAGAAAGTCGCAAAGATTTTCGACTCCAGCGTCACTTGACCTCGTGGTGTAGTTGGTTAGCACATTCCGGTACTGACGGAATGATGCGGGTTCAAGTCCCGCCGTTGATGTTATTTAATTTCTTAGGATATATTATTAGTTAGGCTGGTTTGTGGAATCGACTGTAAATGTAACAAACACCTACCTAGGGAGTAAATTAAAATCAAGCTTAGAATAATATGTTTAATTTCTAGGTCATCGCCCACGAGCTAGCCCACCAGTGGTTCGGCAACCTGGTCACCATGAAGTGGTGGTCAGACCTGTGGCTGAACGAGGGGTTCGCGACGTTCGCGGCCTCCGTGGGGGTCGCCGCCGTGGAACCCCTCTGGGGGGCCGACCACAACTACGCGGTCGAAAACATCTTGAGCGTGCTGAGTCTAGATGCTCTGGAGTCCAGTCATCCGGTAACTATGAACTGGCTTTCGGTAACTCTGTTCAGTTATGTCGTAACTATGTCCATTGTCCAGTTATTCGGTAACTAAGTATTCAAACGTAGATCATGCAATGTAATCCAGTTAGCTACTACAATACTAATAGAAAATAAAGTTTTGCAATTCTTTCTTACGAAGTTTATCGCTGGAATCTAAGGCTCGTAATATGAAAGCTTGCTTAGTCATCTATCTATGCTTGAGTAACACTTTTCTATGACAAAACGTCAGTCAAGCATCCATCTAAGTATGAGTGAGCAAGGTTTCATAATACGGACCTTCCTCTGAACTCTGGTTGTAGAAGCTGTAGGGTAGGTTGGTCTAAGATTGCGCACTTAATTTATTAGAGATCAACCAAAACAAATAGCATTACGAAAATGAGCTTTATTTATTTATTTATAGGCCTTATTAATGAAATAACACTATTTTAAAGATTATTTGACGTAAAATCAACAGTTTTAGAGGAATTAAAGCAGAATTAAAAAAACGGAAATGCGCATTCTTACATGTGTAAGATTCAAACTAATTTGGAATTATCTATTTAGAATGTCCTGAAATAATTGCGCCGGCCACTGTCTTTTGACTGTATTTGCTTGCAAAATCACACTACATAGCTTTGCGATTTACTTCAATTCAGTAATTTTCAGCACATTCAAATAAAAAAAAATTTGATCAAACAGTGATAAAACCTTCAAACTCACCTGGCACATCGTATTTTTTCGGTAAACCAAATATATTCCGGGAGCAGTAACAGATGCCGTGCTAGTTTAAAACAACACAGACGTTAGCCACGAATTTCACTCTGGTTCCGTCTGAGTCATGATGACTAGGCAGCCTTAGTCCACCCTACCCTATGCCACTCTTAGATAAAATAAGCAAAACCACTTTTTTCCCGCACCTAATAGTGCCAACGAGACCTTCAGGGGTATTTTAATTCATTCGATTCGATTCTGAATCGAATCCGACCGATCTATAAAACGCTATTTTGATTTCGCCTCGGGTTGATGATCGAAAATTCGAAACGAATCTGTTGACTAATGGCCATGTCAATGAGGAGAAGCTTCTTATTTCGATCAGCGTTTAATAAATCCGTCGGATTCGATTCGGAAACGAATCGAATGAATTAAAATACCCCTGCATAATATGAATCAAGGTTTTAGGTAGGTACCTATATAAGTATCTTATTATGTATTATGTGACGCCCAAAGGCTTGCAGGCATGTTTAGAGTTTATATTGAGGAATCATCTTCTGTTCGCAGGTCTCAGTTTCCATCTCCGACCCGAAGCGGATCTCGGAGATCTTCGACGAGATCTCGTACCGGAAAGGATCCACGCTCATCCGCATGATGACCATGTTCCTCGGAGACAGGGTCTTCAAGGAGGCTATACACAAGTAGGTTTATCTTTTTACTTGTGCTCATAATAGGTGCATGATAACGCCGGATTTACCATCGGTAGAATTAGACACGAGAATAAAAAATGATTCGAAATTCGACTAAAGATTCGTCATCGTCTTCTCTCCCGAAACTACATTGTTAACGATATTTTTTAAATCAGCCAGAAATTTTTCACTGCAGGGTAAAGCCCACCCTCCCCTCCTTCCAGAGGACCAAGATGAGAGGGACTCTTTACGAAATAGGTCGAGTTCATCATAATTTAATTATTGAAGTATTAATATTGACAACTGAACAACACCCAGCGGCTGTGTCCATGTCGTCCACCTTGTATATTCTACAGAAAGGCCTTCAGACGACTTGCACCAATCTCCATGCTTTATTACCTTTCTCCTTCCAGCTACCTTGTAAAGTACTCGTACCACAACGCAGCACAAGACGACCTGTGGGCCGAGCTGACCGCCGTCAGCGACAAATACGACGCGCTGACGAGGAACGTCTCCGTGAAGCAGATCATGGACACCTGGACCACTCAGTCTGGGTACCCTATACTGGATGTGCAGAGGGAGTACGGGTCAAAGTCGCTCACTGTCACTCAGGTCAGTAAAGATGGCTAAAATCCGCACCCGTAGTTTACTGAGACTTGAGAGTGCGTAGTTACCTAATCTATGTCTTTTGAATGATGGGATGTCTGTGAGTGCGGTGATGATAAAATCACGGCGAACGAAACCAACCTACACTAGCCAACCGCAAGCCGGGCGTAAATAGTAAGTGAGTGAATTATAAGATAAGTATAGTTTGTTATTAAGCGGGTTAGTAAGCCTAAAGAAATAAAGTTATTGACTTCTGACTTCTTATTATCAACCCCTTTGTTTTATATTCCCCCATTATCAAAGACCTTTTATCTATTCTCCCTCAGAAACGCTACCTCTCTCTGGGCGCCCGCGCCACCACGACCTCCTCCTGGTGGGTCCCCCTCCGTGTGCTGTGCCAGAACGAGCCGACTCCTTACGACCACGCGCCGCTGCAGTGGCTGGCCGACGACGAAGGCACAGACACGAGGCAACAGTTCACGCACAACGCGCAAAACGACGAATGGGTCATCTTCAACCCGGATATGATCGGTGAGTGCATATTATCTCAGTAGGTCCCATTTCCATTTAAGCTTAGTATTTGAAATGGTTTCTAAGTATACCACACTGTCTACTTTTTCGGCCTTCCTACTCTTCCTGGTCGTTTATCTATACTTATAATAAAACTGTAACAGGTCCAATTCTGTACATTGAAGATATTTTGAAATTTTTTTTTGGAGGGCACTCTATTATCGATACTGAAGCCAAAAATGTAATTTTTTTCATTCATGTCTGTCTGTCTGTCTGTCTCTCTGTCTGTCTGTCTGTCTGTCTGTCTGTCTGTCTGTCTGTCTGTTTCTTAAACGCGCATCACGCCGAAACTACTGAAGGTATTGAAGTGAAACTCGGCACGATTTTAGGTCATACTACGAGGAAGGACATAGGATACTTTTTATCCCGGAATTCAATCAGGTTCCCCTGGGAGAGGGGATGAATGTAAAATTTCTTCACCGCGCATGACGCCGAAAGTGCTGAATGAGTTGGAATGAAACCTAGCACGATTTGATTTCATACTACAAGGAAGGACGTGGGATACATTTCATCCCGGAATTCAGTAATGTTCCCCTGGGAGAGAGGATGAAAGTAAAATTCTTTAACTGCGCATCACGACGGAACAACTGAATGAATTCGAATGGAACTCGGCATAATTTGAGTTCATACTACGAGGAAAGATATATTTTATCCCAGAATTTAGTAAGGTTCCCCTGGGAGAAGGGATGAAAGTAAAATTCCTTCACCGCGCATCACGCCGAAACTACTGAATGAGTTGGACTGAATAGGTACTACCTATTTGAGTTCAAGGAAAGACATGGGATAAATTTTATCCTGGAATTCAGTAAGGTTCCCCTGGGAGAGAGGATGAAAGTAGAATTCTTCAACCGCGCATCACAACGGATCTACGCGTCGTCCGATTTCATGCATTCTTTTTGATAGAAACAGTGTTGCAAGATCGAATTTGACTAAATCAGTAGAAAGTCGAGTAGAAAATCAGTAGATTGATGAAATAATCTGTAGATTGAAGAAAAAAATTAGTAGATAAAGGGTAGGTAAGTTCCTATCTATTTATTTTTCCGAGACGCACCCATTAGTTAGGTTCCTACCTACTAAAGTTCTTTCGGTTCTTACCTTACATGATATATGGTGGTTTAGCTGGTCCAGTTAACTGTACTACCGAAGTTGGGTTGCAGTAAGTGGTCTAATTAAACTAACTGGACCACAGAAAAATAATTTTTACTCTGGTACACAGCCAACTGTAACTACCTACTAACGAAAATAAAATTACGGTGGTCCATTCAAATGGATCAGGAGCCCAATTCTGCAATATAATTGCTTCAGTATGACAATGGAATCGTCGCAGAATCATCACGTAGAATCCTTACATTAATAAAAATCCAGATAGTGCGTGCGAGAAAAATTCGTCGCGTCTCTCCATCTGCATTCATCGTAATTTCTTTCATCTGAGGTGGAATACCAAAACGTGTCATTCTGTATGGATACCCCTGTCATAGTGAAGCTATTAGTATAGCAGAATAGGGCCCCAGCTGAACGGAACCATGAGTAAGAAGTGAAACGAGTATGACACTTCTTAACACTGACGCTGGCCGAGTCGTAGCTAAAAGTCGTGTGGATAAAGAATGGTATTGAAGATGACAACATGCTATCCCCCGTGGACCCTACACGATTTTTTGCACGGCGGCGTTTCATAATATGAGAGATTGTGCTTAAATGTGAACTAAATTAGTCGGCAGGTAAGGCAATCGCGAACGAAGTCGCGGGTACAGCTAGTATAAACTAAAAATAGGAATGGACCGTGTAAAGATCCCTGCTACACCCATTGCAACTAAACTCTCCCATGGAGACCGTTTTAAGTTAGAAAACTACTAAAGACTAGGTGCGCTATTGTATCACCCTCATTGTACCCAATAAAGTACGCCTGTCAAAATAGTGTACCTACCTATATTTCAAGAATAAAAGTCCGTAATTCCACTGTGGTGTAGTATCCGAATTAATGCAAGGTGTACATACCTACACAATCGAATGCTTTTGACAAGTAGGTATGATTATTACTCAAGCTTATTATGGTGACATTATCCAATATCATGACATGTAATGAACATGTAAGACCGATGTAAGACTAAACAATATTGAATTTCTGGTCATCCAGCGCCTTACCGAGTGAACTACGACGAGCGCAACTGGCGACTGATCGCCGACACGCTGTCGTCGGGCAAGCTGGCGGACGTGCCGGTGCTGGGCCGCGTGCAGCTACTGTCCGACGCCTTCGAGCTGGCCTGGTCCAATCGACTGAACTACACCATCGCTTTACAGTAAGTACAACCTTAACCACAAGTATGGAAATGGGAAAACTTAAACCTTACTTTTGTTCAAGTTTTCCCATTTCCATACCACACTTAGGTACTCCTTGCTCAGCAACCCAAAGTGGATCTTGTCCTTTGACAGAAGACTAAATCCTTCAGGCTGGCTACGAATGCGATTTCGTGCGTTTCTAGAAGTCACGTATTAATATATCGTTTTTCCGGTAAATACTAATTATAATTTTAACGGTTTTCAAGGGCTTTGGAGTTTTCTGCTCTGATCTCCCTCAATAGAGACGCACATACTCCATTATACTACTATTACTTGACCTGACCATCTATTTCCTCTAGGCTAGCCAGCTACCTCCAGCACGAAGACGAGTACCAGCCCCTCGACACGGGGCTCGGAGCGCTCGCCAAGATAGAGAACGTAGTGAAACGCTCCTCGGACTACGGAGCCTTCATGAAGTACGTGCGGAAGCTGGTGGGCGACGCATACCGCAAGGCGGGCGGACTGGCCGTGAAGCAGGTCGTCAATGGAGATGACATCAACAGTGTTAAGATGCAGGTGAAGGAAACTATCTCTAGGTTTAGCTGTAACAGTCCTCCACATCCCATTTCCGCGCTGGCGGGCAGCATGCTGGCGCAAACCCTGCCACGCGAAGGGGTGTATCAGCGCGTAGGCTCTGCCATCTGAGAGTTTATGGTATAGGTTGAGGAACAGCAAAAGCAAATTATTGACAGCTCAAATGTAGCACGTAAATTGTAGCTGTAAGAGCTTTAAGGTGGTATTAAGGTGGTATTTATGGTGGACAGCAGAAGCGGAGCCTGCTTTAAAAAAATACAAGCGGCAAGCAAACGTTCTATTGAAAATTGACCATATGTCGCTTCACTCACGCTTTCAATCATGCAAACACACTCGCCGATGAAGCCTTGATCTCTTGATTACTACGCAGTACGCTGCGTAATGCGTCTCACCGCTGATGCAGACTTTGACGGAACAAAATACCACTCTAAGACGTTTTTCATTTGATTATGTGTCCGGCACCGCATGCCGCAGCGTACTGCGTAGTGAGCAAGAGACCAAGGCTGCAGACTTTGGTACCTACCTACCAACTCCCTTGTCAAAAGACAACACCCTCGAAGTTGTGTTGTGGCCACTACGCCTAGGACAACATCCTTCAAATTACCTTAGATTAAGAGGTCAATCGCAGAATTCAGCTCAGATGGGCAGCGTTTGGATAGCTACTCGTTGTAATTTTGTCCTTCTTCCCGCAGTGTTGCCATGATGAAAGTAAAACAAAAATAAACGTATTCGATTCCTCCAGGTGCTGACCAGCGGCTGGGCATGTCGTATGAAGGTGCCGGGCTGCGAGGAGAACGCAGTCGAACTGTTCCAACAGTGGATGAAGGAAGATAAACCTGATGTGAACAACCCGTGAGTTCAACACTGCAGGTTCAAAATAGCAATTAGCATTGGAATTAATTCTATCGTAGTTTAATAAATAAATACAAATAGCATCGAAATTGATGTAAAGTATGCTAGGTAAATGGAAACAGGTAAAACAGGGCGCCGAAAAAAATAGTAATTTAAACGATTATGAAAACTTAACCCCTGAAAAGTATTGTTTGTCCCTGATTGTGGATACAAAATCTGATTATGTTGGTACCTATGGTCCTCGCTATGAGGAGAACGCTGTATCATAGCATAGGCTGATGATGATGATCTAAATATATTAATAAACATCTATTATTTTCAGCATTCCTCTAGACCTCCGCCGCACAGTCTACTGCGTGGCAGCTTCCCGCGGGTCCGTCCTAGAGTGGCGCTTCTTGCTAGCTCGCCGGCGCGCGTCCAACGTGGCCGCCGCACGCGACAGCCTGCTCGGCGCGCTCACTTGCACCCGGGAGGTGTGGATACTGAACCAGTGAGTACTGCACTGTATCTACTAGGGTGTGCTTCTTAATAATGTCCTCCTAGCCGAATTTCGACTACGGCGGTCAGTCTCTCGGAGACTAGCCAGATGCGCAGGACATATTGAGGTTTAAGATCATTTATTTCTCTTAAGAACTAACATTCACTTACAGAGAAATCTAATTTTAAGTGTAAATAATTTGTTGGGCTAATCGTACAATAGATATTCAAAAAAGTTACAAAAACGCCAAAATGCCGGTAGTTTTAAATAATTTCGCACTAAAGACGTAAACAAGTCGGACATCGGAACAATGGTTGGTTTGGCATGTTACATAGATGTGGCTTCACTAGAAGTGACTTGATCGATATAAACATAAACATCAAATTACAATATTATAATTAAGTATATCTAAGTATTATATAAAATTCCAAGATGGTAGGTATGGTACCTATGTATTTTTATTTATTTTACAGAATACGTCAATTAAATCCAACAAAAATATTTGATTTAAGTACATGTGTATGGGTAACCTAATGTTTTCAAATATAACTTCTACTTGGAACTACTTTTTATGTTAAATTTAATTATTTTTAATGAGTAGGTAGGTCGATATTTTATTTCTGTAATTTTTCGGATTTGTCTGTTATCTTAACTCAGTAAGTGCCTATCTATATCTTATTTTCATGTATAATTTTAGGGACCCCTTTCACATATTTTATGACGAGATGTTGTTGACCACTCTCTGTTCTACGTTATATTATAGTGCACAAGTGTGAGCGCAAACACAGGTGCACTCTCTGTTCCTTTACTCTCATAATCCGATGGGACGATAGATTGACACGATCGGGGAGAGGTTAGGCGCAGGACCAACGGCTTAACGTGCTTTTCGAGGCACGGGGGTGTAACACCGCCAACTTCCTGACTCCGGGCTGCTACTGTGAATTTTTCTTGGTAAAAAAACCCCAATAACAACTATTGGCCCGACCCAGGATTCGAACCCAGGACCTCATAATCAGCGGTTGAACAAGCTGACCGCTAGACGAACGAGGCAGTCGTGCTTTTTAATATTTATTTACTGGCGTGGCGCAGTTTTCCGAAGTGGATCTTGCCCTCCGACACTAGAGATCGCCAGTTGTCCCGGTGGTGCCTTGCCGTTTCAGTCCACGACGGCACGAAGTTGATTCAGATCGTTCTCAACTTCGTCGCTCCAGCGGTACCTCGGACGACCTATAGGCCTTCGGGAACTTGGGGCGACCCTTGTACGCTCTGCTGGCTGCCTGATCCTCCCCCATTCGGACTACATGCCTGAGCCATCGGAGTCTCAAGTGTCAAGAAATAGAAGATCTAGTGTCCGATCTTCTATTTCTTTGTTTTTTCAAAGTCTCCAGCTGCCATTTTCCCGTTGGGTAGGTCTCAGAGTTGTTCGGTAGATCTTCCTTTCGGCCACCACCAGAAGTTTGTTCTTCTTTTTGTGACACAAAAAAAAGAAGTGCTTCTTAATAACATAACTAAACAATAAGTGGTGGCAACAACCTGATACCGCCATACCGGAAATAAAAGATGTTTAGGTATCAAATGTGTAGTCAACCCTCAATTATTAGCCAAGTAGGTAGCATGTGTGAGTTCTCTTGATCGCTACGCAGTACGCTGCGGAAAGCGCTGTGCGGTGCCGGACACATAATCGTATGAAAAGCGACTAGAGTGGTCTTTTGTTCCGTCGAAGTCTGCGTCAACGGTGAGGGGCAAACTCGGTGTAGTCCACTTTGCGGCGTGACGCAACGTATTGCGTAACGATCAAGAGACAAAAACTTTTGGTAGGTACTTTTTTCCCGACAGTGCAAAACAAGAGTTCTGATTTTTTTTCCGAATCGAATGGACTAAAATGCTGTTGACCGGAGGTTGCGCTTAGGTGCACGAGTGCACCTATGGGTGGAAACGGGGAATTCTTCGACCCCGCATCCGGCGGGGTCGGTTTTTGGTCGGCTGTGTAGTGTGCGGAAGCAAATCGGTTAGCGTCACCTCCGGGTTAGTGGCGGTGATCGGGTCAACGGGGTCACCGAGAACGTGTCTCGGTCTACGGAGGAGAGAAGAGTTATGATTTTGGAGTTCATGTACTTAAGTATGTCATGTCATGACATTTACAATCTTATTTATGTAACCCGTCTGTTCAGATTCCTGGAGTGGTCAATAACGGACGGGTCGGAGGTGCGCCGGCAGGATGCGGCCTCGGTCATCGTGGGCGTTCTGAGGTCCACCGTGGGCTACTACGTGGCCAAGGACTTCGTTTATAACAGGATAGCTGATATTTACGCTGCGTGAGTATTTTTGTTAGCTGCCTAGAATGATTCAATAATCCTAGAGTGGTCGTAGATTCATAGAGTAGTCGTCGGATATCGACGATGTCGCCAAGGACCTACTGTGTAACAGGATGGACGATATTTACTTTGCGTAGGTACAGTCAGCTGCGAAAACATGTATACTCCTTTCAAATTTGACTAAATGGTGAGTGTACGCGCGCCACCCGTGATTCTTAAGGGATTCTTGAGGGATAAAAGCTATTTTTGGTAAGAACACCTTAGAAGTTAAATGGGTGGGTAGTGGTAGTGGAGGTAATTCTAAAAAATTGATTTATTGCATTCTGAAAAGTACGATGACTATAGGTACTTTATACGAACAATGTGCGTGTGGGCTTTTTTATCAAAAGTAAAATTGAAAACTTGGGAGTGTAAACATATCTGAGCAGCTGATTGTAAATAATACTTTCTTTTTTGTAATATTGAGTGTATTTAGACCACGACTCGTTAAACGTAGTTTGGACGCCTTGTGGCCGGACGGGATGACAATCTGCGAAAGAGTACTGGCAGATTCTGGATGCGGCGAAGACAGAACGCTAGCTGATTAGGAGAGCCGGCTGTCCAGCAGTGGACTTAACTAGCTGCTATGATGATGATGAAGTTTCTTTAGCGAGGTGAACCGAAGACATCATTGACGACCTCCGTGGCGAAGCGGGCGAAGGTCCGCCTGCGACGCAGGAGGTTGAGGGTTCGATTCCCGCCTCGGGACAAATTTGTGTACGATCTGCAGAAATTTGTTCCGTTGGTCTGGGTGTTTTCTATGTATTATAAAAAAATATCTATCTATGTAGTGTATTGTATTAAGTATATCAGTTATCTAGTACCCATAACACAAGCTCTGCTTAGCTTGGGGCTAGATAATGCTGTGTGTATTGTCCAGCATTATTTATTTATTTATTTATTGCACATTTCGCGAGGTGTCAATGTATGCGATGTTGGATGGTAAAAACGCTTTAAGGCGTAAGGAGGTGATTCTGGACCACGAGGGGATCAACTTCTTAATAACATTTTTTTCAATTAAATTAAAAAAGTTTTTTCTTCCTGTTCAAGTTCTTTTACAAGCACGCTTGCATTATTTAACACTAGTTTATGCCCGCGGCTACGCAAGCGTTGTTTCTATGAAAACGTTTAAAGGTGATTTCTATCCCATGGGAACTGATTCATGGGATAAAAAGTAGCCTATGTTTGATTCCAGTATAAGAATTACTTATGTGCAAAATTTCAGCCCGATCCGTTCAGTAGTTTTGGCGTGATGAGGTAACAAACATCCATCCATCCAAACTTTCACATTTATAATATTTGTGTGATTACAAAATATTTCACATTTTTTTAAATTGTTTGTGCTTGTTTTTTATCAATACCAGTGTTTTTTCATGAAATTATTACATAAAAATCTTTGAAATTTGGAAACAATAATAATACCTAATGAAAGAATATGTACCTACCCGTACATTTATAAGAGCACGAACATGAAGAAACAAGATCCGTCAAGTGCGAGCGTAACTCGCTCGCCGAGGGTTTCGAGCGTTTGTCAATTATACAAATATGTACTAAAGCAACTAAATGACTTCGCTTTTTAATGAATATGTACCTAAAAATAGTAGGTACTAACCTACATTTCAAATGGATCGCTGTGCATACTTGGGACATTAGGGATAATGGTAAATTTTTCGACTTTTTCAAAATATTTCAAAAAGTGTGAAACCTACAGAAATTTAAAAAACTGATTTGAAATAATATACAAAACACATACAAGCATCGTACAAAAATTTGTCCCGAAGCGGGAATCGAACCCACAACCTCCTGGGTCGTAGATAGACAGCGGGCGAAAGCCCACTGCGCTACTGCGGTCGTCATTTTAAGCGTCATTTTGTTATTTGTGATAGTATTGCCGTGAGTGACTCGTTAGGGCGTTAGATTCTTTGCGTCATTTTCTCACTTATTCATAATTAACGCCTGTAATAGGTATACGCTTATATTAAAGCAAAGACATCCATTTTTTCAAAATTACTTAATCTTTTGGATGCTTTGAGCTACTAAAGAGTATTAGGAAAACCACTTGAAAATCAGAACCAGGGTGGGTTCTGATCAGAGTAAAAAGGGGGTGCTTTTTAACTATTTTAGGGAACCGTGAAAAAAAAAACAGAAATCCGAAACCAACATTTTTATTGAAAATTGTTTGTACAATTTGTTCATAAATCCAGAAATATTCAGCTTATCCGCCGACAGCAAACAAAAAAATTCGCAAAAAACTACAGGTAACTTAACTAATACCTACCCAACTTTACATTGATAGATAATTTTATTTTAATTAGAAAACACCCGAAATATCTGCAGTACAAACATTTGTCCCGAGGCGGGAGTCGAAACTGCTACCTGCGTCGCAGGCGGTCCGCTCGCGAAGCAGGTTGCAGGCTCGATCGTCAAAAAAAGAAAGAATTTGTCAGTCCTTAAATAATTAATTTAACCATACGTTGCTAAAATCATTCAAGAATATGAGACTTTGCCTAAAGGTGTATTCCGAAACGCAGGACATGTCACGATCACTGACGACGTCTCAAACATTTATGAATATAGATTATGAATATAGATACGGTTATGAATATAGATTAGGCAATTCGATTTTCGGCATCAAATCGTAATCATTATCACATTTCTTATCACATTTCTTATCACATTTCTTGTCACATTTCTTATCACATTTCTTTTTTTTACATTTCTCATCTGAACAATTGTCATGTTCACAATCCTTAGTCGAACATTTCTTAGGCTTACATTTCTTGGGCTTGGGTTTACATTTTTTAGATGTATTTTTTTTAGATTTACATTTTTTCGGTTTTTTTTTCGAACAGGGTGATTTTTTCTTATGGCCATGTGTAGCATCATCATCGTCATCCCCTAAAAAGAAAAAAAAATACATAGCTACACATCAATCAGTCTAAATAATACAAGTAACTTCAAGTAATGTTTAATACCTACTAACATTTTTTACCTTGGCATTTTACTTTTTTTAAAGAAATAAATGTGTAAAAATAAATATTTTTCTTAAATTGGTGTAAGGTTTGTTTTTAGGGTTCTATTACTAGGCCTTCGCTGTCTGTCTGTCCTTCTGTACGGCTGTTTGTCAGTCCGAGGGCTGTCTTTCATGAACCGTGCGGTAATACGGTAGACAGTTGCAAATTTATCAGTGTGTATTATAAAATTTCACTATAACTAACCCAAATAACGAAATAAAATACATAAATCAATAATACGGCTACCGATTTGTACTGTGGGCGTCACCAGTTGGAGGGGTGCGATGAGGACACGGAGAAAAGGCCGAAAGTATATTGTGCAAGCCTGTGCAAGTTGGTATATTTTACCATTTCCCTAAGGAGAGGCCAGGCAGAAAAGACGCAAGACGAGGACGCGTCGCGCGACGCCCGCCGTCCCGCCGTCACGTCCGTGCCCTGTCTTTTCTATATTTTAAAAAAGACGTGTCAGCACAGCACCCGACACGTGTTCATATAACGACTTTTCTGTCTGACCCGCAACTTAAACAGCATAAGAAAGCCCTGGTTTTATCAGTGTAATGCTAAAATAATTGATTACATTCAGCATCAAGTCATCAGCAACAAGATCGTCAGCAACAAAACTTGCCTCCCCCTTCGTTGGATGCTGCAACTGCTTAGGAACTAACACGTTCATCGTTACCATCTCCATGCTCACCTTCGTCATCAGAGTCCTTATCTTCGTCAGAGTCATTATCGTCATCCTTGTCATCATCGTCATCTTTGTCCTTATCGTGACCAGTTTTCTTATTGCACTTATCTTTGCCCTTATCAGTGATATCCGTCCAATCTTTACCTTCTAAAAAAAAATTAAAGAGGTGAAATTTATGAAACTTTTGGAACTACGATACGATTATGTAGATATTTTTTATGAGACAAAGATATGAGATATTTTCTTTGAACGCAGTCGAAAATTCGCCCTTGCCGCCAACCCTTAGTGTATGATATACAGCTGGGAATAAATCGCCTGCCGATTCCATTGCTGTTCTCTAGGATAAAGTTAATTCGAATACAGCCTGCTTTTTCGCCATAAAATTACCTACTCGACATCTATCTTACATTATCATCTTTATCTTAGAAGGTATGAATTGTTTTTTTCTGAAAGAATCATAGTGTGAATTCTTTACCCAAACTTACTTAAATCTGCATTATTACATTATTTTTCGTACATGTGACCAACAATCTAAATAGGTAGTAGGTTTCATTTTTATTTTGACTTATAAGTTTTTTAGGGTTTCGAGATCGTAGATCGGTTTCGAAATATGGTCTCGCTTTGTCTGTCCTTTTTTCCCTCCTTAATATCTCAGCAACTACCGCAGCTATTAACATGAAATTTAAAATAATAATACATTTTGTGTGCCTGTACAGAATTGAAAAACAAATTAAAATAAATGCAAAATGAAAATGAAAATTTTCCATTTGAGGTGCCGAAATTTTAAAAGAATTATACAAATACAAGTGGGGTATCGAATGCAAGGAAAATATTAGTTCATAAATTTAAAAAAGTTTTGAAATTTCTGTAGGTTTTATACTTTTCGAAATATTTTGAAAAAAGTCGAAAAAATACCTATTCTACACTATCTCCGAAGTTTGCAGAGCGATCCATTTGAAATGTAGGTAGTGTTTGTAAATATGGATGTATATTTTACAGGAAAAATGTAGAGAAGTCTGTCAAAAGAACACTTTTTGAAAAATGTTCAACAAAAGGGGAGGCTACCTCACCGAGTGGGGTATCAAATGAAAGGTATCGGTTTGTACATTTCAAAACAGTTTTTCAAATATCTTTAGAATTCATACTATTTGAAATATTTTGAAAAACGTCGAAAAAGTACCCATCCCCCCCCCTTATCTACTAAGTTTGCAGAGCAATTTATTGAAATAAATCTATATTTTACAGGAAAAATATAGAGAAGTCTGTTAAAAGAACACATTTTGAAAAATGGTCAAAAAGGGGGGGGATTATTTTCAAAAGGGGGGGCTACACCATTAAGTGGGGAATCAAATAAAAGGTATTGGTTTGTACATTTCAAAACAGTTTTTAAAATTTCTGTAACTTCTTCTTCTACTTTCCTATTTTATACTGTTTGAAATATTTTGAAAAAAGTCGAAAAATTTCCCATTTTTTATTTATCAACTTCACTCACCTTTCTGTTGTAAATCTTTACTTTTTCTATGTAATCCTTTAATTGACCTTATTTTAGCATAAGTCTTATATTGTTAGTATGTACCGCTGTCGGATTACTTAATAAATAAATAAATGAATTACATAAGGCTCGCGTGTAAAACCATAAAAGGAGAAATCCTGGATTCTAAACTACAGCTTGGCTACACGGACACAATAAAGGAGTCAAAAGTTTTGACGGCGGCACGAAATCAGTAACTTTTGACAAGTTGCCGTGGGTCCCGAACATGCCGCTTTCATATATTGTGGACATGCAGGCGACATTGTGGCCGACGTATCGCAACCAGTTGGAGGGCACTGTGGCCGATATGATTCTATAAAACAATGATACCGTCAGTAACCCGCCGGCCTGTGTCGGTGGCGTGTCGGTGACTTTGGTGGTGTTGACCCAATAACGTGCACTTACCATTATCGGATTTGTAGTCTGTGGGTTCGGCTCGTGGTTCTGGCGCCGCATAGCACATTGCGGCCTAAAACATCACACTATTATTAAAAATGCGAAAAGTGGGATGTATGCTTGTTACTTCTTCATGCCGACAATATCAGATTAATCAATTCAATTTTAAAAATATAATTTCTTTTTAAATAGAAGTAGTAAACAGTACATTTCCAAAGTGAGCTTAGCAACCTAAAAACAATACAACATAAAAAAAATACAGCATTTTATAAACCGCTTCTTAAATCTTTTGCGCAATTATACTTAATTAAATACAATAGCTAAATTACTAGGTAACAAAATTCTCGTCTGGACCATAATATAGTTATTTCGTACGTTATCGTTTTGTTATCGTATTTAATAGTTTTTGGTCTACAAGCAAGATTTTACTAGGGTATATGTAATCTTTAAAACTAGATAACATGTTTACCTAATTAGCTGAACAGATAGGACTTTTTCATAAATTTAAGTCTAGATCAGAATAACAAATATAAGCTACTGTTTTCCATCAATCAGTTCCCATGGGATAGGAATAAAATATACATGGAACTTTGCCATGGATACTTTAACTTGAACCATGTTGACGACCTCAGTGGTGCAGCGGGCGAGAGTCCGCCTGCGACGCAAGAGGTTGCGGGTTCGATTCCCGCCTCTGAACAAATTTGTGTACGATCTGCAGAAATTTGTTCCGTTGGTCTGGGTGTTTTCTATATAGAATAAAAGAAATATATATCTATCTATGTATATTATGTATTAAATATATCAGTTATCTAGTACCCATAACACAAGCTTTGAATAGCTTACTTTGATTGTCCAGCATTATTTATTTATTTATTCATTATTTATTTATGTATTACATCATTGCATTGGTGTCTTGGTATAACATACCTACTAGGTATAGGATACTTTTATTTTTCAACGTGTACGAAGCCGCGAACCGAGACACACAATGTACATACATATATATTTATTCGATTTAATATTTAGCATTGCCATTAGCAAGTTGGCAATGCTATCAGCATTCTGGGCACTCTGTTTTTAAACTAAAACAATTTCATAAAAATAAAAGCACAAATGCTTTTATTTATAAGAAATATATTATGTGTCTAGGGTGGGTACTAATTTATATAATTAACTTATTTTTATTTAACTCGGAACAATATCCAAAGACTCGAATTTTGTTCGTAAATCATCCCTTCAGAAGGGCATTTTATTTTATACATAAAATATAATTGACTGAATTGATTTAAATTGAAATATAAATAGAAACGTTTATTGAATTAAAGATTCATTACAAAATAGGTAGGTAGGTAAGTTTTAATTTTATTTTTTTAGTTTGTTAGGATTTTATGGGATTAACTCTCGTTATATTGTGAAAAATATTATTTATATTGTTTCTTACCACACAGCAGACCAAAAAAGGTAAAATAAACTTCATTATTGCGTTTTTGTTATGAATATTGGATTGTCTGCAATTCAGTATAACACAAGGAATATTGAAGTCAGCCTTTTTATAGTCGCCATGATGCTAATAAATAGCGTTACTTTTGTTCGTAAACAATATAGAATAATATAATTATTATTTTTCAATGGCACAGCTGAAATAATAATGTGTGCGTTTTTATTTACATACATTATTGTAGCATAATAAAAGCTGCAACCTTCTTAAAAGTATGTCTGTTAACAATAACAACCATGTATCAAAACAAGACCGTCAAGTGCGAGTGTAACTCGCGCGCCGAGGGTTTCGAACGTGTCTCGATTATACATACATGTACAGACAGCGTCAGAATTAAGTAACCCCCCCTGCATAACAAAATACAGGTTAGAATCCGATTTTTTTTTTTTTTATATTCGTTCTGTGTTTATATTACCTAAATAAAAATATAATTTATTTTCGGCTTTTAAAACTGCTACGATTAACAGGTTTAGATTTAAACCTGCATGTGTTATGCAGGGCGTTACTTAATTCTGACGCTGTCTGTACTAAAGGTACCGGTTAGAGCCATCGCCATTTCATGAATACCTACCTAAAAATAGCAGGTACTCACCAAACTACATTTTAGATGGATCGCTCTGCATAGGTAGTTTAGGGATTAAGTCAATTTATTGACTTTATTCAAAATATTTAAAAAGTGGTTACCTACTGTAAAGAAATTTCAAAAACTGTTTTGAGACGTGCAAACCAATACCTTTCATTTGATAACCCACTCGATGAGGTATCCCCCCTTTTTAAAATCATTCCCCCCTTTAGTGGACCATTTTTCAAAAAGTGTTAGTTTTACAATCTTCTCTTATTATTTTTTCCTGTAAAATTTAGATCAACTTACGCGCGCTCTCGGAGCTGGTCCACCAGGACCTGCCGGTTGCGTCCGACCCAGTCGATGTTCACGCGAGCCTTCTCCACGGCATGTATCTACAAACGTTACATACATTTCAGATAGACCGCTCTGCAATCTTTGGAGATATTGATTTTAGATTTGGTGAAAATGGGTAAAATTTCGACTCTTTTCGAAATATTTGAATAAGTATGAAACCTACAGAAATTTCAAAACTATTTTGAAAAGTACATACTGATACCTTTCATTCGATACCCCACATTACCCTGTAGGTAACTTTTAAAATTTCGACATCACAATTTGTATGGAAAATGTTCATTTTCATTTTTCATTCGTTTTTTTTTTCTTTAAATCTGTACAAGAGCACAAAATATAGTATTATTTTAAATTTCAAGTTGATAGCTGATGCAACTTATTGCATCATATAACATCATCATAACTGCTGATTCAACATATCCCAAAAAGTATGAAACCGACAGAAATTTTGAAAACTGTTTTAAAATATACAAACCGATACCTTGCATTTGATACCCCACTCGGTGAGGTAGCCCCCTCTTTTGAAAATTATTCCCCCCCTTTTTGACCATTTTTCAAAAAGTGTTCTTATAACAAACTTCTCTATATTTTTCCTGTAAAATATAGATCCATATCTACAAACGCTATATAAATTGCACATGGATCGCTCTGCAATCTTCGGAGGTAGGGGGAGAATGGGTATTCTTTCGACTTTTTTAAAAATAAAAAAGAAAAGTAAAATATAGCCATATTAGAAAAATAGTAGAACAAACGTCGACGCCCTCGAAGTCCAGAATCCTTTTTCGGTTTAGTACCCACAACCTTCGTGGCGCTTTGTACCTATAGGGTGCGTGGGGGCAAGATCGAACGTTTTTTTGATGAGATAATCAGTGTTGTTTTTGAATGAATCCATGTAGAAGAATACATATTTTCTTTAGCAAAAAATTAATTAGTGGTTATTAAAGGGAAAATAGTAGATTTTTATATTATATCGTTAAAAGCCTGATAAATCTGTCACTGAGGTAGAAAAATATAAAATAAAATATTTTATCACGAAATTAAAAAAGGGGGAAGATGAGCAGGTGACGGGGAAAGATCAAAAAAAATCTAAAATAAAAATTTAAAAAAAGTTAAAATGTATCTTATACACAACGTTAATGGTCCCTAGTCTATAGCGTTTGGTACCTTAAAAATTTGGAACTGACTGTAGTGCCAAAATAGGTACCTGTTTATCAAAGATAAACAGAATTTTACTTTTTTGTATTTCTAACTGACCCCCACCAGGGGAAGATTGAAGTAGAGGTTCTCAAACTTTGCAACCGTAATTGCTTAAGTTTGGCCTGAAAATAAAACACATCTTATCTATCAAAGAAAAATATTTTTTTTAAGAAATTAAATATCATCGCAAAAATTTACGACTTCGGCGGGACTCGAACCCGCATCCTTCCGTAAGTACCGGAATGTGCTAACCAACTACACCACGAGGTCGAGTGACGCTGGAGTCGAAAATCTTTGCGACTTTCTACGGACTGTAGCGCCGTTAGCTCCACCTACAGGGAAAACATTAAAGTTTATCCATGCCTGTTCAAAGACTAAAGTTACATTTAGTTCGTTTGAAGAGAGGTGTCGCGTTGCTCAAATTCTAAAGTTTTTGTTTTTATAGTGCGTAAGCCTCACACTCTGGCAAATTTCTAAGAAATTAAATATCATCGCAAAAATTTACGACTTCGGCGGGATTCGAACCCGCATCCTTCCGTAAGTACCGGAATGTGCTAACCAACTACACCACGAGGTCAAGTGACGCTGGAGTCGAAAATCTTTGCGACTTTCTACGGACTGTAGCGCCGTTAGCTCCACCTACAGGGGAAACATTAAAGTTTATCCATGCCTGTTCAAAGACTATTATTTTTTTTATATGAAATTTGTTCTTTTATGGCTTATTTAGGAACTTAATGTTATTATATCTCACTCGCAAGTCTGCAGTTAGCTCAATTATTTCAATTGTAAATGTAATTGTTCTAATTTATTTCTATTATTTGATTGTAATTTTCTTTGTGAATAAAGGAAGTAAAATTAAAAAAATATCTTTACTAAACCGAATTTTTATGTTTTAAGCCTGGACAACGACACAATATTTTCTAGGATGTCTCGTTCGCACTACCGACCGACCTAGAAATAGACATCCTAGTAAGAAAATCGGTCAACGACTATACTTAAAGAACAACTTATTGAGCAAGATTCAACTTAAAAAAATACTAAAACAGGAGTCTTAATAGTTCCAAAAACCTGGTAAACATAAAAAGTTAACTTCGATAAATCGGTAATGTGTTATATAATTAAAAATGTTACCTGCCTACCGTCAATGTTATGCTCTATTATATAGGTAGGTAAGTCTCTATTAAAATAAATATAAAACAATAATTATAATAATTCATGAAATAAATCTAAATAAATAAATCTTAAAATATAATATTTTTTTGTTTACATCACATAATATGTGTTGTACATCACGAGTATATAATATTGTTCGATTGCTAGATTTATGAAATGGTGGATAAATGGACTGTAGATTTTTTGTTAATGAATGTTTGTGTGACTCCGAAATTGCGAGACACGAATGCAACGAAAGTGATTACAATCTTGGAGCGAGAATATGAGAGTAGGCGTGAATTGCGTGAATGAGGTGTATCGAGGGTGTTACGAAAAACCACTAACCTTTGAATCAGAGGCGCGTAGCAGTATTCAGCTCTTTCCAGAGTTCCTCGGGGCGTCACGGCTAAAACTATACCTTGGAGATCTGTACTTCACTGGGCGGGCAAGCTTAGCGTTAGCTTAGAGGGGCCGGTCGGAGCAGTAGAGCTAATATGTGGAGTCTCGTACAGCGTCGAAATTCACGTCAAACGCAAACAATTACACGCACCGCACAAATCCGTATCGTATTCTTATGATAATTACAACAACGACAATAAATTATAAATAAACCGAAAATAATAACGTAAAAATGTGTACTTTCAACTCGACTTTCCAAGAGGGAATGACATTATTTATTTCAAATCGCGGGAAAAACTAACGGTCATAAATGTACGCGGCGTGAGAAATGTCAGAGTCACGAATGTCAGATACGTCAACGACAAATCGCAACGTTACCTTTATAAAAGGTGATAGCCAATTCTGAACATTCCGACCACCAAAATGCGCAGTATTTTCCGCAACTTAATAAAAAAAAAATATAATTAATCAATTTATAGAATTATGATACGAAACAAATTATCAAAAAACAAATATTATTTACAATTAGCAATAGCTAGATTTACCTAATCCTTTCAGCTAGAATTAGGTGGACTGGGCATCAGGTTCGATGTCCTCGTTCATGGGAAGGACACACAATTTGACCACAGGCCGTTTGCATTCTCCTGAAGCCGTCCTTAGAGTAACTACTCGGCAAACATTATCGGCTCCAAGATGGAGCTGCGTTACCCGACCGAGTTTCCACTTCATCGGACTGCATTGCTCGTTGGCAATGAGAACCAGAGTTCCAAGGACTATATTTTCTCGCGCATCCACCCATTTATGTCTCTGCTGCAGCGTGTGCACATACTCGAGGTGCCATCTCTGCCAGAAGTCCTGGTGCATTCGTTGGATGAGCCTCCATCGACGAAGAGGACTTACGTGCTTTTCTAGGATTGGTTCCTCAGGCAGAAGAGTCAAAGGCTCAAGTGTAAGAAAATGACCTGGGGTCAACGCCGAAAAATCATTTGGGTCGGAGCTTAGTGGTGAAAGTGGCCGTGAGTTTAACAAGGCCTCGATTTGAATCAGCAGCGTGTTAAACTCCTCATAAGTCAGGCGTTGCAAACCAACGACACGAGCGAGGTGAGTCTTAACCGATTTAACTCCTGCCTCGACTAGCCCCGAAAAATGTGGGCTACCAGGAGGGTTAAACGTAAACTCCACCTTCTCGGCCTGCGTCGCCTGCGACATTAAGTCTTTTAACAGGTTACTTGCTCCGACAAAGTTCGTCCCTTGATCAGATACCAATCTAGAGCAACGACCTCTACGAGCTATAAATCGCTTCAAACATGCCAAATATGCCTCCGAAGTGAGTTCTGATGCGAGCTCCAAATGGATTGCTTTGGTGGCTGTGCAAACAAAAACACATACATACGCTTTGTATGTTCTGACGCCACGACCACGACCAAGGGCTATGTCAAACGGCCCTGCGTAGTCCACTGAAGCCGATGAAAACGGTTTCAGTTGACTTAGACGATAACACGGTAAATTTCCCATCCGGGGAGGTGCGGACAGTCGTGGTTTTGCACGGAAGCATTTGACGCAGGATGACACCACGGAACGAATTGCTCGCTTTGACGAGAGGATCCAAAAATCCTGTGCGAGAAGACTCTGTAATGTCTGCGGTCCTGGATGTAAAAATTTCCTATGGTACTCGTCGATTAGTAGATAGGTCAGACGGTGAGTTCGAGGAAGCAGCAGCGGATGCTTCTGGCTATAACTCAGATCGCTATGCACGAGGCGGCCGCCCACCCTGAGCAATCCATTGGCATCTACGAAAGGACATAATTTTCTTAAGACTTTGGGGAGCAAATTTGGGTTGCCTTTATTTAGCGCACGAAATTCTGAAGCAAACACGACTTCCTGTACATGCTTCACTAAGAACTGCAACGCATGGTTAGTTTCGACAGCCGATAAGGCGCCAGTTGATTTCACCGATGCCTTTAAATTTTTAGAGAATCGGTAACAGTAGGCGACGATATTCACTATACGCGAAAGTGACGAGAACTTGTTTAAAAGTCCGTCGACAAAACCAATATTGTTTTCTGTCATAAAAGTCAATATTCTTCGCTCCTCGAGTGCGGACTCATTGTTTGCAGCGTACGAACTTTGCGGCCATTCTTCACGAGGGTTCAACAACCAGTTCGGACCCGACCACCATGACTGACACCGGATTAAATCTTCGGGCAGTAAACCTCGCGAACCGTGATCGGCTGGATTATCGGCTGTAGGAACATGTTGCCAGAATTCGGAGGGTATACCGTCTTGGATTTCCGTAACACGGTTGGCAACAAAAGTTTTCCAACGCGACGGACAGGAATTGATCCAGGTTAATGCAACGCTGGAATCTGACCAAGCGAAGAGGGCACCGACACGATGAAGACCATCTAGGGCGAGGGTTAACGAAGACATAAGCTCAGTCAGCAAGACAGCTGCCATCAACTCCAAACGAGGGATCGAGCGTTTGCGGAGGGGGGCAACTTTCGACTTGGCACAACAAAGTCGGACCTCAGTTGTCCCGTCACTGCACGACGCGCGGCAGTAGACAACAGCGCAATAACCTCGCTCAGAAGCATCACAAAAGCCATGAAGTTGAAGAGATGCAAACGAAGGAACCATTCTCCGAGGCAGTGCCACAGCACTCAGCGACGACAGTTGGTTCTTGACCTTAAGCCATTCAGACGAAATGAATTGAGGAGCATCCTCATCCCAGTCAACACCAGACAGCCACAATAGCTGCATTATATATTTGGCAAGGAATACGACAGGAGACAAAAGGCCTAACGGATCGAAGATCCGAGCTATGTCTGACAAGATGGACCGCTTTGTACACCTCTTTTCGAGCGCAGCTGTTCTGAATGTGAGCTGGTCTGCGGTGGGAATCCATAACATTCCGAGGATTTTCAAGGACAAATCCTGAAGGTCTTCAAAGTTGCACATCTTTTCCGAGTACAACTCGGACGGCGGCAAGTCGCGGAGGAACTCTTTAGAGTTCGAAGTCCATTTTCTCAAGTGTAGACCGGCGGATGACAGAATTAGCGTAAGATCACGACGAATTTGAATCGCATTCTCCACCGAGTCTGCTCCCGAGACAACATCATCCACATAAGTGTCCCGCTGTAACACCGATGCTCCAAGGGGAAAACGGGGTGCAAACTCGGACGCCAGACGAGACATGCACCAAAGAGCCTGGTACGGCGCACACGAAACCCCATATGTGACCGTAAGTAGCCTGAAATCGCGAATAGGTAAATCAGCAGATTCGCGCCATACTACTCGTTGGTAATCAGCATCATCAGGGGTTACCAGGAATTGACGATACATTTTTTTTATATCTCCCGTGAAGACCACTTCGTGCCATCGAAAACGTATCAAAATATCAAAGATGCTTTTTTGGAGTTTGGGACCTGGCAACAACACGTCATTCAACGACCTACCCTCAGCATCTTTGGCGCTAGCATCGAACACTGTTCTTAGTGGCGTGGTGACTGATTCTGGGCGCAGGATACCATGGTGAGGGATATAGTAGAAAGGACCGACATTGGTGGTAGGAGGCTCCACTTCCTCCATATGACCACTCTCCAGATAATCTTTCATAAAGTCGACGTACGCTGACTGGAACTGGGCGTTCACTTTAAATTTACGCTCTAAGTGAAAGAACCGTTTCACAGCAATATCGCGAGAGTTAGAGAAGACTGGTTTAAGTTGAGGATCAGCAAAGGTCAGCGGGACAACCAATCTTCCCTCAGAATTTCGATAACTATTTGCTTCCATAAGCCTATCGCAAGCCACTTCAGTTTTCGAAAAGGCTACTGGTCTGGGCGGCTCGACACTTTCCAATTCCCAGAACCTTTTTATTGAGTTGTCTAGTGACAGGTTGGACACAAAAAAACAATTTTTACGACTATTGGCATTGTTGCCAAGGCGAGCGAATCCGGTGCCAATAGTGCACTCGCCCATCACTATCCACCCGAAGATAGTGGGGATAGCGACGGGTTGACCTGATGCACCCTTAACCAAACCAGGTCTGAGTGCCGACGCCAAAATGTTGACACTTACAAGCATGTCAACAGGCCCTGGTTTATAAAAACTAGGGTCGGCAAGATCCAAGCCATCTAAATGCTCCCATGATGAGGTATCAATAAAACCAGGTGGCATGTCGTGACAAATAGTCTGTAGCACAGCAGCTTCCACAACCAAATTGCTTGAGAAGTCCTGACTCTTGGGACTCAATTCACACATAACCGATCCAAGTGTTCTGGTAGAAGCTCTGCCAATTCCATCGACAGATTGGGCTTTTGGGCTCAGCTCTAGTCCCAGCCGGCGTGCGCACGACAAGGTCATAAAATTACAAGCGCTGGCGCTATCCAGCAAGATTCTAATTTCAACAAATTCGTTATTATTATTTTTTGCCAAAATCACAGCGGTAGAAAATAATGAATCGGTACTGGATGAATATGCGGCCAGAGCCACTGGCGGTGCCAATTCTTGGGATGTAGTGGAGATAGGAGCAGCTTCATCAAAATGCAACAAAGTATGGTGCCGTTGGCTACATTTTCCGCATGTTACTTTAGAGCTGCATTTTTTGACCGAATGTGCAGGCTTTAGGCACAAAATACAAAGTCTCCTTACCTTCACATCCCGGAACCTATTTGCTGGGTTCAGTTTCAGAAACTCCGGACAATTTTCTGGACCATGGCCTTCATTGGGGCAGAACTCACAAGTGGAGTCGGGGGATACAATTAATGATGTTCGATTTTTTGGTGCTGGCTTAGAGGTTGCGGGTGGCCCATGGCAGTTTTCTAGAGCCCGAGCACGTTTGTCCAAAAACTCCATGATGTCTTCGAACAGTGGAATGTCAATATCCGGGCTAAGTTGAAGCTCGAACGCTTCCCGAGTAGCCCCATCCAGCTTTGACCATACCAACTGAAACAGCATGAAATCCTGACTTGGAAGGGTGTACCTTGACAGTATGGCCAAATTCTCTGTGAATGTCCGATGAACCCGTTCCAACTCCGAGGCACTTTTATTCTTCACCAACTCACATTTTAATAACTTTTCATAGTAGGTGTTGGCAATGGTTCTCTTCCTATCATAGTATTTGTGCAGTGCATTGTATGCTGCCATATAGTTGCTGCCTGTCAGTGGATAATTCTTTATAAGATCAAAGGCAGCACCCTGTACACTTGACAGCAAATAATGTAGCTTCTCTACATCTGGCAACTCCCTACTGTGTATGAGCGAGTCGTATAGCTCCTTAAAAGACACCCAGTTCTCAAACCTTCCATCAAATGGCTTTAAAACTATCTTGGGCAATTTTGCCAACATACTGCCATTCTGGATAGTTGGTTTGTTTATCTGCTCACGTATTTTTGACAACCTTGACTTGAGACCTAATAATTTCTTATCAAAAGAAATGGTGTGCGAAAATTCATTGCTACGATCTGCCTTAGACGTACCTGACAATACGTAGATTTGCGCCGAGTGAAACTCTTTACTAATTATGTTGAGATCTTCTTCTGTTACCCCTTCGAGATCCGAGGACTCCAGAAATTCGATCCGCATATAGGAATAATCTCGAGCGATCCTGTATTTATCTCCGCCTTCGGTTTCCATTATTATTATTGAGTTGAGATTTCAAAAAAGTATTCTTTAACAAATGTAAACAAAACAAATACAAAGCTACGGCTATTTTGCCGTTTCCACTTCTTTTTTAGTGGCTACAACTGACGCCTATTTGTCAACCGAGCTTAGCAATACAAATAGATAAAACGAAAAAGTACATTTATGACCGTTGGATTGTTTTAAATACGTACCCTCAATATTTTTAGCGAATCTAAATAATATTGTCGGAACGGTAACAAACGACAAATTTACCGATTCCAATACTATCTTATAAACAAAACAATGATGCAAAATGAAATGATAAAGCGAAAATGAAAGCTAGTTAAATCCGGTTCGAATGACCAAATGTTCGATTGCTAGATTTATGAAATGGTGGATAAATGGACTGTAGATTTTTTGTTAATGAATGTTTGTGTGACTCCGAAATTGCGAGACACGAATGCAACGAAAGTGATTACAATCTTGGAGCGAGAATATGAGAGTAGGCGTGAATTGCGTGAATGAGGTGTATCGAGGGTGTTACGAAAAACCACTAACCTTTGAATCAGAGGCGCGTAGCAGTATTCAGCTCTTTCCAGAGTTCCTCGGGGCGTCACGGCTAAAACTATACCTTGGAGATCTGTACTTCACTGGGCGGGCAAGCTTAGCGTTAGCTTAGAGGGGCCGGTCGGAGCAGTAGAGCTAATATGTGGAGTCTCGTACAGCGTCGAAATTCACGTCAAACGCAAACAATTACACGCACCGCACAAATCCGTATCGTATTCTTATGATAATTACAACAACGACAATAAATTATAAATAAACCGAAAATAATAACGTAAAAATGTGTACTTTCAACTCGACTTTCCAAGAGGGAATGACATTATTTATTTCAAATCGCGGGAAAAACTAACGGTCATAAATGTACGCGGCGTGAGAAATGTCAGAGTCACGAATGTCAGATACGTCAACGACAAATCGCAACGTTACCTTTATAAAAGGTGATAGCCAATTCTGAACATTGGATAGTTTGTGTCCAACCTGTCACTAGACAACTCAATAAAAAGGTTCTGGGAATTGGAAAGTGTCGAGCCGCCCAGACCAGTAGCCTTTTCGAAAACTGAAGTGGCTTGCGATAGGCTTATGGAAGCAAAAAAACAATTTTTACGACTATTGGCATTGTTGCCAAGGCGAGCGAATCCGGTGCCAATAGTGCACTCGCCCATCACTATCCACCCGAAGATAGTGGGGATAGCGACGGGTTGACCTGATGCACCCTTAACCAAACCAGGTCTGAGTGCCGACGCCAAAATGTTGACACTTACAAGCATGTCAACAGGCCCTGGTTTATAAAAACTAGGGTCGGCAAGATCCAAGCCATCTAAATGCTCCCATGATGAGGTATCAATAAAACCAGGTGGCATGTCGTGACAAATAGTCTGTAGCACAGCAGCTTCCACAACCAAATTGCTTGAGAAGTCCTGACTCTTGGGACTCAATTCACACATAACCGATCCAAGTGTTCTGGTAGAAGCTCTGCCAATTCCATCGACAGATTGGGCTTTTGGGCTCAGCTCTAGTCCCAGCCGGCGTGCGCACGACAAGGTCATAAAATTACAAGCGCTGGCGCTATCCAGCAAGATTCTAATTTCAACAAATTCATTATTATTATTTTTTGCCAAAATCACAGCGGTAGAAAATAATGAATCGGTACTGGATGAATATGCGGCCAGAGCCACTGGCGGTGCCAATTCTTGGGATGTAGTGGAGATAGGAGCAGCTTCATCAAAATGCAACAAAGTATGGTGCCGTTGGCTACATTTTCCGCATGTTACTTTAGAGCTGCATTTTTTGACCGAATGTGCAGGCTTTAGGCACAAAATACACAGTCTCCTTACCTTCACATCCCGGAACCTATTTGCTGGGTTCAATTTCAGAAACTCCGGACAATTTTCTGGACCATGGCCTTCATTGGGGCAGAACTCACAAGTGGAGTCGGGGGATACAATTAATGATGTTCGATTTTTTGGTGCTGGCTTAGAGGTTGCGGGTGGCCCATGGCAGTTTTCTAGAGCCCGAGCACGTTTGTCCAAAAACTCCATGATGTCTTCGAACAGCGGAATGTCAATATCCGGGCTAAGTTGAAGCTCGAACGCTTCCCGAGTAGCCCCATCCAGCTTTGACCATACCAACTGAAACAGCATGAAATCCTGACTTGGAAGGGTGTACCTTGACAGTATGGCCAAATTCTCTGTGAATGTCCGATGAACCCGTTCCAACTCCGAGGCACTTTTATTCTTCACCAACTCACATTTTGATAACTTTTCATAGTAGGTGTTGGCAATGTTTCTCTTCCTATCATAGTATTTGTGCAGTGCATTGTATGCTGCCATATAGTTGCTGCCTGTCAGTGGATAATTCTTTATAAGATCAAAGGCAGCACCCTGTACACTTGACAGCAAATAATGTAGCTTCTCTACATCTGGCAACTCCCTACTGTGTATGAGCGAGTCGTATAGCTCCTTAAAAGACACCCAGTTCTCAAACCTTCCATCAAATGGCTTTAAAACTATCTTGGGCAATTTTGCCAACATACTGCCATTCTGGATAGTTGGTTTGTTTATCTGCTCACGTATTTTTGACAACCTTGACTTGAGACCTAATAATTTCTTATCAAAAGAAATGGTGTGCGAAAATTCATTGCTACGATCTGCCTTAGACGTACCTGACAATACGTAGATTTGCGCCGAGTGAAACTCTTTACTAATTATGTTGAGATCTTCTTCTGTTACCCCTTCGAGATCCGAGGACTCCAGAAGTTCGATCCGCATATAGGAATAATCTCGAGCGATCCTGTATTTATCTCCGCCTTCGGTTTCCATTATTATTGAGTTGAGATTTCAAAAATGTATTCTATATCAAATGTAAACAAAACAAATACAAAGCTACGGCTATTTTGCCGTTTCCACTTCTTTTTTAGTGGCTACAACTGACGCCTATTTGTCAACCGAGCTTAGCAATACAAATAGATAAAACGAAAAAGAACATTTATGACCGTTGGATTGTTTTAAATACGTACCCTCAATATTTTTAGCGAATCTAAATAATATTGTCGGAACGGTAACAAACGACAAATTTACCGATTCCGATACTATCTTATAAACAAAACAATGATGCGAAATGAAATGATAAAGCGAAAATGAAAGCTAGTTAAATCCGGCTCGAAGGACCAAATGTTCGATTGCTAGATTTATGAAATGGTGGATAAATGGACTGTAGATTTTTTGTTAATGAATGTTTGTGTGACTCCGAAATTGCGAGACACGAATGCAACGAAAGTGATTACAATCTTGGAGCGAGAATATGAGAGTAGGCGTGAATTGCGTGAATGAGGTGTATCGAGGGTGTTACGAAAAACCACTAACCTTTGAATCAGAGGCGCGTAGCAGTATTCAGCTCTTTCCAGAGTTCCTCGGGGCGTCACGGCTAAAACTATACCTTGGAGATCTGTACTTCACTGGGCGGGCAAGCTTAGCGTTAGCTTAGAGGGGCCGGTCGGAGCAGTAGAGCTAATATGTGGAGTCTCGTACAGCGTCGAAATTCACGTCAAACGCAAACAATTACACGCACCGCACAAATCCGTATCGTATTCTTATGATAATTACAACAACGACAATAAATTATAAATACACCGAAAATAATAACGTAAAAATGTGTACTTTCAACTCGACTTTCCAAGAAGGAATGACATTATTTATTTCAAATCGCGGGAAAACCTAACGGTCATAAATGTACGCGGCGTGAGAAATGTCAGAGTCACGAATGTCAGATACGTCAATGACAAGTCGCAGCGTTACCTATAAAAAGGTGATAGCCAATTCTGAACATTCCGACCACCAAAATGCGCAGTATTTTCCGCAACTTAATAAAAAAAAAATTATAATTAATCAATTTATAGAATTATGATACGAAACAATTTATCAACAAAAAAAAAAACAAATTTACAATTAACATAGCTAGATTTACCTAATCCTTTCAGCTAGAATTAGGTGGACTGGGCATCAGGTTCGATGTCCTCGTTCATGGGAAGGACACACAATTTGACCACAGGCCGTTTGCATTCTCCTGAAGCCGTCCTTAGAGTAACTACTCGGCAAACATTATCGGCTCCAAGATGGAGCTGCGTTACCCGACCGAGTTTCCACTTCATCGGACTGCATTGCTCGTTGGCAATGAGAACCAGAGTTCCAAGGACTATATTTTCTCGCGCATCCACCCATTTATGTCTCTGCTGCAGCGTGTGCACATACTCGAGGTGCCATCTCTGCCAGAAGTCCTGGTGCATTCGTTGGATGAGCCTCCATCGACGAAGAGGACTTACGTGCTTTTCTAGGATTGGTTCCTCAGGCAGAAGAGTCAAAGGCTCAAGTGTAAGAAAATGACCTGGGGTCAACTCCGAAAAATCATTTGGGTCGGAGCTTAGTGGTGAAAGTGGCCGTGAGTTTAACAAGGCCTCGATTTGAATCAGCAGCGTGTTAAACTCCTCATAAGTCAGGCGTTGCAAACCAACGACACGAGCGAGGTGAGTCTTAACCGATTTAACTCCTGCCTCGACTAGCCCCGAAAAATGTGGGCTACCAGGAGGGTTAAACGTGAACTCCACCTTCTCGGCCTGCGTCGCCTGCGACATTAAGTCTTTTAACAGGTTACTTGCTCCGACAAAGTTCGTCCCTTGATCAGATACCAATCTAGAGCAACGACCTCTACGAGCTATAAATCGCTTCAAACATGCCAAATATGCCTCCGAAGTGAGTTCTGATGCGAGCTCCAAATGGATTGCTTTGGTGGCTGTGCAAACAAAAACACATACATACGCTTTGTATGTTCTGACGCCACGACCACGACCAAGGGCTATGTCAAACGGCCCTGCGTAGTCCACTGAAGCCGATGAAAACGGTTTCAGTTGACTTAGACGATAACACGGTAAATTTCCCATCCGGGGAGGTGCGGACAGTCGTGGTTTTGCACGGAAGCATTTGACGCAGGATGACACCACGGAACGAATTGCTCGCTTTGACGAGAGGATCCAAAAATCCTGTGCGAGAAGACTCTGTAATGTCTGCGGTCCTGGATGTAAAAATTTCCTATGGTACTCGTCGATTAGTAGATAGGTCAGACGGTGAGTTCGAGGAAGCAGCAGCGGATGCTTCTGGCTATAACTCAGATCGCTATGCACGAGGCGGCCGCCCACCCTGAGCAACCCATTGGCATCTACGAAAGGACATAATTTTCTTAAGACTTTGGGGAGCAAATTTGGGTTGCCTTTATTTAGCGCACGAAATTCTGAAGCAAACACGACTTCCTGTACATGCTTCACTAAGAACTGCAACGCATGGTTAGTTTCGACAGCCGATAAGGCGCCAGTTGATTTCACCGATGCCTTTAAATTTTTAGAGAATCGGTAACAGTAGGCGACGATATTCACTATACGCGAAAGTGACGAGAACTTGTTTAAAAGTCCGTCGACAAAACCAATATTGTTTTCTGTCATAAAAGTCAATATTCTTCGCTCCTCGAGTGCGGACTCATTGTTTGCAGCGTACGAACTTTGCGGCCATTCTTCACGAGGGTTCAACAACCAGTTCGGACCCGACCACCATGACTGACACCGGATTAAATCTTCGGGCAGTAAACCTCGCGAACCGTGATCGGCTGGATTATCGGCTGTAGGAACATGTTGCCAGAATTCGGAGGGTATACCGTCTTGGATTTCCGTAACACGGTTGGCAACAAAAGTTTTCCAACGCGACGGACAGGAATTGATCCAGGTTAATGCAACGCTGGAATCTGACCAAGCGAAGAGGGCACCGACACGATGAAGACCATCTAGGGCGAGGGTTAACGAAGACATAAGCTCAGTCAGCAAGACAGCTGCCATCAACTCCAAACGAGGGATCGAGCGTTTGCGGAGGGGGGCAACTTTCGACTTGGCACAACAAAGTCGGACCTCAGTTGTCCCGTCACTGCACGACGCGCGGCAGTAGACAACAGCGCAATAACCTCGCTCAGAAGCATCACAAAAGCCATGAAGTTGAAGAGATGCAAACGAAGGAACCATTCTCCGAGGCAGTGCCACAGCACTCAGCGACGACAGTTGGTTCTTGACCTTAAGCCATTCAGACGAAATGAATTGAGGAGCATCCTCATCCCAGTCAACACCAGACAGCCACAATAGCTGCATTATATATTTGGCAAGGAATACGACAGGAGACAAAAGGCCTAACGGATCGAAGATCCGAGCTATGTCTGACAAGATGGACCGCTTTGTACACCTCTTTTCGAGCGCAGCTGTTCTGAATGTGAGCTGGTCTGCGGTGGGAATCCATAACATTCCGAGGATTTTCAAGGACAAATCCTGAAGGTCTTCAAAGTTGCACATCTTTTCCGAGTACAACTCGGACGGCGGCAAGTCGCGGAGGAACTCTTTAGAGTTCGAAGTCCATTTTCTCAAGTGTAGACCGGCGGATGACAGAATTAGCGTAAGATCACGACGAATTTGAATCGCATTCTCCACCGAGTCTGCTCCCGAGACAACATCATCCACATAAGTGTCCCGCTGTAACACCGATGCTCCAAGGGGAAAACGGGGTGCAAACTCGGACGCCAGACGAGACATGCACCAAAGAGCCTGGTACGGCGCACACGAAACCCCATATGTGACCGTAAGTAGCCTGAAATCGCGAATAGGTAAATCAGCAGATTCGCGCCATACTACTCGTTGGTAATCAGCATCATCAGGGGTTACCAGGAATTGACGATACATTTTTTTTATATCTCCCGTGAAGACCACTTCGTGCCATCGAAAACGTATCAAAATATCAAAGATGCTTTTTTGGAGTTTGGGACCTGGCAACAACACGTCATTCAACGACCTACCCTCAGCATCTTTGGCGCTAGCATCGAACACTGTTCTTAGTGGCGTGGTGACTGATTCTGGGCGCAGGATACCATGGTGAGGGATATAGTAGAAAGGACCGACATTGGTGGTAGGAGGCTCCACTTCCTCCATATGACCACTCTCCAGATAATCTTTCATAAAGTCGACGTACGCTGACTGGAACTGGGCGTTCACTTTAAATTTACGCTCTAAGTGAAGGAACCGTTTCACAGCAATATCGCGAGAGTTAGAGAAGACTGGTTTAAGTTGAGGATCAGCAAAGGTCAGCGGGACAACCAATCTTCCCTCAGAATTTCGATACCTAATATATTATATACTCGTGATGTACCTAGGTGTATATTATATACCTAGGTACATCACGAGGTACAGTTTGAGAACATTTGGCTTTTAGTATGAAATTTGAAAAAGGGTTGAGATTAAAACTTTAATTATGTTCGTCTTACGCCGTCAAATGTTCATTGGTAAAGACGGAACGTTGAAATAAATCCTAAACTACTAGAAATAGCCATATTTACAAGTAATTACTAAAGTATCCATTAAAAATAATAAACAAATCTTCCAATTTAGCACTCGTATCTGCCCTGTAATTAAATTTACAGGACACGGGGAAAGATGAAATCACTCGAGTAGCCTCCGAAAAAAACACTGCGCCAGAAAATTGCACTTTAAACACAACTACGCGTTCTCAGCCGGGAACATTGACTGAAGTGTGTGACGTAACAAAATTGTGGCTTCGATAATGTTGCCAGCACTGCAAAAAGTACTCTAAATCTTGTATTATTGACGACTTTTTGTCTTACCCCTTTTTACATCTTGCCAACTCACCCTACAAAAAAATCCGGAAAAAACTAGCTTTCGGTTAAGATAATTAAGTAGGTATAATATTTAAGAGAAAAGAATCCACTTATTCATTGGTGCAAACCGAAAATTTCTACGCCTTCTAATTTTTGGGTTTTAAGAAGTTTAGTTGAGTGAAAAAACCGCACAAAACGCAATGCGTGCGCGTTGAAGTCTTTTGTATGCTACGCCAATCCCTCGTAGCGTCGTAGCACGCTCTACGGAATTTACCTCTAAAATATTTATTTATCTCTACCTAAGGCCCTACAAACACGATGTATCGAAAAATAAAATAAATATCTATACGAAAAATGATAAATTCACCAACCTATTTATTGGTGAAAACTGCATCTCTCTACGATCTCTTTATGTTTGGAGATGTGAGGAGTCCTAGATTCTAGCCAATAGTGGCCAACTGTAATTTCTTACATGATTTCGTCTTTCAGATTCAGCAATCAAGGCAGAAGATTGGGACTAATAATCAAAACTCTACTGAACCAATTCACCAAACAGGAACAGCTAGACGAGGTAATTTTTTGTAGATGTCTTTATAATTAGGAGATAGGATTAAATTTATAATTATATCAAATACCTACATTTAATAATGCTGGTAACTAAGATTATACATGTTATGGCCACTAAATACCTAACTGTAAAAGCATCACCTCACCTCAAAAACCTGTACCACTGGCTGGACCCCGGGTCGCCTTATTGGCTTTATCTCATCGGGGTTGTGCCCATAATCCCCTCGCTGGGCATGCGGGTTGGGGATCGCAGTTCGGTGGTAGAAGCATTGCTGCCGGCCCATCGGTGGATATCCCTTAGTCGCCTCTTATGACACCAGCGGGATGAGTTGGGGTGGTGCAAATTCAAAGCTGGCACCACACGACAACAACAACTGATATAGGTTATTAAATTAAATGCTGAAAAGACGATCGTCGTTTTGGCAATCAATTTATCTTTAGCGACTCTGTGCTCATAGCGATGTTTGAATAAAATCGGTGCTGCTTTTTATGGTGGTTTAAAGAAAAATATATTGGTAAAATTAGCCGGTGCACGTTTAATTTACCTACACTTATTTTTAATTCCCAGTTCCTGGTGTGGCACGAAAAGAACAAGAAGTATCTAACGGAAGCGACTCTCGCGGTCTCTCAGGCCGTGGAGAAGGCTCGCGTCAACATCGACTGGGTCGCACGCAACCGGCAGGTCCTGGTGGACCAGCTGCGAGAGCGCGCGTAAGATGTACACCTGATATGGGGATAGCAGCAGAAGTAGATGGAATAACGTAGACGAAGTCTGTAGCATGAGAAGTAGACAGAATAGTCTAGGGTAGAATGTAGAATGGGGAAAAATTACATAACATGAAATTATTGAAAATGTAGAAAAGGTATTCAAATTTTTGGGATGTTCTGTGTTTTTTTCGCCTATTCTACCTTGATTACCCTAGACAAGGCAATGTCCTATGCTAAGCATGTAGAAGTAGACACAACAGTTACTTAGTTACAGTGCATATTAGAGCATTTTATGACAGTTATATTTAAAAACCTGCATTCTGAATGGGACCAATATTAATGACAGATAGAACAGTTTTGATGTATTAAAGAGTAGTTGTGTATGGAAGCAGATAGGTACTTCATTCTTGTTTGTAATTTTAAACCAGTGACTTAGAAATTGTTTTCCTATTTTACCTGTATTCATTTACCTAGTATATAACCAGTAATTAGCGATTTTAACGATTGTAACATAGATCCTCGTAAAATTTAGATTTTATTTTAATTTTTTTGTTTTATACTGTTTTAGTCCGCTGTCAACGTGGTCTGCGTCGGACGAACTTAAATTCTCAATATACATAGAATGCTTGGAATCTATCGACGAACCTGTAGTTAGTATTTCAGTTTAGAAAGTAAATATAATCCTATTTTACTATAAAAACTATCGTAGTTTGACGAATTCATTACGGATGTAAGCGGGTTAACTACGAACCATATTAAAGATAGTGTTCTTCCAACTTAAATAAGGTTTGTAGTTAACCCGCTTACATCCGTAATAAATATAATCCTATTACATCCCATACAATTATAAAATCGCTAAGCTTATCGGAGTTTATCTATAGGTACATAGTGTGGTTAATAAACAAGAATCGCTTACCAGAATCCATCTCAGAAAACACTTTAGTTGTAAACGCGTTTACAAAATTATGTGTAGCGATTTTTGTGGTTGACTGTATAACTTAATCTTCTTCGTAATTTATAGGAGAACAAAATAGCTTTATTGATATTGATTTAACAGTCAGAAAGCTCCTCAAAAAATGACGATATGTACCTACATAACATTTTAATTATGAAAACTATCGTTGTTTGACGAATTCAATATTAATGTAAGCGGGTTAACAACGAACCTTGTTTGTGTTGGAACACCCAACGTTTCATCCCTTATCGAGGGTCATCATCAGGATGATTGCGGCTCTAGACGCGCGCGCTCCGCGTCCCTTCTTCGTACACTGGTAAGGGATGAAATGTTGGTGTTCTTCCAACACAAACCGCTTCAATTAATAATAAACATTTTAACCGTTTATGAATTTTAACAAAATAATCCAGTTTTGGACGACTTCGGCGTTTGTTCTGAGTGTATGCTTTCTTGACTGTCGTTCTTGTGTTGTGTAGATAGCTTGTTTTTGATGATGACATAATTATTTTACTACACGACATATTTTTTTATAAATCAGCATTGTAAATAATGAGATTAATAATTCCGTCCTTATGTTATAATTATTTAATTGAGCACTTGTTACACTGAGAATAAATAAATTTATTTTAATTCGATTTTTATTATTCTTCTAAGTGCCTTCTACTAAAGTACGATTCTACGGGTCTACATAGTCCACATTTTCTACTTCCTACTCATATTATAAAGGCAAAAGCATGCATAAAATTTAGTCATTACAATTCAGATAAGTTCTTCCAGACAAAACTTTTTGAATTGATCAGTATTTAAACTGTTTCTGTCTGTTTCTTTAAGATCAAATTATTAAGTCCATTGCTATTTTAGTGCTGTCAAATTAGTTTTATTTACGCCAATATAGAACTAGCTCCTGAACGCGGCTTCGCACGCTCTTTTCTGGGATAAAATTCCAATTTACATTAAAATTCGATCCGCCGTGAAAAGGTTACAGACAGAAATACATTTGGTTTTATAATATCAATATGGAAGTATGTATTTATCACACTAAACGACAATATGAGTGGGACGCGATATTTAACACAAGGGACGCTAATACAATTTACTTTTTATTATTTTCAAGTTAGTAGACTCGAAGAACTTAACCTAACTTACAAATTCTTTTGCAGACAAGATGTATTCGACGACCGAGCTCTGCGAAGCAAGGGAACCAAAGTATTTAGTATAAAAATCAGTTGTATCATATATTTAATCCTGAAAATTCTATGATATTACCACTTAACTGTACCTACTATAAAAACTATCGTAATTTGACGAATTAATTGTGTATATATGCGGGTTAACTACGAACCTTGTTTGTGTTGACCCTGAAAAAATCCATCAAAAGCATTCAAACGTGGGTGTTCTTCCAACACAAGTGGTTCGTAGTTAACCCGCTTAAATGTTTAATGAATTTCTCATACTACGATATTTTTCATTCATAATTAATTAAAGTTGTACTTATTGTAAATGTCTCAATAAATAAAAGTCATAAGTTAGATTCTACATTTAATCACAAAAATATCATCTTGATATTATTACAATAACATTTATATTCGACAATTTCTAATCTTACACCGATCAATATAATCTGAAACTTTTTGGACGAAACCGAAATATTACTCCATTATTACAACGAAAATACAGCTTCTGTCTAACAAAAACTTCCTTACACTTCTAATTTTATAATCAGAACTTGGGAAGTTCCTTGGGGGTAGAATGTACACTCGTGCCCTTAAAATCCCTAAAGTACCACCTCCATAAACGTACCACCGGCTTTATAGTCGTCATGTCACTTGATTCTATGACTCTATGAGCGTGTGACATGGCGATTTGTGGCTCGCTGCGAGACATTCGCACTTGGAGGTGTTCCTTTGCAAATTTAGAATTTTAACCCTTCCGAAGATTGTAATATTCACAAAAAAGGAATTACCTACTTTTCAAAGTACAGTTCTAAATGATAAAGTAAATACAGAGCACTATAAACTACTAACTTAAAGAACAGGATCGAAAATGAGTTCATATCATAAGAGATGGCAGTATGCAGTCTCGCTCAGCCCACCAATTACAGTAGCAAATGGCAATGGGGAACGCAACAATGGGGATCATTTTGGCAGCTTTAATGGTATCTAAATCTTATAAAACTTGAATACTTAGGTGAAACTTTTTAGCTTAAATATTCCTCCTTTTAAGTTTCAAAAGATTTGGACAGCTCTAAGGCTGCCAAAATGATTCCCATTGTTGCGTTCCCCATTGCCATTTGCTACTGTAATTGGTGGGCTGATCTTGAACTGAGCAGGACAGCATGAGAAATAACGTCAATCTCAATCCTAGTCTATAAGTACGCAATGTAATGCAAGTACACATCGGTTCTACATTTGATTATTGTGCAACATGCCTATAACCTTCAATATTTTACATCGGTGGTTTACTTCTTTACTTCTGTCGTGATTTTGAAGGTATGTTAGTACATACAAATCAAGTTAAATTGAAACTCGTAAATAAAATCATATTTCTATTTATTTTATACAAAATGCATAAAAATGCTTTTCCATGATTGCTATAGCGATCTTTGGATTCACCAACCAATCAATCTATTGGTGCATCGATCGATTTGGGGATATGAACAAATAGATTTTAGTACCAACAAGTAATACCTTGTTGAAATTATTAGTTAAAATAGACCTTTCGCACACTTAATAAAAACTCAGGTGTGGGGAAGGCCTAAAGGTTGGCGCAGATCTAGACCGCACCACTACAGCACGGCACAAAAATGTGCATTCAAATATGGGTCGTAATATTTAGATGCATTTTAATCAACAGCGGGCAACTTGCTTGAAGCTTGCGTAAGCCATTTTGTCACTGTAAAATGTATCTAAAGATAACGAGTATAAGCCCATATCTGAATGCTCATTATTTTGTTGTGCGGCAGTGGTGTGGGACGTAAGAGCGCCAACCTTTAGAGCTACAGCAGACAATCAGCATTCTTAAGTTGCTACATTTTGGATTTTGGTACGTAACAATTTATCAGCTATTTGAGCTTCAATCTAAACTATCTCGTGTAGCTCTAAATATTATAAACATAACTAAATTATAATAAACTTAAACACTAAGTTTTGGACGTGTTACATAGTAAATAATGTAGACATATTCGTATTTCTTGCAAGTAAAAATCTGCATTGGATGAACCCCTATTGCAATAACTTTTTAAATGTTATGTTCGTCATTCTATGTTACTATCCGATTTTGATCATTATTTTATCCCCAAGTGATCCTATATTTGCGGGGTTACTTTTTGTCCCGTTTAATTTCAACATACATTGGCGAACTTTTTTAATTAAACATTTAATTTGTAACACGTCCTTATCAATTATAAGACTTAAAACTAACTAATAGTCGAGAGGTTAAAATCCATGTATGTGTACCTTTGTAGGTAACATTACAGTTGCCGACCATTTCATACAATACCGTTCTAAGCTGAAGAGTCACTATCACTCAATATGGGAGGCCACAACTGGACATAGGGTGGACAGACAGAACTTATTTTAATCGTAAAATTTTGTATAGAGGGTAGCATCGGCCACCACTTCATTTTTTTTTAATCGCGGCGCGTCTGGTTTCTGAGAAATTCTCATAAGTAAATAATTGTTGCTCTTTGTATTTTTTTTCAAATATCAAAACTGACGTTTGAGGACATTGTATTATATAATTTTTTATTTGTATAAGTGTCTTCTATACATATCTCAATAAACATTATAACTTTCATTGTCCGCCGCGATACAAAAATACAATGTGTTGGCTGGTGTTAGGGCCAAAATCTTCAAACCAATTTCAATAAAAATTAAGTAATGATGTGTGAAACGATCGCAACTGGTAGGCAGAACAAAACAAAACTATTTACAGGTTAGCTATGTCTATAAAATAAAAAAACAGCTGCGCAAAATTAACAGAAACATTTCTGTAGGTCTAGGCACGTGGATTGTTGTCTAGGGTAGAATGAGAGATAAACTACGTCACATCATCATCGAATGCGTAATATGTTTGAAATTAATTCCTTCAACTTCAATAATTTACGCAATTTGTATTTGTATTTATTTATTCCATCGTAGGTACACTTGTTGTCCTTACATTCTATATTTAAGTACTATTTTAATTTTAATAATACATATAGGTTTCGTTATAGGAAACACCAGAAGATACAAAGGTAAAGAAAAAAAACAGACAGACATGACTGAAAAAATAAATAAAAATAATTAGTTGGAATCAAAAGTATGACAATGCGATGTCATTCTTCTCTATTCTGCCCTAGACAACAATCCCCGTGGTAAGCCTACTGATCTTTTTATTATAAAAACTATCGTAGTTTGACGAATTCATTTCGGATGAAACGTGGGTGTTCTTCAAACCAAATAAGGTTCGTAGTTAACCCGCTTACATCCGTAATTAAATTCTGATTTTCTACAAAATAGATAGAGAAAAACAGTGTAATGTCGTTAAAAGCTTCTGCTCCTAGAAAGAAAGAAATCCTAGAAGACGACCGATGTGGTGCAGCAGAGAAGGTCCGCGGGTTCGATTCCCGCCTTGGGACAAATATTGTTACGTTCTCCAGATATTTGTTCCGGGTGTTCTAAGTATTTTCTACGTATAATAAAAATAAATTTCTATGTAATGTATTGTATTAAGGGTCCGGCGACGGATGAATTTCCCATACAAACGTAGTACCAAAATGATTTGTTATTTGAGAATATTTTCACCATGGTTTGCTATTATTTGTATAAGAAAAGTATTTATTTAGGTTCCTGACACAAGCTTATTTCAAAATACTTATCTACACAAATACGAAGAAAACATTCATTCTTTAATGTAAAAATGCGAATCGGTTTAATTTCATTTGAGAAAGGTAGGTATTTTGAAAAAAAATTGTGGCAGGAACCTAGATAAATACTATTTTAATGCAAATTATAGCAGACCACGGTGAAAATATGCTCAATTTACAAATCATTTTGGTATTACGTTTGTATAGGAAATTCATCCGTCGCCGGACCCTTAAGTATATCAGTCATCTAGTATCCATAAAACAAGCTCTGCTTAGCTTGGGGGCTAGATGATGTTGTGTGGATCGTCCAGCATTTTTTTTTTATAAAAAGGACGTAGGTAGAATCTAGAAAATCCAGATTCAATTCTACTAGATTCACAATATAGACATAGCTTTGGTCTCTTCGGACAATTCATAGCATTATTTTACGATAACTCTATATTACAAATCATTATATTTGAATCTTCTACAACCTAAGATGAAATAATAATCTGTACAGATAGATTTTGTTTCATTATATTACCGATTTAAATCTTTTAATATAAGTCGTGTAAATGAAGAATTTTTCAATCCCATTCTTTATCTACTCGACGTTTATACAGCTGTGTAAAACGTCCCATTTTTGAGAAATTAGTATAAAATTAAGGTGGGTAATATTTTTTCTTGAAATACACCTAATTTTAACCGTCTTTATTCTGTAATACATAATTATGACGGTTCTATCTTATACTCGTTTAGTCTTCCATGAGAGCGCATCTTTGACGGTAATTTTTTTTTCCTGGCATGCATAGTGAACATTTTCTTTGTTAAATTGATTTAATATCTTCTTTAAGCGTTAATGTTAGTACACACAGCAGTCCGTTTTACATGACCGTTTTATCGTATACGTTTTTATTCGGCGATGACGGATGTAGTTCAACTTCTTGTCTGATGGCTCTGCGTCTGTGTCGATGACCGTTACATAATAGAATTGCAAGCTTTACGGAGTGCGCATTAATAAACTTTTATGTATTGTGTGAGCGAGTTCAGACATGACAGTATTCCAGATCCAGTAAATGTTTGCGATTCGCTCATACAACTACATCCGCCATCGCTAAATAAAAACGTGTACGATAAAACGATTGCTGTGTGAACGCACCCTAAGGGTGCTTTATACTGGAGTTTTGCTTGTAAAGGCGTGAATCGTGTTAAATCCAACCAATCACACTCAAGGCACTGCCTCACTACCGGTCACATATTTTTGTAGACAAAGGGGGAAAGAAAAATTGGTGGAAAATATATTACGACCCTATTGATATCATCAAGTTCGAAACAGTTTTAGTTTTGATAGCTATCCATAATTCCATTCATCTCTCGTATTTGAACTTAACACGTTTTTCGCTGCGCACACGCAATCATGCTATGTTGAAGTATTTGTTTTTAGTCGTGATCATGCTGTTAATGTTATCAGTTTTTGTTAAAAATTCATTGTCTTGTTCTCAATAAATATCTTGGATTCCATAACCGGCAGTAATTCACGTACACGTGTATATTTGACACAACAACACAGGCGGACATACTGTGTTTCTACATAAGGATGCAGGTTCTCTTGGGGTCCTGTTCCACCGGCGACAGGGGCACGGCGATGGGTCCCCGGGGCACGGGGCCCGCCTTCAGGGACTCCGGGGCGTCGGCGGGGTCCGCGGCCACGGGGGCCGTGAGAGGCAGGTCGCTGTTGATGCCGCACGTCTGTGGAGAATTAGAATTGGCTACTTTAAAACATGGTTTTTATTCATTTAGTTAGTTACATGTAGCTTAAAATACCTAAATGAGCAGAAACATTATGATTAAAGCCAAAAGCTATGGCGCTTATTAGGTGAGGCCTATGTCCAGCAGTGGACTAATATATGATGAGCAGAAATATTGGTGATAAAATATTTCATTTATCAAAAATCAAAAACTCTTTATTTACAAAAATATAAGTAATGGATGTATTATGGAATACTTAGAGCCTTATCACACTAGCGGTTTGCGAGCGGCTGCGGGGCGGAGCGGGCGCGTAGCGTATACGTCGCGAACACGCCGCGGCTGCGCAGCGAATGCGTCGCCGATACGCTGCGGACGCGCGGCGTATTCGCAACGTTTGACGTTCGTACAATACACTCAGTAACAAAATGGATGCCGACGAGGAGACACTGCTGTTGGCTTTGTTACTTCGAAGACGCCGGAGACGAAAACGAAAGCATCAACGAATTTAGGAGGATCCATTATCAATCAATCGAATGGAAGAGAGCGACTACTTTATGTTGTTTTGCAAACGAATAAAAAATATGTATGTACTAAAACACTTGTACGAGACAGTACAAAATGGCGTCCACGCTGCTATCCGGAACGAATTCGCTGCGCCTCCGCGGCGTATTCGCTGCGCATCCGCGGCGTATTCGCTACGCATCCGCGCCGTATTCGCTGCGCGCCCGCTCCGCCCCGCATCCGCTCGCAAACCGCTAGTGTGATAAGGCTCTTAGTGGATTCTTTTTAACTTTTTTCCGCTAGTAGAATCAAATAAGACTTTATTCTTTTTTGATAACTAGTTTCTGCCCGCGGCTTCGCACGCATTGTTTCTATGGAAACGTTTAAAGGTGATTTCTATTCCATGGCAACTGATTTATAGGATAAAAAGTATAGCCTATGTTTGATTCGAGGATTGGCATTACCTGTATGCAAAATTTCAGCCCGATCGGTCCAGTAGTTTTGGCGTGAAGAGGTAACAAACATCCATCCATCCATCCATCCATCCAAACTTTCGCATTTATAATATTAATGTGATAATTAAGTATGAACTTTGACTATTTATCTGATTTTTTTTTGTTAAAATGATTTGATTTTGAGGTAAAACATTGATGTTGAGGTAAAACTCCAAAACAGACATCATCGCTTTGCTACATCCCAGCGACTCGCTATATAGCGCTTGCGTTTGGGGAGGCTTGAGTCCAGCGGTGGGCTAGTATAGGCTGTAGATGTGATAATGGTACTGACCTCAGTCGCCCTACGAGTGTTTAATCCTCGGAGAGGCACAGAGACTTGCACTAAGCCGTGGCGGTCGCGGCGGCGTAAGCATCGACCGACTCAGCCCGTGGATTAAATATCAGACGAGTAAGAGAACTTACCAGAGGAATTTATCACCTCAAAAAAAAAAAAAAAAGAATTCGCCTGTCAAGCGTGGGGTATTGGTGATTAAACCTTAACGATAAGGACCACCGACACTTATCCGGGGAGGTGTTCACTTATCCGGGGAGGTGTTCCCTTATCCGGGGACGTGTGTCCAGCAGGGCTATTCAGACTATTCGCTACCGAGCGAGGACTCGGTAGTGAATAGTCTGAATAGCCCTGCTGCCCAGCCACATGGAATGTGACACAGATTTGCGCGAAATTCAAATATTTTAGGGGCTTTTAATATTTTCTGCGTTCTGCAAGTAATTAAACTAGCAGAAAAGTAGTTTTCCATAAATCATAAAACATTTTCTATGAACCCATGTTTTAAGAAATTCGGATTTAGTGCTACTTTTGGAGCAATTATTAATATTAGAGTTTTAGTACTTAAAATCAACATAATACCAAAACAAACATTTTATCACAGTTTATTGTAACATAGGTTCATAAAAAATTGTCTACTATTTGTGATAAACTACTTTTCTGGGAGTTAAGTTCCTTACGGAATTCAGAAAATATTAAAAACCTCTAAAATATTAGAATTTCGCGCGAAACTGTGTGATTCCGTGTCGAGGACTCGGTAGCGGTGAGTCTGAATAGCCCTGCAGCAGTGGGCTAGTATAGGCTGCAGATGAGGTCAGCACCAAACTGCAGATTAGAACTTATAAAAAAGAGCGCATATCATCAGACGATAAATATACAATGTATTTTCGAACCTTGATCAAACGAAATGTGCTGATACATGACATTAATTTATCGATAAATATCGGATAAAAAAATTATATGTTGGCTATTTAAAAAAAAAGCAGATTTAATAAATTTTTTTACGAAAACTACTTCATCTGGTATTTTCTTCGTTTCTGTTTGAGTAAACGGTGTATTTTATTCAAAGTAGTCTCATTTGAAAGCTAGATGGTTTACCTAGCTAAGAAAATTAAAAAAAAAATAAAATTTCGGTACATAAGCCTAGTAAAAATTATTTAGTTTGTAGCAATTTAACAAAAAAAACGATTTTATTTTATCTTGGATCTGTAACTTTAAAACTGGATTATTGAGGTGTACTTTTTTGCATGTTGTATTTAGTCTTCATAATTTATTCTACAAATCCTCCAAAAAGTATGGGTCTACTTCTTTTCGGTGTCATGTTATTCGCCATTTGAATAAGGTACTTTCTGCCTTGTACAAAGATCAACAGGAATCTACATTCTGCACGCTTTGAAAATGGAAGTGATAAACATTCCTTTTTAAAAAAAATTCACAGCACACTCATTTCAAATTGGTTATTGGTATCTCAGTTTATTCTTGTATCGATTCTTGAATACGCTAAATTATTTTTATCGTAATGACTTCTACGTTGGATGCGTTGTCTGCTCGCGAATTAGCGGATATTCATTATGTTTATGGATTTTGCAATGGCAATGCTCGTGCTGCCGCGCGAGAATATCATGAGCGTTTCCCGACAAGACCTGCCATTGACTACTGAGTATTCATAGCCGTACATCAAGAGTTCAGTGAGAATGGACTACGACGCCTACCTCGTGAACGTGCTCCCATTCTATCAGCAGAAATGGAGGAACAAGTGCTGCGTTTGGTCTATCAAGATCCTACCACTAGTACCCGTACCCTTGATCGTTTGATCAAGGTTCGAAAATACACATTGTATACAATAAATTACCCAGTGACTTAAAAACTTTATCATATAATTTACTTAAAATAAAACTAAAATCATGGCTTATGGATAAATGTTTTTGACGTTAAGGAATATTTAAATTTTAAAAATTGACATTTTATGACATTACACTATTTTTTTTTGTTTGTACTCTCGTTTTGAACAAAAAAAATTGTTTGTGATATCAGTTATTTTAATTATAATGTTATATACAGCCCTAGTTACTAATTAATTTTGCACGCCTAGACGAGGCAGAATGTATTGGAGTGTTATTTTTATTATTAAGACCTATTCATTGTTCGATACATCGATCACATAGGTAGGTTATTAGCATCATCAGCAGTTTGACCTAAGTAGGTTACTCGTGCCGCGAGCGCGGACCGGGCGCCTACGGAGGTCAGTGCATCAGCAGCGAGCGATCATCCAAACCGCACTCATTAACATCATATTAGTCGTAGTTTTATACAATACAGCTATTGTTCTATATACTCGACTTTTATATCATCATCCCGGGAAGAGCTAGCCGCGATTCCTACATGGTCCTTCGAGCCGCATTCCTACACTAATATAAATATATAATAATAATAATAATAATATAGCCTTTTATTCAGACCTTAAATAACACTTTTTAACTTAAGAAAATAAAAGTATAACTAAATTAAAATTAGATTAAACTTAACCTAGTATTTGTATTATATAGTATTTGTTGTTTATTTATTTTTTGCAGATCTGTTTGCCAATCGGCAAAGGCCTCCTCCAACCTTTTATTCCTACACCTACATTCCTGCAAATAAATGATTTCTGATTATGATTATGATATGGTACTGACCTCAGCAGCCCTGCGCGTGTTGAATCCCGAGAAGTTGAGCAGCCGCATCCGCTTGGAGTGCGCGTGTAGGGTGGACTCGGTCAGCTTGGGCGCGGGGGGCTCGGGGGCAGCGGGGGACGCGGGGGGCGCGGGGGAGGGCTCCTCGGAGGGCTTGCGCTTGCGCCCGTACACTGCGTTAATCGGACGGGTTTCGGATAATACTGGAAGTTAAAATTGCTAGGTAACATCAAAACAAAAAATTGGTGTTTATACATAAATTAATTGAATTCAAATTAGACTAAGTAAAATAGATGAGAACCCTTTGCCTAGACAAACCTAACATAGGCTTTAAGGCATTACTAACCAACCTATGTAATGATCTTTTATGAATAAATGATTTATCTATCTATCTATCTGTCTGTTGTGTCTGTATGTTTTTACAAAAACTAAAAACAGACTGCCAATTCATTTTATCTTTACACTGTTATTTTTTTTAGTTTTGCGTGAATTAGTAATTCTTCAAGAACATTTTTTTATATCCGTCATACAGCATACTCAAAACATAATTAAATCATCGAATAACACCACTGAAAAGAATAATAAAACAAAAGTTGACCGACATTATAACTAGATGTTTTAGTTTCTCGAACTAACTATGGAAAAAAACTATATTATGTGAAGGCGCACAGCTTTACAATAAATTACCATCCCAAATTAAAAGTGTAAGCTCATTTAATGCGTTCAAACTCAAATTAGCTCGACATATCATAAATGATGATTCACTCCTTATTAAGTGAACACATTAAATGAGTCAGTTATTGAACGACCACAACCTATGTATCTATACTTAACATAAGAATCCTGTTCTCATGTAAGTGACATTATATAATTTGTCTTTTTGAGAATAAATGAATATTAAACCTTAAACCTTTTTTATTTATACAGTTATGTTAGCCTATGGCGAGTACACTAAAACTTACAAGATAGATTCGTAAAAAAATTCGTGAAATGCTAAGTGCACCAACCTCTTACAGGCCGACACAGCATGCAAAAGAAAACATAAACAATGAACACTCTAATACTTAGCAGTAGATAAAGTGGAGATTAAAAAAGCTTATTCGTCTAACATGCTTACTTGCTTAAAAACATATGAGAAACAAAAAACAACAGAAAATAACAAGGTGGTACGTAATTAACACATTATACAAGGTATTAAAGTAAAGTATAAACCCAGGGAAGATGTTCAAAAATAAAGACATCGTTAAGTTATTTAAAGGTACTTACAGATGTCGCTGCTAACAGTGAACGAGCGCTAGACGCGTTGACGAGAATGTTTAGTGATGATATTTGATTTTGATTGTAACAATCTAACGATCTCCCTATGATCGAATCTCAGGAGGACTATACCATTAGTTTCGGCTATGCCGGATTTTTGATATTCTTTGAGTTGTTGTGTGGTTGGTGTGGTCTTTTCTTTCGCAAATTAATTTAGGTAGGAGGGTAATTTACTTAATTTACCTTATTTAATTAATTTTAAGTCTATTGTTTACTTTCTCTGATTGTAAGTAGGAACAATTTGTGGGAGGGCGGGCGGTACACGCAAATCACATTTTGTTGGATCTTGTCGGAGGAGGTTCTGCGCGGAATTGTTACTAAATATTGTTTCATCCTAATATTATTCTATGAGTTTGTTTAGTGACCAAGAAGGTGAGACTCGGATGACCCGTCAACAGATTCGTTTGATTATTTGACGACCTCTGTGGCGCAGCGGGCGAAGGTCCGCCTGAGACGCAGGAGGTTGCGGGTTCGATTCCCGCCTCGGAACAAATTTGTGTACGAACTGCAGAAATTTGTTCGGTTGGTCTGGTTGTTTTCTATGTATAATAAAAAATATGTATATAAGTAGTGTATTGTATTAAGTATATCAGTTATCTAGTACCCATAACACAAGCTCTGCTTAGCTTGGGGCTAGATAATGCTGTGTGAATTGTCCAGCATTATTTATTTATTTATTTATATTTATTATGCTAGCTAGTCGCAACCGTCCACTCGGGACACCCCTGTCACCGCCGTTTCCTTTTGCCAATTGCCAAAGTGATAAGTTTTTTTTTTTTTTTTTTTTTTACTGTAGTCTAGCATACATTTCTAAATACACTAGAATAACATTACAATCTAGCCATAGATTTGATTAATGGGTAATTTTGTTTTAACTTTATTTTATACATACATTACTCAGTGATAAGTAATACCGTCATCTTTCATACCCGTGGATATCCCCTGGTTAAGTATGAATAAGTAGTAAAGTAGCTGCGCCCCACCGATTAGCCCTCGAGGAAATATCAGAAATTTATTGCACACCCCCCGGGGCAGTTTTGTAAAATAAAAAGTACGTGGTTCACGATTTACTAAAGTAATCGTAAGTGTAAACACTTTATTTATACAGAGTTTTGAGTGAATCGAACCAAGGAATAATAATTCTCCATATAATTTTACCATCCTTTTTAACCCTCACAGAGAGAATTTTTTGAAAATTAGATATCTTCTATCCTATGAGTTATTCTATAACCTAAATAAAATAAATAATACTGGACAATTCACACAGCATTATCTAGCCACAAGCTAAGCAGAGCTTGTGTTATGGGTACTAGATAACTGATATACTTAATACAATACTACACAGATAGAATTTTTTTTATTATACATAGAAAACACCCAGACCAACGGAACAAATTTCTGCAGATCGTACACAAATTTCGAAACAAATTTGTGTACGATCTGCAGAAATTTGTTCCGTTGGTGGGAATCGAACCCGCAACCTCCTGCGTCGCAGGCGGACCTTCGCCCGCTGCGCCACGGAGGTCGTCACGGATTAATGGGATAAACTGTCTACACACCGAATTTCGCCTAGTAGTTACGGAGATACGTGTACAAACATTCACATAAACTTACGCATTTATAATATTAGTAGGATAGTAGTACAAACCTGAAGTGTTGAGGCTGGTGTTCCTCGGCGTGCGGCTCACGTGAGACAGGTTGAGCTCCTTCAGCTGCTTGTAGGAGGAGCGGCCTCGGATGTTGCGCAGGCCTCGCAGGTACGCGCTCGAGTCCAGGCTGGCCTCTTCCAGGATCGAGGAGGTCTCCGTTATGTCCATCTCCATTGTGGTGTTGTTGCCTGGAAAGTAAATACACTCAAAACGTAGTCTACCAACTTTGTGGTAAATGATAAGGTCGAATGGAATGGCACCTTATCCATTTCTAAGAATGTGTCAGAACTTAACTGAAGATCGACCCCCAAGAAAATTATGTGTGATGTGTGTAAAACAGTGAACTTTCATGATTTTGTCCTATTATAATTTTTTCTCAATCGTGTTTCCACTTTTAAGGAACCAAAGAAATAATGTTGAATTTTAAGTACTTAATTTGAGTTTTTTACCACGGGAACCCCGTGAGTACTGAGATCAAAGCCTAGTACGACCACCAAACCTGTTAGGTTCGCCCCCTAAACGAGTGGTATGCTGGTATATCTTGTTACCTGTGTAGTTAGCCACCAGCGAGGTCGTCGTCTGGTCCAGCCGGGGCCGCGTGTAGGGCGACACGCGCGCGCGCGTGCGCGGGCGGGGCTCGCCTGCAAACAACCATCACACTACATTTGCCTTTATCATTGCACTTTACATGTTCACAGTATGATTTCCAGTCGCGATCGGGATGAACGCATCGACCCCAACTCGGCCTTTTTTTCGAGTGTCACTGTCTATTTTGATCCAGTCCATCCCAAGGTTGCCTGGAAGAGATCGCTCATAGCGATAAACTGCCATTGTACTTCGCCTACTCTTAGCACTTATTTCTGTCTTTCAGTCCATCCCAAGATTGCGTGGAAGAGATCGCTCATAGAGATAAACTGTCATTGTACTTCGCCTACTCTTAGCACTTATTTCTGTCTTTGCGTGGTACAATAAAGTATTATCTATCTATCTATTTATCAACCCGTGGATGTCGTAATAGGCGAAGGAAATAGACCAGAGGAACGGCAGCAGTTTCTTTCTGTGTATTTTAACACCACTGGTATCACCAATCGGCTTGCGAAGAGAGGTGAGGTGGAAGCGTGTTCGGCAGTGGATATAGCAGTATATGTATGTGAACATAAAGAATTATAGCAAAATGAATTGCTTTTGTTAATAACTAGAGGACTGTAAAACTGTTCGCACAGGACCGATTGAGCAAGCGTGTGGAGGGGTTTATCCATCAGAGAGTGGATCTGAGCTGATATAACGGTGCATCAAAAGGCATGAAATTTTTGTAAATAAAAAAGCACCGGGAACTCTTTTTAAAAAACCACATCCGCTGATAAATAAATTTACTCCCAAGTTTCTGTGGGGTTATCAAAATTTACATTAGAATGTAATTCGAAAGTAATGCTGTCTATCTCTGTCCGACCTTACTAATTCACTTTTTTGTGGTCCTTTTCAAGTTTAAGCGTCTGAACAGAGGGGCAAGTCTATTTGAAGTTAGTAACGAGACGTGATCGTGACGTCTTCTTCTCTTTCCATACAATTTGAAAATGACGACCTCAGTGGCGCAGAGGCCGAAGGTCTGCCTGCGACGCAGGAGGTTGCGGGTTCGATTCCCGCCTCGGGACAAATGTTTGTACGATCTGCAGATATTTGTTCAGGGTGTTCTGATTGTTTTCTATGTAGAATAAAAAATGTAGTGTATAGTATTAAGTATATCAGTTATTTAGTACCCATAATACAAGCTCTGCTTAGCTTAGGGCTAGATAATGCTGTGTGAATTGTCCAGCATTCTTTATTTTTTATTTATTATTTGTTACAGCGCCTCTATCTTCCCGACAGGGAACTACGCAAATCCCATACAAAAAGGAAACGCCACGATCACGTTTCGTTACTAACATCAAATAGACTTACCCCTCAGATCTTACATGGACATAGGATTTTGTTCATCCCGGAAAAAACGCACATCTGATTATGGCACGAACTGCATTCCCGTTTTGAAAAATACATTATTGATTCGTCTTCTATCCGATGACATTATTATTTATTTATTTAGACGCACAAAACATAAAATAATCACAGAATATACAAAACTTGAATAAAATGGGTTGAGAACTTGATTATTTCACAAATTATGTGCATAAAGAGAATCATACGAGCAAAACATGTAAACATGTTGAGCAAAAAATTCACAATATAAAAAAATGTATATATAAAACAGATTAAAGGGATACCATAGGCTAATTATAAGTAAGTGTTTGAGCACACCTACCAACAATTAGACCATTGTATGCTTAGTATTAGGAGTTTAATTTAATTTAATTGATTTTAAAGTTCGGGTAAATTAGCTCAATTTGGGAAAAAAACGTCAAGTATAATTTTATCCTGAGCTAAATTATTGTATTGGCGGGTCATTCGGGTTAGGGGGTTGTAAAATGAGATATTGTTTAATAAGTCAACAAAGCAAAGAGGTTATAATATAGGATAATGAGTGATAAGTTTCTAAAAACAAAATTAGAAAACAGTCCAAAACTACTAACCTTCTAAAGTCTCGACTTCTACAACCACATTCATTTCTAACTTATTCTCAATCGCTTCTTTCTGTCCTTCCTTCTCTTTCTCTCCCTCCTTCCCTTGTCCCTCTTTCTCTTTGTCCTGTTCCTCCTCTGCAAGATCTATGGTCTTATCCTTGGGGGGTTCCAACTTGTCTTTCTTTGTCTCTGGTTTGGGAGAGTCTGCCGAGCGCAGCTTTCTGTCGGTCGCCAGCGGGTCCGTCATTTTGAGGAGTTTCTCTTTCGACTGTGAAAATGGAGATTTAATAATTTAAGGTGGTTTTTGACATTGTATCATCTAGCCTCAGAGTAGAGCTTGTATTGTAGATACCAAGTTAAAAGACGATGGCTACCTGACCTACCTAAGCAAATTTAAAAATTAAAGTTAAAAGGTTTACCCGATAGACTTATTTGTAACTAGTTTTTGCCCATGACTTCGCACGCGTTCTTCCGGGAAAAGAAGCTAGATATACATACATCTATGCAAATGTTTTTTTATAGTCTAGAGGAGTGTTTTCTATCGCGTATCTGTCAATACTGCAATCGGCCTAGCCATTTTGCAAACTGGCTGAATCTTCGATCCGGCGGCGGCGACATAATAATGTCCTCCTAGACGAATTTAGACAATGGCGGCCAGTCTCATCGGAGACTAGCCAGATGCGCCGGATATATTACAGTGCATAAGTGTGTGCGCAAACACAGGTTGCACTCGCTATTCCCTCATTCTTATAATCCGTTGGGACGACAAACCGACAGGGGAGAGGTCAGGCGCAGGACCAACGGCTTAACGTGCATTCCGAGGAACTGGAGACATATCTACTTATTTAGTCCTAAATCTGCTATCTGATACCTAATAACAAAAGCTCTGCTCACTTTGGGGCTAGATGATGCTGAGTTGTATCTATAATTATTTATAATTTAGTTTGAACAAGACTTACATCGTCATCCTTGAAGGAGGCCGGCCGCGGCGTCTCGGGGGTTTTAGTCGCCTTCACCTTTACAACACAACTTATTACTTATTGTTATTTATTAACAATAAATTATGAAATAAATGGCATTATCAGTTAATTCATTTTTAGCTCTTAGCCCCGCTTAAATAAGGATTTTAATAATGATTGTTTAACCTCGGAATGTGGTTAGTGAGACGTTCACTCACGTGTTAAATTTTCGTCAGATTTTTTATTGAAATCTGTCAAAAAATCGCTACTTGAGACGCGCTTAAATCTGAGTTGCGCTTCAGTATTCGGGGGTAAGTCGTGTAGATAAAGAATAGTGTCAATCTAAGGCATGCTGTGCCGCTTACAGCCTTATCACACTGGCGACTTGCGAGCGATTTCAAAGCGAGGCGAGTGCGTCGCCAGGACGGCGCGACGACCCCGCGCGCACGCAGCAAGGCCGCGACGACGCCGCGCGCACGCAGCGACCTCGCGGCGTGCGGTCCGCGTTTTGAACACTGGCATCAACGGCGCTAACCGCGGCGTGCACTCGCGTAATTCCCTATAAAACCTAAAAACTGATCTTTAATCTGCACGACTTATAACGGACGATTACATTTTAATGGACAGGTTTGACAGAATTTTTCATACCATAAACTTCAAAGTTAATCAACAAAGATGCTAATTACCCGGTTATCTTTCTAGGAACACCACCGAAGTCTAATCACATAAAATTTTACCTATTCGTTTTATTGACTCACTAATCATATTTGATCAGTTTAAAGATCCTTATACAAGCGGGGCTTAGTTAATAAAGCATGCTCAAATAAGCACCTCTCACCTCGATTCTTCAAAAGCATGCTTACCAATAACCAATATTATTCACCGAGTATTTGGTGCATGGATCGACAAGATTTTATAGCACGATTTTGGATGATAAACATTAACAAGAAAAATATTAAAAAATTAAAAAACCCCCCCCGTCAGATTTTTATGAAACATGGCTAAGAACACTCGGGATAAAATTATCTATGACACAAAAAAAACTAAACGAAAATCGGTTCATCCGTAGCTACGATACCACAGACAGATAAACAGATACATAGACATACACGTTAAACTTATAACACCCCTCTCTTTTTGCATCGGGGGTTAAAAATCGTGTCTAACTAGAGACACATAGGGTCATAGGGTCTACTGAGGAAAATCAGGGCATGAACCCCGACCCCTCAAATATATCCCCTCGGTCCATGTACCAAACACTCGTATACATAGATGAAAACTGAACAGCAAAATGAAAGACAACACAGAATGAACCCTAGCTACCCTACTCTTGACCGTAAAACTACCCAACTCCTATTCCTACCCTAGCAAAAATTCAAATCTTCGGCACATTTACACCCAGGAATGAGCCCTATTGCATTGACCCCCCGCCGTCATTCTGATGCAAAATATAAGGCTCAATTCACACCTGGCAGCAGCGCCGCGGGCCGGACCGCTGCTGATGGAGTTCCTCGGACGCAAACTTTCACAAGAAGCCTTAGTCTATCTAGGTACTAACAATTTAAGAACTAGGATGAGATTACGAAGTACACTATCTAGCTATCCTCTCAGCCCCTCAAAGTAACGAAATAAATACATTCCAGCTAATCCCTAGCCCCCCCCAAACCTCAACCTCAACAGCCTGTATTGGTCCACTGCTGGACGCAAGCCTCTCCCTGATAAGCGCCTTGGCTTTTATCACATGGGGATAATGCCCATAATCCGCCACGCTGGGTTGGGGATCGCAGTTCGGTTTTAGAATTGTTTTGCAGGGGGCGCTGCTGCCCGCCCCCGGTGGATATCCCTTAGTCGCCTCTTAGGACACCCGCGGGAAGAGTTGGGGTGGTGCAAATTCTAAGCCGGCACCACACAGCGAAGCCCCCCCCCCAAGTAACACATCAAATACACTTTAGCTACCCCCAGTCTGCAGTCCTGAGGTCTGCGAGAGACGTTCGGGTGCATAGTCAACTATGGGCTTTAGACACAGTCCCCCCCCCCCCAATAAGTAGCGAAAAAGTAACGAAACAACGAAACATTTACTCTAGCTACCCCCCAGCTCCCCAAAGTAACACAGGTTAACCCCCTAACAAAACAAATGAGCAACCTGCAAGTTTAGCTCCGAGACGGCGCATAGTCAACTATGAGCATTCTTCCAACCCCTATAAAGTAACATTGCCAGCCCCCATAGTAAGGAAAAAAATACACTCTAGTACTAAAGTAAAAAAAAAAACAAATACACAACACTACCCCCCAGCTCCCCAAAGTAACGAAACAAATGAGCAGGTACCGAGCGGAGGTACCTGCGATCTGCGAGTGAAGCTCCGAGACGGCGCATCGTCAACTTCGACATCCGACTCGTCGTAAGTCAACTCCGGGAATATCTCGTCTTGCGAGTCTATTATCAGCAGCTCTTCTTCGTCCGACGAGGTCTCGTCACTCACCGTGTCGGTCCCGTTGGAGTTTCCGTTTATGGTGGCGGTCTTTGGCTTCTCTGGTGCGTCCTGTGGAGGTTTGGATGCTGATGGGAAACTTTCTCATGTACCTCCTACTATAAAAAGTTTTGAAGCTATGACTTGCTATGACCTATGCTATGACTATTATACCCTTATGTATTATTTATGCCTATAGAATTGAAATTGTGTATCCAAGTGTATCTATGTATAATGAAAAATATATATCTATGTAGTGTATTGTATTATGTATATCAGTTATCTAGTACCCATAACACAAGCTCTGCTTAGCTTGGGGCTAGATAATGCTGTGTGAATTGTCCAGCATTATTTATTTATTTATTTAAGTACCCAAGTATCTCATCACCAGAGAGATGCAGAAAGGAACACCACTACCACTAGAAAGGAACACCACTACCACTAGAAAGGTACACCTTTTCGGAAGGTACCCGGATTTCTATGGTTGTGTCGGTATATACTACATCTTTGAAAAAATAATCGTCACCAATTATGATAAAGAAAATCGTAAAATCCAAAAGGATTTTGAACAGCAAAAGCATGAGATATATTTAACTTTATCAAGGTTTTGCAAAAAGTAGATAAAAATGTCCACACCAATGATTTTTACGAGGTTAAGTGTGCAATTGATGATAAGGTGTCAACAATATTTACAATTTCATTCAATGAAAACCAATTGGAGCATATTTTCCAATTCGTCATGCATTTAATATTAAGACTCACCTTTCCGTTGGTATCCACTTTCACTGCTTCTTTCTCGGGTTCGTTTTTCTTCTCAACTGGTTTTTCTACCTTTTTATCGTTAACCTTTTTGTTCTCGAAATTCTTATCACTTTTCTCTACACTTTTATCATTTTTCTCAGGACTTTTATCACTTTTCTCGGCAATTTTGACGTTTTTCTCTACGTTTTTAGCTGCTTTATCAGCATGTGCATTCTTTTCAGGGACTGATGCTGTTTTTTCTACCTTTTTACTGTCTCCTTTCTCATTTGGTGTTTTTTCAACCTTATCGTGTTTCTCTGTATTTTTCTCTGAACGTTCCGGAGACTTGACAGTTTTGTCTGTGCTTTTTTTTTCAACCTTATCGTGTTTCTCTGTATTTTTCTCTGAACGTTCCGGAGACTTGACAGTTTTGTCTGTGCTTTTTTCTTTCTCAGCGTTGGCTGCGACTTTTTTCTTCATGTCTTTAACTGGGCTCTCCGCTGGTTTCTGTAATGAAGATGTTTCAAATGCAATATCCATGATATATGTAAATGAACGGTAAAACGACGTTGACACCTCGTAATAGTTATTTAATGAATTATTTAATTAGGAAGGTAAGGTACTGTCTTTTATGAATCACTAAGTGATTATCAATTAACAGGTGTTACCTCAATATGCTAATATTGAGGTTCTTTAAAACGATCGTCTATGTTTATAAAATATTTATACAGAATTTCGGAACGTATTTCATCCTTAAAGATCTCAGACCTTTAAAATGTTTTCGTTAAAAAACAACACCAACTAAATTATAAAAACTTGCGACGAATCTCGCCCACCATGAGTGGCCATAGCTCATGCTATGGATGTGCTATGGGAGAGCAGACCATGCTATTGCGCTGATCTTCTTAACTTCTGTATTTCGCGAGCTAGATTTATAGTTATAGTAGTCAAGTCAGTAAAAGGAAACAAAGTTTCCTGTTTGTTTTCAAATTAATAACAACCTACTCTTGTTTCTTATCTATTTCGATAAATACACAACATTGTAGAAAGGTTTGTTGAATCGCGAGGAGTGGAAAGCGAAAAGAGAGGGCTTTGCCCAGCTCATCAGGTTGGGGATCGCAGGAGAGGTTTTACGGGATACACGGGCTGAGATGGAAGGGTCGATTTTTACGCTGCGATCGCCACGGAGCGCGGCGGGCGGTGCAGCAATGGGACAGAAAAGGCTAAAATTATAATGAGTTGTACTAACAACGTGGAATACTTCCTGAGTGCGCAACATAAGGCTATGGACTGGCATAAAGAAGGAAGAAGACCTATTTAGGTCAGCTCTGGATAAGGAAAAGTTTAAAAGGATGGATGGATGGACTTTCAGTAATGGAGAGATAAATCAAAATCTCTTTATTTCCATAGATACAATAAATGTACACTTAGAAAAGGTCAAATCATAATACTAAACACTGACACGGAAATAAAGTGATATTTTTGATGTCTGTCGCTTCGGTATGTAGACTTAAGTGAAGAAGAAACCTTTAGCCTGTTAGTTGTTATTTTCAATTTGTTTGAATTTATTTATTGATAATTTTTGCAACTCACTTGGAGTTTTGTTGTAGAAGCGTACCTATACATTGCCCTTTAAAAGATACATTTATCTTGTGTAGCCTAGTTGTGGGCACAGCGAGTTTATCCTTATTTCTAGTATTTATATTATGTATGTCGCTATTTTTAGGGAATAAATTGATATTTCTATGAGTGTACAAAAAGTTTTCATAAATATATTGACATAGTACTGTCATTATGTTTATACTATAAGAAGCTGCACTTAGAGTTAATGCTGCAGCTTCTTATAGTATAACTCTCTCTCTTACTCTAGTATACTCTTTCTCTTCGGTCGAAGTCGAATACGACTTCCGCGAACCCTTGCTACTCATCTCTACCTGAAACCAAGACAAAAAATTGGGTGAAAATTAAATCTCACCAAAAACATACGTCAACAAACATGTGGTGTCAAGTTCGGTTGATGGCATCGTCGAAAAAAGAGCTAAGGGTGCCAGCCAAGTTATATTATCTGCAAATATTATTCCGGGTGTTCTGGGTATTTGCTATGTATAATAAAAAAAATATATGTAGGGTATTGTATTATGTATATCAGTCATTTAGGTTCTGGGGATTTTCTATGTATAATAAAAAATATCTATGTAGTGTATTGTATTATGTATATCAGTCATTTAGTACCCATAATACAAGCTCTACTTAGCTTGGGGCTAGATGATGCGTGTAGATTGTCCAGCATTATTTATTTATTTAATTGTTTGTAATAAATAATATTTGTTGACATGCTAAGTTCTTTTTTACAATGCATTTTGTTGAATCTCATCGGAGAAGGTTTTGCGCGAAATTGTTACTTTATTTATATCCTAATATCTTGCAATGGGTTTCCGCAAAGTAACGCCTCAATTTATTTCTTTATGCTACTCGTAAGTAAAATACAGCGTCCACTGAATGGTTATCTAGTAATTTAGCACTAATCGCTCCCTTGTCAATAAATTGTACACTAATTTTACACTTATCTCTCCCTTGTCAAAGTGTCTAATTAGATAAAGCACAAAATGAAACAGTAAGTACTAATACACAGTTAACTCTTACACCAAAATGCTAGTTATCGATTAATAAATCAACTTTTCTCCGTTCGAAAGCGTGTCTTAAATAACAAAATATCTATCATCTGCAGACGAACTTAATTACCAAACAGGTCCCGGCATCGAACCTGCATTTCCTCGTCTGGTACCCGTTTGAAACTAAGCGATAGACGTCAGCAGCGGGGTCGATGGCCTCACGCACACAGACGCATGTGGGAAAGGTTTTGGGTGCGGCCTAAGTCAAGAGTGATAAGCGGTTCTGTTCCCAATAATCATAATACTCAATCTTTTACTGTAGTTACCTTGCCTATTAGGTAGCTGATAACAGTCCTTCCTCAACCTCACCTCGACAGCCTATATGGGTCCACTGCTGGACGCAGGCCTCCCCCTTATAAGCGCCTTATCTCATGGGGGGTAATGCCCAGAATCGGGATCGCAGTTCGGTGGTAGAATTGTTCAGTAGGAGGCGCTGGCCTGCCCCCGGTGGATATCCCTTAGTCGCCTGTTACGACACCCGCGGGAAGGGTTGGGTTTGTGCAAATTCCAAGCCGGCACCGCCGGCTGCACGGTAAAAGGATGGCATTCCGTATCAACCTACATCTTTTTTAGTTTATAATATACTTAATTAGATTTTAAGCTAGACTAGAAGTACATTTATAACTATCTTTCCCTTTTTATGTTTCTGTTCAATATCAAATAATTAACCTGAAATGTTTGTTATAGAAGAGCGAGACCTTCTAACACAAGTATTTTACTTAAATGAAGGTCTCCACTACGGTTATAATTATTGTAATACTGTTACTGAAATAAATTTAATTTTATTTAATTTTATTTTTTTATCGGGTTTCTGATTATTTTTGCCTCTATAAATAAATAATGCTGGACAATCCACACAGCACCATCTAGCCCCAAAAGTAAGCTACTCAAAGCTTGTGTTACGGGTACTAGATAACTGATATATTTAATACATTATACATAGATAGATTTTTTTTTATTATACATAGAAAACACCCAGACCAACGGAACAAATTTCTGCAGATCGTACACAAATTTGTTCCGAGGCGGGAAACGAACCCGCAACCTCTTGCGTCGCAGGCAGACCTTCGCCCGCCGCGCCACGGAGGTCGTCTATGATGTTATACTTTAAGCCACGCGCAACCATCGAAGCGCGGCATTACCAAGGGCTCGCGTTTATTAACGTTATGAACACATGTCCGCGCTCCACCAGCGTTGATGGACGCTGGTAGTTATATAATAGTTCAAGTTTAAATAAATACACTCGGGAAAAGAATCAGAAATAGATTTGGCGGAAGCTTTTATGTTCTATCTCTAAGTAACACTTAATAGGAGGTAAAGTTTCTTCGTTTAGGTATAAAGGGTGCAGCAAGAATAGCTCGTCCGATTAAGAAAATGTTCCGTGAACAATTATTGCGACTTTTGACGACCTCCGTGGCGCAGCGGGCGAAGTTCCGCCTGCGACGCAGGAGGTTGCGGGTTCGATTCCCGCCTCGGGACAAATTTGTATAGGTACGATCTGCAGAAATTTGTTCCGTTGGTCTGGGTGTTTTCTATGCATAACAAAAAATATCTATCTATGTAGTGTATTGTATTAAGTATATCAGTTATCTAGTACCCATAACACAAGCTCTGCTTAGCTTGGGGCTAGATAATGCTGTGTAAATTGTCCAGCATTATTTATTTATTTATTTATTATCGCTAAATCGCAGAACGCGGAAACGCGTCGTTCATCTTTTATCGCGTCGATAAAATCGCAGCAGTGTGTAAGATCGTATGCGTCTTAGTACAAAATGTACTGCAAACAAATATCGTAACAAATCGCGCGACACAAGACGCGACTCAAAATCGCGGCTGTGGGGTAGAGGCTTAATTGTTTCACTATTAAATAGCCGCATTACCCTAGGCTATTTTTATCGTGTACTAGCGACCCGCCCCGGCTTCGCACGGGTGCAATGGTGATACTAAATATACTACAGAATCGGCCCCCCGGCCGGTACCGCTGCAACCGCTATGTCCCTGCCTTTTCTGTGATCTTCGAAAATATTCATTTAAATTACATGCTGTAAACCCATATTGATCTATATTAAATGCACATTGTATTTAAGGTACTTAGGTAATTGGATAAGGATTAATGCGGTATTGCTTATAATCGCTTCGTAAATAAGCTATTATTTCTCGTAAAAAGTAAAGGATAAAAAATGGTTATTGTGGGTTATCCCTAAGAGATAGACGTATACTCTCGCGGACTTTTTTGTAGACCTTTTTAAGGTGTACAATACTGTAGTACATTATTTTAATCTATCTTGTAATGTCGCAAAAAAATTTGTTAATTTACGACATCACATTAGAAACCTCTAAAATTATCAATGTTCCTCTACTATATTATGCATGTATTATACATTTAAACCTTCCTCTGGAATCACTCTATCTATTAAAAAAATCGCATCAAAATCCGTTGCGTAGTTTTAAAGATTTAAGCATAGATATATAGATAGATAAATATTCTTTATTGCACACTTAACAAGATTATTCACAAAAAACAACAAAAATTTACATAATATGTGACAATTGGCGGTAGGGAGGAGCATACATAGGGACAGATAGACAGACAGACAGACAGCGGGAGCGACTTTGTTTTATACTATATAAAGATAAAGATTGTTTTTAGTTTTTATTTATTCGGGGTAACAAACAATTACACTCTTAGCATAATTAAATATATACTTATTCTAAGTGTTATTCTATAAGTGCAATCAGCACCGTTACCCTCTTATAGGTATAAAAATAAAAACAGGGCAGAAATTATTATGGTTCACTAATAAGTAAGGAACACAGACAATAGATGTACCTAGTCTTCCACTACAATCCCCGCGCGCGGGATAACTGCGTTGGTTTAAAATAAATGAAAACAAAAATTAAAAGAGAACAAAAATTAAATCTGTTAAAGTCGTTAAGACCGCGCGCGAGCACATAGTGGATTACGTACATACCTACTATGCCAGACTCCCACAACATTACCACGCAAGGCAATAGGAAATGGACAAGAGTGTAAATTGTGCTCTCTTGACCAGTGTTCCATTGGAACTTTGATTTATTTTGAATTTTTAATATGATTTTAGTGATAATTTTAATTGTGATTTGAATTTTTATAACATATTTTTGTATTATAATTTATTGTTGTCTGAAATAAACGAGTTTAATTGAATTAAAAATTGAATGAGCCGAGGTTAGTACCTCGGCACATACCTATCCAACCAGATATGGCGCTGTTTGTGCTATGGGAATCTGGCATGAAAGATAACAAAATTACACAGTACAAAATATTGTTTACGAACAGTAGGCATGTACAATTTTATAAAAGGATAGCACTAAGTACATTGCTATATTATCGGTACAAAGGAATCAGACATGATAGCCTGATTTATTGTTTTCTTGAAGGAGAAAGGAGAAGAAGCGAAAATTTCTATGTTTGGGAAGTTATCATTAAACGATTTAGCTAATCTACGTAGTGGTGCGCGCTCACCAGCATTTGTTTTACAATTCGTGAGTGCAAATACATATTGTTTGCGAGTCTCTCGTGCAGCATAAGAGTGGTAAGGAATACGAATGCTTATCTGGTTAAGGAGGTTGTTACAATCAAATTTATTATGACAGATATTGTATAAAAGAAGTTGATCGAGAAACAGTCTTCTCACTTTAAGTGTAGGTAATGAGAACTTACTCAGTAGCGACTCATAGGATGACTTCGAACGATAGCAACGATAGTATGTAGAACGTAGAAACTTGCGCTGAACGGATTCTATCTGATCGTGATACTTGTTGTAAAGTGGATTCCACACTGATGTAGCGTATTCTAACTGAGACTTAACAAGTGAGTTATAAAGTAAGATATATGATTGATGTCTCCTAAAAGGAACACAAGTACGCATAACAAGTCCATACATTTGAAAGGCCTTGTTGACTATATGGTTGATATGAAGATCGAAGTGTAATTTATCATCCATTAGAATCCCTAAATCCCTAATCATTGAAACCTTCTCCAATGCAGTGTTGCATAGTGAGTACGAAAAATTTATTTTGTTTGTTTTTTTAGTAAAGGTGATATATTTACACTTACCTAAACTAAGATGCAGTTTATTGACCTTACAAAAGTCAGTAAGACGGTTAAGGTCGTTTTGTAGTTTAATGCAGTCATTAAGAGAGTAGATTTCACGATAAACCTTAAGATCGTCGGCATAAAGGAGAAACTGAGTATGTTTAAAGCAGCTATCAATGTCATTAACAAAAAGAACAAAAAGCAGTGGTCCAATAATTGATCCCTGCGCAACGCCGGAAGTGACTTTAATGATGTCTGAATTATACCCATTGATAGCTACTCGCTGTGTTCTGTTTCTAATGTACGAGGAGAACCACCGAAGTAAGTTTCCACGAATGCCGTTAAAAGCAAGCTTCTGCAGGAGTATGGTGTGGTCTACTTTATCGAAGGCCTTGCAAAAATCTGTATATATTGAGTCTACTTGTACTCTATTATCCATAGATTGAAAGATATAGTTGGTGTATAGAATAAGGTTACTAATAGTAGAACGCTTTTTAACAAATCCATGTTGTTCCTTAATAATTATTTTGTGTAAACTAGGATAAATGCTGTTATGAACCAGACGTTCCAGAATCTTAGATAAAGTAGACAACAATGATATTGGACGATAGTTTGTAACGTCATTTTTGCCTCCACTTTTGTGAATAGGTGTAATATCGGCTGTTTTCCATAAGGAAGGCACCTTACCTTCTTGAAGACTTCTGTTATACAATATATGTAGTGGAAAGACGAGTGAGTCGGCAGTATGTTTAACAAAAATGGGAGGGATGCCGTCGGGACCAGGTCCTTTGGTTACGTCCAGAGATTTTAGTTCTTTTAGTATCATATTTTTGGATATGTCTATATCGGAAAGAGTAAAGTCACATTTACCGTTAATTGGTATAGATTCAAAGTCTGTATTATCATTATCACTACTTTCGTACACAGACCCAAAGAATTTTGAGAAAAGTTCACATATTTGTTCAGGCGTGTCTGATACTACATCCATATACTTCATGGCGGATGGAATGCCTGATTTTTTATTTTTGCTTTTGACGAAATCCCAAAATGCCTTAACATCAGTCCTTAGGCGGTCTTCGATAGATTTTATATAATTATCAAAACATTCCTTACTAAGCTTTTTAAATCTACGTCGAAATAAAGAGAATTGTTCGTAGTGAAAAGGGGTCCTATATTTTTTCCACTGTAACCAGGCCTTATCTTTATTTTTAAAAACATGAATAAGTGATCGAGTGAACCAAGTAGGATAATTGTTATTTTTGACTAGTCTTAATGGAATATGAGATTTTATGATCTCATAAATCTTTTCGTAAAAAATTCCAACTGACTCTTCCAAAGGTAAGTGAGCTAAAATTTCGTACCAGTTTATGAACATAATTTTATCATTAATCGCAGAATATTTACCTTCTATGAAACAATACCTTGGGTTGGAGGCTATGTTTATAACTTTGTAAGTGAAATTAAAAATAGACAGTACACAAAAAGGGGGGTGGTATGCATCTATTGGAACCAGGGGGTTTAACGGTGGTGGTGAATAAAGAAGTTTAAATTCTAAATTCGATGCGTGTGCATAGGCCAATTAAAGTTGGTAACATCTATGATAAAAATTACTGATTTAAAGCCTGAATTAGATCCCGCGGGAGGCGGAGATTAATATACTATCTAAAATTGTACACTGTTTCATGGAAAGCAAGTCACATATAGGTAAAATGTCTTAGAGTAAGAACCTACCTCAATTCCCAATTCGTCTCGGTCGTTCCGTGCGGGATGTCGCTCCTGGAGCCAATGGATGTCCGATGACGTCACAGGTAGATCAGAAGTCCAGATAATTAACAATTCACAACTGCGGGGTAAATAGTGCTAGCGTAGGGATCGCGGCACGCGGTTTTGGAAGAATCCAAATTTTTATTTATCGGAGGCGACACGCGTCTGTAATTAGCTCGCGTGCATCTAGACTCATTGAATCGCCGCGAGGGCGGCGTCGTTGCATATCCCAAGGGTGGGGTATGCAGTAGACCTTTGACTCGTTGATCACTTCAGTAGGTAAATACAATAAGGCATTCTTTTTTATGTGAAATACCAACCAAAAAACAGCGTATTCTCAATTAATTATTATATTTAAAAACGAGCGTAACCATTTCCCCCGGCTTGAAAGTTCCTACTTTCGAAACACAGAAGAAAGAAAATAAGAATATGAAATTGAAGCTAAGGATAAAAATAATCCCGTATGGAAATAGGAAAACTAAACCTAGTTGCATATCGTCACAAACTCTATCCTAAAGTCATGAACATGCTCTTGCTCTACTAATAGAGGCGCTAAACCTAATTAACCTATAGTCTATACAGCGATGCGATGCGAGACCTTAATCTTAAACTAAGTATAAAAAACTAACTGCTAGGAACTTACTGAGTTGGCAGAGGGCACAACTTCACAACCGGTCGACTTTGTAAAATCCCACTTTTAGTCTTTACAGAAGCGACTCGAACTACACCGTTTTTGTCCGGAAAGATTTCAGTAACTAAACCTAACGGCCAATGCAACGGCATATTATTGTCCTGCATGGAGACAACTACCATGCCTAATTTTATAGGATTAGCTGGAGTGTTCCATTTTTGTCTGGATTGCAAGGTGTTCAAATACTCTTTACGCCACCGATTCCGAAAAGAGTGGACAAGTTTATCGATCAATTTATATCGCGAAATAAGAGGCAAACGAGTTTCATTAACTTCACGAGTGGGAAGAAACACAAGCGGTTTCGAATGCAAGAAGTGCGCCGGCGTCAGTGCAGACGGTTCCGAAGGGTCGGAGCTTAGCGAATATAGGGGCCTTGAATTTAACAAGGACTCCACTTGAGCCAACACAGTGTTCTGAGACTCACCGGAACGAAATGGCTTGACTGGCCACTCGGATCGCGGCAACATTAGCCATGTCGGCCCTGTTAGCCACAACGGATGATCGCGTAGTTGGGCCGGCGGCGTCAAGCCCCGCGAGAGACAGTCACTCGGATTTTCCAAACCTTTGACATGGAAAAACGATTCAGCCGAATGTTTTTCGTGAATCTTGGCAATGCGGTTGGCCACAAAAGTGTGACAGCGGTGCGTTTCGGAATGTATCCAGTATATATCTAGGGTGACCTTACAGCGATGTAAGACACGGATGTGGCGCGGAAATTTCATTTTTGAAATAAGAGGTAGTTCGGCCTGAAATTTTTCCCAGGCGCGAACGATGCGGATTGGCGGGACATCATCCCAGCCAAGTTTTCCTAGCCAAAGCTCCTTTATGAGCAGCTTGGCGTAAAGAATCATAGGGGCAACAAGGCCTAAAACGTCAAAAAGACGTGCGATGGACGATAAAATATTTCGCTTCGTAGGAGAGCACTTCAAACCGAATGGTAATACTGAGAATTCATAGGTTTGGAGCTCTTCGTCCTCGTGAAAGCGATAAAAAATGCGTTGAAGCGAGCGATCGTTCTGGCGTATGCCTATGCGAAGGTACATAGCCTTTACATCTGCTGACACAGCGACACCGAAAAGTCTAAAGTTCAACAAGATGTTGAAAAGGTCAGCTTGAAGCACTGGACCTGCGTATAGGATATCGTTGAGCGAAACCCCGTTGTCTGTACTCGCGCTGGCATCCAATACTACGCGTAACTTGGTAGTACTTTTATCTTCGCGAATGACAGCGTGGTGTGGGATATAATAGGCGACCTGTCGCTCTTGAGCCTCTTGTGTATGCGAAACATTCGGAAGATTATCGTTCTTCAGAAGCGAAATATAATTGTTATCTAAATAATCCTTGATGACATCATCATACAGGAGCTTAACGTTAGGTAACTTCTTAAGTCTACGCTCTAGGCTATAAAACCTCCGACGAGCGATGTCTTTATCGTCTATGTCTACGATCGTAGCGGATGAGACATCCTCAATCTCCCAAAATTTGCGCAGGTCGCAGCCATCAAAACATGAAGTCGAAAAGAACGATAACGTGTCTGTAGGTGGGTCCAATATGGGCGCATCTCCCATAAAGATGTAGCCTAATACGGTCTCTATGGCGTCCGGGTACCCGGGTGTACTGGTGACGCAACCTGGTCGCAACAACTTAGCGAACAGTTTTACGCCGAGTAAGACGTCAATATTACCAGGCACTGCCCAAGTATCGTCAGCGGTTAATTTTGTATTAATGTAATTCAATTCAGCGGCATTTATACCACACAGCGGTAGTTCGCCGGTGATTTGATCCAGTACTAACGCATCGATATTGTACTTGGGTAATGAACGAAGCCGCGAACTAAACGTTAGATCGACGGAACCTCGAACAGGTTGAGATGTACCACCGATACCTCGAACTGTACCAATAGACGCCGCGCGAATAGGTAAACCTAACATGCGACTACAACGCGTAGTGATATAATTTTTCTGCGAACCGGGATCTAGCAAACATCGGATCACTACGTCCCTACCTCTGTTATTCACTGCTACTACTTTAGCGGTAGCCAAAACCTCGGTAGTGTATTTGGTCTCTTGTACCGCTGAATGTGTACATAAAGCGACCCGTTCCGGAGCGACTGAAGAAACTTCGCCAGGGCCCGCGGAAGGATTAGATGGGGGCGTAATATCAGGGGGTACAGGGGCGGAGACCACGGCGGCGGTGGTTTCCGAGCGCGGCGGTTGTTCAAAATGAAGCAAGGTATGATGCTTGCCGTTACATTTTTTGCAACCAGTTTTCGATTGGCATTTCAAGGTAGTGTGCTGTTGACTTAAACAATTGACACACATCTTGTGATCTTTTATATATTTAAATCGTTCAAATGCCTGGAGCTGGCGAAACCCAGAGCATTTGAATAGATGATCATGGGTATTGCTACACAGAGAGCATTTGTTAGCTACGCCTACGTAGACCTGCGACACCTTTGCAGAAGAGGAGGAGGAGCTAACGGCTGCGGGCGCGCGCACGGGCGCTGTTGTGCGGTATATAATTTTAATTTGTTCGCGTACAAATTTTACGAAATAATCGTAGTCAACGACTTCTTGATCCTTTTGATTCCGCAAGGACATTTCGTAATGTTTTGCTACATCTGAATCAATTAATTTGAGGCCCAGATGGGTGAAAATAAAATCATCGAGATTTTCTATTTTTAATTGTTTGATTCCTGCTATAATTGCCGTAAATTTGTCAAACACCTTTTCCAAATTAGCGGGTGAAGATGTACCGGCTGACTTTAAGGCAAACAGCTGATTTAAATAATTAACAGCGAGCGCGCGGGTATCTAAATATTTTGCGATAAGCGCATCCCAAACGACTCGGTAATTTTCCGCGGAGGGGCACAAACCTGCCGACACATTCCTTGCCTTGCCTTTGAGGCAGTTTAACAAATAATGTATACGATCCGAATCCGAGAGGTCGGAGTTTGTGTGGATCACCCTTTTAAAAGTTTCATAAAAGAACGGAAAACTTTGTATGTCACCTTCAAACGTAGGGAGTTCGATTTTCGGTACCTTTATATGGTACGCACTCTTGCCACCCGAGCTCGTGGGGGCAGAGGGCGCTGACACCGGCGGTGGTTCTAACAATGCGCTTAATGCGTCCTTTATTTCGCAGGCCAAGTCATCCAATGCGTTCAAGCTATTGTAGCTGACTTCGTAATTGTCGTCCAGTTTCATAGATAAAACATTGACATTATCAAGGATATCGGTGAACTCGCCGCGCAACGCATCTATTTGTTTAGCATGAGCAATAAATGATTTGCGAGCGCGCTCAGTTGTCAACACCTTCGATGACTCATAAATGGCCTGGACGCGGGCGAAACACGCGTCGCGTTTTCCGAGATAAAGTTTTAATTTAATTTCATCTCCCATATTGTATGGATTTACCTATCACAAAAAAAACACAAGATTCAAGCGGAACCCTAATGCGATGGGTAACGGCACGTTATTTATTTTTATCTATTTTTACGTCAAAACTTAGTAATGATGAAGATCTTCAATAAATTGACCTTCCTCGCTACGATAAATCAACAGCAAAACAAATTGTAATTCCCAAAAAAAAGTTTAAAAAGTTGCGAAACAAATATAAAAGACACGTAAATAACTGCGTGTAAAGTAAACAGGCCGGACAGGTAGGTACTTTTACCGAGTGAGGCACCTACCTACTTTGTTACCAACCTATTTATCACAATAACATGTGTGCGATGCGAGAAAAACTAAGTGTAAGCGTATGCAATACAACAAAGTTCATGCGATCCTCAACAAGTGAGTAATTACCTACCTATACCATAAAGCAATTAGGAAAGTACTTATAAAAATGCGGATAAATAATAATCGATAGCCGAACCTTTCGTTCGAAATAACATAAAAACTGTAGGCAGTAGGTAGGTACCTTAGAAACAAATTAGCATGTAGGAAACTACCTACTACCGCTACAGCTTAGCGATAATATGCGGTAGGTAAGTATTTATCTTATACTACCTAGTAATATTACGGTTAGTTCACTTGTTATGATTAAGTGAACGTCCAACACGTAAATAAAAGTTTATGTTAAATTTCTTATCATGAAATTCCCATCAAAAAATCAAGGTCATTTCACATTCTAGAAAATAACATAAAACTAATATGCGGCGTAAGATGAATGAATTAGAATATGAATTCACTCAAATGCGAGTTAGGGAAACAATGCGATGCGAATGTACCTGCCGGTATTTAGATATTCCCGTCAAAAAATCGAGGACGTCCTAAAATTACTGACAGGCAGGTAACGAAGTAAACAACCTAAAATAAATGGATTGTAGGTTATTACCTATTTTAAAATTCAAATTTAATGCGATGCGAACGTATTATTTAATACGTTTATTGATTAAATTGCATTAATTTAATCAAATGCGGTTGGAGCCTACGAATTTAATTAAATGCCTATGTACTCGTATAACAATATATAATTTATTATGACGAGACGACGAAATGTAGAATAAGTATCTAATTAATCCCAAGTGCGTTATAACAAGTACTTCGAATAACCTTTCAAGGTTAACGTTAGGAATGTGAACCTCCGACACTTCGTACTAACTACCCTCTGTACTGCATGTGCAGAGAAAAAATATGCAATTTAGCGAAATAAGAATGATTTTATGACAATAACTTATTCTGCGATATAAATTCAATATTCTTTACTTGAAATTAAACAACTTATTACCAAAAAATACGAAATAACGACTAAAGAAATCTATTTTTTCTGCCGGTAGGTACGGATGGTTATACTAGAATATATACCTTAACGATATGCAATAGAGGTGAGAATTGCGTGACGATATGCAACAATGAAATAAATTTTAGTTAAAATTCGTAACTTTTTAACTATAATTTAGGCTTTTAGGACCCAAATTTAGACTTAGATCCGGCTCGAAGGACCAAAATGGTGAATAAAGAAGTTTAAATTCTAAATTCGATGCGTGTGCATAGGCCAATTAAAGTTGGTAACATCTATGATAAAAATTACTGATTTAAAGCCTGAATTAGATCCCGCGGGAGGCGGAGATTAATATACTATCTAAAATTGTACACTGTTTCATGGAAAGCAAGTCACATATAGGTAAAATGTCTTAGAGTAAGAACCTACCTCAATTCCCAATTCGTCTCGGTCGTTCCGTGCGGGATGTCGCTCCTGGAGCCAATGGATGTCCGATGACGTCACAGGTAGATCAGAAGTCCAGATAATTAACAATTCACAACTGCGGGGTAAATAGTGCTAGCGTAGGGATCGCGGCACGCGGTTTTGGAAGAATCCAAATTTTTATTTATCGGAGGCGACACGCGTCTGTAATTAGCTCGCGTGCATCTAGACTCATTGAATCGCCGCGAGGGCGGCGTCGTTGCATATCCCAAGGGTGGGGTATGCAGTAGACCTTTGACTCGTTGATCACTTCAGTAGGTAAATACAATAAGGCATTCTTTTTTATGTGAAATACCAACCAAAAAACAGCGTATTCTCAATTAATTATTATATTTAAAAACGAGCGTAACCAGGTGGTTCGCATGTGCATGACTCGATATTAGATATAAATAGATCCAAAACTCTGTCCATACTATTTTTAATATAATTAAATTGTTTACTTTTTGTAAATCTCAAGAAATCTAATAAGTATTTTTGCAAGAAGAAATTATTATCTATATGTTGGGTTGTAGATAAATTGGAATCGTCATAGTTTTGCCAATCAATACCTGGTATATTGAAGTCCCCTGCTAGGTAAAAAAGTTCCACCCGAACATCACACAAATCATAACGCAGTGCGTCTAAAAACAAAGAATAAGTAGCTAGACTTTGGTTAGGCGGTATGTATAATCCGCACACTAAGTAGTACTTACCTCGAGTGATAAATTTGAGTAAAACATAATCAATTAAGGGCGAGACAAAGTCCTCGCTGTTTTGATCAGCAGCGAGAAACACTCGTTCAGCACGTAGGCCGCTGCGCACCGCCACCAGCACGCCGCCGCCGTCACGCCGGCCGCTCGCCTCCCGATTCCGGTCACATCTAAATACCACATAGCGAGGATCCATGATTTCACAGTCCAAAATGCTAGGTATAAGCCACGTTTCAGATAGAATTATTACGTCATAGGACTCCGCCAAGATATTCGTAAACAATGTATTCAACTTCGTTCGAAGTCCCCTACAATTCTGGTAATAAATCATAATCTCGTCATCCATTGTTAAAAACAAGATTGTAAATAGTATAACTTTGAGCCAATCCTAGTAGTCGAGTTACTTGGCAAAAGATATAGCTATTATGAAATGAATATGTTTGAAGACTGTTTCTCAATAAGTCCATATGAATTTTGTTAAGTTGTGAAGTAAGACTTAAAATACATGTAAATAAATAATATGTTCTGCATCTGCTCATCAAAAGTATCAAATTTAAACCATAAATGTTAACTAATGTTAAAAAAGTTCGGGTAATATTAAAAAAGTTATCTGTTGAGAATGATACACAACTTACGCGTAAACACATAGAGTAATGGCTGCAACAGAGACTGCACCGCGCAAACTTTTCTGTGAATGCCAGGCGATTATAGTGAACACACTTCTTATTATTTACGAAACGTTGAGTGTCACTATTTAGCTTCAAAAGTCGTTTAATGTATGTTAGCACGAAGATCACGAATATGACACTATCATTTATTGGGAGCGTTGATCTTCGACAAGTCTTTTTCGGTACGAATGGCGAATACCGGGGAGGTTTCGTCACGCCTGACCAGGATGGTACCATGTTTGACCCAAACGAATCGAAAGCCGTGCTGCTTCGCTGCTTCTCGCGCCAATCTGTGTAGGTGCTTGTTCTTGAGCGTCAGATGCTCATTCACGTAGACCTTGTGAGACGGACCAGCTATGCCGAGCTGCTGAGAAGTTAAGCCCTTGTTCACACGAACTCCGACGATGAAACTATCACGTAGGAGTCGGCTGGAAAACTTCACAATGATGTTCTTCGGGCGTTGAGTAGCAGTGGATGCTTGAGGCACGCGGTGAATCGAGATCACGTCTTGTTTGGAGATAGGCTGCTTGACAATGGCCGCTATATCATTCAAGATGTTTGTGAGGTTCTCGCTTCGCTTCTCTGGCACGTTACTGATCTCGATATTACACTGACGAGCTTGTTGCTCCATCATGTCCAATCTGGCCTCCAGGCTAGTAATGCGAGTGGAATTTTCATTAATGACTTTCGTTTCAGTTTCAAGTGCAGTCACACGGCGGGAAACATCGTCAGTTTTGGACTTCAGCTCCTCAAAGTTGGAGTTCATGAAGTTAAGTGAGGTCTTTACTTCGTTAAACTCGTGGACGAGGTTAGAGAAGTTCAGATCCTGCTTGGCAAACCAGGTGTCCATGGAGGAGACGATGCTTTGCAGCTCCGCACGAATATCTTGTCCTTCTGATTTTGCACCTTTACGCTGCGTGACAAAGTCGTGTGGGGGTGTCTCCTTTTCTATTAAAGAGCCGTCGATACTCATTTCACCGGTGGCTTCCCCATGGCTAGAAGCGTCATCGTCGCCGCTTCTGTTAAATGTACTGTTGCAACGTACGTCGTTCATGACTGTAGTAGATGATGTCTCTGAGGCTTGAGTAATCTACGCAAACATGCAATGGAGCGCAGTGGTAGATAACACGGCCGTGTTGTCGTCGCGGGCGCTTGGAATGTTCGAGTGCGGGGAAGTGAGGTGGGGGGTATGCACTTGCACTGCGCGCGAGGTATACGAACGCGACCGCTTTGCCCAGGCGCGGGAGACGGAATGAATTGTACTGTACGTTCTTGAAAATAAATAAACCCGAGTTCATTTATATTTGAGGTTCCGGGTACCACGTAAGCGAAGTCACGGGCAGCAGCTAGCTGTAAGATAAGGCTAACAATGTTAAATATTGGAGTAGGCATACATTGGAGCGTGTTTGTAGTAGTAATCGGTCGAGTAAATACTGCTTAAAATTTAGGTCGAATTTCTTTTTATGCATAAAATGCAGCCATGATGTTTAACCTCGCAAAATAACCTTTTGAAATATGTATATCAATCTAACCAGCCCAAACGGATCTTAACACGGGTAGCAGTTTCTCGGGTAGAGAATAGACCCAGCAGTCGGTACTCACTCATGAGCTGATGAAACAAAAATACATCCTCTCTATCGCGTCATTCTGTTTGGATCATCCTGACAAGACACGTGGAACAGAAAACTGTCTTAAAGTCTACGAATCACATGTCTATTTACCCACGTGTTAATATAGCGCGTTGTCTAGTAGGCTCAGTAATTTTAGAATAGATAGACACGTTCGGCCTTGAGGTTCGGTCGTACGATCGAATAGGCAAAAACTATTAGCGTAGGCCACGATTACGATCTCTACATCGAGCTGGTCGACACCCACATTCCTGAATAAGTTTTAGTTACATAATTAAACAAAAAATATAATGCCCACCTGTGCTCTATTACTAGGGTAATGTGAAGCCGGGCGTAATATACTAGCAGCAGCGAGCATGATACGTTACGCGTTTCGTTGCGAGTTGCATTGTTTCCCCGTACTGACTGCACGAAGGCTCGCTGTGTAACAGGGATGTTACGGAGCTCCGACTCCGTTTCCGAATGTGACGGAACTTCCGCTTGATACTACACCTTCGGTTCCGAAACTTTCAATCGGAGGTTTTATTCGGAGGTCACTCGTTTTAATTAAAGTTATATGTTAGATTCTGATTTGGACAACGAAGCTGAAAACAAGTGCGATTTGGAACTACTTATTGATGTTTGTGCAGATACATGAAAGTCTAAAGTTTGTCAAAAGATATTTCACGAAAGGGAGGTACGACTACTTCGTTAAAATGTCATTTAAAGTCTGTGCATGGCACTGAATACGAAGAATTGATTAAATTAGAAACTGAAAAGATAAATAGAGTACAGCCTTCGACTTCAAGATGCCAAAAAACAAATAACTCTCAAAGAAACTTGGATGAAGAATCAAAAATGGTGTAGTTTCCGACTCCGACAAACCAAATTTTAAAACGACTTCGGTTCCGTTAAACCTCCGTAACATCCCTTCTGTGTATCACGTAACATTATGCCCGGTAGCGCCGTCAGTACCCACCTTATTAAGTGTTTAATCTTCATGCGAGTTTACTCGCACGATACGTCATTACAAGCTTAAGACATATCAGGCCAATGCTGGACATAGACCTCTCTTTATCCCTGTCATTGGTTTATTGCACCCAGAATCTGCTTCTACCTTCAGATCGTTCCTCCAGCTAGCACAAAGGGGCCCTAACGTAAGCCAAGTCTTGGTCTTTACACTAAGATTAGCTTTAGATCAAAATCGATAGCTCACGCAAAATATTAAAACAAAAAAAACTCTTGGACCGATATCTCTCAAATGCCAGAATTAGACTCTTCCTTGATGCGGGCCCGTCTCTTAAAAAAGCTCGAAGTTTCTGTTTCTAAGTTTCTGTTTCTTTTTCGTGCAAACGCTAATCTTAGGCAAGCGATGGTTTTGCACTACAACGAAACTTCGATTTTCCTTTTCCGAGTAGACCTTTAGCAAGTGTACAATGGCGAGATGGTCCAAGACAAGAGTCCTTGTTCCATAATAAACAAATTGATGAGTGCTCGGTCCCATAACTCGCCCAGCTGGCTCTCTCGGCTTAGTAGCATTTTACCGTCTCGGCAGACTGCTACAATAAACAGAATTGAGTAGTGTCCTGGGTCAAAAAATAGTATTCCATTTAGTCCGTCAGTTAAATTATCAGAAGATATTGAACACATATTTTTCTTTTGACAATCAAACAAAAAATTACTTACTTATAGTTAGAGCGTACCAGGAGAACAGAAAACTTGAGTGGCCTAGTTCCTACCATGTGAACAAGGAATATAACGTACAAAGCCCTACAATTTTTAAACAGTTTTAACAATTATATCAGAGCTATTAGAGCGTATGGCGTACCAGGATAACATAAAACATATAGAGGCCTAGTAATCATGTAGGCCATGAGATTTAGCAAGGCAGAAATCGAACAAAGCTTTTACCCGACAAATACCTTACCTATTACAAGTTTTACAATTATGCTCTGTTATATTTTTTGATTGAATGAAACAATACCTACAATATTTCATTGATTGATTCTTTTTATGAATAGTGACACGAAACTATCGACTCGAAAAATATCGCGACTAGCGAGAGCTTCGATATTTATCGATCTGACAGATTACGTTTGTATGAAAAATTGTAGTCTGTCATTATGTCAATAAAAATAAATGTGTGGACGGGGTGTAACAATGGACAAGCAGTGCATAAGTCGAACAATGCTTTTGGCCCCACAACTTTACATGAGTTTTATAATTAACTGCATTATAGCTATTAGACCGTGACGTACCAGGACAACAGAGTACTATGAGAGGTAGATACGTTTTGGACGGAGGCCAGAGGTCGTTGCACTCAGTCTAAGATCATTACGATGATTGTGGTGAAGGGGATAATGAGAGCCGCGATGATGCGAGATGCTATACTATTATCGTTATTCTATTTTAGGTACGAGAGTTATGTTACGTTGATGATTTTGATATTGCAGTACCTAACTAGTTTCTGGGCGCAGCTTCGCACGCGGCTATTAGACAAAGACAGCATGTAGAACTCTCAGGTATTGAGGGCATCTCTACATAGTATAAAACAAAGTCGCTTCCCGCTGTCTGTCTGTCCCTATGTTTGCTTAGGTCTTTAAAACTACGCAACGGATTTTGATGCGGTTTTTAATAGTGATTCAAGAGGAAGGTTTATATGTCTAATACTTACATGCATAATAAAGTAGGGAAACACTGATAATTTTAGAGGTTTCTAATGTGATGTCGTAAATAACCACATTTTTTGCGCAAGCATTGCAAACGCTGGCTGAACCCTAAGAGATAGATCAAAATAATGTACTACAGTATTGTACACCTTAAAAAGGTCTACAAAAAGTCCGTACCTATCAGCATTGCACCCGTGCGAAGTCGGGGCGGAACGCTAGTTATTAAAATTATTTTTAGAATTGGTCCAGTAGTTCCAGGAGATAAAAGAAAAATGTTTTGCTTTAGAATAATGGAATAAAAGATTGCAATCCGGATTATTAGAAATTAGAATTAGGTTTTCGAATTATCGGAATAATTGATTAATTTTATTATTCAGATTTAGGCTTCCAAATCCGGATTATTAAAAAATCTGTAATAAATAATTGACAATATTATTTAGTTAGATAAATATAATTTTGCTCGTTATCGTAAATCATTCTTATTTCGAGATGTACCTAACATTATGTACCTACCTATGTATGATTTGGTATAATGTCTCGGAGCGAGTCGCAGAAGTTCTGAAAATTTCAATTATTTATACTAACGCGTGTGTTGCGTTGTTTAACACTATCATGGCCCAAGACGCAGATAGTCACGTCCACCTCTATAGCGCGAGGCTGGGCAGTGAATGCGTTAAGGTAAGGCTTTATTTTTAGTAATTACTTTGTTCTTTCTGTTATCGTTAGGCTTTCATTCATATGATGTATGTTTTTGTTGGAATAAATTATCTTGGATTCTAGAACCGAAAAGTAGCTTCCTAGTACTTAGCGAACATTTCATTACAATTTCAGCAAAGAATAGTAGGTACATTTTACACCTAGGCGAGAAAGTGATCGATTCCTATCGAGTGTGTCGTTTTGGGCCCGAGGCGCAGCCGAGGGCCTTAAAACACACGAGGTAGGAATCGCACTTTCTGCCGAGTGATAAATAGTGCTTTATACTACACCTTCGAGGAAAATAAAACGCAGAATTAATTATTAATTGAAATTTAGAAGAACTTACCGCGCCCAATGATGTTGGTAAAACCTCATTGACCGCGCCAGCCTTTGGGTTCTTTTTTCAAAATATTGTTCGGAAATCGGAGGAGGCCTAATGGACTAGACATGTGCGCCGATGCTCATTTGACCGGCGGCGGCGTCTGGCGTCCAATTTGTCGGCGGCGGCGGCGTCATCGGCGTAATCGGCGTGGATGTGAAATTAAGTAAAATACGCCTTACCTAATCCTTATTAAACTTTTGGGTTGGCGTAAAAATGTCACTGGACCATTTTTAGTGCTAGGTAGTTGTAATTGTAAGTTCCATACTTTGAGGGTAAAAATGTCACCAATGAATAATAGTACATTTTACACCTCGGCGAGAAAGTGATCAATTCCTACCGAGTGTGTCGTTTTGGCCTTAAAACACACGAGGTAGGAATCGCACTTTCTGCCGAGTGATAAATAGTGCTTCACCTTTGAGGAAAATAAAAAGCAGAATTAATTATTAATTGAAATTTAGAAGAACTTACCGCGCCCAATGATTTTGGTAAAACCTCATTGACCGCGCCAGCCTTTGGGTTCTTTTTTCAAAATATTGTTCGGAAATCGGAGGAGGCCTAATGGACTTGGAGTAAAAACTTTTTGTCGTTTGACCGAACGAAAATAACCATAGCTACGGGCCGGTCTTTTAGGAAATAAAAAAAAATAACACGTTAGAAATGGATTTCCATACACATTTTCCTCCCGCTAAAACACGTGAGAAATGAAATTCCAAAGAGTTTTTCCTCCCGGTTTCCTATATAGGCCTGCAAAGACATACTTTCTATTCTATAAATGGAAAAGGAATAGGCAACTTTCCGAGCAGGTGTAGTATAAAATTTTAATTTTTATGGGTAAATTCGTCATCGGTTCTTCCATCGTGGATTTTGTACAGTCAGCATGAGAATAAAGGCTTAAGTGCTTGAAAGCGTAATTGTATATTAAGTACAAATAATCAACATATTGTATCGTGCCCGCCTCCTGGCTGTTTCTAAATGGGAGTCGGGACATTGGTTGCAAGCATTTCCTTCATATATTTTGGTTCATTTGGTTCAAGGTGTTGCGCGCCTCATCAATGCCAGTGCGGTACTGCTGTCGAACAGCTTGGTCATCACTAATTATCGTGTACTAGGGCCGCCGGTCGGATATCTCGCCACGCCAGCCTGGACGACATCAGAAATGCAAATGGCGCCGACGAAACTGGAGGCAAACAGTGTTGCTAGAGACTGTCCTACGGAATACCGGAACTCAAAATACCGGATAACGGTATATCGAAAGTACACAAAACCGCAGATCGAAATACCGAAAGCACATGACGCCGCATCACGGAATATCGAAAGCACGCAATACCGAAAAACTGTAGACCGGACGAACATAATCTCGAATGCACGCTATACCGAAAGATCGCGAAATCGAAAGTACGCAATCTCGAAATTTTCTTCATGGTTGTACGTAAGTTTTGTCATACCAATTAATAGCGAAATAAAAAATACTACTTTTTGCAAATAAAATATAAGAAATTTGTGGAGCAGCTTTACCATTTTGCACCTATAGCAGTGGAAACCTTGGGCAGTTGGAGTGTGGATGCGAAGTGTTTAGTGGGAGAATTAGGCCGTAGAATTAAGGAAGTGACAGGAGACTCCCGCTCCGGGTCGTTCTTGGTGCAAAGGATTGCCATCGCTATTCAGCGAGGTAATGCTGCAAGCATTATGGGCACCTTTGCACCGGGAATGGTCAGGGGCGGGTTATTTAATGACTAATTTATAAATTGTATTTTCATACATAATTAATAAAAATAGAAAACAAATGAATTTATTTAAGAAATTTGTTAAATAAAGTGATTTATTTAATGTAGAATATTGTTTGTTTGTAGACGCCGATGACGCCGATGAAAAATTCGGCGGCGTCGGCGTGGCTAAAATGATCGGCGGCGTGCGCCACGCCGATCGGCGCACACGTCTATAATGGACTTGGAGTAAAAACTTTTTATCGTTTGACCGAACGAAAATAACCATAGCTACTTCTTTTACGATCTTTTAGGAAATTAAAAAAAAATAACACGTTAGAAATGGATTTCCATACACTTTTTCCTCCCGCTAAAACAGGTGAGAAATGAAATTCCATAGAGTTTTTCCTCCCGGTTTCCTATAGGCCTGCAAAGACATACTTTCTATTCTATAAATGGAAAAGGAATAGGCAACTTTCCGAGCAGGTGTAGTATAAAGATTATTTATTTTCATAAAGATTATTTATTTAATTAACCCTTTGTACACCTCAGCCACCTATACATACACCAGCACTTGCGGGTCCTCAGCGCATAGGTATTTTTGTCCACTCTGTGCCTCGGCGTAGAGTATACGGGAATGCGTTTGTGGCGTGGTGCTCAAAAGGTTAAAACCGATTTCGAAAAAAGAAAGAGGTTCGGTTTATGACGTGTTTTTTATGTATGTTCGTCGATTTCTCCATCAATTATAGTCAATTAGACTTTCAAATTATTTCGCTATTTTATAGAGAATGATCCCGAGATGGCTGCATAAAAATTTTCTTTCCGAAGGATAAGTACTTGACCCCAAAACGAAGGATAAGTATCTGACCCACAAAACTTAAAAACAGTGTAAAATTTAGGGAATCCAAGGCGATTTTAGTTTTTCAAACTAATCTTCTAATTATGAAAAGTGCATCAAGATTATTGTATTAGGTATGGAAGTAGGAACCTAAAAAGGCTATACCTACATACAATGAAATGAATTGCTAAATGGAATGTAACGACAGGACACAGAGGCTTTGGAAGAGCGCTTGGATTGCATAACAATGAGCACATTCATAGTATTGGATAGTAGATACTATGCTATTCAACTCTATTGTGTTATTGACTACATAGAAACCGGGAGTGTTGGGAGATTATTTGCCACAAGAACTTTTTAACTGGTAAAATGACATATCTTCTGGAACTGAAGTATGTACTAAAATAAAAATTCATATCATTGTAATCATGATTAATGTCAACCTGAAAGCCTACAGAAATAGCCCAAACCAAAAATAACACCGTGATGAGAAAACCACAAGATATTCTTTTCACATTTCTTCAACACTCAATCATCGAAAAAAGAAGTCAGAGTGAGAAGGCCACTTCCTTCTCACTCTGACTTCTTTTTTCGATTTGTGAATTCATTGACTGCAGCTTTATGTTTGAAATGCTAGGTATTTTATAGCTTTAGTAGGAGGAAGCTATACTGGTAACTTTCATGCACAGTGCAATGCACACTAGCAAATTAAGTAAGTCAAATAACACAAGAGATATTGGCATGTCACACAACACATTATGTTGTGTCCAGCAAGGTTTAAGAGAACAAAAAGCTAAGGTGCATTTGCAATTTAAATCTGTACAAGGTGTCGTTGAGAAACCTAGGTAACCTTTTGTATAGCTGCGAGAAACTTAGGCATCCTAAGAAGGTAACGCATAATAAGGTGGAGAAATCTTTGAGGTCAAATGTTTTGAACTAAGCTTATGAGATGGATTACATAAATTAGAAATACAGAAGCATGTTCAAGGAATGAGCACGGTTCTTTCTGTAATTCTTTAATTGATGTACACACTTTAGTTTTTTTTATCGCAATTAAAAAAGAAAATTACAATCAAATAATAGAAAAACACTTTTGTACACACTTTTGTACACTTTTGTGTGTCACACGTTGTAGGTTCGATTCCCACCCTGGGAAAATGTTTGTATAATCTATTGAACAAATATTTGTTCCGGGTGTTCTGGGTATTTTCTACACAAAAAAATATCTATCTATGTAATGTATTGTATTCTGTATATGCTGTGGATTGTCCAGCATTATTTATTTATTTAATTGATATTTGATATTTTTATGCCCAACTACCATAAGTAGTAAAGGTAAATTACAAGCTCTTTGTTTTTTACAGTTTTTTAGTGTGTCCAAAAATCTGCCTATTCTAAAACAAACTTTACACCTCCTAAACAGAGCTCAAAATCTCCAGTCTTCATTGTTCACATACAATGATATCAATTTACCAGGTAAGTAACCAGAGATAGTATATACGCACCACTGGTTTCCACGCATCAGTGATTCAAGGGAATATCCTGTGCTGTATTTCTTCATGACTCTATTATAGTGATTTATTTGAGGCCTGTTAATTACTACCAACACAGATTTTGGAGCTGATGTGTCTATCCTCTCCATCCAATATATCCCTCCTCTCCAATGGTCCTATCAGACTGAAAGTGTGTTTCACATGCTATACAAATACAACACAACAAACTCAGAAGGTGATTGCAGAACTTTGAACACTTGACATCTTTCTTAGACCCAAATTATAATAGCTTGATGATCTATGGTTGAGTAACAAGTTTTTTTTCTTAGAATAGCATAACTCAAGCATAGATTGATGACTGAGTATGGTTTCATAGTATAAGCTTAACTCTCTGACACTTTAAATTAGTCTTGTGTTCGGAATGTACCAATGACAGTTAATATGATTAGCAGTGATAGGAATAGGTAGTGCATTTTAACAGGACTTCATGAGTATATCATAATGTGGACATGCCTTACAAGTCCCGGGAATTTAATGAGAAATGGACATGCCATACAAGTCCCGGGAATTATTTAAAAAATATTATTTACTTAATACTATGTACAATAATATTTTAAAAAGATATTCTTACGATATTATCTATCTATTCATCATAATATTATGAATGAAGCTAGGAATATAAATGATTACTATATACAAAGAAAAAGGAAATTTTCAGATTTAAATAATAAATCATTTAGAGAAGGTATATTAGATAGTGATCTATCTCAATGTAATGTAAATAGTTTTTTAAGTAGCTTTCAGAAAGTGTTCAGAAATTCCTTTAAGAAAATAAATATTAAAATCATGACAAAGAAACATAATAAGATTAATTGGATAAGTAAGGGCATTAGAATATCTAGTAAAATGAAGCGTTTTTTGAATTCTATGAATAGGTCTAATAGTGACACATCATTAACGACTTATAGGAATAAATACATAAAACTATATAAGAAAGTTATAGTAAGTTTAAAGAAAAACGCAGTTAAAAAGGAAGTTGATAGGGCAAAAAATAGAACAAAGCAAATTTGGAACATAGTAAATAGACACAGGAGTAAAAATACATCTGGGGGATTAGACAACTATAGGCTTAAAATTGATAATGTTATAATTGACGATACACAAGAAGTAGTAGATATTTTTGCGAAACAGTTTGACTTTAACACAATCAACAATGATGATAACGATAGAATTTCACAGGCTGTACAATTAATGAAAGATAATTCCAGAAGAGTTGACACTAACATAGATATAAGAGAAACAAATGGGAGAGAAATTAAATTCATTGTTAGGAAAATGGAATCCAAATCTTCTTACGGCTATGACGAGATACCCATCACGATTATCAAAGAAAACATAGATCTTTTGGCTAAACCACTAGCAATTTTTTTCAATAATTGTATAAAGCAAGCTGTTTTCCCAGATCAATTAAAGATGGCCAAAGTTTTGCCTATATACAAGAAAGGAAAAAAGAATGATCCCAAAAATTACAGGCCAGTTTCACTTTTACCCATTTTTTCAAAAATATATGAAAGAATAATAAAAGATAGAATAGTCTCACATCTAAATTTACACAGGGTTTTAAACTTACGGCAATTCGGCTACCGATGTGGCGTAGGAACTGTGGATGCCGTTGATCTTCTGTTACATGACGTTTTATGCAATTTAAACAATAAGAAAAGAGTGGCAGGTTTGTTTTTGGACCTATCCTCTGCGTTTGACATGGTTGACCACGAAATTTTACTTGCTAAATTAGAACATTACGGAGTTCGAGGAAATAGTCTTACTCTGCTGAGATCATACCTATCTAACAGGAAACAAATTGTAGAAATAAAAAATATCACAGACAAACACCAAATTACTTATAGATCGCAAGCTATTACCATTAAAAGAGGAGTTCCACAAGGCTCAATACTAGGACCTATATTTTTTGTTATATATGTAAATGACTTAATTGAATTTATTATGAAAACCGTCCCAGACATATCGCTAGTTGTTTATGCAGATGACACAAACGCTGTTATTCCGGCGTCATCTGTAAATGAACTTAAGACTAAGATCGACAGTGCACTAGTAGCTTTTGACCAGTGGTTTGAAATGAATAGACTAAAGTTGAATATTAAAAAGACAAACTGTGTTTTGTTTAGAACAACTGCTCATATGAATGAAACTATAGATATTACTACAAATGGAGAGGTCATAGATTTGACAAACAATGTAAAATTCCTGGGCATACACATTGATCAGCTTCTGAACTGGAAGGTCGAACTGGAAGCTCTTGAAAACTCGATAAGCTCTGCTTGTTACGCCCTTAGAAGTCTGAGAGACGAACTAAGTATTGAACAACTAAAAGTAATTTACTATGCTCTTGTTGAGTCTAAGCTGAGATATAGCATAAAGTTTTGGGGGAACAGTTATGACTATAACATAAAGAGGGCTTTTGTTCTGCAGAAAAGGGCAATTAGAACAATGGTCCGGATTCCTCCGTGGGAGTCTTGCAGAGCTAATTTTAAGACACTTAAAATTTTGACAATACCGAGCCTCTATATATTAGTAGTTCTTATGGATGTTGTCAGGCATCCTTATAAGTATGAATCAATTGAACAAAGGGCAATACGGTTAAGTACAAGAAGGAAAAATCTCGACACTCCTTTTCAGCCTAGGTTAAATGTTGTGAAGCATGGCTCTAGGTACCAGGCTGTTAAGTTATTTAACTCCCTGCCTGTTGAGTTGATGAGTAACAATAGATAGCCGCTTTAATGAGTAACAATAGATAGCCGCTTTAATTGGGGAAGACATGTCGATAACGTGTGTAATAAACTACGGGCGATTTTGGCTAAGTTTTTCGTTCTTAAATATAAAATCCCATACACAGTTTTACTTACATTATATAAAACACTCGCGGAGAGTATTATGTTATATGCTATAAGCAGCTACGGTCGAACATTCAAATCATATCTAGATAAAATATATAATTTACAAATAAGACTTTTGAAAGCCATTGTACCAAAATATCTAAAAGAAAAACACTGCAAAAACTACGAAAATCTTCTAAAAGAATGTAACATATTATCTGTTTACGACAGAGTTGAACTTGCATTACTGGTCGAAAACTACTTCAAATTCTCAAATTATAAGAGCCATTACATAACCACAAGACAAATCACCCAAAAAAAACTTGAAATAATAGACGCGAAAAATATTTACGGAAAAAGAAAATCAGACTACATTGTCCCAAGATTAATAAATAACATACCTTTAATTATTAAAAATAAACTGACGCAAAGAAACATTAGATATCAAATAAAAAATTACTATATACAAAAATTTAAAGTTAAAGGTGACTAACAATAAAATATAAATCCAAAAACAACAATACTTTAATAGACAAAAACATTAAACATTTAAGTTTAAATGATATGTGTATCAGTGTTGGCACACCCTGTACCGGAGCGAAGTTGGTGCATTCCGCAGCGTTCGTGCAAGCTCGGGAGGCCTCGCCACCCGAGGATGCCCGAACACTGCGGCAATAATCTACAAACTCTGACGAATCCGCTCTTTATTCATTAATTTGTTAAAAGCACCTACCTACCTCACTTTTTATCTTTCTAGATATTTATGAGATAATTATGAGAACAATGTAATTGTGTAATAATGACTGAGTAGCTTCATACTTACCTTACCTTACATTACTTACTCATACGTAAGTACCTACATGCAAAGATGTATACTTCTTTTTAAAGTTAAAACCGAGGAATGTAACATTCGGGTCAAACCCCCACGGGTTTAAAGAGTGTTATTAATCTAAGTACTATGTAATTCTTTTTGAAAATAAATAAATAAAAAAAAAAAAAAAAAATTTAAAAAGCATTGATAGTCCTAATATATTTAAAACAAAATTAAAAAAGCTTTTGTTGGAAAAGTGCTTGTACTCAGTAAATGACTTTAAATTTTAAATTTTGACTATGTAAGCGACATCTGGATTTAATGGTATTCCTTAGATTTTAAGAGACATTTGTATTCAATTTTTTTACAATCAAATTAATGTTTTAATCATTTAATTAATTATATTTTAAGACCTACTCATAACATTCAAATACAATTGTAAATATTGTTCATGAATAAAACATCTATCTATCTATCTATCTAGCTAAACTTGCCTAAACTAGCCTAGGTTAGTACCTAGGCTAACATTAGTATGTTAGCTATTTCTTAGCTAACATTTAGCTAACATTTCTTACCTTAGAAATGTTTACATGATTAATTAGTTATGAGATTCCGAAACTCTGTGAGGCCCTTTTAGGGAATGTTCTAATATACTAACTCAAGATAAGCCAGAAGATATGGTTTGAGATAACAAATCTTATGCTATCTGAAGAGTGCTAAATGGGTTTAGGGTGAGAGTGAGCTTTTTCACCATAGAGAATGATAGATAAATACAACAAACATTTGACATTTATCTGTACATGGTTGCACAGATATTAATTTATGTATTTTGCACAACAGTAAGAAGACAGAATTCTGATTATTTGTTAGCAAAATGACACAAAGTTGCAATGAATTTGCATACAATGCTTGAGCAAGTAAGTTCGAACAGATGCAACATTATCAATGTTATCATAGGGCATGTAAACAAACAAATATAATGCACACAAGATAACTGATAATGAGGTTAAAGCAGGTAGGTGGATAAGGGTTATCAGACCATATTCTAAAGGTTCTACCATAAATGACACCGCAGAAAAAAAAACTGGAAATTTTAATACCTAGTCCTAGAGAAATAAAAGATGTTACCTTGAAAGTTATATTCAGTGAAATAGAAGCTAGTTTAAAACAATAAGGAGTCTCCCAAACTGGTTCTATTGAATTCGCATCCAAAGTGTGCCTAAGGTCATCGTCGCGTAAAAAATCAGCGTAAATTTACTTCCTTGTTCTAAGCTGGCATCATCGGTAACTGGACTAAACCACCTGCAAAATCCAATTACAGGCAAAGAATACCTAACACGAGGTGAAATACGATAATGTTACGTGAGGGGACGCGATAGACAAGCGTAGTAAGCAGTAAATTGGTCACAGGGAGCAGGAGCGCGAATAGTAGCCGCGATATTGGACCTAAACACATACATAACCTACCTTTAACGAGCATTATTAGATCTACAAGGGTCTACGATTACCAATTACTATAAAGAGACTACAATAGGAAGTAAATCACGTTGGCACAGCGTCCGCACTAAGTACTTTATTGTAATTTGTGTACTTCTGAAAAAATGCGATGGCGGGCGGCGGCACCATGGCGCGCAAATGTATCTAAAACATAGTAAAAAGTTCAAAACGTACTCACGGTTTCGATAAACAAAACGTTCAAACACTTGGTAAGGTAGCACAACTGCACTTAATAACAACACAGGCGAAATTACTCAATAAAAATACTGAAAACCGCGAAAGCGTCGTTCCGACTTTCTGAGTAAATCGATTTTGGAAACAATTAATAAATGTTGCCAGCGTGACAGGAGTCATATTCTGAGTAAACTTCATTTAGGATTAAATAAATATGAATCAGTGAGTTGTAATAGTAGTTCAATGATATGAATAAATTTTATGAAAGCAAATACAATAAAATGACAAAAGTTTATGTCATGTATGAATATGGGATTTGCTTAAAACTAAAATTACAGTTAAACTTCTACTCGGTTCAGTTTTGGGAAGTCCTACTGTTAATGTAATGTGATTTGATAGAAGACTATTCTATGGATCTGTAGGGTACCCTCCATAGACTATAGACAGTATACTAGGTAGGAACTTATTTGTAGTATGTCTAGCTCTTCTATGGTTACTCTATGCGTTTTGAATTGAAGATGATAATCTAACTGACATGTAACTGAAACCAAGTTTTTCTATATAACAAAATAAAATACGTTGTGTTTCCAAGATTCTAGTTTATTTCATCCATCCCAGCCATGCACCTTAGGATCTCAACATGGTAGCAGAGCGTGGTTGCATTGGTTGATCTTAGGATGAAGTGATGAAAATGTAAAAGAAGAAAGTCGTACAAAGAAGAGAAGGTGGTGCAAAACAAGTGAAGTTTTTTTTTCAGAAAAGAAAATGACTGAAGATAAAAACATCCACGATAAAAAGAAATGCGAAGAAAATTTTCTACAAATATTTGACGGCCTGAACTATGAAAAATGGAAATTTCGGCTAAATTTGTTCTTGGAAATGAAAGGATTAAAGGTAATAGAAGACGAGAAAGATAAGCAAGTAGACATTAGAATCAGAAATATTATAGTAAATAGCATGAACAATACCCAACTCGACATTATTATGCATCAAACAAGCGCATATCAAATGATTAGGAAATTAGATGAGACCTACATTGCGAAAGGGTGCACCAACAGGCTATTGATAAAAAGACGACTACTGGAACTAAAGTTACGTGAAGACGGAGACGTGCAAGAATATCTTCAAAGATTCGAGAGGATCATAAATGAATTAAGGAACACCGGCGACAATATTTCAGAAGAGGAGAGATTAAATTATCTGTTGCTGTCACTCCCAAAGAAATACGAATACGTGGTAAATATTGTAGACGCGATGCCGAAGGAATCTCAAACAGTTGAATATGTCAAATCCAAATTGTTACTGGACGTGAAAAAGGGAGAAAACCAAGAGACAATGGTTTTTACCACAGGAGAGGACAAATGCTATGAATGCAATAGAACTGGGCACTTTAGGCGAGATTGTCCGAATAGAAAGACCAGCTTCATTCCAAGAGGAAGAGGAAGAAGTGGACGCGGTCGTGGCCACAGAGGCAGGGGCCGCAGCTACAACGGTGGTAGAGGTGCCAATCAGTCCTTCAAAGTCTTCAACGTAGAAGTTGCTGTAGCTGACTCAAAAAATAATATGAAAGTAAGTTGGCTGCTTGACAGTGGTTGCAGCGACCACATTGTAAACGATGAAAAATACTTTGATAAAATATACGAATTAGATAAAAATATAAATATTAAAGTAGGTGACGGTTTTGGCCTAGAGGCAACTAAAAAAGGTAGTATCGTTATGGTTTGCGGTAAAGAAAAGATTACTGTAAATAATGTTTACTATGTAGCATCGATGAAAAGAAATTTGCTAAGCGTGTCGTCTATCGTAAATAATAACAATGGTATAATATTTAAAAGAGACTTGGCAACCATATATGGAAAAACAGGTAAGGTATTAGTTAAAGCCTATAGGAAAAACAAATTGTATGAGTTGAACGCAACAATTATCAAAAATAAGGCATACACAGGTGATAGCTATGTAAATGTGTCTCTAAAAGAAGAATGGCATAAGAAATTAGGTCATCCGAATTTTAGGAAACTTAGGGAGATATGTACATACAAAACCCTCAACGGAATGCCCGAAAAGCTGAATGACGATTTTATAGACTGTGAGATATGCGTAAAAAATAAAATGGCAAACTTACCCTATGCCAACACGAGAAGGAGGGCAAATGATGTGTTAGAAATTGTTCATACTGATGTTATGGGTCCACTACAACCAGCAGGGTACAATGGTCAAAAATATATTGTGACATTCATTGATGATTACAGTAGATTAGCTTTTGTTAGCGCAATAAACAACAAAAGTGACGTTTTCGATCGATTTACTCAATATGTACAATTTACAGAAACTCAGACTGGAAAGAAAATTAAGGAAATAAGGTGCGACAACGGAAAAGAGTACTTGAATAGTAACTTCTTTAACTTTTGTAAAAGTAAAGGTATAAATTTGAACCCTGGACCTCCTTACACCCACCAATTAAACGGCGTAGCTGAACGTTATAATAGAACGCTGATGGATAGAGCCAGATGTCTACTAGCAGATGGCAATCTAAGCAAAAAGTATTGGCCAGAATGTTTATTAACAGCTGCATATTTAGGCAACAGATTACTAACGAATACACACGAAAAGAAAAGTCCATACGAAAATTTTCTCGGTAGGAAGCCGAATGTTGAACATTTAAAAATATTCGGATCAGAATGCTTCGTTCGAATCCCTGATGAAAGGCGCTCATCAAAGTTAAATCCTAAAGCAGTAAAAGGGAAATTAGTAGGATATACAGACACAGGATATAGGATACTGGTTGGTGAAAAAGTAGTGATCTCGCGTAATGTTAGGTTTATCAATGTCGAAGAAGTGATCAGACGAAGGCAAGTTGATGATGAAGATAGTGTAGACGTCGAATTGGACAGTGTGAATAGAAGAGCGGACGATGTGACGAGAAGAACTGACGATGTAAATATCAGAACGGACGATGTGACGAGAAGAACTGACGATGTTACTGATGATGATAATACAGGAAATGAAAACCTAAGAAGAGAAGTAATGCATGAAAACGACGAATTTTATGATACTATGGAAGAAGAAACTGATGTTAGACCTGCTATTCCCGAGGAGGTGAACACACAAAGACCAAAAAGAGAGAAAAGATTACCGAGTAAATATAAAGACCATGTAGTATATGTAAATATCAGCGACGCAAATGTACCCGAGACATATGAAGAGGCGATGGAAAGTGAACAAGTAAGTAAATGGAAAGAAGCCGTAAGTGCTGAATTAAACAGCCTTACAATCAATAATACATGGGATATAGTCGATGAACCTGATGACAAGAAAATTATAGATGTGAAATGGATCTTTCGAGTTAAAACGAATGGTAAATTTAAAGCAAGAGTCGTTGCACGTGGATTTCAGCAAATTTACGATGAAAATGAAGAGATTTATTCACCAGTGGCCAGAATGACCACAATGAAAGCATTAATGTCAACGGCATGTGTTAGGAGTTGGTACATAGAGAGCATGGACGTTGAAACGGCTTTTTTAAATGGTGTTATCAAATCTGAAGTTTATATTTATCCCCCAAAGGGATATAAAGTGGAAGACGGCAAGGTCTGCAGGCTTAATAAAGCTTTGTATGGATTAAGAGAAAGTCCAAGAGATTGGTACGAGTGCTACCATTATTTTATGCAGAGCATCAATTTTACAAGATCAGATTATGACTACTGCCTCTACACAGGATGTATTAAAAATACTAAGGTATATTTGTGCTTATATGTTGATGATATTTTATTATAAATATGCGTTACGTATTTTAAAATATTTGTACTGTACACGAAATATAAAACTGAATTACAATGCAGAGTTTGATGAATGTGTAGATGCGTTTGTGGATGCCGACTGGGCAGCCGATAAAAATGATAGGAAATCAACCACAGGTATTGTAATAAGAGTGTATAACAATCCAATAATGTGGAAAACACACAAACAGAAAATTGTATCAAGGGCTTCGACGCACGCAGAATATTATGCGTTAGCAGATTGCGTAGAAGAGGTTTTGCCGGTAATAGGAATATTAGGGGATTTAGATGTGATAGTCCCAAAACCAGTAAAGATATTTGAAGACAACACCGGAGCTATTGCTTTGGCAAAAAATGGAAAATTCTGTAAAAACTCTAAGCATATTGACATCAGCTATCATTTTGTGTATGACTACGAAAAGCAGGGTATTGTAAATATAGTTAAGGTTCATACTGACGATCAGATAGCTGATATATTGACCAAAGCCTTAGGAAAATTAAGGTTTAAGAAACTTAGGGAACTTGTTAATTTAAGATAGTTTTTTTTTTATGACAGTGTTCATGTAGTTGTTTGTTGTTGTTTTATTGTTTCATGTTTAGCAAAGTCATGTTAAAAGATATTTAAGTTTGTGAATCTTTATATCTTATTGATATTATTAGAGATAGATTTCACAGATTGTCTTGTATAAAATCAAGGAGGTGTGTTAATGTAATGTGATTTGATAGAAGACTATTCTATGGATCTGTAGGGTACCCTCCATAGACTATAGACAGTATACTAGGTAGGAACTTATTTGTAGTATGTCTAGCTCTTCTATGGTTACTCTATGCGTTTTGAATTGAAGATGATAATCTAACTGACATGTAACTGAAACCAAGTTTTTCTATATAACAAAATAAAATACGTTGTGTTTCCAAGATTCTAGTTTATTTCATCCATCCCAGCCATGCACCTTAGGATCTCAACACCTACTACGATTGATTTATATTTAGTCCTGGCAATGATTGCATCACTTGGTTTTTCAGTGTCATTAAGTTCAAATCTGTCAGCGTCAAAAGGTCAAAAGCATCTTCAAAAAGTATTGCCAACTTTAAAATCTGCAGCGTGCTGACACATTTTTTAATACAAAATGTTATTAAGACACTATAAAAAAGTTTTATAGTCCCATGGTAGTTGAGGAGGCCAAGGAGGAGGTGTGGGACGCTACATGCGTCGACACACTTGCGCCTTCCCATCTTCCGAGATCCGTGAGGGCGAGTGCGGCGGCAGATTTGGCCGAGGTTCTCAAGAGACGCATAATAATATGCTGGTCTCGACAGAAACTACACATTTGCTCCCTGGAGTTGAGACCCTAGGTCCGTGGGGTACCAGGGCTCGTGGAAAATTATCTGAGCGTCTAGTCCAAGCTACGACGCGTGACCAGAGAGTTGGTGAATATATGGCGCAGCGCATCAGCATTGTCATCATCATCATCATCATCCACAGCCGGATTTTACCCACTGCTGGGTATAGGCCTCCCGAAGTTTGTGCCATCCACCACGATCCTGTGCTAACCGCCTCCATTGACGCCCTCCGACGCGTACTATGTCGTCGACCCACCTTGCTACCGGCAAGTGTAGCATTGCCATACAGCGGGATAATGTAGGCAGTGTCTTGGGGACGCTTCCGACTGGTATTGCTAAAGAGCTACCTGTAGATTGTTTGTAACGGTCTGCAGTTAATGTCAAACGGGGTAACTTGAGACTGTGGTGTTACTTGAGTTGAGACGCATAGCACCATTAATTTTATTATTTGATTAAGTCAACATCATGAGGTTTGATTCTTTGTTAGTTAGTGTTAAAAGTTTGCTGTGATCGTCAGTTTTTTTAAAAATTCACCTGAATAGAGTTAAGTAATCTTGGTTTTATAAAACGTTTCTTTGAAAAGTAACCTGAAATATTGTTGAAAATATAGTAATTTCTTCTAATTTTATGGACGTATAGGAAATTTATTTCAGTAAATATAACACTTGGACAGTTTATCAACACAGATTTAGAAAGTACAACAAATTCTAAGTATTTTCTTCCTTAGTTTTGTCTAAATAGCACCAAAAACAAAAAAACTACAGCCAAAATAAACTTATTTTTTTTACTTTTTGCCTCTTTTTTAAAGTTGTTTTAGGTACAGTTGAAGGTGGAGCTTAAAAAGAAACTAGTTCGAACATTAAATCTGTTTACTTGATACTAAATCCTTGATTAGACAACAATTGATTACTTACAGTTCATGTAGTCGTAAACAAACCAAAATCATCACAAATAAATAACGACTACACACTTTGAAAATTAACAACAACATACAAAAATAAGTGGCTTACGTGACCTTTGATTCGCTACTACAGAGATTCTAATAAACGTCCGTTCAGTACGAGAGCCGAGAGGCCAAGACAAGGGCTTTACGATATGTGCTTGGTCAGCGGAGCCGGCGCTCGGCAGGATGTTTCTCATACGGCCTCTCCTGCACGTGTGTCGTCCTCGACGCAAGCTGTTGTCGTAGTGGCGTAGCAGTGGGACGTTCAGCGTCTATGGCTTCAGGTCCGATGTCGTCATGAGCCATAGTCGGGTTGACTGCACAAGTTGGTTCAATAGGAGCAGTCTCGTCGTCGTCTACATCTTCATCTGAAAACAGCGTTCTGTTAAAACCCATCCTATATAACCTGAAGATGAATGCATTTCACCTTGCATATCATTCATAGCTTCATCATTCAGTTAATTCAGACATCATCTTTCGTCTAGTTTACGCAGAGAGAAGAGTTTATAAGACTTTCATCCATCCACTTATAATTCAGAGACGTCTCTTATAAAAACCAAACCCATTCCAGGCCTTTTTCGTCGTCTTCGTTCCGGTTGTCCCTTCGCCAGAAGAGACTCCTCGTTGCGCTGCACGTCCTGCCAGCCGTGTGACCCATCATGACGACAAACGTCAAGATGCAGCGACAAACGCCACAGTAGGTACTGATGCCATAACGACAAACGTTTAGGCGTGGCGACGAACGCCCCAGTACCTACAGGTGCCATAACGACAAACGTTTAGGCGTAGCGACAAACGCCCAAGTACAGGTGCCATAACGACGAACGTTTAGGCGTAGCGACGAACGCCCAAGTACAGCTGCCATGACGAAGAACGTTTAGGCGTAGCGACGAACGCCCAAGGAACCGAAGCCGTAGTGTATGGCTTCGCTCATTCCTGTAACCCAAGCAGAAAACAAGTAACGTGAGTCAACTTACTCTCGAAAAATGCAGCACATGTTTCGGAGCACCACTCGCCCCGCCACAGCACCATGTGCTGAGCTGCGGCCTACGTAGTTTTACCGTTACCTCTACTGAGCAAACGAAGCTTGTAGAGGCCACTTTTATAGGGCCTCTATTACTTTATAAGGACCAAGCATGCCAGAAGCTTCCCTGTCGACTGAGAAATTTTTATGACAAACGCATTTGTCAAAGTTAAATTGGCGAGGAGAACGCCTTCCTTAATTCACCCTTGGAATTTCACGAAAAGCCTCCCTATTTGGTGTTGAGCCTTCAATTGCCACGTCCCGCATGAACAACAAGTGTCGTAGCCTCAGTCCCAATCAGAAGATCACGTTTTAGTTCCATAACATCTTGCCTGTATGTGGGATACAGAAGAGTAAACTTCGTAAAAGCATCTACTATGAGAAGAACAAATTTATATTTTTCTGAAACCGGTAGAGGACCTAAAGCATTAATGTGCACTGTATGAAATGTGTTATCTGATTTCGCCCAGGAAGTGATACTTTGCAATGGTGCACGAGGCACTTTCTTTTGGGAAATGCATATAAGGCAATGAGCTACATATTTGATAACAAATTGTTGAAGACCTGGGAACCAAAAGTTTCTCAAAATAAGGTTATAGGTATGAAGGTCTTTTCTGCGCTAATGTGTTCGTGTGAAAAACTCTTAAGAGGCTTAGCCGGTGCCCTTTGGGTATGTAACAGAACAACCATGGTTCTTCGCCTGTGGGGTACTTGTAGTACAAGATAAATAATTTTTCAATGAATAGCACCTAGAGAGATTAGCATCTAGATTGCCATCTTGAAGTTTTTGGATAAAACCTAGGGTTTCCTTGTCAGCTGTTTGTGCAACTTGGGCCCAGTTGCGGCGTTTCGTGATTTGATTGACACTAACTACAGGGTTACGACTCAAATAGTCAGCATGAGGCGTCAAAAATCCTTTGCGATACTCAATCGAAAAGTCAAGGTCCTGGAGGTAGATCCACCAGTGGGCTATTCGAGGCACAAGGTCTTTCTTATGCTCAGTTGAATTAAGTGCGTTGCAGTTAGTGACAACAACGAATTTCAACCCTACCAAATAGTGTCGAAAATTTTGAAGGGCTTTGACAACAGCAAGTGTCTCAAGTTCGTAATAGTGATATCTACTTTCAGCTACTAAAATAAGCGATAACGTGGCTTTTAGAGTCTGGATGATTTTTTTTTAAAGAACAGCAGCAACAGTAGCGCCGGATAGCGTTATTCGCAACTGTATGCACCTCAGTGGGAAGTTTTGGGTCAAATATAGCGAGAACAGGTTCAGAAGTTAACTGTCTCATACGGTCTTGACGAATAGCCTCGCATTCAGAAGTTCAGTTGAACGGAATGTCTTTACGAGTGAGATGAGCGATCGGAGTAGTTCTTGTAGCATAGTCCTTTATGTACTCCCTAAGTACCCTGCTTAGCCAAGAAATTAGCGTACCTACTTCATATACTCTGGTGGTGATGTGTTAGCCAAGGCCTCTACTTTTCGAGAGCTCGGTCTAACCTGACTGACTAACCAGCTTTCCCAAATAGTCTATTTCGGTACTCTATGAAGAGAAATGTTAACCCAGATTGATAGAAAATCCAGCTGTTATTAGGGTCGTGAACATTGTACGCATCAGTTAATATCATACCCATCGTCTACAGTATTGCTCAAAAGGAGCACACCGTCAACAAGAATGAGACGATTATGTCAGGGGTCAGTTTGCATTAGCACACCTGAGGAAATTGATGAGTTTGAGATCATCATCATATCGATTACGGGAAACAAACTGACTTATCCCCGATACGTATTTGACACTATTGATCAAAAAGTCAGCCTTATCTATCTCGGGACACCAGTTATCTTTATCGTGCAAACAAAAGTCAAAGCATAAAGAAGTTGGTTCGGTCTTACCGCTGTATGAATATGAATGTGATGCCATCTACCATATGCAACCTCGGAGACCCGTTCAGCGCAGTACGCTGCCGTGCTAGAAAGTGCGCTGGTGGCGCACACATCGCGTTGGCAGCGCCACAGCGCGTTGGCAGCGCTAGACAGCACGCAGGTGGCACGTATAGCGCGTTGGCCGCGCTAGGCAACGTGCAGTTCACACGCACAGCGCGTTGGCTGCGCTAGACAGCACGCAGCCGGTGTGCACAGCTCGTTGGCCGTACTAGACAGCGCGCGGGAGATGCGCACAGGTCGTTGGCCGCACTAGACAGCGCGCAGGAGGTGCGTACATCGCGCTGGCTGCACTGGACAGCGCGCAGGAGATGCGCACATCGCGCTGGCTGCACTGGACAGCGCGCAGAAGATGCGCACATCGCGCTGGCTGCACTGGACAGCGCGCAGGAGATGCGCACAACGCGTTGGCTGCACTGGACAGCGCGCAGGAGATGCGCACATCGCGCTGGATGCACTGGACAGCGCGCAGGAGATGCGCACATCGCGCTGGCTGCACTGGACAGCGCGCAGGAGATGCGCACATCGCGCTGGCTGCACTGGACAGCGCGCAGGAGATGCGCACAACGCGCTGGCTGCACTGGACAGCGCGCAGGAGATGCGCACATCGCGCTGGATGCACTGGACAGCGCGCAGGAGATGCGCACATCGCGCTGGCTGCACTGGAAAGCGCGCAGGAGATGCGCACATCGCGCTGGCTGCACTGGACAGCGCGCAGGAGATGCGCACATCGCGCTGGCTGCACTGGACAGCGCGCAGGAGGTGCGCACAGCTCGTTGACTGCGCTAGACAGCGCGCAGGAGGTTCGCACATCGCGTATACGTTGTAGGACATGAATACGGTAGGTATCCTACCACAAAGGTTGCTCCATAATCGCGAGCACCCTACTCGAATCAGTACGCGGGCTGCGCCTACCCTAGTGCGCGATCGACGTCCTTCGAGAATTACGTCGATCTGGGACACGTAAGCCACTTCGAGAATCACGCCGTTCATCACTCGAGCCTTGTCGCGAATGTTATACGAACAAGTGACGTACTTCGTTGAATACTTCCACAATGAAACCTACACGCCTATTCCAGTTACGCGACAGGCGACACGCGACCTGCCTCGAGTGTGATACCGGTCACGGCTTCGTGAAATAGGTAGGTTAGGTACCTACGCATTTTTACAAATATAAAACAAAGTCAGAAATAATTATCAAAGCTAGCAGTCGCTTCGTAACGAAAACAGAGAACACGGTTTCTTTGTTCGTTACAATGTATCACAATAAACAAGTCTCCTTGTTTGTTTTCAAGTGGGCAAACGAGTCCTTTATCCCACAACTGATTTTAGGTACAGTTGAAGGTGGAGCTTAAAAAGAAACTAGTTCGAACATTAAATCTGTTTACTTGATACTAAATCCTTGATTAGACAACAATTGATTACTTACAGTTCATGTAGTCGTAAACAAACCAAAATCATCACAAATAAATAACGACTACACACTTTGAAAATTAACACCAACATACAAAAATAAGTGGCTTACGTGACCTTTGATTCGCTACTACAGAGATTCTAATAAACGTCCGTTCAGTACGAGAGCCGAGAGGCCAAGACAAGGGCTTTACGATATGTGCTTGGTCAGCGGAGCCGGCGCGGCGCTCGGCAGGATGTTTCTCATAGTTGCTTTTTGTTTTTTACGCCCTTTGAGCCCAGAGGTATCGATATGCGTGAAAACTTTGACTGTATCGGTTAGAGTTTTAACTGTTTTGTAGTGTGAATTATATTTATACTAGTTTATGCCCGCGGCTTCGCACGCGTTGTTTCTATGGAACTGATTTATGGGATAAAAAGAAGCCTATGTTTGATATCAAGATTAGATTGACCTGTGTGCAAAATTTCAGCTCGATCCGTTCAGTAGTTTTGGCGTGAAGAGGTAACAAACATCCATCCATCCATCCATCCAAACTTTCTTATTTGTAATAAATATTAGTGTGATGATCTCAAAGGTTTTGTGACGATGGATTGGTTACTTATTTAACGTTATAGCAAAATGGTAAAAATATTAAAAAAATAATGTAAAGAATGGGGTAATGCCGTGAAACTTGTGACACTCTCTCTAGATACCGGATTTGATTCTAGAATCTACCTAGTATTTTTAGTTTTTTGGGTTGCCATGCCACGGAAACAACAGAGGACTCCCATTTGTGGCTTAAACTACAATATAACATGTATGTGAAAAATCTGTAGAGGCTGTCAAACAAGGCTTATCATATAGAAAAGCAAGTGAAAAATTTGGAATAAATTTTCCTGGAGGCTCTTTAACTGTTGTAATTTTTTTTACCAATGTGAATCAAAAAACCAACAGAGAAAAGGTTTGTCGGCACAGTTATTGGATCGGAAGTGATATGAGGATGGAATTGACGTGAATTTTATGCGAAAATCGACAAAAACTGAAGACACTTTCGTGTTCCCAGCGGTGGAAAAACTTCAAACCATGACGCTCGATCAAGTTATTGCAGAAATAAAGCCTGTTAATACATCCAGGAGTCGATAAGTCTTCCTTCTGGAAGTGAGAGAATACAAGTGCTCATATTAAATTTGTAATTTTTATGTTTATTACACAACCAAAATTTTTCAGCTTATCTGGCGCTCATTTACAGCTTCGAGCGGGTAATTTTGAGAACAGCTGTCACTGTCAGTCAGCCAAGCTCGCAAAATGTCAAAACAAAAATTAACCAAAATCACCATGTGCACGTTGCTGTGGCAGCTTGAATTGAGTTAATTTGAGTTTTTGAAATATAAAGTTAGCAAAAGAAAACCAGTTTCACTGTCGAAAGTAGTCGAAACGTTGTTCTAAGTGAAATGGATTACGTTGTCGGGAGCATAGCAGCATTAATTTCTGGAAATGTTACCCCGAACCGGCCAAAACTCATCAGAAGAGCTCTAACTCCAACAAAACACCCAGTTTCGCCGAATGTTACTCCGAAAAGCGAGGCAGTTGAAGACAGGTCAATATTTCTCTCACCATCGGTACAAAAGAAGAAAGCTATAGTCAAGAAATCCCCGAAAAGGATATTTGAGAACTCCGATTTGGATGTGACGGAGAACAGTGAAATTACAAGTCCCAAGGCCGACAAAGTGAAGAAACATTTGGTAGAAGATCTAGAAAGTGGCATGATGGGTAAATCTAGTATTTTAGTTAAGAAATCTCCTAGCAGTAAGCTAGATAAGTCAATTGGCACAGGCTCTCCTAACAAAAAATCTAAAATCATTGATACAAAAGCCAGTAATGAAAGCACACCTAAAAAAAATAGAAGAAACTCTCAATCAGCTACGGAAATTAAAGAAATAAAATCATCAGATGTTACAAAAGACAGCAAGAGTCCTAAAACCACACCAAAACAAGTTGAGGAGGCAGCGAAAACTAGCCAGACCACAAAGAAAAACAAAAGAAAATCTAAATCAGAAGTAAATTACTCAAAACTTGAAGAAATGGAAGTAGATCAAAGGGCACAAGTAAAAAGTCCTAAAAAACAATTAATACTTGAAACTGTTGGTGTTGAAAACAAAGAAAATCAAGATGAACCTACAGACACATCTAAAGCTAGTCTAAATGTCATCAATACTAATGAACAAGTCGGCAAGAAAAAGAATAAAAAACGTAAGAAGAAGCCTAAAAAAACAAACCTAGAAGAATCTGTAAACAAATCAGAAAATGCTGTAAAACAAAACACTACAGATGTAAATGCAACATCTGAAGTAACTACAGAAACTAAGAATCAAAAGAAAAAGAAAAACCGTAAAAATAAAAAGAAAAAACCCAATTTAGAAATAAAATCACTAAAGCAAAAAGAATTAGAAGAAAAAGAACCCAAATCTGAGGATGACGAAGAAATAACCAAAGAGGTTAACAGTCCAGAAAATGTGATAACTAAAGAGGTTGATGGCAATGAGTCTGACAGTGAATCTGATGATGATGAAGAAACTACCAATGTGGTTAAAGCTCCAACACAAGCACAAGTGATAACTCAAGAGGTTCATGGTAATGAATCGTCTGACAATGAATCTGATGATGATGATGATGACAGTGATGAAGAAGTATCAAACATTGCCAATCCTAATGCCATCACAGAAAAAGATTCTGACTCTGAACATGATTCCGACAACGAAATTGAATCAGATATTGAGACTTCAAATGCAGAAGCATTACAAACAGAGAAGGCCGATGAAAGTTCTGATGATGAAGAACTTCCGAAAAAAGGTAAAACTAAAAAGGCTAAAGAAGTAACCACAGATGAGAAGAATGAAGGAATGAAAGAAGTTAATACAGAGGATGAAATCAAAAGAACTCTTTTTGTAGGCAATGTGCCTTTCAGCAGTAAATGTAAGAAGGAGATCAAGAAGATCTTTGCACAGTATGGAGAGATTGAAACTGTTAGGTAAGTTTTTAACATAAATTAAGTATTTTAGGAAAATATTAAAACAGTAATGTTAGGTGCATTTGCCAATTAGCTAATAAAAGTTCAGTAGACCCATCACTTAAAAGTGCAATATGGGAATATTCAGTTGATAAAAAAGTACCTAGTTATGCAAAAAATCATTGATTCACAAATAATTGAAGACGTGAGTGAATGAAGGTGCTATGTAACATTTTTTTGTTTTTGTATTTTTTTGGCCGAATGAAAGTGTTATGTCCATCTACATAGGTTGTATCAACGAAACTATGCATTTTTAAGATAGAATAAAGGATAAAGTGTTAATGAAGGTGATATGTCCTGTTACTGTGTAGAATCATAATGAATGAAAGTGTCATGGGCACTTAACAATACTATCCGTGTCAAAATAGTAAAAGTATTAGTTTCTTGTCGAGGATGAAGGTGATAAGTACGAACATAACACTTTCATTCATGAACTGATGATGCGCTCAACCGCGCGCAAGCTTTGCAAATTCAAATGGGTGGTTCAGTTAAGGTGGGTAATGGTAAATTTTTCGACTGTTTTCGAAATATTTCAAAAAGTATGAAAGCTACAGAAATTTGAAAAACTGGTTTGAAATGTCCAAACCGATACCTGTCATTTGATACCCCACTCGGTGAGGTAGCTCCCCCTTTTGAAAATTATTCCCCCCCTTTTTGACCATTTTTCAAAATGTGTTCTTTTTTCAAACTTCTCTTTATTTTTGGTGCAAAATATAGATCCATATCTACAAACGCTCTATACATTTTAAACGGATCGCTCTGCAAACTTCGGAGATGGGGGGGGGGTGGGTATTTTTTCGACTTTTTTCAAAATATTTCAAAAAGTATTAAACCTACAGAAATTTGAAAAACTGTTTTGAAATGTCCAAGCCGATACGTTTTATTTGATACCCCACTCGGTGAAGTAGCTCTCCCTTTTGAAAATTATTCCCCCCTTTTTGACCATGTTTCAAAATGTGTTCTTTTTTCAAACTTCTCTATATTTTTCGTGCAAAATATAGATTCATATCTGCAAACGCTCCATACATTTTAAACGGATCGCTCTGCAAACTTCGGAGATAGGGGGGGGGGGGGGGATGGGTATTTTTTCGACTTTTTTCAAAATATTTCAAAAAGTATGAAACCTACAAAAATTTCAAAAAGTATTTTGAAACGTACAAAATAATACCTTACATTTGATACCCCTTAAGACTCTGTAGGTATCTTTTAAAATTTCGGCATCACAATTTGTATGGAAAATATTCATTTTCATTTTTCATTTATTTTTCTCTAAATCTGTACAGGCGCACGAAATGTATTATTATTTTAAATTTCAAGTTGATAGCTAGTAGTAGTAGTAGTTTTTGAGTTATTAAGGAGGGAAAAAAGGACAGACAAAGCGAGACCATAAGGGTTTTGAAACCGATCTTCAAAACCCTAAAAAGCAAACTTAAGAGAAAAACTGAAGTTCGTTAAGCCTGAATACCGTTACTTCTACGAATCCATCCTTAGTTAGATTTAACTAAGGATTTGTAGCAATACCTAACAGCTATGTTCAGCGTGTGTATTCAGCTCAGTGTTAAGTATTTTTGTATAATTTGATATGAATGAAGGTGTTATGTTCCTCAGTTTGCCTACGAAAAAAGGTGTTATGTTCACGATTTCTTAAAAAAAACCTTTTTAATAATATTTTTTTTCTATTTTATTACCACATCCTTAAAAATTACTAATGTATCTGTCAGATACTCCAGAATTTATTTAAATAGAATAAAACAGTCACGAAATACATTCAAAATAAAAATGAAAACTTTAAAGCTCGTTTCTGTAAAATTATGAATTTGTAACATATCACCTTCATAGACTCACGTCTTCAATTATGAAGTTTGAAGTGAATGACTCAAATTGAGAATGCCTGATATAAGTGAATTACAAGGGCAGGAGCCCTTATTCGCACAGAAAATTACAATCAAATAATAGAAATAAATTAGAACTAGTATTTACAATTGAAACAATTGAGCTAACTGCAGACTGTTGCAAACAATCTACAGGTAGCTCAAGTGATCCATATCAATACCAGTCGGAAGCATCCCCAAGACGCTGGCAGCAACTACAACACAAATTCTTGGGTTTTCATTTCTTGCCTTGAAATTATCCATTATTTTAAGTATTTCGATTTTGTTGAAATTGCTTGTAAATCTTGCAAAATAGACAAATTGGGAGTCTTATTGCAGACGATAGAGTACCATGTAATCCCTGCTTATATTTGGTTGGATTGATGTTTTCAGAATACGAACAGTCCCTGTCAAAGATGGCCGAGTGACTCCCAAACTGGCCGTGATCCGAAACGAGATCCACCCTGACCGCTCCACTGTGAATGTCTACATCAAGTTTGTCGATCCCGACTCTGTTGAAAGGGTATGTAATGTGCTTACTTAAGTAAATTTTAAGGTTTTTCGTATTATAGTGCATAAGTTCTCACAGTCAGGGTAATTTCTAAGAAATTAAATAATATCCCAGAAAATAATAATCTTTGCCGGGACTTGAACAAGTCTTACTTGAACCCTTCAGAAAAGGTTGCAGATCTGTACAAGTAGATTTTTTTGCGATATTATAATTTAATTAATTTTAATTATGTTTTTGAAAACTCCCACAAAACTCACACACATTATATAGGCTTTACTTACTGAGCCAAAGAGGTGGTAAACTACATACAAGCAGAGACCAAAGACCAATGAGCCTATTAGGCTCATTGGTCTTTGGTCTCTGCTTGTATGTAGTTTACCACAAGGCACAAGCAGAGACCAAAGACCAATGAGCCTATTAGGCTCATTGGTCTTTGGTCTCTGCTTGTATGTAGTTTACCACCTCTTTGGCTGAGTAAGTAAAGCTCTTAAATTCAAATGATAGTAGGTTCTAGTCCTGTCAGTTCCGTTTTCCGGCACCCGACACCCGACACGCCTCTATTGCAATGCACATATGCACCAAATCCCTAATTCATTCCACCCTCTTGCCCCCCCCCCACTAAGAACTCGAGAAGGTGTCTAGTTTATCGCGCCATAAGAACAAATGTTCTGGAAAACAGCAACCTTCTGTGTCTTCGTCAGTGCGCCACAGATATTCATTTTTATAGGTAGAGTACTCGGCTGTTGACCACCGACCACTGGGTATTTCCTTACCCTCCATTGCTTGAATTCTGCTAGCGTAACTTATTTAGCTTTAACATTGACGACCTCTGTGGCGTAGCGGGCGAAGGTCCGCCTGCGACGCAGGAGGTTGCGGGTTTTTACGATCTGCCGATATTTGTTCAGGGTGTTCTGGATGTTTTTCTATGTATAATAAAAAATATCTGTGTAATGTATTTAATTAAGTATATCAGTTATCTATTACCCATAACACAAGTTCTGCTTAGCTTGGGGCTAGATAATGCTGTGTGAATTGTCCTGCATTACTTATTTAATGCTTATTATTCCAGGCTCTAGCAGAAAACAACACGGTCCTAAACGACCACCACCTGCGTGTGACCCGCTCGGGCGCCACCGGCGTGGAGCACAACCCAGCCTGCGCGGTGTTCGTCGGCAACCTGCCCTTTGGGATCGAGGATGAGACGCTGCGGAACAAGTTCGAGGGGTGCGGGGAGGTGCAGTCTGTCAGGATTGTGCGTGATAAGAAGACTAATGCAGGGAAAGGTACACTCAAAAATTAAGTAAATCACATCACACTAATTAGTGGTGGATGGATGGATGGACGTTTGTTACCTCTTCACGCCAAAACTACTGAACGGATCAAGCTGAAATTTTACACACAGGTAATTCTAATCCTGGAATCAAACATAGGCTACTTTTTATCCCATAAATTAGTTCCCATGGGATAGAAATCACCTTTAAACGTTTCCATAGAGACAACGCGTGCGAAGCCGCGGGCATAAACTAGTTTAAATATACAGAACCTGGTCAATAGTGACAATATCTATGTAGTTAAGGTTGATTGTTTCGTGTTGGCGCGAAATTCTAATTTTTTGTGGCTTTTCTAGTTTCTGTGCTCTACAAGGAATAAAACTAGTGGACAAGTAAAACTACAATAAAATTGTAATCTTGCGCTTACATTTAATTAACTTATTTAATACTTGAGTGCCTACATAACCGACCGCCACTGCCAATATTCGCGTCATCCAGAACATAAAATACAACATTTTAATCCTTTCCATTCAGTAGCGCGTGTTTCTGACTTGGCTTATTTTAAAATACCCGCAATTCTTAGATTTTATTAATTCAATAATATGCCATTCCTTTCCCATTGACGACTGATAGAAGCGTATGGAAAAAGAAACCTGTTGTGCCGAAACCACCTAAGTGGGAAAAGGGCAAGAGAATGATGAACCATTTCGTACGATCTGCAGAAATTTGTTCCGTTGGTCTGGGTGTTTTCTATAAAAAATATATATTTATGTGGTGTATTGTATTAAGTATATCAGTTATCTAGTACCCATAACACAAGCTCTGCTTAACTTGGGGCTAGATAATGCTGTGTGAATTGTCCAGCATTATTTATTTATTTATTTCCGTTTCAGGTTTCGGCTACGTAAACTTCGCTTCGAAAGACGCCGTCGAATTGGCCCTCGAGTTGAGCGAAGAAGATCTCACAGTGAAGAACAGAATAATGCGAGTGAAGCGGTGTACCATGACCCTCAGTAGAGGAACTAAGAAGGGAAATCAATCCATCAAACCACAAAGAAATTTCGACAATCAACACAGAAATAGTGGGAATAATCAAACACAAAACAGAAATTTTGGGAATAATCAAGGACAAAACAGAAATTTTCGGAATAATCAAGGACAAAACAGAAATTTCGGAAATAACGGACCAAACAGGGGCGGTAGAAACAACCAGGGCCCGGGTAGAAGTTTTGGGAATAACCAGAGAAATTTCGGCAATCAGGGACAAAGAAGCTTTGGCAATAATCAGGGGCAGAATAGGAATTTTGGGAATAACCAGGGAAGAAATTTTGGGAACCAGGGAAGAGGTTTTGGAAACCCGGGAAGGAGTTTTGGAAACCACGGGAATGAAACCAGTGGCGCTACTAGAAGGTTAATGAATAAGAGACCGCATCAGGTATGAATATGTTGTATTAATACTTTAGTTCCTGCCCGCGGCTTCGCGCATGTTTCCGGGGTAAAAAGAAGCCTAATATATACGTTATTTCAGGGTAATAAAGATCTAAGTAATTATTGTTATATGGAAACGTTGGTTATTTCTATCCCATGGGAACTGATAAAATTAACTTATTTACGGTCTAGCAAACATCTGGGTAGGCGAATTTCGCTTCGTTCATTATAGGCGTGAAGAAGTAACTAAATTCCGATCGTCCAAACTTTCGAATTTATTATTTTTTCATTATATCACACCATTTAATGAAAAAAAATATGAAAATATGGGCTTAAACTCGTAATCTTTATCGCAAGCTTCAAGCCCGTGAGCTGTCTGTTATCTGAAGCCGATCATATAAAATACATCTAAATATTACTAGTTAAATATTTGAAAGGGTATTTTGTGTTTGTACGGCAGTGGCGCGGTCCAGATCTGCGACAACCAAATGTTTAGATGGATGGATGTTTGTTACTTCTCCACGCCAAAACCTCCGAACGGATCGGCCTGAAATTTTGCACACAGTTAATTGTAGGTCTGCTTTTTATCCTATAAATCTGTTCCCATGGGAGAATACCATTAACGCTTTTACTGCTCCGCCTCTGCGACCCGCAGGGGCGCGACGGCGCCATTAGCCGCTCCATTAGGCCTAGAATGGGGATTGTTGTCTAGGGTAGAATAGAGAAAAATTACGTCACATCCTCATCGAATGCGTAATATGTTTGAAACTCATTCCTTCAACTTCAATAATTTACGCAATCTATGACAATGCGATATCATTCTTCTCTATTCTACCCTAGACAACTACCTACCCATGAAAGTGTTAAACGTTTACATAGACACAAAGCGTGTGAAGCCGCGGGCATAAACTAGTTAATAATAAAACATTATTAGTTATTATAGGCGTTCTTGAAACCCTTACTGTTTTGTTGTTCCAGGAGAGTGGTGACGGAGGCGGCCCACCTCACAAGCGGCAGAATGCGAGCCAGCCGCCGCGGGAGAAGAAGCAACGGAAGGAGTTCGTGGGCATCACGGCCGAGAAGAAAAAGGTATGTACAGACAGCGTCAGAATTAAGTAACCCCACCTGCATAACACGAGCAGGTTTAAATCCAAATATGTTAATCGTAGGAGTCTTATAAGTCGAAAATAAATAATTTTTTTATTTAAATAATACAAAAACAGAACAACTATGTAAAAAACATAATAAATCGGATTCTAAACTGGATTGTGCTATTCAGGGGGGGTTACTTAATTCTGACGCTGTCTGTACATAGCTTTATACTATTTTTATTTTTATTTCATTATTTATTTATTTTATACTGATCCGCACACATACATATAAAGCATTTAAAGACATTTCCTAGTCAATGACTATAAACAATTTGTAATTCCTCAAAGACGAACCTTTTCCTGATCTCTACAAGCCTATTTCAAACTGGGTAATTTATGTAATTTAATTTAATACTTGACGAGAAACTGATAACACCAACCTTTAGCTTAACATTGAGTTAACCATTGTTATTGTGTATTTCTTTTTCAATAAATGTTTTCATTTCATTTCATAATTACGATAAATAATAGATTCAGGCGTTACTTTGCGGAAATACATTGCGACGACTTACTTTTGATGAGTTTTTTTCATTGTGTGGTTGGTGTGGTCTTTTCTTTTACAAATAATGTTCTTTAATTCTTTATTCTTTAATTCTTTATTGTACACAATGAATACAAAAATGAACTTATAAAATAGGATAATTATGTACATAGGCGAGCTTAACCCTGAAAAGAGTTTTCTTACAGCAAACCTTAGAGTTATAGGAGAGGCGATGCAATAGGTAGAGGAAGTGTACAAATCTACAATAGGTACATACATATACTTATAATAAACATACTTATATTAAAATAATAATGACTAAATAAACCTAATAAATACCTTTAAATATAATATAAATATATATTTATAATATATATTATAAAATACAATACTAAGATACATAATACTTATGATAGTAGAAAGTGCTCTTTTACCTTTGTCTTAAATATGTTAAGCGTTCTTGGAGTTGGAGGGTAATTTACGGGGCAATTTTGTATTACTTTCTCTGATTGCAAGTGGGAGCAATTTGTGGGAGGGCGGGCGGTACACGCAAATCACATTTTGTTGGATCTTTTCGGAGGAGGTTTTGCGCGGAATTGTTACTAAATATTGTTTTATCCTAATATTAGGCATAATTACGATCAGTATCTTGCATAGCAAATAACCTTTTGAACGGCACGGCACAGTCTATACATGACCAACACTTGCGGGTCCACAGAGCATAGTATGTATTTTTGTTCACTCTGTACCTCGGCGTAGAGGGCACGGTGGCGTTTGTGGCGCTCAAAAGGTTAAGATTATATGTATACTTAAGGGGGGTTCGTACCCTTAGCATTTAAGCTGTACTTACGTTAGATGATTTTATATTCCATGCTTTCGAGATTTGTTAAGGGTCCGGCGACGGATGAATTTCCCATACAAACGTAGTACCAAAATGATTTGTTGTTTGAGAATATTTTCACCATGGTTTGCTATTATTTGTATTAGAATAGTATTTATTTAGGTTCCTGCCACAATCTTTTTTCAAAATACTTATCTACACAAAAACTAAGAATACATTCATTCCTTAATGTAAAATTGCGATTCGGTTTAATTTCCTTTCAGAAAGGTATTTTGAAAAAAAAAATGTGTCAGGAACCTAGATAAATACTATTTTAATACAAATAATAGCAGACCATGGCGAAAATATGCTCAAATTACAAATCATTTTGGTATTACGTTTGTATAGGAAATTCATCCGTCGCCGGACCCTTAAATAGTTAATGGTTTAATCGGGTATTTATCGCGTACCTTTTGTTTAAACGCGATAGAAACGTATGGGAAGTAATAACAAAAGGTAAGCGATAAATACCCGATTTAACCATTAGGTAACTATATTTGTGGAGCCATTAAAACTTAGTTACAGTGAATAACAACAGCTTCTGAGTAATGATTTTTGACGCTTACTCCATCTTATTGTAAAAATGGGAATAATTCTTAAACATCATCTGAATAACTAAAACAATTTCGGTTGAATCTTATTCTATATTTTGTGTTACAGAAACAAAAGTTCGACAAAGGACAGAAGAAGAAGAAAGCTTTAAGCGAGATTTTGACGAAGAAACGGGACTGAAGTGATTCAGTGATTGCTTTAAGGTAATAATTATTTAAGTATGATGATTAAATCGTTAATAATTTTTCTTAGAATTTTTATTGAAGAAATCCTGTTTGTTAGCAACGACGACATAATGCCGAATAAATAAGGCTCAAAATTGTGCAGTACAATATCTTTATTATAGCTAGGATATATCATAAAGTTTTGTTTTAGATAGAGTTCAAAATCGATCATTATTTTAGGTAAACAGAATAGATAATAGTACTAGTTTCCGACAACAATAGGTCCTAGCTTACGTAATAGTTGTTAGCGACCGGCTCGCTTATACCATATATACCTACCTACTTATGTACCTATAGATAATTAACGAACGAATCGAAAAGAAAGACAAGGACAGTACAATATTTTAGAATAAAAGAAAGAGATAGGTATAACTTCCGGAAAAGCGTAGAATTATCTAGAAAGGACTGACATATGTATAAACAAAACAAGTCAAAGAATTAGCAAGCTGAAGTGGCAGTGGGCCGGCCATATCTCGCGAAGAACCGACAACCGCTGGGGCAAACGTGTTCTTGAGTGGAGACCACGACTCGGCAAACGTAGTGTAGGACGCCCTCCGGCCAGGTGGGATGACGATCTGCGAAAGACTGCAGGCAGATGCTGGATGCGGCAAGCTGAAGACAGGGCGCTATGGCGCTCATTAGGGGAGGCCTATGTCCAGCAGTGGACTAATTTGGGCTGATGATGATGATGATGATAAGGTATGAAAACCTGTGAACGCGCACCCAACGTTTCAACTGCTAACGTTTGAGCCGTGCCTTACCACACCGTGATCGCGTCCCTGGTGTCTTCACTAACGTATTCGTGATGATGGGCAGAACCTGCAGTTTACGAAGTGTAAGTGAATTACTAATAACCCTGTAGATAGGTGTCAATTCAGATGTCGCCAAAACTAAACTAATTTGACAGCATTAAAAATAATACTATCCTTTTTATTTCGATCGTCGTAATCGTGACTGTCGAAGTTATGAAAAAGACGGCAACATATTTAGTGTCCAAACACACACTTGCGAGCTTTAAAATGGAATCGCTTTCATCGCGAGTTGATCAAAACAATTTTTTTACAATTTATGTACAATGAACTATAGATTCTGGTATATCATTTGAAAGGTAATTTTGTTACCTTTCAAGTGATATCAAGAAGATTTAAAATAAATAAATTGGCTACCTAAATTTTGGGAATTATTGCAATAGGTCGAAGTTGCATCTATCGGCTTCTATCGGCGCCGGAGCTGGATGAGCTCGATTTCTCCCTCGTATCCGCTGTTTTAGCTCGTCCCACATATGCCAGATTGGGTTCAAGTCAGGAATAAGGGCTGGCCAGTCTAGTGTGGGAATGCCGACATGGAAGATGTCTGTCGGTACTGTCTAGTCACTGCTGCGGTGTGGCAGCGGACATTATAGTCCATTAAATCAAAATTTATCGTCGCCAATAAATCCTGCGTAAGGGAAAACATAACTTAACTCATAGTTCACTGCAAAGAAATTGTAAAAATTAGTCTTGAACAACCCTTGAAGTGATTCCAGTTTAAAGCTCGCAAGTGTAGTTTATATTAGTGTTGGCTACATCTGAAGTGACACCATTGGTTCAAATCTACATGCGGTATTCGCTACCCAGAGCGTTGGGGGAGGCATGTCCAGCAGTGAACCTATGTGTGGGGATGAGGCCATCTAAACTACAACAAAACAGCATGAACGCACGAACGAATGTGCGTTTCGTAAGAACAAGTAAGTACCTACTTTAAATGGAAATTGCTAATAAAAAGTATAGATAAGCGATAGTTTATCGTTAATTTCAAATTGCGGTAGATTTTATGTTCACCTACACATACTAAATGCATTGAGCTTAAAAAGAAGCATACAAATTTTTCTTTGAGTATTTGCAGTAAACCTACTTGAACTTGTATGGGTTTCATTAGAAGAATCAATTAAAATATCAAGACCATATTCTAAAGTAAGATTCTCGGACCTCTGTGCATTGTGATGTAGTGCCCCCGATACTCGATAAGTTGTAAATAACTCAAAAAAGATGTAATTTGACCTAGTCCTGTCTTCAAGTCTTGACCTAACCAAGTGTTCTAAGTGACTTGGTAAAATAAATTTACTGTATGGAGACACCATATAAAGTGCTGTGATGTGAAAATATATGAATACTTACTTACCTATTGGTGGGTTGCGTAGAGACATTGGGATGTAGGTACATATTGGCCTCCGACATCTTTGTCAGTTGAAAGGAATTACCTATCTAAGAAAATGGACACGAGCAACCATAGAGGATATTTTATGTGGGCGTGGTGTCGTTTACTCCTCGCCATTATGAGACGGGCCAGGACCGTTGCAACATTGCTTGGACTAACTACCCTCATAGTTTTCATACACAATCCCCTTGCGTTCTCCCACTCGTTCTTCCGACCTTCTCCACCAGAATGGTCTTTCGCAGACTCCTTGCAAATCAAAGATATGTTCGTGCCAGGGTACTCGACAGCACATGCTGGGCTTTGCCCTGCTCTAGGCGTTCGCACACGACTCCTGATACTGGTGTCATCTGCGCCCACGCATGGGAATGCGCGCGATGCCGTGCGTCGCACGTGGGGGCACGTGGCTCTGCGGAAAGATATAGCACTTGGCTTCGTGCTGGGGATTGCAACAGAGAAGTTAAACGAGGAACTCGCTCGCGAAGACGCGTTGTACGGCGATCTGATTCGCGGGAACTTTAGAGATGCGTACACGCATCTAACGCTGAAGACATTATCTCTCTTCCAATGGGCGGTGACGTATTGCCCACGCGCACCGCGAATACTAAAAGTCGACGACGATATGTTTATCAACGTGCCCCGTCTCCTACGATTCATATCATCGCAGGGTCTCGAACGTCGCACCATTTGGGGCAACTTGGTCCGAAACGCGGAGCCCGAAACTACCCCCGGAAAAAAATATTTCGTACCATACCAAGAATACCCTGGAAATACATTTCCGGAATTCATATCCGGGGCTGCGTATTTACTGACTTCGGATACAGCGAAGGTTTTGGTACCAGCGGCGATAAACGCACGTTTTATGCGACTGGACGATGTCCTTTTCACGGGTATTCTGGCTACTGATCTGAATATATCTCGTGTTAACGCATCTGGGTTCTACAACTATGAAAACTTATATGCGAACCACTCTTGCTCGCTGCAGCGACGCATTATCGGCGTGCACACGTTGCGATCGCGGGAACAGTTCGATCTTTGGAGGAAGTTACATGATACGCGGACGAATTGTGGACCGAGCTATGGGCTATCTGACTATAATGGGACTGATAGGTATTGGTTCTGCTGTGAGGAAGAAGTCACTAATATTGAGGTGTTCGGTGGTCATGTTGTATGAAATCTAGTTGCCTTCCCGCCTGTATATTTTAGGCCAGCTATGGCGTAGGACATAGGTTATGTTATACTTAGGACGATGATTTTAGGCTGACCGCACTTTGGCTGCATACTATCGCAAAAGTTTGGATTAGATGAATCGATGAATGTTTGTTACCTCACGTCATAACGACTGAACCGATCGGGCTGAAATTTTGCATCGATGTAGCTCTAAGCCTAGAATCAAACATCGGCTAATTTTTTTATCATAAAACAGTTCCCATGAAAAATAAATAACCTTTTTAAAATTTCGATAGAAACAACGCGTGCGAAGCCGTAGAAACTGGTTAGGTAATTATACGCGAGTGGCGGTCGCATCTTCAAAATGAAGAATTCACGGCGTGGCGGTCGATACATACCCGGGAGTTTAGTTTTTATAACTCTAAACATTAGTGCATGGACGTTGGTCCCTGGGTGCCTACTATTATCTGATAGCTAAGTAATAAATAGTACATTGGTAGGTATTTACTTCAAGTCAGACCTGATGGCGACAAGTTTAGCTTCATTCACAATATGATGAATTCATAATATCGTAAGAATGCCTATTTAAATATTATTTTACATAGTATTATATAATATATTTTCATATAATTACCGGGACTTTTATGGCGTTTCCATTTCCCATTAAATTCCCGAGACTTTTAAGGCATGTCCACATTAAGATATCCTCATGAAGTCCCGTTAAATTGCACTACCTATTCCTATCACTGGTAATAGATTACGTATACCTACTTGCACCGCTCGGTAGCATACGAGACAGGCGCGGTGAGTCTTCACACTAGCGTCACCACCCTTACCACTTTACCACGCTATATATTAATCAATTGTACCTATGCCTATACACTTAACAAACTCGATGTGGAATGTCTTTAAACAAATGACTTCACAGAAAATTAAACACGCTTGCTTGGCGTCGACTCTCGAGATATAATTGTACCTAAGCAATATTTACTGAAGGATCTCAAATCACCGATTAAAGTAAATTGAGTATAACAAGAACAAAATTAAAAATTCAGAAATTCATGAAATATGGCTAAGAACACTAGGCATAAAATTATCTATGACACAAAAAAAAAACTAAATGAAAATCGGTTCATCCGTTTGGGAGCTACGATACCACAGACAGATACACAGACAGACAAGTTAAACTTATAACACCCCTCTCTTTTTGCGTCGGGGTTTAAAAATAAGCGGCAACAGAGTGAATTTTAGGTTAAGTGTAGGCGGCTTGTTTACAAACATTCACATCCAGTTTGGCTACTGTATATTAGGTTAACCCGTTCACTGCTCAGCCTCAGCCGCTCTGGCGCCAGCGGCGTTTGAACATGCTGAACATAGCATGTGCGTCATGGACACAGAAAGCGTTATTTAATTGTATGCCTAGAATAGGATAAGCATGAAGAAGATAAAAAAAACTCTTGTTTATTTGGTACAAGTATTACTGTATAATTGTCATTACAAAAATGTCAATGTTAGCAAAAATAATCACAGTCTGACACTTTACACTACACTAAAACTAAATTTAAGTTCTCGGCGTGTCAGCATTTACAAAAACACCAATATGCGTCCAAAGTATAAAATTTACTACCATATTCATAACTCCACAGTTTTCCTTATAACTAATATATACCTACCACATAATGTCCTTATGCTAACTTACTGTACAATTACTATGGACCATAGACAATTCAGTTTAATTCATAACCAATAGAAGAACCATCTGATAAAAGTAAAGTGCAAAAAACAATCAAGTACCTATAAAGCTTATTAATCCTATACCGCTACCACAGAGCACAAAAACGGCATTCAAATATAGGGCTTAAACTCGTTATCTTTAAGATACATTTTACAGTGACAAAAGGGATTCCTACAAGCTTCGAACGAGTGGTCCTTGAGCTGTCTTTCATCTGATGCCTTCAATAAAAACTCATCTAAATGTTACGAGTGAAAGCCCATATTTGAATGCACATTTTTGTGTTGTGCTGCAGCGGTGCTTTCCAGGTGTGCGACAAACTTTATAGTTACTAAAAGATAAATCAAGAATAAATTGTATTTAAAATTAAAATAGATTCGAGCTTGGTTACAAGAAAACTAAGAAAGCATTTTATGAAAGCATGTTACACAGAAACAAAATCCTGTTAAAAATTATTCTTAAAAATTGTTCAGTTTTAATTCGTTTATGGGAATTGAACCACAATTGTATGGCACCATCTAAATCTATGGTAACTCGTAGTTTTCAGGTATTTATAGATTTAACTTTATTATTATGTTATGTCCTTTACCGATGAATGTGTGCATATGGATAGAAAATACATTTACCATTAAAACAATTTAAAAATCCCTAGAATAGTTGTTTAGTTTATGATACATTTTTGAATATATTGTAAGATAAGTACCCAAATGCACACAGTGGTGTCGATTCTGTTGTCGCATTTAACTAAATTAACTAAATGACAGCACTAAAAACGCTTCTTCCTTTACCATCGAAATAAAAAGAGTTTAGAGTTGTCCAATTACATTTGAATGTATTTTCATGTTGTCAATTCGATATTTATTCCGGGTCTGGGTGTATTCTATATTACAATCAGCTGCCTACTACCCATAACACAAGCTCTGCTTACCTTGGGGCTAGATGACGCTGTGTGAATTATCCAGTAATATTAGTTTAGTTTAATGCAACAACAGAATCGACCCCCTGAATCTTAAATGAGGAAGCGCTCGACCAGTAATTAATAGCTAACATCCCTTACCCCTACAGTACGTATGTACTTATAAATACACTAATATTTACAACGACTTAAGTCATTTAGCTATGTAAACTAAACTGTTAAACTAAAATTTCGGATTGAGCAAAGACCACCAGATCGGAATGTGACGAAAATAAATAGAAATTAAGTTGCAAATGATTTTCAATTTTAAATCTAAGGGTGTGGTCCTTGAAGGTTTTTATTTATATACCACCGAGCGGGATTCGAACCTGCGTCTCTGCTTGCGCAGTGCTTTCACCACTAAGCCATCGGTGTCAGCAATTAGGTATAGTTTTATTTGAAAAATAGGCACCATGTTACAAAGCGTTGATTATCTACTAGAATATAAAAAAATATTAAAACTATGGGAATCTACCATGAGCGTTAACACAGTCAAGAAAAAAACAATTTAAAAGTACCTACATTTTAAGCACCTTTAAAAGGGTTATTTACCATTAAAAAAATCTGAAATACAACAAATTTTACTGAATAAAATAATTAACTTAAGAGGCTAAAAGTGTTCCGACCTATCTACATTTTGATTGCGATAATTTACCATTTTGCAAACCCAAAAATCAACAAATTTTAATGACAAAAAATATCTAACTTTACGAAGTTCTAACCGTGTATTTTCACTACTACATTTAACTCCTGTTGCCACAAAAGTTTCAAATAAAAAAGGACCACACCAAATAATCTAAAAATGGCAAATCAATTCCGCTTGAACCTCAAAATCGTCAACGTAACAACCAAGAACAACGCAATCCACCCCAGAGTGGAAACGAAACCCATGTACACTTCAGGGTCAGTTATCGGCCATCCCCTGGTCAGGATAGATCTAAGCGAGTTCGTAGCTAAAGTCAGAGGAAGGCAGAGGGACACGTAGCGGAGGATCCAGGGCATGCCCTCGATGGGCCAGATTACCCCGCTGAGCAACAGCGTGGGGTAGAACGAACCGAGGGCCAGTTGGATCGCGTTCCGTTCTAGCTCGCAGGCTGCTGATATTACGAAGCCGAAGCACATTCCGCAGAGACCTGGAATGGAACGTAAATTAATAAACAGGTACCTCGTTTATTGACAAGCTCTGGGTGAAATAGAAGGTAGGCCATAGAAGGTAGGCCATAGCATCTGTTTATATTATATTTTGGTGTGGTGGTCGATTTATGCATGGATTTAAAAAAATATAAATCGGTTATTTAGGTTAATACATAACCGAGGAAAGCTATAACACCCACAAAAATTTAAATAAATTAATTTAAAATTGCCAGGTAAAAAACAAAAGTAAAATTGTAATTAGTTTCGGGTGATAAAACGCTGCCATAGTGGCCTTGTTCTGTGACGTCACACTTCACATTTTCAACTCTAAGCGCTTCAGTTCCTTCGTTGATTTTTCAATCAAAATAAATAGATACAAAATAAATGTTAAAAACAAAAAAAATCTTTACAGAAAACACCAAACAACCGCGAAATAATACAAAAAGAAATCCCACCAAAGCCTCATGAATTCAAAATGTGAAGTGTGACGTCACGTCCGGTAAATAAATTTACCCGTAGCCTATAACCACTTAGACCACGGGTAGGTAATTTGACTTTAAAAATATCAAAATTAAAGCAGTCTCCTACTCATTTGTAAAAATAAAATATTACAAATATGAAGACAAAAAAATACTTAAGTACAGGGGGCGTCCTTACAGACCTGTGTTACAAACGTTATAGGTAAAATTACCGGTGGTACAACCAGTTGAGTCACAAGTTTATTTGTCATGCCTGTTGTAAGTTGGTCTTGGTGTTTTCTATCTATAATAAAAAATATCTATCTATGTAGTGTATCAGTTATCTAGTACCCATAACACAAGCTCTGCTTAGCTTGGGGCTAGATAATGCTGTGTGAATTGTCCAGCATTATTTATTTTATTTATTTAAGTAATCAGACCAGTGTCAATTTTATTGTATAAGTACCTTGCAGCAGCGTCAACATGACCACAAAGATGATATTCCCGTTGTTCTTGACTCCGAACACGGAGATCATGAACACCAGCACCAGCGCCGTCTGTCCGCACATCACCACGAACTGCGTCACCACGTGGGAGAACAGGATCTCCCCGGGAGAGACGCCAGCCACCCAGGACCGGTCGAGGAGACCCTCCATCCGTTCTACGATCAGTGCTGAGGAGGTCAGGGCTACGGCGAGGAAAAACACGATCCTGGAATGAGGGATTGTAATTAGATGGAGAACTTTCTTTAAGACACAAAAATTATCGTAGCTTAGTCCTTTGATATTTTTTGTTGCCCATGGCCCTTTCGCGAAGTCCTACTTATCGTACTAAGGGCATTTTTTTAACCAATAGAACCATCGCTAGAAAATTTAACATTTATACGGGTTCTAACAGAAAACCAGCGCTGGCTAGGACTCTTACGGGAGCTTAGCTAGCATTATACTGAATATCAGATGGTAAAGCGCTTGGCCACCAACTCACTTAAAGTAATTGAAGATGTGGCTTAAGATTGTCGCTTGACTACCAAACTATACTATTAGAAGATCCCCATTTCAATGATCCTCATAACGCTGGTCCTCCACGCTGGAGCACTCAACCTGGTGATGGAATAAAATAGGGTACTGCCAGGTCTTATAGCTAGGCAGTGTGCATGGCGGCGCGGCGTACATGCGTACTATGCCTCAACTCTGTGCATGTGCACTAGGAAGATATTGCCTGGCTGTAGGATTGGTTGTGTTGTTTAAAATTAAGTTTTATCACCAGTGTCCTTTACAAACTAGATTATTCTTTTTTATTGTAAATCCATTTAGTACGAATAATAAAATTAATTATTATACTTAGCTGTACACACATATTTTTACGCTACAATGTAGATTAAAACTATTTTTTCTGTATGTTAATTTTAGCTGGCATTGGTGTTTTGTGTGTTAAATAAATAAATAAAATAAAAGAAGAGACTGTCAGTGCCACGGGCACCAAACGTGGTAAACTATAGATAGAGCTTCGTAGGTGATATTAATTGTACGTTAATGTTTGGTCTATTGATCGGGAAGACTTCACCGCGCTTGCCCCTTACCGCTGCCGCAGACTTCCAGAAAAAAAAGACCACTCTAGACGTTTTTCATTTGATTATGTGTCCGGAACCGCATAGCGCATGCCGCAGCGTACTGCGTAGTGAACAAGAGACCAAGGCGTCAGCAGTAACCCCCGTTTAAACTGTTACTTCGGACTATTGAGACTGGGACTGTTATAGGTGCTGGCTGGCGCGGACTGCGTGATCAACGCTTGTAATAAGTAATAATAATAATAATAATAAATAATAAAATGAGTTTTATTTCAGTAAAGGCTACAAAGTAGGTACATGCTTAAACTAATTTCCTTAAATTACTTAACAAATTTTATGTATTGAACAGATTTATCCTTAAGTTAGGTACAGTACAATACAATAAGAAACCTACTCTATGCCTACTGTGTCTTGGAGTCCCTTCCAGGGTCTTCTTTCCAGTATCTTATGAGACGGACGTCTGGGTGTAGGTCTTGAAAAAGGGTCTCTGATTGTAATTCGGATAGCTGTGAGCTGATGGCTTAGTATAAATAAATTTGAGCAGTTTACCTATTTTTAGTTGTTTTGTGTTTTGAAATGTAATTAACATATTTGACTTGACTAAGTGTTCCCTGTGAATCTATAGTATGAATAAATAAATTGAATTGAAATTGACAGTTTTGGTCTCCGTGTATCAGTTCTTGTGGTTAGGAGCAGGGTTAGGCCAGGCTAGGGACATCTTTTAACAATATTTTATCTTTCTATTAACTAGAAATCAAAATCAAAATCAAAAACTCTTTATTTCCATAATTACAATAAATGTACACTTAGAAAAGGTCAAATTGTAAAACTAAACACTGACACGGAAATAAAGTGATATTTTTGATTTCTGTCGCTTCGGTATGTTGACTACTTTACTTTAGTCTACATACCGAACGACGAAAAGCGACGAAGAAACCTTTAGCCTGTTAGTTGTTACTTTTCGAGTTGGAGCAAAACTCGTCCCAAGCTTTTTTATCTTCTAGATAATCTGATAATTATAGTAAGCCTTTTTGCACAGCAAGGTTTTGACAATTTGTTTGAATTTATTTACTGATAATTTTTGCAACTCACTAGGAGTTTTGTTGTAGAAGCGTATACATTGCCCTTTAAAAGATAGGTACATTAATTTTGTGTAGCCTAGTTGTGGGCACAGCGAGTTTATGTTTATTTCTCGTATTAATATTATGTTTATCACTATTTTTAGGGAATCGAACTATTTTTAGAAACATTTGATTAAACTTTGAAGGTATAGATAACTCACGTGAGGATAACCCCAGGCGCCACGAAGTCAGTGAAGGAGGGGTTCTTGTTTCCGTAGATGGGGTCCATGAAGTCTATGGGGATGTCTCCTAGCTTCGGGTTGTAGTGACATGTCTCTAGGAGTTCCTGTTGGGGAAATAACAGGTTTAGTGTTTATCATTCGAAGAGTCTCCATTATATTACGTTCCGTTATAGGCACATATATTCTCTGCGGGAACTCCACTTTAAAATTTTGTGGAGAATGGAGTTATCCGATTTTTGTCACTTTGAGGTTGTCATTGGTGTCAATTCAGATGACGCCAAACCTAAACTAAATTTAAAGTCACCTATAACGGGATATTTACCATGATTTAAGTTTTGAGCTTTCCAATATTTCGGCGCAGTTACATAAAGTTATTCCGTGATCATGGCGCATGTAACTGCGCCGAAATATTGGAAAGCTCAAAACTTAAATCATGGTAAATATCCCGTTATAAGTGACTTTAGTGTTAATAACCATGATGGATTTAAAAGTTTTATCTAAACTAAATTTATTAGACATGACTCAAAAAGTTTTTTTGTTAGTGCTTAACCCCACACTCAGGGTAATTTCTAAGAAAACGGAAGGAAGCGGATTCAAGTCCCGTCGAAGTCGTATTTTTTTTTCGATATTATTTGATTTCTTAGGACTCAAAAAATGCCGATCCTTTCATAACGCAATAAAAAGGATCACATCATTTTAGTGCTGCCAAATTGGTTTAGTTTAATTTTGACAACATCCGAATTGACAACGACTGTCACAGATCTGGACCACAGCCCAAAAATGTGAATTTAAATATGGGCCTTATTCTCAACATTTAGATAAGTACATTTTACAGTGACGAAACGGCTTACTTGCTTTTGGCTTAGCTTCAAGAGAGATCGATTATCTGATGCAGCCAATATAAAATGAAAATGCATCTGCATGTATATTATCTACGAATTAGAGCCCATAATTGAATGCTTATTTTTGTGTGGTGCGGCAGCTGCGTTGGACCTTTAGGCTAAAGGATGGCGCTCATACGTCCAACACCTAGCTAAAGGTTTTAGCCATAACCACTAACCTTAGCAAAGTCCCTGTACGCGAACTGTATGTCCCGGTTCAACATGAGCCCGATCTGCTGGTTGGACATGTCGAGCCACGCTTGCACTTCTGAGGACGATATGGTCTCGTTGTCAGCCGTATCCGCTGTAACAACACACATATAGATTATTATATATACTCTAATACAGGTATCTCTAAAAGAGGAAAAAATCTTAAAAGAGGATTCCAAACCCATGCTATGTTAATTAATTTAAGTTTACTTCAATAAATAATTGTATTTGTATTATAACGTTACATGGTATTCATTATTAAACCATTATTCATTATTCGCCTCGTGACAAAAGTGTGTATGATCTGTAGATATTTGTTCAGGGTGTTCTGGATGTTTTCTATGTATAATAAAAAAATATCTATCTATGTAGTGTATTGTATTAAGTATATCAGTTATCTAGTACCCATAACATAAGCTCTGCTTAGCTTGGGGCTAGATAATGCTGTGTGAATTGTCCAACATTATTTATTTTTATTTTTTTATTAAGAACTTCCAACCTGTCATAATCATTTATTTTGCAGGAATGTAGGTGTACAAAATAAGGTCTTATGGTTAAAGCTTATCCTATACATATTCTGCCTCGTCAAGGCGCGCAAAATTAAGTTACCTATATATACTTACAATTTTTTTTACAAAATAGAAATTCACTTTATTAAATCATATTGGCAGAAAAACATCGAACAAAACAAAGGTCACAATACACCACAACAAAACATGCGACAGGTGGTTATTTCACCGTAGGAATATCATTGGAATAACAAACTCGTGCCTCACAAAGGATACACAATAACACAGACAGCAAAGAACACATAGGGTACCTAGAAAATATAGTCGCGACCCCCTCAACACCTAACAGGTAGTGGTATTACAAAAATTTGTTATTGCTTGATCTATCCATGTATAGGTTGAAAAGAGCCGTAGAAAAGAGGTCTCCTTGTGCCACACCACACTCCATAAAAAATCCCTTATATAAACTTTTTATAAACGTCATTATTTGTATAATTAGTTACCTAGAGCGAGCCTGGCGACGAGTGAGTCCGTATAATTCTCGTTGAAGTACAAGGCGCCCCAGGCCTTGCCCTGCCGCACCGCATCCAACGCCCCGTCCAGATCCGCGTAGAACTCTTTGACCGTGTGTTTCTGCAGTTGGTGGAGATAGCGGCAGGAGAGGTTCTTCATACTGCATGAGGAATTGAAGGGGCAGTCCCCGTTTATTACGTTCACGTCGTCGTTTACTACGGCCTGGGGACAAAAGTTAGACGTTAGTTTTTTGTTTATATTTATTATTCAAACGCTGTGCGACGTGGAAAGTCAACTGATACGTAACTACATAGAAAAAGAGATAAACAGACAGGTTAACAACCCTCTCTGCTTTCGTTGGGAGATAAATACTTAACACTTGTGTCGGAAAAGTACGCTAGGCTTCACGGGTCTTGTCAAACAACACCAACCTATACACTAGGTACAGCACAGTTTCCAAATTTTATTGCACGAGTCACAATAACAGCCAGGGTGGTCATAGCCGGCCATATTACCTACTGGGCATAGAGTTTATAATACATGGAAGAAAGTCACATTCCTAGATATGTCGTTATTAGCCATGGCGGGTCACAAAGGGCCCAAGCAAAGGTATAACATATGTTTAATAAATATCACATATAACAACATAACATATGATTACATAACGATACATCAAAATAAAACAAATAACAAGTGAAGGTAATCCTCACCAGTTTGAGTCCGCTGGGGTCGCGTCCGATGGCGAGACAGAACAGGATGACCTGCATAACCGGAAGCACGAAGATAAACAGCATCACGCCGATGTTGCGCCACATCCGGAGGAAGTTCTTCTGGATCAGAGCGCGGATCTTGCCTCGGGTTGTCCACTGGAATTGGTCACAAGAATTAATTAAAAACTTGTACAGTCGCTTCAATATTTTAAAGGTAACTATAGACGTGGAAAAATATCGCTTTAGAGTTAACTTTATTAGATGACCGCGTTCAACGTATCTACAATTGTAAGCCGCAAGATGCTTTATCATAAACAAGTTTATGCCCGCGGCTTCGCACGCGTTGTTTCTATGGAAACGTTTAAAGGTGATTTCTATCCCATGGGAACTGATTTATGGGATAAAAGTAGCCTATGTTTGATTCCAGGATTAGAATTACTTGTATGCAAATTTCAGCCCGATCCGTTCAGTAGTTTTGGCGTGAAGAAGTAACAAACATCCATCCATCCATCCAAACTTTCGCATTTATAATATTAGTGTGATAGGCAACCTTCCTGCGTGAATGATTTCTGATTCAGATTTATTTATTTTAGGTAACATTTTCCTTAGTGATTTCATAAGTGACACCATGTTACAGATTTCCTTTGAAGTTCTTAGTGAATGAAGAAACTTCCTTTCGAAGGATTCTACCGCGAGCGGAGCGGACCCATTAAAGGACTCTAAACTGCATAGTTGTATTTCCACCAACAAATAGTTGAGCGGAAAGAACTGAGCGAGCAGAAATAGTTGAAACGACGTCTTTCTCACTCATCTTTCTCATTTTCTTTTTGCGGTGGAAATCAACGGAAAATCCCTTTATTGGTGGAAATGTAAACCTATTTCATTTGAAAAGAAGGTCCAACCCGCATACCATTTCCCGCGCATTACTCTTTCGCGGTGGAAACCCGGCTTATCGATGTTGCCGATTCTCTCTCTGTAGTTCTGGTGAACATGGTTAGAGGCCGCTACGAACTTGCAAGTCTCTGTGCTAAGGCAGGTACTCACGTTCAAGCACCCTCCCCCACACTCCTCCCCGCAGTCCTGCGTCATGCCGGCCACTGTGCCCGCCACCTTGCCAGGGATCTGGAAAACAATAAAACAAATCATATAATGTTAAAGTTATCATTTCACGTAGGTACTGTGTTAATATACAGAATGGCTTTTTGAGATGGGAGTTGATAGTCAAATCAGAAAACATGAGATTTAGAGAAAAGTCGTGAGCTCTAAATTTCACTGAAAATTCAATCAATTACGATTACGTAAATAACTCACGTACTAAGTAATTGATTCTGTAAATAACAGAATCAATTACGTAAATAACTTCATAAGTGACTTTTTCTTCGTCTGGTTTCATGGACGTAGTACATAGGTACATCTAAATCTTTCATAGGTTATAATTTTTAAAGTTTGGGAAATACTTGTAGCTTTTCTTACATGTATTTTTAAAAACGAAAATTAGAATCAAATAATAGAAACAAATTGGAACTAGTATTGACAATTTCACAATTGAGCTAACTGCAGATTGTTGCAAACAATCTACAAATAGCTCAACTGTAGCTTTTTAAAACAATATAGTACCTGAAAAGGCACGAATGAGTTCAATCATGACGATAATTGTTTTATTGGTGCCTTGAAGCTTTACGTTCTATGAAATTAAATTTAATGGAAATGTTGGCATAATTTCGAAATACATACTAAGTAGTAGGTAAGAAGTGGAGTAGGTGAGTGAAGTAGGTCCTACTTAATATTTTGAACTAAAAATGCAAACCGTTTTGATCCGTGGCGTGCCCAAAATATTATGCCGCGTGCCATCAATGGCACGCGTGCCTTTGGTTCGCCATCCCTGCCCTAGGTAAATATTTATTTTTATTTTTTTCAGTTTTCTTATAATATGACTAGAAGATAAGGTTCTCTGTCGCATTGGGTGTGCCTGTTAGGATAGATGTACGTTTATAAATAAATACATTTAAATTCTTTTACAATTTCTAATTTACCATTCAAAAATATAGATGGTACGTTTTGTAATTCAAAACACATTTTTCCCGTTACGTTTATGTACTTACATCTCCGTTAGACTCGACACCGTTGTTGTCAACGATGAGCACCTCCTTGCTCTGGTGGAAGTTGAGCCCCACCACCTGAGCGTCCTCCGCGGCGTAGGGCGCCTCCTCGCGCTTGCTCATCTTGTTGAGCCCTAGGGCTCCGCCGGTCGACACGTTCAGCTCCACCACTTGGTTGGCTTGACCTGGATCGACAACAATATGTTATAAAATCACACTGATATTCCACACTTAATTTTAAAAATACGAAAAGATGTTTTTCGCTAACCAGCCGAAATGTATTATATTAGTGCTATACTAGTTTCTGCCAGCGGTTTTGCACGCGTTGTTTCTGTGGAAAAGTCTAAAGGTTTCTTAACTACATTTTATCGGCCTTTGCTCAGCTCCCTCATTTGCCGCAAAAAAGTGAGATTTAATATTTCTATTATTAAAAAGTCGGTGGAGGGTTTACTCAAGACAATGGGGTGAAAATTCCCATCCACCTTGAGTAATGGGGAGGATGGGAATTTATATTCCCAACCACCCCATTGATGGGTTAATGGGGTGGTTGAGAATATAGGTATCAAAATTGACAAAGCGGGGACCGACTTGGGTTAATAAATTACTTGTTGATAGTTTTCAAATGTTTTTATTATTGTTAAATTCTGCGCTTATTAATCCAATGCCGCTACCAGCAATACACAGCAATAAAACGTGCACTGAAACATGGGCTAGGCACTAGTTATCTTTAGATACATTTTTACAGTCTCAATATTGTCTTGTACATGTGTGTGTCACAACACAACCGTAAACACAACCAACAACAAATATAACCTACCCCTACCCTCTTTTATGGTTTGAGATTTGTTTTTGTAAAAATAATAACTTTGCTCGCATTCTATTTTAATTATAAAGTTAAAGATTTATTTGCATGTCATCTTAGCGTTAATAAAATTTTAATATTGTAATAATAAAGCTTGAGCGCTAGCCATAAAGAAACTAGAAATAAGTAATCTTAAGTAATCTCATTGTAAGTAAAAGTAAACTGTTTAAGTTTTAAATGAGAATAAATTCTTTAAACCGAATATGGCTTCACACAAGCTTCAAACGAGTGGCGAGGTGTCTGTCATCTGATGCCGTCAATATAAAATTTGATCTAACTGTTACGAGTTAAAGCTCATATCTGAATGCACATTTCGAGTTGTGCTGCAGCGGTGTTTTCCAGGTGTGCGACAAGATTAAGCATTGTTAAGGTCGGGTGTATGTATTGTAACCATTGCATTGTTTTGACTGCATTTATTGGATTGCAATTTAAATAAATAATTAATTAGGTCACCTGTGTGACGTATGCGAAACAAGAACAAGTAACTAACATTGTGAAGTGGTTCCGTATTTCCTCTCCTAGATATTTTTGCTTGTCTCGCTTGTAACACGAGATAAAAGAAGTGTTTTTGTGAAAACTAACAGCAGTTTTAAATGTACAAAAATCGACTATTTCAGCGACTGTGGTACCTACCTACACATTAAGTGTCGCACAGCGCGCGCTTTGGTAACGCGCGTTTTAAGAACCTCGGAATTCAAACGCGCGTTTGGATATGTAGGTACGGTACGGATCGGTTCCGATTGTGTTCAAAAAGCGCGTTATCATAAAGCGCGCATTTCAGAACGCCTAACGTCCTCTCGCTCATAGGTACTAGGTATACTTATGTTTTTTTTTTATTTTACAGGGATCCAATGATAGAATTACAAAACATTATAATTATGTAGTTCAACTGCAAAATCTTCTCCACACCTCGTACAGATTTTCATTGAATCCATTATGCAAGGTTGATTCCATTGTGCTTACTACTTTGATTATACATAGGTACAATCATTTTAGGATGTAGGAGCATAACTAAAAAAAATTAAATGCCCTACGGAACCCTAAAACAGATCCATTCTATGATAATGCCGCCAAGCCAAGGCGTCTTTACTTGCGAAACTCGCAAGGTTGGCGCTACCGCTCTTTACTGATTATCTTTACTTACGTTACGGCCTAATTTACCACCAACGCTCACAATAAAGGTTGTCGCAGATCAAAAGCGCGCCGCTACCGCACAATACAAAAATGTTCATTCAAAAATGGGCTTTAACTCGTAACATTTAGATGCATTTCATATTGACGGCTTCAGATGTCAGATAGCTCGCGGACTAATATTCCCCTGATGATGGGCCGTGTGAAATAAAGCAAATTTTTCAAAAAAATCGAAAACACTTGACGATTTTACTTTGACTTGAGTATCTCTGAACTCAAAGTTTTAAATAAAATCGTACCCATATACTAAACACCATTTGGTTGCCTGGAAGAAATCGCTTCAAGTGATAAGACCGCCTATCCATTGCTGTTCTCTATGTTGATATGTCTATGTTTTATAAGGTACAATATGTTTTACAAAGTGATGAATAAAACTAAAAGAATTATCTATGCATAATACAGGGCGTCCTACGGGTATGCCACATGGAGGGAAAGTACCTTGAATGTTGTAGTTGGAACATTTTACTGAAAGAAGACTTTATTTGAATTTACAATGTAAACTGCATTCATAGATATTTAATTAATTACATGGTTGAACCGGGAATCGAACCCGTTACACGAGAAAAACAATCACCTGTAGTTTTATCATACCGATCGAAAGGCTTCATCAAAAGGATTATTTTTTGATAGATAGATAGATAAAAAATTTATTTGGTACTACAGACACATACAATTAACAAAGATATACAAATTTTAAACACAAGTTCAAATATACAAATTTTAAACAAAAGTACAGTATGTTTAATTCTACAAACGAGCACTTTAAAAATTATGTAAGTATTTACGATTAACATAATTTTTTGCTAAATAACATAGTGTCAGAAATAAAAGGAAAACCATGAATTTTAACTCCACGCTACCAAGTCTACAGAATCGGTACCTACATCACGTTTCTTTGCCAGAATCGACGTCATATCACGTACCAAAATTATCAAAAAATAAATTGGCACGATTGTTGTTTATCTGATGGAAAGTGTGTAAAAGAATCCCGAAATGGTGGGTATGATAAAGTGTTATTTGATTTATTCTATGTTGAAGACGTGGGTTAATTTTTTCCAGCATAATTATTATTAAGATAAATATAATAATAATAATAATGCTGGACAATCCACACAGCACCATCTAGCCCCAAAGTAAGCTACGCAAAGCTTGTGTTATGGGTACTAGATAACTGATATATTTAATACATCAAAAACATAGATAGATATTTTAATTATACATAGAAAACACCCAGACCAACGGAACACATTTCTGCAGATCGTACACAATTTTTTTCCGAGAAAATAAATAAAAAATGCTGGACAATTCACATCCCATCATCAAGCCCAAAGCTAGACCCAGAGCTTGTGTATTTATACCTACATTTGCCCAATGTTGCTACTAAGTTTGACCTGAGTGAGCTGTTTGAGATTAGCATCAAGAACTGATAGGTTTTTAGGTACAGTATGGAACCCTAAAAAAGATCACGTTTCATTACGAAACACGATGAATAAAAGATTATGAATAAACAAAAAATTAGGAAGTTGAGATGAACACAAAAAATTGTTTTGCGGCTATTTCGGCGCCTGTATCGAAATCATAATTATGGTTGTCTGTAAAACTATTATCGACGTATTTAGATGCTATCAGAAAACTAGCTAAAAATAACCTCTTTAATAATAAGGTGGTTATTTTTAGCTCGTTTTCTGACCTCCTGTTCCTCTATGACGGGCTTAGGCCGGCTTGAGATGAAGAAAAAGTTAAAACAACGCCACCGTTCTACCCATTGATATAAAAATGGTTCTACCTAAACTATAAGTAAATTCCGGACGAACTAACATAGCCTGGCTCGGATCGGAACCGATACTTCCCCCGTTGCCCAGCGCGGCACCCCGCCGTCGTCGTGCGAGGGTTACGTTAGCGTCACAACAATCCTTGCACGTGTAAAATCTTCGAGTCATTCTCTTGCTATGATTTGGTATTATTCTTAGATTTTTGTTAAGTTCGAACCAGGTGCCATGTTAATTCGCCCGGGTTATTGGTACCTAATTAATTTATAGAACAAAATCCTCTTATATGCCAGCGTCGAGGTTGCTTCCAGTAAGAAAAGACTACAGGATGGCAAACTATACCTACGGCCTTAGAAAATGTTGGAGAAAGACGGGTCCAAAGAGTCTGATTAAGGCAACAACTGTAGAAGGAGTTGCTGCCTTAATGAGACTTCTCAGAAGACCCACTGGGAAGCTGAATGTCTTACTCCACAAAAAGTCTTACTCCGCTAATGCAAGGAGTTGGTCTGGTTAGGTTTTGTTGGCAGGATAAAGGCCATTCCATCCCATGAGATGAGAATGCAGAATTTACACATAGAATTAGATGTATCTTGTCTTCGTGAGAGTTTGAAGAAGATTTCTTCCAGCGAAAGTACCAGGAGAGCAGAGGTTCAAAGGAGATACATTCCCTAAAAGTCCTGAAATGACTGTATCATAGCGAGAATCTATTTTCGCTTTTAAAGTACCAGGCGAGCAGAAGTTCACAAGAGATAAATTACATCAAAATGTTTGTCTAGTTACTGTTTGTATTGTTATTGTTTGCAACAGTCTGCAGTTAGCTCAATTGTTTCAATTACAAATAATATATATAATACTATTTCAATTATTTGATTATAATTTTCTTTGTTGATAAAGTATACTCTAGTTTCCTACTATATCCATACTAATATCTGTGCTAATAACATAAAAGTACTTAACTCTGGCTGTCTGTCTGTCTTTATGAAATTTGGCAGGACATAGACTAGCGCGAATCCAGGGGCAGCAGCAAGTATATTATAGATATCGTCTTCGTGAGAGTTTGAGTAAGAAATCTTCTAGCGAAAGTACCAGGAGAACAGAAGTTAACAAGAGATACATTCCGCGAAACTGACTAGCTAGTTTCTATAGGGTTACCTTGTCTCCTTGAGAGCTTCAGAAATACGTCTTCTAGCGAGATACAGCTGTACATGGTGAGAAGTGCTTGAGGTGACTCCTCCGCTAAAAGTCGACCGCTACGCATCAGGCCGATCTGTAACAACACACATAGTTTTGAATATTACTTTATTCCACACAAATAAACTTAAAGAAAATCATTAAGGGGCAATTCTAAGGCCCTTGTTATGAAACCGTGCTCAGTCATCGATCTATCCTTGAGTAATATTTTTGGCCACAGAAAATCATTACTCAAGAAGAGATGAAAAAGCAAGCTTTTTATAATACGGGCCCTAAGTGTAGCACAGCAACAGGCGTGAAACAAAACTAGGATCCGGTAGGTAGCTACGCTCAAGAACCGGTATCACATATAGATAAACTAAAAAGGGAATTAGCAAAGCAGGTCATATTAGTCGAATGGGTCCCAAGAAATGAGTCAAGTTTGGTAACACTCACAAAAGTGTTTGTGCGAGAATATTTTTTTTGTGGTTTTTAGTTTTTTCTGTGTTTTACAAGAAACAAAACTAACGGAAAATTTATTTGCCACAAATCGTAAACCATGTTATATGAAACCATGATTAAACCAACTTCATATCTAATGTATTTAGGAGCATTTGGGAATATGTTGATTTTTAGCCCAAAATCTGTCATAGCTCTGTATTCGCACTTATTCTCCGGTGAATAAAGCCTACGAAAGATCCTTTAGTCTGTGCGCGTATTCACCAGTCATATTAAAGTTAATTACATAAGTATTTGCATGATTTTATGAGTGGTCGACCTCTTAACGCCCACGTCGAGCCATAAAACAATAATATCGCTAAATTAATCTCGACAAAGAGTATAAATTTATTTTTGTAGGTATGGGAATTCCCTCGGTGTGACGAAACATGCGGATTTTTCGTATATTAATGAATGTTTATTATTTTAGTCATTTGGTCAAATTGCTAGGTTGCTGTAGATTTTAAGTGCAAATTATAAGTATAATTTATATCAACTGTGGTGTCGCTGCGACACGTCGTCCGATGCCAACTCGTACCTTAAAGGCCGTTGACCATGGCCAACGTAAGAGGCCTCTCCAACTCGGCTCGAGGATGTTGAAGGATCAAATGGGAAACCTACGAAAGGAAGGACAGCAGCTTCCATCCAGCTGTGGGCATGATCACTGGAAGTATGTGTGGTGATGAAGAAGACTAGCTATGTTATTTGAAATTTATGAGGTATCCAGGAGTCTTGGAAGGTGTGTAAGAAATAACGCAATTAGTTTTTGACTTACACAATGTGCCTGCCGTGCCTCCTCGATGTAATGCGTGGTGATGATGACGGTCTTGTCCCCGGAAGACGTGATGCGGACAAGGTGGGTCCAGATGGATTGCCGCAGCAGGGGGTCCACGCCCACTGTTGGCTCGTCCAGGATCAGGAGCTCTGGGTCGTGCATGAGGGCCACTGCGAAGGATACTCGGCGCTGTTGGCCGCCACTGGAATTGACATAGACCATGTTAGCACTTTTGAAAGGTGATGCTTATAGATGGACCGGTCTTTTTGTACACCCAGACAATTACCCAAAAATTGCTGGGATTCATAGGATTTTTCTGTAAAGAAGGCGTACAAAGGGAGATAGATAGATAAAAATTATTTGGTATTACAGACACACAAAAAATTAACATAGAAACACAATTTTAAACAAAATGACAATAGGTTTAATCAAACGAGCACTTTAAAAAGTAGGTAAGTACTTAGGACATTACTTAGTGTAGGTAAGTTTGTGTGTGCTGCAGCACGACAAATAGGTCTTTTTTTGTTTAAAAGCAAAAACACTCGTTTCCAGCCAAAGCCTGACCGAGAGCTAACAGACTGAGTACAAACGGACAGAGATATCAATACAAAGATCACAAACAGCAATACCTATCTCATTATAACTATCTATCACATTATTAAAAATATGTCACATTATTTAAACATGTCACATCACTTGGTAAGGCGGAAGCAATGGGAGATTAATGAATATCTGGTTTTTTGGATCGATGACGATCAGTTTTAGATTTTCTATTTATTTATTTAATTAAATAGATAAACATTTTTGTATAATGCACTTAGAATACTCAAAAACATCGAAGTGGCCAAGAACAACCATTTAATTTGTTTGTATTTTACAGCATTTTTTATGGACAGAGGGGTGAGTTTATTTGACGTTAGTAACAAAAGTAAAAGTAAAGTAAAAGTATATTTATTGCTTGATTGTACAATGTTGTAAAGATCTTACACTTTCGATAAATTTCAATCATTGTTTTCTGCTTTTCGGCGTGCAATCGTTTTATTACAATTCAATAACATAACAATTAATAAATAAAACGTCACGTGCGAGTCGAACTCGCGCACTAATGGTTTTGTATAATTGTAAGACCTTATTTCTTTCCAAATATCATGATTCTAGAGGTAGGTCAACGGGAAGTAGGTACCCTGTATATTTTGGTTCAGGGAGAGAAACATTTTTTTTGTAATATACGACTAATTTACGGTTTTCGGCTTTTTCCCTTATTACTTATGTTATAAGACCTTGCTTCGTGCCAAATTTCATGATCTACGGGAAGTACCCTATAGGTTTTGTGTGCATGTGATTCCCTTGGAAATTTCAAAATATTGGGACATAAGCGGCTGTAACTTTTGATTGTGTTGACATAGATTTATATCGAGGCTTCAAGAGCTTACGGACTTGAATATTTGATGTTAATTTCAACTCGATATCTCCACGCCTTCCTGAGAAAAGAGGGTTGACAGACGGACAGACAGACAGACAGACAGACAGACGGACAACAAAGTGATCATAAAAGATCTCCTTTTTTTCTTTTGAGGAACGGAACCCCAAAAATAAAACAAACAAAGAATAATTAAATAATAAATGTCAATAAACCAAATGAGACGTAACAAGAGAGAGTAACGAGAGGTGATCGTGACGTCTCCTTTTTCCATACAATTTGGTATAGCACCTCTATCGTACGAACAGGGAACTATGCACGACGTTACGATCACGTCTCGTTACCAACGTCAAATAGACTCACCGCTCATGTCAGAAAGTAAAACCAGTTCACATACCATCAAAACATACAGAAATAATACATATGGCAAGTCGATAGTTTTTGCTACTGGTCGCACTATACGATAGTTAACAATATAGCATAACAGACGAATCACTTTCTCTTCTCCTAACAATATCCAAATCAAGAGTGAAATGTTTTAAATGGATATATCTGGAGGTTCAGAGAACTTTCGGTTTCACTTACATAAATGTTGTAAGTACGTGCTAATTTGGATGAGTTAACGTTTTTCGACCCAAAGATAATCTAAAAAGGCATGTCACGATCCAAAATCGAACTCTTTGCCAATGCCAAGAGTGTGTCAGACCACGTTCAGCTATCTGTTGATGATGTTCTTCCTCTAGAAATTCCTCTTCCTACTTCCTTTAAATGCCTGCTTTCCTTCACTTTTTCTCCTTCCTTAATCTCTGTATTATGTAAATTTATAAAAATTAATAATATCAAGTTGTAAGTTCGATTTAGTTGATCATATTATACCTACTTACTTACCTAACCTAACTTCTAAATTCGGTATTTATCCTGTTTTATGTGTGTTGTTTTCTGTTATAGGTTTTGGTTTCCCAATCACGCCCTCAGATCACTTTGGTATCTTTTTGGATTTTTTTTTATAAAATCGGAAAGGTTTATGACACTTAGCATTACGGACATTGGCAGAATTGTGTCGACCAGATGCAGAGCCATTAACCAAGAATTGAATTGAATTGAATTGTAATTTGTTTTTACAAGCTTTTATTTAACTGCCTTTGTTAAAACCAAGAGAATTTAGGTTCGGATGAGTTGTACCCCTACTCAAAAGTGAAGTGGACATATTGTCTGCGGACGAGTTTGAGATTCGATAAATGATAAATGATAAATGAATTTATTTCTGTGTAACTAGGTGGTAATGAGTACATTGGTCTTAGGTCAATCTATAGTAGGTATCTCTAGTCTACCATGCACAGGTTTACACGTTTCGGACGTTAGTATGTGTGGGACAAATCTTGCAGCTGAATTTTAGACCTCAACAGATTGAGCTGAAATATAGCATGTAAATTCGTAAGCGTATGTAAATTCGGTGACGATGCAATGTTATGAAATCATCGAGCTGGTCTGATGATGGAGACGGAAGGTGGCTATACATAGGAACTCATCAACGAAACTACGTTACCCCGTCGAGTGGGTTCGTTGGATTTGTTTCCTAAGCGCGTTGGAATTTTTAAATAAAAGTTTTAATATATTAATATTATTTGAGTAGCGCAGGACCGAGGGTGCACAAAAGTTTGGAAACCCAGCAGTGGGTAAAATCTGACGGGGAAGATGAATACTGGACCATGGAACGTCGAAGGGGCATAGAAACTCCTTTGTAAGAAGACACTCAAGACTCACTATCCTGGCGAGTCATCCAGAAAACTGACGCAGTCCTGGACATAGAATTTAGAAGACTAAATCATGACGGGCTCCCGACTGCACTGAGTCGGCGCAGGACACAGGTCAGTTGCGATTTATTGTGTCGAACGGAGGCCGAGAATCACTTCTGGTTTGTTTCTAGAATACGTACTTGTTAAGCTTGATCTTAAACTATTGTACGTATGTTCTTCATTTAACAAACCATTACTATTTTAAACTTGTAAAATAAATGAAGCACATTATAAAATCATTATCCCTTGGAGTCGAGACCATAGGTCCGTGGGGTACCGAGGCTCTTCGGGTTTTTAAAAAATTATCTGAGTGTCTGCTCGAAGCGACGCGTGACCCGAGGGCTTGGTCAGTATCTGGCGCAGCGCATCAGCATTGCCGTACAGCGCACAGTGTGCTGCCTAGTACAAGCTAGCGGGACAAAATCGAAGTCCTAATTTCCAGGAACTTTTGGTAACAACATGTAAACAAAACCCCCCAGGTACCGAAATCAAACAATAGATTACGCTAATCACCTAATTATGGTACTTATCCGGGGGTGTAAGGTAAGTGATAAGGAAAGTTGTTTTGCATAAGCAAATTAGTTGCATTTTACGCACACTTGTGATAACATCTCTCAAAATTATTTCCAAAGTGAATAAAGTTTTTTGTGATGGAACATTCTGTTGAAGGTAATGTATACTTATATTACGTAATTTTTTTACAAATATAGCCTTATATATTTGTGTAATACAAGTTTGAATGTACGTAGTCATATCTTGTAAATTTATTAGTAATTGTGAAATGTAAAGGGATGTAACTTTTTGTATCCAAATGTATCCACCTTAATTTTTATATATGTTATATATATAACATTTAAGTATAGTAGAATACATATTTTAGCTCCCGAAAAGGCCCACAATTAATTTTATTTTCGTTTTTCCAGACCGAGTCGTAACTATGACGAAACTTGAATTTTTCGAAGAATGGCTTAAATATGAGAAAAATGAAAGAGCTAGTCGCATTTTTGACGCCTTCTGTGAAAAACATAGTGTAATTGATGTTTCTGACGAAATTCTAAGAAAACTCAAAATGAAAATTTCTAGTCTTTCGTCGAAATTAAACGAAAAATGGACTTCGTCGAAATTTAATAAAGATTAATTTTTGACGAAATATAAAGGCTGGCTAGAGGGATGTGGAATAGAGCTTGCGGTGTCCATAAACCAGCCATCAACGTCAGGACTATCAACTGCAGGCCGACCTAAGAAGTCATTTGAGGATTCGTCGTTAAAGACGAAGAAACGAAGAGTTGAAGATCTTTTAGGAACAAGAAGTGCGAATGAGCTCATTGTAGCCGCAGAATTAGCTACTCGGAAGGAAGGGCATCGCAATGTGGCTAAACAACTAAAGGAAATAAGTGATATACCAAAAACGAACAAGTGTTGTGAACAAGGTAGGCAGTTATCTCCGGACGAAGCGTTAGCTTATTATATAGACTCTAAATTAACTACACACGGTTACAAACAAACTAGGAAGTGGGCATTGAAATTTTGATATTGTAAATAATGTTGTTGTTTTAAGTATAGTTGTTTGTTGATTTAATTAAATACATAGATAGGTATAGAAATTGTTTATATAACACTTTAATTTTGTTTGCAAATAAATTTATCATTTCCTGTATAATCTATTTTGTTTTACAAAATCCTGGGGCCCATACATTTACATAGGTATAAAAGGTTAAAAACTACTAAGTATAAATGGTATCTTCCATATAGGTATATCTGTTGAAACGTGTAAATAGCTACGATTACCTAGATAGGTACCAGTAATTAGCTATATTTCCCTCAATAGTTAAGAAGGTACCTGTCTAGATAAACGTAGCTAATTACAGGAACAAAGGGTAGATGTACAGGTATAATGTTTACCCTACAAAGGGTACTTACATCTACCTAAGCTACGGGTCTTTATACCTACAGATAAGGCAAAAGTATTTTTCTTTACATTTACCTAGTAAACGTAAAAAAAAAAAAATATGTGACTTAATATCTTTTGATATAGCATATTATGTTGAGAAAACACCTATACAATTAATATAACGGATAAAATAATTTTGTCCCGCTAGCTTGTACTAGGCAGCACACTGTGCAGCGGGGCAATGAAGCCAGCGTAGCGGGGACGCGAAGACTGGTATTGATATGGATCAGTTGAGCTACCTGTAGATTGTTTGCAACAGTCTGCAGTTAGCTCAATTGTAAATTCTAGTTCTAATTTATTTCTATTATTTGATTGTAATTTTCTTTGTGAATAAAGGCTTCTGCCCTTCATTATAAAATGTATAACAGTTCACAATAAAGATTTCTGTATTTGATGCGCCATACGCTGGTGTAAGTGTTTTGAACATTCGGTTGAGGAGCTTGGTAGGAAATCAAGTCTTTTAGAGGACTGACCTGAGGTTCTTCACCATCCGGTTCTCGCTGGGCAAGTCCAGGAAGTCCAGTAAGAAGCGCAGTCGCTCGGCGATCTCGCGAGTCTCCATGCCGAAGATCCAGCCGAAGTACATCATGGTCTCTTTGATCGTGAACTCTCCGTACAGGGCGATCTCTTGCGGCATGTAGCCGACGCGCTTGCCGGGGACGCCTGAACCTGTAAGCAAATTATCATATTAAGTTCCACAAATTGACTCAAACAAGTTACTCAAATTCTCAATGGTTATGCGGATCGCATGCCTTCAGCAAGTGGATAGATAGATAGATAGATAGAAAACACTTTATTATACCACACAAATACAGGAAACAATACAAAGAAAATGCTTAGAAAAAAGGAAGTATAAAGGGCGGCCTTATCGCTAAGAGCGATCTCTTCCAGGCAACCTTGGGATGGACTGGAAATGAAAGAACAGAATAGACGGTGGCACTGAATAAATATATAGATACCTACTTAAAGAAAAGGAAACAAATACTTAATATTAAGTGAAGAGAATCAATCAACGCCTCATTTCTTATCAGACTAATATTATAAATGTGAAAGTTTGGATGTTTAGATGTATGGACGGACACCACTTCACGAGAAAAATTAATGAACGGATCGGGCTGAAATTTTGATTAGGCTACCTAATGCAAAATTTCAGCCCTAAGTTCTAGGCCTCGAATAAAACATAGGCTTTTATCCCATTCAGTTAATCAATGCTAAGTCGAAAGAGGGTAACAGGTAAACTGATTTATTTACAAAAACCTTGTGGCATCTGTGTGTGTATATCTTACATAAGTATCAGTAGTAGGGTTCCCATAACAAAAGTTTGCTTACTGTTGGAATAGCTATGTTGTGTGAAAAGTGTAGAATTATTTATTATTTATGATTCCGTGCGGTTCGGATTGGTTCCAATTTGTGTGAAATAGGTCCTTTTAATTTTTCACGATTTTTTAAGAGTACGAGGAAAGGAGAAATTAAACAAAATTAGTTACGCCATAGTTATAGAAGTAGAATCAACGCGCGCGATCAGAATGGGACGGGATCATTTCGGACTACTTTGAAAAAAGACCGAAGTTGACGACTGACATCGGATCGCACAAAACGACGGCCAATCCGTTCTTTCATTGACCTGACTATGAAAATGATTTTGAATTTTACTTCTTAGAGGTCCGAAACGAAAAATGTCAGTTGGTGACGCGCCCGAATCATCTTGGTGGTAAGATTGTTCGTTCCATGCGATCAACGTTATCCGTCAACTTTGTTCGTTTTTCACAGGAGACCTCCTGGCAACACTTTGGGATCGACAAGGTTCCATTCTATTCTATCCCACTTTGACAACGTGTATTTGAAATGTGTATGAGAAATGTTACTTTGACAAGGATGATGCTTGTAACTTCTTCACGATAAAACCAATGATGTATGACTTTTTAACCCCCGACGCAAAAAGAGAGGGGTGTTATAAGTTTAACGTGTCTGTGTATCTGTCTGTGGCATCATATGCCACAGACAGATACACAGACACGTTCAAGCTCCCAAACGGATGAACCGATTTTCATTTTGTGTGATAGATATTTTTAACCCGAGTGTTCTTAGCCATGTTTCATGAAAATCTGTCGGTAGGTTTTTACAATTTTTAATTATGTTCTTGTACTAGCCAAATAGTCATAGGCTTTTCAACCCATATTGTTTTACTTTGAAAAACTTATCTACCAAACATCTTTTCCGAATACGCCAGTGAAGCCGCAAAGTAAGTATCCAATATTTTTAACCTACTATTGTTTTACTTACGGACAGTTGAATTTACACAATAAATAACAATTTGCAAGTTTGTAACGAGTAGTCTTCGGAACTACTGGCACAAATTAGGCAATGTTTCTATGCTACTGGTTCGATATGATTCCAACAATTCTTTCAGTCCATTTTGAATGTAAGCTGGTTTACTAAAAACCTTAAAACAGTTTCATCTCTAAACAAGGACTCACAGAGGATTACAAATGTAAGCGGCTTAATTGCGAACCTTATTTATACTTAAGTCATAAATAACGGGATATTTACCATGATTTGATCAAATAATCAGTTATTCCGTGATCATGGCACATGAAACTGTGCCGAAATATTGGAAAGCTCAAAACTCAAATCATGGTTAATATCCCGTTATTTATGACTTTAGTGTTAATAACCATGATGGATTTAAAAGTTTTAACCTTATTTATGTTTGAAGAATCAACATTTAATCCCTTAAAGATAGACTTCTTCAGGGTAAGTTCGGTTCTAGGCGCGCGCGTTCTTAGGTAAATTCGCAAAAAATTCATCGAACTCCGATATCACAAATGCGAAAGTTTGGATGGATGGATGGATAGATGGATGAATGGATGGATGTTTGTTACCTCTTCACACCAAAACTACTGAACGAATCAGGCTGATGTTTTGCTTATAGGTAATTCTAATCCTGGAATCCAACATAGGCTACTTTTATCACATAAATCAGTCCCCTAAATGTTTATAGAAACAACGGGAGCGAAGCCGCGGGTATAAACTAGTAAAATATAAAGTAAGAAGCATATTAAGTTACCTTTGGTCCCAGGTTTCCCGCCGAGAACCCATATCTCTCCGCTGTTGAGTTTCCGCCGCCCCACTATGCAGGAGAGGAGAGTCGTCTTCCCGCATCCTGACGCTCCTAGCAGGCCGTATCTGTAGGAAGAATAAATAAATAATAAATAAATAATATGGGACAATTCACACAGCATTTTCTAGCCCCAAGCTAAGCAGAGCTTGTGTTATGGGTACTAGATAACTGATATACTTAATACAATACACTACATAGATAGATTTTTTTTTATTATACATAGAAACCACCCAGACCAGCGGAACAAATATCTGCAGATCGTAAGCCCACATTAATCATGATGAACATAGGCTACTTTTTACCTCGGGAAAATGCTTCATTCCTACGAGAAAACGGGTAATAGGACAACGGGTAGGAAGAATGCAGCTAATATAATATAAGTAGGAAAGAATACGCGAAGGTTGACCAAAACAATACTGTTTCGAAAACCTAAGCACTTAATTTTGTAACTGCCCTTTACGGTCATAAGGAAATAATTAATATTCTGATTCACATTACTAACCCAAATTCATTATTATAATACTGTCCTTTGAGCGTTATCTACACCCTATTTCCTTCTTTAACCCTTCCTCGTTCTCAACAACCAGATTTGTAAACATAGAGTAGTGAGACGAATATGTATGTTTTGCGTTGCTCAAATTTATGTTGAGCAACATGAAGCTGAGGCAGGACCTTTTTGGTTCACACCAGAATAATACTCTTTGTTTTATATGTATTTTAAGGATTTTTTAGTTATTGTTATTATTTTTGTGTGTGCTAAATAAATTGATTTTCTTTCTTTCTTTCTTCTTTTCTTTGATATAAACTGTTATTAATAAAATTAAGTTATTAATAAAAGCTGAGGCCTTTGATTTTGGTATATTCTACTTATAAGGTTAGGTTACTTAGTTGTTTGCATATGATTATTTCAAGAACGAACAACTACTTACCTACGGTGTAAATAAGTGGATCAGGGGATTTCTGGACAAAAAGTCCATTATGGCAGGGGATTATTGGAATAAGCCCTTTGCCCAACCTGGGGACCTACCTAATTGCATATTAATGAGGTAACTAGAAATAAGTCATTTAGTGTATATAGTAATAGTAACAGGGGTGTAAGGGGTTGAACCATCAACTTATCAACCCAAATGTCATCTTCACCTGCGCGTGGTGCTGGACTACTAACGAGGCTCTGACGACCGACGCTCACTTTTGAACTAAATTTGTTTGAATAAAAGTAGCCTACGTGTTATTCCATCCAGGTCACGATCTATGCGAAATTTCAGCCTGATTCATTTAATAGTTTGGTGTGAAGAAGTAAACTTTCGCATATATAATATTAGTGTGACTTGTTATGAACAGAATAGGTCATAAGAAGCAATTTTGCATATTTTACTTGTTTATCTAAACCTATTTCATTTAATTTTGACGTTCAGCCATCTTGGAAAACGTTGCTTTCAACATTCAGCCTAGGCATTTAACTAACGGGCTGATTTAAAGATTAAACAGCGACAGACACAATACCACAAAACATACTTTTTAATTAGCATGTAGAGTAATAAATGTAATGAACGTATCTGGTTCACGAAAATCGAGAACGCAACGCTTCGGCACACTCTTGCGCAGCGCGGACGCTCTGTTTCGTCACTACTCTACACATTCTCTGCGCAAGCTGTTGTACGCTTTATTGCTGGGGGGTAAGGTCTGTTTCGTAACTACACTACATTCACTATTCACGGTAATATAGATTTTGTTGTAAAGTTTGGAGCTAAATTTGATTATTGGTAATCTTCAAATTATAATCCGAATGCGATCGGAAGGGGACAGAACCTTGTCAAAAACCAAATAGTTTGTCACTTCTGGTACAATCCACGCGTTGTCAAAAAATACGGATGGAACCTTGTAAAAGTAAATGTCCGGCCCTGCTTGTGTCAGTTCGAAATGGTCCGATCAGATTCTTAAATGTAATGCCCAGCAGTGGATAAAATCTGACAATGATAATAAAATTAACCTTATGCATGCAGCTAGCGTTTATTGGACTTCCGATCGGTATAGGTTTGTATCAGTTGGTCTCTAGATTGTTTGCAACAGCCTGCAGTTTGCTCAACTGTTTCAATCGATTCACTCAGAACTCGGTGTAAATAAACTATTAAGTAAATAATGAATCACATATTTTTATTTTTAGAAAACTACCCTTAGGGTGTGCTATAAATTTCTGAAATTTGTATGAATTCCATGCGGGCGAAGCTGCAGCTAAATAAATATAATTTTCAATAGCTAAAGTTTATTTTAATTAAATCAAATCTATTTGCATTTTAATGAGACTCGCACAAACTATGCCTTTCAGAATCTACAGCTCTAATATTCCGGAAACATCGACCAGCACTCATTCGCCCACTGCTGAACGAGCATCCCTCATACAAGGGGTGTGTAGCCACAGACAGTAGCCAGTGTCGTGGCTGCTTCCAGGAAGAAGAGACTGTGGAACATGTAGTGGTACACTGCACAGCCACAGAGGACGTCAGACGGGAAACGGGACTGAAGACTCTCATAGAGGACATCAAACCCGTCCACGCCTACAGAAAAGCTGAAACGAAGCTGTAAATCGCTGAAGGTCCTGCTCCGATATTTTAAGGAGCTGCCCACCAATTACAGTAGTAAATGGCAATGGGGAAAGCAACAATAGGGATCATTTTGGCAGCCTTAATGGTATCTAAATCTTATAAAACTTGAATAGGGGAAACTTTTTGGCTAAAATATTCCTCTTTTTAAGTTTCAAAAGATTTGGACAGCGCTAAGGCTACCAAAATGATCCCCATTGTTGCATTCCCCATTGCCATTTGCTACTGTAATTGGCTGGTCTGGTTAGGGCCTGGTTAGGCAGGGGGACAATGCACAATACACTCCTATGCGAGATGTCAGTGCAGATCCCAGTTCCCCCATTCAGAATCAGAAGGGGTGTTTTTCCATAACCACCATGATCGGCAAGCGGATCGGTGATCTCAGTAGACGTGTTAAAGTAGGTGCAGCAGGCCGTGTGATGCCCCAACTCTTCCCGCGGGTGTCGTAAGAGGCGACTAAGGGATATCCACCGGGGGCGGGCAGCAGCGCCCCCTGCAGAACCATTCTACCACCGAACTGCGATCCCCAATGCCGAACGCCCAGCGTGATGAATACGGGTATTACCCCCCATGAGATAAAAGCTAATAAGGCGCTTATCATACGGAGGCCCGAGTCCAGCTGTGGACCGTTAAATGCTGTAGAGGTTGAGAAGGAAGCAGTTGTTTTCCGCCCTACATAATAACCAATAATCACCCACTTGCTATGCTAGCTTAATCACTCACCTTTTAAAGACAAATATTCTAATTGACGTATCTTGACGTCAATACCTTCCGGACATTGAGGTATTAAGACAAACGAAAGAATGCTTTACGACGAGGAAATAGGGGTGATTTTGGAGCGGATGCGCGTGCGCATTGGATAGTCCGAAAAGGGGGTACAATAGCCCTTTGAGTTGAACTTGTGACGTTAGGAGTATGTGGCGATGTGTTCTGTGGCCTATACAAAAGCATCATGCAGGGTCGTTGTTAGCTAACAGCGTGCATGCATGACAAACGCCTCTGGTCTTCACTGAAAATCAGTGCTTGGTGGACACACCAGTGTGGACCCAGCGCAACGCTGTGTGAAGGCCATATTTGCCATAAACGTTGCTACGCACAAAACAAATCTATTTTGTAACAGTTTGGATTAATTTAGTCCTAAGGCTGTGTATAGTAGTTTTTAAGGTAAATATAAATATTCTCTCTCTCTCTCAGGTATCTTCTCGAAACGAAAACCGAAGTGTCTAACTCATTATCGAGCAAAACAGACTCTGATGTCACCAGTATAAGATAGCGTTTACACGAAAACGAATCAGAAATTCGATTTTCGTTTTTATGAGTAAAGTGAAGCAAGTATGTGCATGGATGTTGATACTTGATGGGCATACTAGTGAAATTAGACCTCTTCCTCGGAACTTCTTCAGAAATCGATGAAGAAATACGGGGTGAATTTTTTGAAAGATTCACTCCGTAATTCTCCATCGATTTTTGATTTATCGAGTTTTTGAAGGTCTATAGGATATCGTCATTTATAATAGACGGAGCTTTCTAGAAAAGTAGAGCTTTTTCGACCAATGCGAAATTTTATTGGTCGACTGGTGGAAGTCCGAATACATGTATTGATTGCGACTCTATTTTGAGACTTTGCTATTGGTTTTTTACACTTCTCTAACAACAACATGAACTCAAAAAACCTAAGGCTGAGGCCAAACGTCTATTTTTTGAGTTGTAGGTATATCTCTTAAAATACGTACGTTTAAAAGAAATAACAAGACATCGTGTGGCACAAGCTGGACTTATGTATAAAGCGAATCATTTTACGCGAAACAAAATTCATAAAATTTGGTACATACTCTCGTTTAAGTTATGGTCGATTAAAATTCTATAAATACACTTCTACATTTACCAATTAAAATATGAGCAATAATTTCAACTTTTTAAAGTGACTGCAGGACAGGAAGGGTCAGTAGACCTCCAAGGTCTTCCAGACAAAGAATACCTCTGATTCTGCTACATCCATGAATGTGGTTCCGTAACTTACTTATTATTCTTAACTACTTGGCCAATCGCTGCGATTATCATTTTATGCTAATAAAATGCTACGTTGCCAATAAAATTGCATTGTTTTTTTTATAGGGTCAGAGCTATGAGTTTCTGTTGAATAGAATTACACGCGAAGGTATTATTGTATTTTAGTTGCATTTAATATAGTCATATACTTCACGTTCAACTAGCTTTACGTGATTTTTGTTAATTTTGATGCTACAGTTACTAAATCAACGCTACAAAGATCGCAGACATACACATTACAATAGTGCATTTTATATATTTATAAGTGATCAATTCTTACCGAGTGTGTCGTTTTAAACACACGAGGTAGGAATCGCACTTTCTGCCGAGTGATAAATAGTGCTTTATACTACACTTTCGAGGAAAATAAAAAGCAGAATTAATTATAAATTGAAATTTAGAAGAACTTACCGCGCCCAATGATGTGTAAAACCTCATTGACCGCGCCAGCCTTTGGGTTCTTTTTTCAAAATATTGTTCGGAAATCGGAGGAGGCCTAATGGACTTGGAGTAAAAACTTTTTGTCGTTTGACCGAACGAAAATAACCATAGCTACCGCCGAACTTTTAGGAAATTAAAAAAATAACACGTTAGAAATGGATTTCCATACACTTTTTCCTCCCGCTAAAACACGTGAGAAATGAAATTCCATAGAGTTCTTCCTCCCGGTTTCCTATAGGCCTGCAAAGACATACTTTCTATTCTATAAATGGAAAAGGAATAAGCAACTTTCCGAGCAGGTGTAGTATAAAAGTTGTTACTACGATAGCGCGTAGCATGCGTAGAAATTGCGTAGCATCTCTGCTATAAGTGGCGTAGCAATGCTACTAAGATCTAAGTTCGTAAAGTTCGTAGAAGCGCTACGATTGCCGTAGAGAGCTACGAATAGTGTAGAAATGTTCTTTGTTTTGCTACGGACGGCGTAGCGGCTATAAGAGTCAGTTACGGTGCGCTACGAAAACGTAAAACGCTACGAATGTTGTAGCATCTTACAAATTACATATGCTGGCGAATTCGGTAGGACAAACGGTTACAAGGATGAATATGCAAGCTAATTCCCACTATAGACACTAAAAAGGTATAAAGGTACGCTATTTGTTAACAAAATTAATTATAAAAAAAAAAAAAAAAAAACAGGTATTTACCACTCGCCCCGTGACCACGATCGCTGTAACTCGGTAGAAACGTTGGAGAAATAATAACAAAAGGTACGCGATAAATAATCAATACAATAAAGCTACGTACGCAATTATAGGACACGATGAGGACGATATACGTAAGATGGGGGTGAATAGAGACTCCAGGGTGAATAGAAATGGACAAAATACTGGAACAAGACATTATTTATTTATTTAAGGGCTTAACTTGGGGCTAGAAACGCTGTGTGAATTGTCCAGCATTATTTATTATTACCTAGCTGGTAGCAGTGGAAGTGTCCTTAGTCCGTGGCTATTCACCTTATAATAACAATAAAAATATTTATTCAGAAAATTTTTACATATAGGATATTAAATACCTATTGAAACGATGACACTACCGAAGCTTTACAAACTGTGTGGTCTGACCTCTGCAAAAGGATATTTTGCTCCGGTATTTCGTCCATTTCTATTAACGCTTAGGTCTCTATTCACCCCGTTATAGGATACTCACATGGTGCCCTTAGCGACTGTCATGTTGAGGTTGCTGAGGACATGGTTGGGCCGTTTGTTGGAGCCGTAGTGTTTGAACGCGTGTCGCACGCACACCGCCTGTTGCCGCTTCTGCCATATCTGGAACGGAGAGGACATGATTACTTAGGGCCAGGTAGTCCTGCAGCAGTAGGTGTAAGGGAAAATGCGCGCCTGCCAAGCCGCCGCGCTCGTGTTTTTTGAAGTAATTTAACCATGGTGATTAAGAAAATCATTTTATCAAGTCAAAATCTGCGAATTTGTTTAGATATATTAAGTGTCCTTAGTTGAGTAAAAAAAAGTGTGATATCAATAGTTCGCTAGTCATAGTATTGAAAAAACGTTAGAAAACGGGGTAACTTTGGGATTATTTTATATCGAAAGTTTTTAGTGCGTAAGCCTCGCCCTCTGGCAAATTTCTTAGAAATTAAATAACATCGCAAAAATTTACGACTTCGGCGGGACTTGAACCCAGAAGGATGCGGGTTCAAGTCCCGCCGAAGTCGTTATTTCTATTATTTTATTGTAATTTACTTTGTGAAGTTCTTGTTTCGCCAAGTTGAGCGAAGTACCTTGATACAATTCTGTCTCGTGTCCACACATTACTTGTATCTAATTCGGTTTCCGTGCTAGATAATTCCAAGGATAAGCCATGCCTTTGTTTACAGCCAGCCATCCATCAGAGTTGGCACATCCTTTGAAAGACATCCTTATGTCACAGAGGAAAAACATTCACTAAGAACTATTATTCTATACAATGCGATTAAGAGACCTATTCTAAATGCGTTCGTCATTGTATGTATTGATGAAGACGTGTAATTTTTCCTCATCAGCACATATATGTGCACTGATGGGCATGCCTCCCCAAAACGAGGGGGATTTTCCCATAGTCATAGATAGCTAGATAGTAAGTACCGTGTGACATGTCCCGTATATTTATTTATATATCTATACCCTTATTAAACCTTAACCGAACCTTAATCGCTGTGTGGTGCCGGCTTAGAATTTACACCACCCCAACTCTTGCCGCGGGTGTCATAAGAGGCGACTAAGGGATTTCCACCGGGGGCGGGCAGCAGCGCCCCCTGCAGAACAATTCTACCACCGAACTGCGATCCTCAACGAGCATGCCCAGCGTGACGATTATGGGTATGACCCCCATGTGATAAAGCCAATAAGGCACTTATCAGGGGGAGGCCTGCGTCCAGCAGTGGACCAATACAGGCTGTTGAGGTTTAGGTTATTAAACCTGTACAAAGCCGCGGGCAGTCGCTAGTGTAGAGATGACGTTAGCCATGGGATCAACGGAATGTCAACACTCCATAGTTGGCCAAACGATTATTATTTATTGTTTTTAAATCACCTATTGTTCGGTTATTGGTTTTAGGATGGTTCGAAGAACGACACCATGGTAGGTAAGAACTGCGATTTTCCCTGACAGTTTATTAAAAAAGTAAGTACGCAAATCACGCATAGAAATCAACATCATCAGTCGTTTTGTACCCACTGTTGGGCACGGGTCAAAAATATTAAACAACAAATTAGATAAAATGCCTATGAGCACTACATAGGTATATCCACTACTAAACGTTCTTCCAAAACATCATCACCATCAGCCTATATTAGTCCACTGCTGGGCATCCATACGTAGGTACCTATAATCTAGGGAAAATTAGCCTTTTAGTACATTCTTCCTTTATTTTGTAATTTATGGCGAGTCTTTGGTTGGTTAATATTTTTAATCTAACGCGACCTGAACACCTTTACATAATATAAAACAAAGTCGCTTCCTGCCTGTCTGTCCCTATAAGCTTAGATCTTTAAAACTACACAACGGATTGAGATGCGGTTTTTTTTAATAGATAGAGTGATCCAAGAGTAAGTATATATTGTTTGTATGTATTGAATAGGCTCTAAAAAAAACTACGGGACCGATTTGTAAAATTCTTTTACCATTAGAAGCCCACATTATTTCTGATGAACATAGGCTACTTTTTACCGCGGGAAAATGCTTCATTCCTACGGGACAACGGATAGTAAGAATGCAGCTAGTCATAATATATAGCTAGTCATAGGGTGCTGTGACCCCTCACGCCCAGCCCCCCTGAACTCCCTCCCCCATCCAAGAACTTGATATGGATATCGTTTTCGATCAACTCTTAGAACTCTTAGATTACGAAAAAGATGTCCATTTGAAAATCCAAGATGGCTGACATTCTTAAATCGCAAAACCCACTCTTGGTTATCAATAAATAAATTAAAAAGTAAATATATCGTTGTAAATGATTTTAGTATTATTAACCATGATAGATTTAAATGTTTTATCGACATACTCGTATATGTTTGTAAACCAACCGCGACACAATTAAAAACTCACTAGCTTGGCGTCGAGTTTCAGATATAAGTGTAAGCAATATTTATTGAAGTTAGGATCTCAAATCGACAAAGATGTAGATTGCGTAATTAAAGACGTTGGACGTTGAGTCAGGAAGTTGGCGATGTTACACCCCCGAGTCTCGGAAAGCATGTTAAGCCGTTGGCCCTGCGCTTGACCTCTTCTGGGTCTTGTTGGTCTGCCGTCCCATCGGATTATGTGAGTAAGGGAATAGAGAGTGCACCTGTGTTTGCGCGTACACTTGTGCATAATATGTCCTGTCCTGCGCATCTGGCTAGTCTCCAATGAGACTGGCCGCCGTAGTCGAAATTCGGCTAGGAGGACATAGACATATCAATGCCGACTAGATGATGCTGTGAGGACTGTCCAGCATTTTGCATTTGTTATTTTCCCAAACTTTTTCAAAAAAAAATATCGCCTTCCACTGATTTTCAAAATTCTACTACACGAAGTGTACTTTTTTATTTTAATAATGCTGTACAGCACACAGCATCATCTAGCCCCACGCTAAGCAGAGCTTGTGTTATGGGTACTAGATGAATGATATACTTTTAATACAATGCATTACATAAATAGATAATTTTTATTAAACATAGAAGATACCCAGATCACCCGGAACAAATATTCGCAAATCGTACAAACATTTGTCCCAGGGCAGGAATCGAACCCGCAACCGCGTCGCAGTCGGACCTTCGCCCGCCGCGCCACATCGGTAGTCAATATAAATTATAGTTTTTGAAAATCAGCAATGTTCATCAATATTCCTCATTGACTGTACCTACGTGCACAATCACAGACGTATGCCATCATTGATGTGTATAAAAACGTGTTTGACCTTTCATTTAGCGGGTTCTTACACGACCAATAAAGGTAATGAAAATGGCCATGGAAGATTCCATGTGGAAAATGGAAAATACAAGTAAATAGACAGTAACAAGTCACGGCTTAGTAACAATAATGAGAACTTGAGAAAAACCACTCTAATTAATTACTACCTACTGATTTACTCTGTTCGCATTAATACAATACCGCTACCGTACATCACATACCGTGCATTCAAATTTTAATATAGGCTTAAATTTGTTATCTTTTATTACCTTTACACGTAAGGAAACTTAGTTTTAGTTGTTTTTGTGAAACAATCTGAAACTTTTTACTATGTAAATCTTTCTATAATATTGACGAAGCTATTGCTGGTGAATTTTGTATGTAATAAGTATAGTGAATTTTGTAAATAATAAATAAATAACTAATCATACCAATAATGTTTATAACTTTTCCGATTGAACGTGATTGCATCAAAAAGGAATAAATAAATGAAATGACCTTTAGCTACATTTTACAGTTACAAAATGGCTTCCACCTTCCAGCTTCAAGGTAGTGGTCTGCAAGCTGTCTGTCATCCGATGCCGTCAGTATAAAATTAATCTAAATGTTACGAGTTAGAGTCCATATTTGAATGCACATTTTTGTGCTGTGCTGCAGCGGTGCTTTCCAGGTGTGCGACAAGCTTTATTCTTACAAGAGCAAACACTCACATTCTGAGAGGTTGTAGAAAGAGAGGTAAACATAGGAGTGACAAAGAAAGACAACTTATAAATTGCGTTCCGTACCTAGGGGCTAACCAATGGTTTTACTATGAAAATGGTATCAATTTCAATTTTAAAAGTTCTTTATTAAATAAAAATAGTAGTATACATTGCCAGTGTGAGTTTAAAGACCTAGAATCACACTAATATTATAAATGCAAAAGTTTGGATGGATGAATGGATGGATGTTTGTTACCTCAAGGGATCAGGCTGAAATTTTGCATACTTTTTATCCCATAAATCAGTTCTCATGGGATACAAATCACCTTTAAACGTTTAACCATAGAAACAACGCAAGTTTTATAAGACATAGGCTTCTTAAATTTTTTCAGCAATTACCTTGTAATTTAGTTATTTAATGGGTATATCAAATTTTTAGGGCTATCGACAAGATTTTACTTCCATGGCAATGGAAATGACAATGGTATAGTCCATAAAAGAAAGAAACTCTAGATCTGCTTAGCTTGGGGCTAGATAATGTTGTGTGAATTGTCCAACACTATCTAATTTATATACTAGCTGCATTCTTACTACCCGTTGTCCCATTACCCGTTTTCCCGTAGGAATGAAGCATTTTCCCGAGTTAAAAAGTAGCCTACGTTCATCAGGAATAATGTGGGCTTCTAAAGGTAAGAGAATTTTTCAAATCGGTCCAGTAGTTTCGGAGCCTATTCAATACATACAAACAAACAATCAAATCTTTCCTCTTTATAATATTAGTATAGATTTATTTATTTATAGTGCGTGCGATACTATTTGCACGGAGAGATTTATAGAATGGTTTCAACCTTGACATTTTTGACAGGCCTCCCTCAATCTGTACTTTCTTTCATCAAAGGTAAAATGGCAAAATGTGTCATTCTGAGATCATACCATTGTAATGGAGAAGCGATTAATGTAGTGGAATTCACCCCATCTCGGCTGTCATGGCCATTTGCGGTCAAAAGCAGTCTTTTTGAAAAAAAAAACTACGATGCATGTATTTTTTTCCACGTGCCGATCGCATATCTACCGCAGAAAACGACTATACTCGATTCTAGAATCCAAGATCTTTAATGTTAACAAGGGCAAACTTATCAGTAATTACTAAAGCAAATTAATGAAAACTGCACAAAAATTTATCAAAATAAGTAAAAACAACAAGGTTATCACGAAAAACATCGACACATCGGTCGGCATATTTGCATCTTTTTATGTTGTACGCGGCGGGCGAAGATCTGCCTGCGACGCAGGAGGCTGCGGGTTCGATTCCCACCTTGGGACAAATGTTTGTACGATCTGCGCATATTTGTCTCGGGTGTTCTGGGTATTTTCTATGTATGTATTAAAAAATCTATGTCTGTAATGTACTGTATTAAGATTGTTAGCAACAGTCTGCAGTTAGCACAATTGTTTCAAATTGTAAATACTAGTTCTAATTTATTTCTATGATATAATTGTAATTTCCTTTGTGAATAAAATGAACTGTATTATGTATATCAGTTATCTAGTAGTACCCATAACACAAGCTCACCATACCATAACACAAGCAACACAAGCTTAGCTTGGGGCTAGATAATGCTGTGTGAATTGTCCAGCATTATTTATTTCATACATTTTAGATAAAACGAACGAATGGAATGTTAAATGATAACTTTCAGAATCTAATATTATTTCGGTCTGCGATTTGCTCCGATCCTTTGTTTACAAAAAATATTTAGGATCTTAGAACTACGCTCTTAAACGAGCACATTAATATCTAGTAATTGTCCTGTTCTGCGTTTAATAACTAGTCCGAATGCGGTTAGATACACTTTACAGAACCATGATTCATAATCGAGCTCTAGAGTACGCTTAACCATTTGTGATGAAACTTTCTTTGAAGGCGTGACTCATTGGTTTTGTAACTACGTTGTTAGATTTATGATGAATTAGGAGTGGGTTTTTTTGGACCAATAGGATTACAAGGGCATATTTATATTGATTTTATTATTTTCAACGTCATGTTCTGAGTAAAAATAATTGACTAACCTACCGGTGACTAACCTATTTGGACTTTGAACCTTGATTTAACTGTTAGTACGTTATCGAAGCTAATCCGATGGGAGCAGGTAATCTGTAGTGCACCTGTGTTTGCACACACTTGTGCACTATAATATATCCTGAGCACATGGCTATTTTCGACACTGCCGGCGTGGCCGAAATTCGGCTAGGAGAACATCATCATCGAAATTACACTAAAATTCCATGCGTTATCACTGATACTACTAGCCGAATTTCGGCTACGGCTGGCAGTGTCGAAACTAGCCATGTGCTCAGGATATATTATAGTGCACAAGTGTGTGCAAACACAGGTGCACTACAGATTGCCTGCTCCCATCGGATTAGCTTCGATAACGTACTAACAGTTAAATCAAGGTTGAAAGTATCACTTTCCTTGCCCATGTGCAACTAGAAATCCTACTAGCTGCGGGCCACGCCGCCAACACTGGGCAGTGAACGCGTTAATATATTCGTTCGGTTGGTGGAAACCGACCTTAAACTAGTTTTATCAACCGACGAAAAACGGAGGAGGTACGCATAACTTTTTACAGAGTAGTCCGATTTTGATAATTCTTTTTTATTGGATAGGGTCTCGGTGTGTCATCAAACTAAATTAGAATCGAATTTTATCGAATTTGAAGTCGGATTATTGTTTTTTAAAACACGCCAAATTATTTTACTATAAAACTTTCGTAGTTTGACGAATTCATTATGAATGTAAGCGGGTTAACTACGAACCTAGTAGTACAGTAGTGCGTGCACGACGCGAACCGCACTCACCCTGATGAGGTCCCTCGTTAAGGGTTGAAACGTTGGTGTTCTTCCAACACAAGCTAGGTTCGTAGTTAACCCGCTTACATTCATAATGAATACGTCAAATTATATAATTGAAATGTAACTTACTGTGCCATTACTGTCGAAAGGTGTAGAGAATTGTAACTGGCCTATCTTGGAATCCTTCTCGTCGCCGTGGGGCGACGAGGGCGATGTCTCTCTGTAACAAAAAAAAAACAAATAAATAAATTATATACAGAAAAAAATCAAAAAACAAAAAAATAAATATTATGAACACAAAAATGCTTGGAAGAATCAAGCACAGGACTCTGCAAAAACCACCCATTATTCAATTCGTTTATTTCAGACTGGTATTGTTATGGATCAGTTGAGCTACCTGTAGATTGTTTGTAACACTCTGCAGTTAGCTCAATTGTTTCAATTGTTAGTACGAATTATATTATAATTTTCTTTGTGAATAAATATTAAAATTAAAGCCAATTAAAATTATATAAATTATACGACGCGTGACCCGAGAGCTAGTCAGTATCTGGCACAGCGCATCAGCATATAAAGAAAAAAAAAAGAGGAAAGATTTGATCGTTTGTTTGTTTGTATTGAATAGGCTCCGAAACTACTCGACCGATTTGAAAAATTCTTTTACCATTAGAAGCCCACATTATTCCTGATGAACATAGGCTACTTTTTACCTCGGGAAAATGCTTCATTCCTACGAGAAAACGGGTAATAGGACAACGGGTAGTAAGAATGCAGCTAGTTATATTAAAATTGCGCGGAATTGTTACTAAATATTTTTTTAATCCTAATATTTTGCAATAGATTTCCGCAAACTGCGTTACTTTGCGGAAATCGACTGCAAAATATTACTTACTGAATCTATTATTATTATATTTCACATTATACCAGGAGGAGAGGTATAATAAATACCGCCCACGCTCTGCGCAGCAACAAACTTGCGCACGTCCTCGTCACGCCCGCGCACAAGCTGCGCAAGTCGGAGAGGTCCGTGTATATAATGGGTCCCTCGGTCTACAACAGGCGGCCAGACACTATTAAAAAGGATGCTACTTCCACCATGATGTTTAAAAATAGACTGAAGAAATGGCTCTTAGAGAGATCTTTTTACTCTGTAGACGAGTTCTATGCATTGCCTATTATTTAATTAGATTAGAATGACATTATATTGAAATACTGTAAACTGAATTATATTATTAAAATTATAGAAGATTGTATATTATTAGATTATCTTAAGGTAAATAAATAAATAAATAATAAATAATGCTGGACAATTCACACAGCATTATCTAGCTCCAAGCTAAGCAGAGCTTGTGTTATGGGTGCTAGATAACTGCTAGACTTAATACAATACACTACATAGATAGTTTTTTTTTTATTATACATAGAAAACACCCAGACCAACGGAACCAATTTCTGCAGATCGTACACAAAGGTAACTATATTAACTATATTGCTTAACTTATTCCTTTGTGACGTGTAACTTGGCGTTATTAATACAGAATTGTATTGTATTGTATTGTATAAGCATTAATAGTAGTTTACGTTGTCACTTGGCCCTCACCCTGAGCTAGAAGCACTAATGACGGTACAATTAAATGATACCTATCACGTCGTATGACAATAATGACTGCTAATCGTTTCTCGGATTAATATAACTTATAACTAATCTATGGAGTATCTATCAGTTGAGCTACCTGTAGATTGTTTGCAACGGTCTGCAGTTAGCTCAATTGTTTCAATTGTAAATACCAATTATATTATAAGTTTCTTTGTGAATAAAGGCTTCTGCCCTGTTTAAAATATATATATATATATATATATATATATATATATAATGAACCTTTCACGGTAATTGTTGATCCAGTACGATTTCTTCAGAAATGTTGATCCACCTATTTCAAGTGTACATTCGACTCTCAACCTAGTAAACAGATATACTTTGATCCACATTTGACGAGCACATGACAACGCTAGATCTACATTTACTGGTTATCGAGATACTCGCATTCAAAATATCCCAAAATACCAAAATTTTGTTGATCCACTAACGGTCAAAATTTTTACACTAAAACGTCTTTTTCACATCCGTTACATAATTAACTACGCGCAACATTAGCTTAGACAATGTTGATCCGCAGACTTTGGAGCCACAAATGACTACTTCGTCTGTTTTCAAAGCGGCAACGCCGCAACGCCTTGACTGTGAAACTGACAAATTACATGTTTAAGTAGTTCCGAACACTTATGAGTAGAACATGTAGGTACCTATAGTGCATTGGGTATGAGAGCGGACGTGAGGTGAAGACCGTATGAAATTAATATCAGCTGAATTAAGCCATATTTCCTAATAATTCGGCTCGATTTTCACTGATCATGCCCCAACTTAAAGTAGGTCATCATCATCATCATATACAGCCTATATTAGTCCACTGCTGCACATAGGCCACCCCTAATGAGCGCCATAGCGCCTGTCTTCAGCTTGCCGCATCCAGCATCTACTTGCAGTCTTTCGCAGATCGTCATCCCACCTGGCTGGAGAGCATTCTACACTACGTTTGCCGAGGCGCGTTCTCCACTCAAGGACACTTTTACCCCAGTGGTTCGCGAGATATGGTAGTTATTTTTGGTTCTCTGTCAGATGTATTCGTTACGAATCCTATCTTTCAGAAAGACTCGGAGCATAGATCTTTCCATAGCTCGCTTTGAACTGGTGGACCAGCCCTACCGTGAGTGTCCACGTCTCAGCTCCGTAGGTCATGACGGTTAGGTTAGGAGGCACTGATTGAAAACTTTATTATTCAAACATTGCGGTATGGATGACGAGAAGTTTCGACACAGTTTTCCATACACTGCCCACCCTATCTGGATCATCTCCTTGGCCTCCGCCGTTACCGTGGCCGCTACCATGGCCAGGAATAGCGAGGCGGCCCGGAACGGGGGCCATTACTTTCTGTCTTTATTTATTTGAGGGTCAGTGTCCATAACCCCACGCTGGGCAAGCAGCTTGGGGATCGCAGTTCGGTGGTGGAGTTGGTTATACAGGGGGCGCTGCTGCACGTCCTCTGGTGTAAGTCCCTTAGTCGCCTCTTACGACTTATGAAATAGGTCAGTTACCTATTTCGTATTTGAAGGCCTTTGGTATGAAAAGTAGGTAAAAAAAACTTTAGGGGAAGGGGGTTCTGATGACATGCATAGATAGGTAACCTAAACATTTTATGACTGGTCAGTTAATGAATGATAACGAAATACCTACCAACGATACCTTTAGGGTCATTTGTCAAAGTTAAATGATTGACACTAGTAATATTCAGAGTTGGTTAACCACGTTAGGTAGAGTAGTTACTATAAGTAGCGACACGTAAGCTTAGCGCTGAGCAAATGGTGGAGGGGATACTGCGCACCCTGTGATACCAAATTTTTTACTTCTGCGCAATAACGGTCAGCGCTAGAGTTTCGTGCCGCTACTTGTACCTTAAATAATTTTAGGTCCTAGGTTTAACACTTTCATGGCCCATGACGCATCTAGTCTATCTGCAGCTCCTTGTGCGGAGCGGGGCCCCTGCGGGTCGCATCGCCGAGGCTGGGCAGTGAATGTGTTAATTTGTAACAATGATATCCAATGCCTAGTCCCATTGGAGTTGAGGAGGCTCATTGTGAGGGACGCTACATGCGTCGACACACTTGCGCCTTCCCATCTTCCGAGGACATCCATGAGGGCGCAAACGCGGCGGCAGATTTGGCCGAATATCTCAAGAGGCGCAAATATGCAGATCTCGACAGAGTCTACACATTTGCTCCTCTTGGAGTCGAGACCCTAGGTCCGTGGGATACCGAGGCTCTTCGGGTTTTCAAAAAATTCTCTGAGCGTCTGGTCGAAGCGACGCGTGACCCGAGAGCTGGTCAGTATCTGGCACAGCGCATCAGCATTGCCATACAGCGGGGCAATGCAGCCAGCGTCTTGGGGACGCTTCCGACTGGTATTGATATGGATCAGTTGAGCTACCTGTACATGGTTTGCAACAGTCTGCAGTTAGCTCAATTGTTTCAATTGTAAATACTAATTATATTATAATTTTCTTTGTGAATAAAGGCTTATGCCTAGCTGAAAGTGCCTCGATGTGGTTCGAGAAAAGGGTTCCTGTTGGAGGTTGTGTATTCCACACGGTCCACTACTGTGGCCCCTGATAGGTGTAAACCTATCAGGGGCCACAGTAGATATTTAGGTGAAAATAAAATAAAATAATTTATTTGATACATTACAATTACAAAAGTAAATAAAACGAAACGTGCGAGTCAGACTCGCGCACTTAGGGTTCCGTTTAATTATAAGACCTTGTTTCTTGCCAAATAATATCATGATTCTAGGTCAACATGAAGTAGGTACCTACCCTGTATTTCTTGGCCGCGGGAGAGAATCAAAATTTTTATTTTTATTTTTTCTTTTTTGATTTTCTCGTTATTTGTGCTATATGACCTTCATCATCATCATCATCAGCCTATATTAGTCCACTGTTGGACATAGGCCTCCCTTAATGCTATATGACCTTGCTTCTTACCAAATATTATGATTCTAGGTAAGCGGGAAGTACCCTGTAGGTTTTGGTCCATGGCGAGCATTAAAAGTAATTTTTTAAAGTGAAACAATTACAAATTTATGGTTTTCGGATTATTTTCATTACTTGTGCTATATGACCTTACTCCTCTCATCTCACCACCTCACCTCAAATCTCAAAATATTCTAACATAAACGGCTGTAACTTTTGAATGCGCTGACTTAGAAGTTTTATTAATATCACGGCTTCAAGAAGTTACGGACTTGAGTATTTGACGTTAATTTCAACTCGATACGTCCACGCGTTCCTGAGAAAAGAGGGTTGACAGACGGACAGACAGACAGACAGACAGACGGACAACAAAGTGATCCTATAAGGGTTCCTTTTTTCCTTTTGAGGTACGCAACCCTAAAAACTAAACAAGGTAGGTGAATACCAAGAAATAAATCACAAGAAAACTGTTTATTTGGTTATAGGTTTCAGTATAGGTTTCAGTTAGTAACACAAAAAAACAAGATTCGTCAAGTGCAAGCGTAATTTGCGCGCCGATGGTTTAGAAAGTTTGTTAATTACACAAATATGTAGGTACTTAAGGTACCGGTGAATACCTTAAAGTAGTAGCTACCGGTACCGACCGACCTACATTTAAGATGGATCGCTGTGCATACTTCGGAGATTAGGGGGCTATGCTCAATTTATCGACTTTTATCAAAATATTAAAAAAAAAATTGTAACCTACAGAAATTTCCAGAACGGTTCTAAAATGTATAAACCGATACCTTTCATGTGGTACCCCACTCGGTGAGGTAATGCCCCTTTAAAAGATTATCCCCCCCCCCCTTGACCTATTTTAAGAAGTATAAAACCTGCTAATTATTTTTCTTTAAATCTGTTAAGGTGCACGAAATGTACTATTATTTTAAATTTCAAGTCAATAGCTGCGGTAGTTGCTGATGTATTAAATAGAGAGAAAAGGATAGACAAAACGAGACCATGAGGGTTTACCCTAAAATCCTAAAATGACAAAATAGTTACATAATCATCGATTAAAAGTATTGATGGATCAACATTTGACCGTAGAAAAGTGTATGCAATGGATTTTGAATAATTAAATAATGACTAGGGAACGCGATGTCACAATAAATAATAAATGTCATGAAACATGGCGTTACCTAGTCAGTACGATTCTACACGAGTCGAACCCTCCCCCAGACGGAGCGGCAACGTCGCAGCCATTTTCGACCAATGCTGCGTTCTGATTGGTTCATTTGAATCGGATCAACTTGTGCAAAATGGATTTGTATATTGGATCAACAAATGGTATCATAATGCCTAAGGCTACGGGAGGTCAAATGTTGATCTGGTCGGAGCCACACTTGTTCCTGGAAATGCATAATGGATCAACAAAAGAGGCTCGGATCAACATGTGTTTTTGGATCAACAAAGTACTCGCCGTGAGTCGCGCCTGATCAACATTTACCGTAATGGTATCTCTATATAGAGATACCATTACATTTACCGTAATGGTATCTCTATATAGAGATACCATTACATTTACCGTAATGGTATCTCTATATAGAGATACCATTACGGTAAATGTTGATCAGGCGCGACTCACGGCGAGTACTTTGTTGATCCAAAAACACATGTTGATCCGAGCCTCTTTTGTTGATCTATTATGCATTTCCAGGAACAAGTGTGGCTCCGACCAGATTAACATTTGACCTCCCGTAGCCTTAGGCATTATGATACCATTTGTTGATCCAATATACAAATCCATTTTGCACACGTTGATCCGATTCAAATGAACCAATCAGAACGCAGCATTGGTCGAAAATGGCTGCGACGTTGCCGCTCTGTCTGGGGGAGGGGTCGACTCGTGTAGAAACGTACTGACTAGGTAACGCCATGTTCCATGTCATTTATTATTTATTGTGACATCGCGTTCCCTAGTCATTATTTAATTATTCAAAATCCATTGCGTACAATTTTCTACGGTCAAATGTTGATCCGTCAATACTTTTTAGCGATGATTATGTAACTATTTTGTTATTTTAGGGTTTCGAGATCGGTTTCGAAACCCTCATGGTCTCGTTTTGTCTATCCTTTTCTCCCTTTAATACATCAGCAACTACCGCAGCTATTAACTTGAAATTTAAAATAATATTACACTTGTGCACCTTAACAGATATACAGAAAAATAAACGAAAATCAAAAGAAAATTATAATGAAATTTTTAAAGGTATCGTTTTGTAGAGTAGGTATTAAAATTTCTGCAGGTTTTATACTTCTTAAAATAGGTAAAAGGGGAAAATATTTTTTTAAAGGGGGATTACCTCATCGAGTGGGGTATCAAATGAAAGGTATCGGTTTGTACATTTTAGAACCGTTCTGGAAATTTCTGTAGGTAACATTTTTTTTTTATATTTTGAGAAAATTTGATAAATTGAACATAGCCCCCTAATCTCCGAAGTATGCACAGCGATCCATCTTAAATGTAGGTCGGTCGGTAGCTACTACTTTTAGGTAGAACCGGTACCTTAAGTACCCACATATTTGTATAATTAACAAACGTTCAAAACCCTCGGCGCGCAAATTACGCTTGCACTTGACGAATCTTGTTTGTTTGTGTTACTAACTGAAACCTATAACCAAATAAACAGTTTATTTTTTGTGATTTATTTCTTGGTATTTCGTACCTTGTTTAGTTTTTAGGGTTCCGTACCTCAAAAGGTAAAAATGAACCAGGATCACTTTGTTGTCCATCTGTCTGTCTGTCTGTCGGTCTGTCCGTTTGTCAACCCTCTTTTCTCAGGAACGCGTGGACGTATCGAGTTGAAGTTTTCGTCAAATACTCAAGTCCGTAACTTCTTGAAGCCGTGATATAAATAAAACTCCTAAATCAATGCATTCAAAAGTTGCAGCCGTTTATGTCCGAATATTATGAGATTTCCAAGGGAATCACAAGCACACAAAACCTATAACCTGCGGGAAGTACCCACTTCCCGCAGACCTGGAAGCATTAAATTTGGTGAGGAGCACGGTCTTATAGCACAAGTAATGAAAAAATCCGAAAACCATAAATTTGTAATTTATTCACTTTAAAAAATTACTTTTAATGCTCGCCATGGACCAAAACCTATAGTGTACTTCCCTTAGACCTAGAATTATGAAATTTGGCAAGATGTAGCCCAAATAAAGGAAAAAATCCGAAATAAAGAAATTTGTAATTAATTCACAAAAAAATCTTTTTATTCTAGCTATAGACCAAAACCTATAGGGTACTTCCTGCGTTTCTAGAATCATAATATTTGGTAAGATGCAAGGTCATATAGCACAAATAACGAGAAAAATCTGAAAACCGTAAGTTTGTAGTTTATTATTAAAAAAATTATAATTTTTGATTCTCTCCCTCGGCCAAAAAATACAGGGTAGGTACCTGCTTCATGTTGACCTAAAATCATGATATTTGGCAAGAAACAAGGTCTTACAATTAAACGGAACCCTTAGTGCGCGAGTTCGACTCGCACGTATCGTTTTATTTCTTTATAGCTTTTGTAATTGTTACGTATCAAATAAATTATTTAATTTCATTTTATTTTCGCCTAAATATCTACATTACACCTATCAGGGCCCACAATAGTGGACCGTGTGGAGTACACAACCTTCACCAGGAACCCTTTTCTCGAACCACCTCGAAGCACTTTTACCTAGGCATTGGATATCATTGTTGCAAATTAAACCTAGGACCTAGAATTATTTAAGGTAGGTACAAGTAGCGGCACGAAACTCTAGCGCTGACCGTTATTGCGCAGAAGTAAAAAATTTGGTATCACAGGGTGCGCAGTATCCCCTCCACCACTTGCTCAGCGCTAAGCTTACGTGCCGCTACTTATAGTAACTACTCTACCAAACGTGGTTAACCGACTCTGAATATTACTAGTGTCAATCATTTTACTTTTATATATGACCCTAAAGTTATCTTCATCATTCATTGACTGTCATAAAATGTTTAGGTTACCTATGTATGCATGTCATCAGAACCCCCCCTCCCCCTAAAGTTTTTTTATTTACCTACTTGAAATATTTTGAAAAAAGACGATAAATTTTCCATTACCCACTTTAACCGAAGCATGCAGAAAGATCTATCTGAAATGTAGGTTGGTACCTACTATTCTTAGGTATCCGTTAAATTGCGAAGTCTCTAACCGGTACTTTTGGTACATATTTGTTGACACACGTTCGAAACCCTCGGCGCGCGAGTTACGCTCGCACTTGGCGGATCTTGTTTAAGAAGGGAGAGATACCCATCTTAAAGAACAGACTGAGAAAACTCTCCTGAATAACTACAGACCATCACCTTATCGAAATTGTTTCTGAGTGTACTTATCTTGGGCAAATTCTGCAATCAGGGGAAATTCAGGCCTCCAGTCATGTAAAAGTAGTTTTGAGAAGGAGGCCAAGGAGATGATCCAGCTAGGGTGGGCAGTGTATGGAAAACTATGTCGAAACTTCTCGTCATCCATACCGCAATGTTTGAATGATAAAGCTTTCAATCAGTGCCTCCTATAACCGTCATGACCTACGGAGCTGAGCCGTGGACACTCACGGTAAGGCTGGTCCACCAGTTCAAAGCCGCTCAGCGAGCTATGGAAAGATCTATGCTCGGAGTCTTTCTGAAGGATAGGATTCGTAACGAAAACATCTGAGGGAGAACCAAAGGTAACTACCATATCTCGCGAAGAACCGACAACCACTGGGGTAAACGTGTCCTTGAGTGGAGACTGTGACTCGGCAAACGTAGTTTAGGATGCTCTCCAGCCAGGTGGGATGACGATCTGCGAAAGACTGCAAGTAGATGCTGGATGCGGCAAGCTGAAGACAGGCGCTATGGCGCTCACTAGGGGTGGCCTATGTGCAGCAGTGGACTGTAGATGATGATGATGATGAACCTACCTTAAGTTGGGTATGATCAGTGAAGATCGTATTATTTTAGCCGAATTATTAGCAAATATGGCTTAATTCAGCCGAAGTTAATTTCATACGGTTCATTCACCTCACGTCCGCTCTCATAACCAATAACTATAGGTACCTACATGTTTCACTCAAAAGTGGTCGGAACTACTTAAACATGTAATTTGTCAGTTTCACAGTCGCGGCGTTGCGGCGTTGCCGCTTTGAAAACAGACGAAGTAGTCATTTGTGGCTCCAAAGTCTGCGGATCAACATTATCTAAGCCAATGTTACGCGTAGTTAAATATGTAGCGGATGTGAAAAAGACGTTTTAGTGTAAAATTTGTGACCGTTAGTGGATCAACAAAATTTTGATATTTTGGGATATTTTGAATGCGAGTATCTCGATAACCAGTTAATGTAGATCTAGCGTTGCCATGTGCTCTTCAAATGTGGATCAAAGTATATCTGTTTACTAGGTTTAGAGTCGAATGTACACTTGAAATAGGTGGATCAACATTTCTTAAGAAATCGTACTGGATCAACAATTACCGTGAAGGGTTCATTATATATATATATATATCTATGGAGTTATGATTTTTATTAAATGTTCTTAATTCTAGGAAGTCACTTATAGGTTTGTCCGTAATCCATGTCTGTTCAGCTGGGTGGTGCCGGCTTAGAATTTGCACCACCCCAACTCTTCCCGCGGGTGTCGTAAGAGGCGACTAAGGGATATCCACCGGGAGCGGGCAGCAGCGCCTCCTGCAGAACAATTCTATCACCGAACTGCGATCCCCAACCCGCAAGCCTAGAGTGGGGATTATGGGCGTAACCCCCATGAGATAAGAGCCAATAAGGCGCTTATCAGGGGGATTCCTGCGTCCAGCAGTGGACCAATACAGGCTGTTGACGTTGAGGTTGAGGCATTATATCTGTCTGTTACCTTTTTAGGGATCTTAATGAAATTTGGCAGGGAGGTAGACGGAATCCTAGATTATCCCTAGCTCACTAACCTTAATTTCGAGTAACGTTATCACTAACCATTCGTAAATTTTACGACGACTTAAAACATCAATATTTTGTTATTCAGTTTTTATTAATGAGACAAAACAACCATAATTAGAACGTTTAGCCTTCTCTGAGTAAAACTTAAGAGTCTATTTCGAAAATAACTTATAAGAATAGTAAGTAGACCCATAAACAATATGCTCCCTGCAAATCGCTTGTTTGCTGCCTTACAGAAGTTCAAGGTCTTATGATTTTTTTTTTAGGATATTAGCTGCAAGTTTTAAAAGTTCTGGGAACACCTTGAATGGCTTACCTGAAAACCATAAATATTCATGATTTCACCGATGATTTGGCTTCATATTTGTGTGCAAAGTTACAGTCTGAATTTTTTATAACTCGTTATCTCTCGATTCAACATATGTGCATCCGCAATAAGTGACTCCAGGTCTCTAATAATACAGTTTAGGAAGATATTAGAAACGGGTAGGGTGGCAGAGGTCGGTAACATACCGAAACACTAAATGCTCCAGGTACTCCTCGTCATTTTTACGAATGGTTAGTGATCTAGGGTTATTATCTCGGAAAGTCGCGTGAGAGCCGCGGGTAACCTTGTTACATATAATAGGTTAGGTCCTATCAAAATATTTTAGTTCTCAGTATTTTCAAAATCAAAATCTCTTTATTTCCGTAAATACAATAAATTTACACGTAGAATAGTTCAAAATCCATAACTAAACACTGACACGGAAATACAGTGATATTTTTGATTTCTGTCGCTTCAGTTTGTAGACTAAAGTAAAGAAGCGACGAAGAGTTCTGAAACTCCGGTTCCGTAGACGGCCGAAGGGAAGAAACATTTAGCCTGTGAGTTGTTATTTTTCGAGTTGGAGCAAAATCCGTCCCAAGTTTTTTATATTCTAAAAAATATTTTCCTTCCCACAGCTGGACAAAGGCGTCCCCCAAATCTTTCTACTCTGTCATCTTGTGCGATCTCCGACCAATTATTTAAGAGGGTTGACGTCATTCCGCCTTTCGTGGTCGACCTCGACCATAATAATACCTACAAATAAAAAAAATCAAGACAGATTTACTCCAAAAAAGAGATATAGGTATTTAAAAAAAAATAACGCTCGGCATAGCGTAAGGATTCCAACATTACATCAAAATCTGTTCAGGAATATAAAAGCTTAAACATTATTATTAACTCACATACATATATGAACCGTGAAAACATAATGCTCTTTCTTGGAAAGTCATGTAAAAATAAATAAAACCATGCTAATATTAATATAAATGCGCAAATGTGTCTGTTTGTTTTTCTGTTACCTTCTCACGACTTTGCGGTAAAAACGAAGAAAAAGATAAAGTATTCCGGGAAAGAACATAATATTGAGTAAATCCAAGAAAAGCACTTGCGAAAACTGAAGAGTTTACCACATCACACTAATATTACTTATAATGTGATGTTTCGACATAGCTCAAAGAATTAGCAAGCTGAAGTGACGCCGGCCATATTTCGCGAAGAACCGACAACCGCTGGAGTAAACGTGTTCTTGAGTGGAGACCACGGCAAACGTAGTGTGGGACGCCCTCCGGCCAGGTGGGATGACGATCTGCGAAAGACTGTAGGCAGATGCTGGATGCGGCAAGCTGAGGACAGGGCGCTATGGCGCTCTTTAGGGGAGGCCTATGTCCAGCAGTGGACTAATATAGGCTGATGATGATGATGATGGACAATCTACATAGCATCACCTAGCCCCAAGCGAAGTCTTCATGCCGAGAATATTTTTTTGTAGATTTTATGCCATGTCTAGAACCACATGTATCTAACATGTGGTTCTAGACATGGCATAAAATCTAGGCTATTTTTATTCTAGAAAAACGCGTTTGAAGCCGCGATAAAAAACAATAAAACGTCAAGTGCGAGTTAGACTCGCGCACTACGGGTTCCGTACAATTGTAAAACCTTGTTTCTTGCCAAATATCATGATTCTAAGTCAGCGGGGAGTAATTAATAAGTTAAACTACCACTTTCATAGCCCAAGACGGTCTGTCAGCGCCACCACGAGGCGGCGGCGGAGGCTGGGCAGTGAATACGTTAAACGAACAAAATAATTATCGGATGCTGCTTAAGATAAGTGACTCAGTAGATCGGCCATAGATGATGTGACTATAGGAACTTCAAATAGGTACCTACGGGTATAGTTAGGTCGATTATCTAAAACTCGTTTGAGTCGTCGGTAGTTATCGGCCGGCGCTATCGATTTATCGAACGATGTTTTGCTTCTTGTTTCTATTTGAGGCTTTGATTTATCAAAGAATAGAACCTGCCTGCGGCTTTGCACGCGTTGGGTCTATGGAAACGTTTAAGGTTATTTATAAATAAATAAATAATGCTGGACAATGCACACAGCATTATCTAGTCCCAAGCTAAGCAGAGCTTGTGTTATGGGTACTAGATAACTGATATACTTAATACAATACACTACATAGATAGATATTTTTTATTATACATAGAAAACACCCAGACCAACGGAATAAATTTCTGCAGATCGTACACAAATTTGTTCCGCAACCGGCTGCGTCGCAGGCGGACCTTCGCCTTCTGAGGTCGTCAAAAAAATTATGTCCCATGGGAACTGGTTTATGGGATAAAGATAGCCTGTGTTTGATTCTAGCTACACCTATGCAATATTTCAGCTCGATCTGTTCAGTAGTTTTGGCGTAGCAGTAAACAAACATCCATCAGTCCATCCAAACTTTCGCATTTATAATATTAGTGTGAATTGTGATTCTAGGAGTTTTGTATAGGCTTTACTACTTTTTTACATAACGGTTAGGGTTATTCCAGTTTTCCCCCTTGAAATCCTCCTTAAGGGGGAAAACTGGAATTCTACGCCTTTTAGCCGATTTTCGGCCACCGCGGCCGTTTCAACGGAGACTAATAGCCATGTGCGCAGGACATATTAATAGTGCACAAGTGTGTGCGCCAACACAGGTGTAGGTACTCTCTATTAATTCACGCTCATAAACAGTTCGACGACAGACAGACACCTGCAGGGAGAAGTCGGGCGCAGGACCAACGTATTTACGGGGGTTACCCCCCGTTAATGTGACATACGTTAAGGGTCCGGCGACGGATGAATTCCCATGCAAACGTAGTACCAAAATGATTTGTTATCTGAGAATATTATCACCATGGTTTGCTATTATTTGTATTAGAATAGCATTTATTTAGGTTCCTGCCACAAGCTTTTTTCAAAATATTTATTTACACAAATACTGAGAAAACATTCATTCTTTAATGTAAAAATGCGATTCGGTTTAATTTCATTTCAGAAAGGTATTTTGAAAAAAAAAAATGTGGCAGGAACCTAGATAAATACTATTTTAATACAAACAATACCAGACCATGGTGAAAATATGCTCAAATTACAAATCATTTTGGTATTACGTTTCTGTAGGAAATTCATCCGTCGCCGGACCCTTAAGCCGGCAACTTCCTTTTACATTATAGAGATTTGTGGAAGTAAGGACATTGAATTATCAACTTATTGAGATCGCGAGGAGTCGAAGGAGACAAGAGAGCCTTTTGTCCAGCGTTGGGACGGTACCTAACGGCGGCTAGAAAAATATTGTTAACAAGTAATTTAAATGTTTTGAACCTAGAATCCCTTAATTTTACACTGTTTTTAATTTTTCCAGGTTAAATACTAATCATTCCGGAATGCAATTATTAAAGTACTACGCTGGGAACATTATCTATACAATTGCGAAAGACTTTTCAAAAACGGTTCATCATTGACGGAAAAGTTGACGAACATACTTACAGCCGAAGATCCTGTTTTTTTCGAAGTCGCTTCATGAGTGTATGATGAAAATTACCCATTCCCACCATCTTGTTATGAATCTTCTATTCTTTTTAGTCGTGAAAACCTTTTGTTTCTTTATTCTTAGTTTTATTTTTTTTGTATATGCTGCTGGTTTTCCTTAAATAAATAAATAAAATTATTATTACGTATATTTTTTTATTAATTTTGTGCAATAAAGTGTTCATTTATTCATTCATTAAAATAATGATGCTAAATTAATCTCGTATACTAATTATTCAACAAAAGAACTGGTTGCAGTGCAACCGTCTCAGCAACAATAAACAAATAACTCTTTTAATAATGACGATGATGAGCTATAATTATAATTAAAGAGGAAAATTCCACTTCATTATTCATTTTTCTATCCATTTTTCCAAGTTGTGTGTCTGTAACCACAGTCTGAAGATGGTACCTTGACCTAAAGAGGTAATGCGCCTCTTGCGCCACGGTCGACGGCATTTTGATGGTCGAAGGCATTTTGATGGTCGAATTTATATAAGGTTCTGCTTTTAAAGATTACTTGGGCTGCGAATATCACAGGTGGACGGACGAAGGTGAAAGAAACCAGCTCTAAAAAACGTAATCAAAGTTTCTGATTCGTTTTCGTGCAAACGCAAATCTTATAGTTTCTTATAGCTAGTTCCATCCACCGTTTGTATACATCTGATACAGACAGATGTATACAAACGGTGGATGGAACTAGCATCCTGAACTCATAGGTAGGTACATTTTTATTTTTATTTGTTGTAATTGTGTTGTGTACTTACCTGACTATTTTATTCTATAAATTTAATTGTATATGGATCAAGTGTCTGAAATAAAAGCTTATTATTATTATTATTATGCAAGCGACATAAAAGTTTGTTTTTCTCGACAACGAAAACGAAACTTTGATTTTCCTTTTCCGAGTAGGCCCGTGTTTTTTTGTTTACCTTTTTTTGGGGAAACCCAGACTTAATATAAATTCAATTCAATTAAGTCCCCGATTCTGTGCTTACATTATGGTGAATTAAGGTATACCCACATTACTATGAATGTAAGCGTAAATAGATACTAATGTTCCTTTACCTATGTTTTAAATATTTTTTGGTTTATCTTTTTGCTCTACGTGTTTTGCTTGTGTATTAACATGATTTGCTGTATGCACATTGGTTTTGTACGAGTTTTAGACCTATATTACTATATGATAGTTATTTTTTGTGGTTTTTATATGTTTTGTGCGTTTTAAAATAAACAATTAAATAAATAAATATTCCCTAAGCTTCCTTAGGCTTAATATTCCTGCGAAAGACTACAGGCAGATGCTGTATGCGGCAAACTGAAGACAGGGCGCTATCTGGTTCTCATTGGGGGAGGCCTATGTCCAGCAGTGGACGAATATATGCCGATGATGATTATATTCTTCATATAATTTTGTTATAATCAACAATTTATCATGTGCACGTAAGAAGAAGTAAAGTTATGTGTCAAAGCAAGATCGTAACGTAACCACAGAACATGGAAATTACTGAGTCGTAACTTTTCAAAAGTCAATTTTGTTGCATATAAGAAACTAATTTGTACGTCACTTTCTGACTTATAACATTCCATTGTGTTCCTATGGTTGCAAATAAGTAACAATCCGCGACGACAGAAAAATACGACAGTAATAAAGTTCTATCAAAATGTCAAATTCATAGAAACTGATTTAAATTTATCGCAACAAAAGGTAGACAATCGCACGTTCTATACGCATCAACAGATCAAGACATTCCAATAAAGTATCAAGATTCAACGCACGCGCATTTTGACATGTCACATCAATGTCGCGTGTCGAAATTAGCGCTTACGATTACGAGACTGGGCAATTAGAAATACACCCGTCTCGCTTCAACGCAACGTGACCTTCGTGAGTGCTCTTTAAGTGTGAATGAGAGGTACCAACGTACCATATAGGATATCTAATACATAAGTGATCTGACTTTTATTACGTATCGGGTCGATAAATAACGGGTTTGAAGCCCTGTGCTGCATAAATAGACTTAAGACTTATTTTATGTTTTTATTTTTATGTTAAAGTAAAGTATCTAATTATAGTGTAGGTACTTATTTGTTCTGTGCCTGTAACATAAAATGATAAGTTATGTATACAGCGGAAAAAAATAATAAAATACCTAAACTTTTATGAATTTACGACACTTTTACGACACGAAAAAATGCTAAAAATTAATAGCCCAGCAAAAAATTCCTGCGATTACATTTAAAAACCTGATTAGGTAAGGTTATTATGAAGGTGGAAGGTCCGGATCAGCAAAATTAGATTAGATTTGGTAAAAGGAAGAGATACTAAATCAGTGAAAGTATATAGTCCGCTAATGTAAGTAGGTACCTACAATATCTAATAAAATCAGAATAGGAGTTTTATTATATGACGACCTCCGTGGCGCAGCGGGCGAAGGTTTGCCTGCGACGCAGGAAGTTGCGGGTTCGAACCCGCCTCGGGACAAATGTTTGTACGATCTGCAGACATTTGTCCATGGCGTTCTGGATGTTTTCTATGCATAAATAAAAAAATATCTGTCTATGTAGTGTAGTTATTGTATTACTTAAGTATATCAGTTATCTAGTACCCATAACACAAGCTCTGCTTAGCTTGGGGCTAGATAATGCTGTGTGAATTGTCCAGCATTATTTATTTATTATTATTTATTATTTATGTTTTGTAAACACGACTTTTATTTTTGCATTTTAAAGCTCACGATAATTAACCTTAAGCACCGATAAAATGAAATTATAATAATCTTATAAAGTTTAAAAGCTGTTATATTTTTTATTTCTTTGATACGCCCATAAACAGTGTCAGTAAAATTTTATGTCGACATTTAACATTACAATTTACTTCAGGACAACACGTGTTACAAACATTGTACAAATGTGATCTACCAATTACATTTTTACTATGTTTTTAACACTAAAGTACCTAACCTACTGCTGTATGTTCGCTTAATAATAAATTAAAATCATTTATTTCAGCACCTCTGGTACCATAATACAGAACCATTTATGTATCAAATAATATCGCAAAAAAAATTGACTTCGACGGGACTTGAACCCGCATCCTTCCGTCAGTACCGGAATGTGCTAACCAACTACACCACGTGGTCAAGTGACGTGGGGTTCGAAAATCTCTGCGACGACTCTAGCGCCGTTAGTTTTTTGATTTATTAGAAACTAGCTGCTGCCCGCGGCTTCGCCTGCGTAGTTCCCGTTCCCGTGGTAATTCCGGGATAAAACATAGCCTATGTCCGTCTCCTGGTTCTAAGCTGCCTCCCCACCAATTTTTAGCCAAATCGGTTCAGCCGTTCTTGAGTTATAAATAGTGTAACTAACACGACTTTCTTTTATATATATAGACTAGCTGCTGCCCGCGGCTTCGCCTGCGTAGTTCCCGTTCCCGTGGTAATTCCGGGATAAAACATAGCCTATGTCCGTCTCCTGGTTCTAAGCTGCCTCCCCACCAATTTTCAGCCAAATCGGTTCAGCCGTTCTTGAGTTATAAATAGTGTAACTAACACGACTTTCTTTTATATATATAGATTACCTTGAGTGAGGGTTACGCACTTTAAAAACAAAAAACCTGACATTAAGATAATTATTAAGTTTAACACTAATAAAAAATTTAATAACTCCAAAATACACAATAAAATTCAGTATTAGTAATTGCGTCATTTATTATGGTATACAATTTTCTTCGTCACTTCATCACTTGCCATCAGGTAATATTGTGGTCTCTTCACGATAAAATAAATAAACCGAAGGCTGAAAAAAGCAGAAGATTATCAGTATTTTAAAAGTACAACGTAAACATTTAATAACTCCAAAATACACAATAAAATTCAGTATTAGTAATTGCGTCATTTATTATGGTACACAATTTTCTTCGTCACTTCATCACTTACCATCAGGTAATATTGTGGCCTCTTCACGATAAAAATAAATAAACCGAAGGCTGACAAAAGCAGAAGTTTATCAGTATTTTAAAAGTACAACGTAAACATTTAATAACTCCAAAATACACAATAAAATTCAGTATTAGTAATTGCGTCCTTTATAATGGTATACAATTTTCTTCGTCACTTCATCACTTGCCATCAGGTAATATTGTGGCCTCTTCACGATAAAAATAAATAAACCGAAGGCTGACAAAAGCAGAAGTTTATCAGTATTTTAAAACTACAACGTCAACGAATATTTTCAATATTTTAATATCGCAACAAGACAAATGTACATAATCTCTGGTGGAAAAGCACCCATAACTATTATGTAAACAATAGTCTAAGTACCGATTTGCGTAGCTCTTCCATTTTCGGCAAGTTTTTTGTTGGAACACGGAGATATGACAGGTTTTTTTTTGTATTTGCGATAACACTTTACATAATTCTTATCGTTTTTGTAAATACTTCCTTATGTTGTTGCGTGGTTACTAGAGATTTAAAAAAAAAAATCTATAGTTTGCCTAATCTTAGAACATAATTTTATACGTATCTTTTTCTGTTTTCTTTTCTTTTTTCTCTCATTGTTTCCTGTGTTGTATGTAACCTCTCTATCTACTCTTGTCTGTTTGTGTTTTAATTGTATTGTTGTATATTTGACCATCTTTGTGCCACCACACGAGGCCCTGTCTGAAAATCAGCGCCGCTACTCGCTGTGGCTTGTAGCGGCATAATGCTGAGACAGGGACCTTTTTGGCCCCTTTTATTTATTTTATTTTATTTTACTTTTAATATGTGTATTGGGTCAAATAAATGGATTTTCTTTCTTCTTTCTTTCTTAAACATAAACGAGAAGAATTTAGAAAATCATGAAGAACTATGGTTTCTTTTTTTAGTAAATCCTATTATCCTACTAATATTATAAATGCGATAGTTTGTAAAAAGCGAAATTTTTGGATCTCCCAAACTACTGAACAGATCAAGATGAAATTTGGCATACACTTGGAACGTAGCAACTTAAACAATAGGCTACCTATTATCAATGATGTTTTACCAATTTATATATTACATCATTGCATAATATACCGAAAATATGCCTGCGAAGCCGCGGGCAGAAGCTAGTAATATTATAAAGGAAGAAGAAAGTTTAGAATGATGTTTGGATCAAGACAATGCAAACACTACATAACGGATTGCACTGATCCTTTCCATCTGTTTCTAACATCGATATTAGTAAAATTCGGGAGATCATAAAATAGCAATTTAAAATTTTTAAAGGTTTTAGAATTTTTAATCTGTTTCATAACACCAAAATAGTAGTCGCCATTTTATTACGTCATACGGCTATGTAAACTTAGAAGTGTCAACTGTCAACTATCAGCGCACCTATACATACAAAATATCACTGTATTTGTTTACACAGCCAACTGACGTCATGACCACAGAGCAATATGGCGTCCACTGCGTCCAGCGTTTGCGTCAAATTACGCGCGAAATTTGAAAATGCAAAATGCATTTTTATGGCACTTAACGACTGAATAAAAATTTTGTGAATTTTTAGTGGTTGGTTCATGAGCATTATAGAATCTAATTGAGACACTTTTCAAAAATGGGTGTAATACCCTATTATCCAGTCATAGTCGGACCGAGCTGCCGGCCGTTCGTGTTTCGCGTGCGTATTGATGTCTCGGTCGCACTTCGGTACGTTTCCATCTTTGTTGTTCATTAGGTATATTGCAAGAGATTGGAAATAGCGTGTCTTTGCATTTAGTTGTTACACAACACAGGCCATTTTTTGAGATAGCGCTGGGAGAAAGGACCATATCTATCTACAGAATTTTACTTATATCAAAGATTTCAAAGTACCTACTAGTGTAATGATTTCGTTGTTTTTTTTTTGACTAAAATTGTAAATCCGGGTTATTTTGGCCTAATATTTAAGATAAAATTATGATATCCGTTAGAGTAATTATATTTAAGACTAATTTAAATCTACTTAATTATTATGACGTATTAGCTTTGTAGACAGTTGACGACTTCTCGTATTTTCGTCTATGTTGACTTTGACATGTTGTCTTTGATCAGCGCAGTCTTGTCTGTGGTTCGTCGATGTGCAGACGCGGTTTTGGAGGGAAAAACACGAGAGGTCGGGCATTCGGTCTCCAAACTTGGTAGCAAAAATACCTCTAAAAATACTATGTGAAAAGGATTGTATATCTATAAGAATAAAAGTAAAACAGTTTGCAAAGCTAGAGGAATAGGTATAGAACATAATCATGTCGAAAACTAAAATATATCGTATACTTATTGACTATCAACGGAGAAGAGTTATGTTAAGAGGTTGGCACCCTAAATGTTTGTATGCAGCCGATTTTTATGTTCCCGCGTAGCGCTGGAACGACCAGTCCGATTTCAACAAATGATGTTACAATAAGCCCAGCCTTAGTATGTAGATAACGACAAACATACTTAGGTATGTTACTTATCGTTAGAATAATTTAAGCCTTATTAAACCCTTTTCACACGAGCTGATGTAACTACACGCAACGTAGTAATGCAGATCTCACGCAACAGACTTTGGTCACCTCGTGTGAGAATGGGTTTATTAACGATACACAAGTAACAATGATGTATATGTAGCTATACCTGCCTCATGGTACACGCGCGCGGCCGTGCACTGCACTGCGCGTCCTTGTAATTACCGGCAGTAATAAACTAGCACGCACTGCGACTGGCTGTTTTACTTATCTTCATACTTATCACTGGCGACGAGGATGGGACGACTCAGCAGACTCTCAAATACTCACAGAGATATATTAATAAAATGTTACTCATGGTTTTTATGACGTAGGTAGGTTTCGTAAAATCTTTAATAACGGCAAAAAGCCAGCGCATGCGTCATTGAAAATATTTACGGACGCAACGTTAATTATGTTGATGACTTATCGATGGTTTTTTTTTAAGTTTTAGCCGTTTTTGCAAAAATATTTATATTTTAGGAGACAGTATAACATCTTTTCAGGTTTTTTAACCCTAAGGCGATGATTATATGTAAGAAGGTACCCATACAATACAATACGAAGATACTAATCTAAATATTTTCACATAAGTACAAATGTCTAGGTTATTTTTGGAATGATAAATTTATTAAAAATAAAATAAATAAAAATAAAATAAAATCCTTTTATTTCGGATAACATAGATCCATATGGGGTTAGTAACACAGTAAAATACAGTAAATGATTAGTAAGCACACATCGAGACATATAAAAATTAAAATTAAAATTTAAAATTTTTAAAATTTACGCAGGACCAATTCTAAGAGTGATCTCACCAGAGTAGCGGGACTTTTTCCGGGATCACTCTGCGAACTAGGCCTGCCCACAGCGGCGAAGAGTATCGATCTGCTATGGTTTTCAGGATGCTGTTGTGACTGTCGCGCATTCTGCGGATCAGGGATGCAGATTTTTTGCGAATGATGGCATTATTGAATGTATTCTGAAGTTTATGTGACATGAATAATTAATTTCTGTTTTTATGGTAACTAACATAGTATACTACCATTTATGGTGAACAACCGAAATAAATAAATTGAATTAAATGAAATCTATCGAAACTCCTACAAACTACACAGGTAGAAAATGATAATTTTTATGAAGGGTATAAGTTAATTTTAGTACGAACGAAGTGTAAAAAAAAAACCAATTTCAGCGATCTCTTTTAATCAGTTACAGACAACATTTCGTATTTGGTTTATTAAACTGACCGGCGTACAAAAAACATAATATTAAGTCGCCAAATCAAAGTCTCGTACAAAAAAGTAGATTTTTGCGAAAAAAATTCAAAATTTCGTCCAAAAAAACAATAATGTATGAAAACAGACATAGCCGAGACATTTGTGTATGTAAATTGGGCATATAACAGCTCAGTAGCACAAAATTACAGCAATACAAGAATGCAAGTGCAAGCATTCATCTCGAGAGTAGGGTAACGGGCCGCGATGTAACCACGATAATGATAATAGAAGTGCGGAAGATAACGCAACATTCATATCATAACATGTGTTGCCACTTTCTCTTTAACAAAGATCTTAGTTTTAGCTGGAGCCTGCGCACGCGTCGATCTTAAAACCGTTATACTACATTAGGTTTTCTGATCTATCTTTCTGCGCATCAGCATTGCCATACAGCGGGGCTATGCAGCCAGCGTCTTGGGGACGCGACGACTGTTATTGATATGGATCAGTTAAGCTACCTGTAGATTGTTTGCAACAGTTTGCAGTTAGCTCACTTGTTTCAATTGTAAGTACTCCTTCTAATTTTTTTCTATTCCTTGATTGTTATTTTCTTTGTTAATAATGATCGTCTTCAATTCAGAAACTTCTAGCGAGTTAAAACTGCATAGTGCTGTTTCAGTGTTTTTTATTTTTATTTTATTTATTTATAAGGCAATGCCAACAATACACATAATAAAACGTTCTTTTATAACAATTAGGTATAAAGTTTCTTAGTATAGAATGTGTGCTTCTAACAGGCATGCGCAACATTTTCTAAAGGGTGCACAAACAACAGCTAAATATAATAAAAATTGTGTTGAACAGTGAAAAACAGTGTTGCAGTTATCAGGTGATAGATCTATTGACTGTAGAAAAATTTTTTGATGAACATTCGAAATCAAAAAATCAAAATCAAAAATTCTTTATTTCCATAGATACAATAAATGTACACTTAGAAAAGGTCAAATTATAAAACTAAACACTGACACGGAAATAAAGTGATATTCTTGATTTCTATCGCTTCGGTATGTAGATTAAAGTAAAGAAGCGACGAAGAAACCTTTAGCCTGTTAGTTGTTATTTTTCGAGTTGGAGCAAAATCCGTCCCAAGCTTTTTTATCTTCTACATAATCTGATATTTTATAGTAAGCCTTTTTGCACAGCAAGGTTTTGACAAATTGTTTGAATTTATTTACTGATAATTTTTGCAACTCACTAGGAGTTTTGTTGTAGAAGCGTATACATTGCCCTTTAAAAGATCCATTAATTTTGTGCAGCCTAGTTTTGGGCACAGCGAGTTTGTGTTTATCATTCTTGTGTGAAACCTTTACTCGTGTTTACACTAAGGTAGGTAGACCTATTTGATTATGATCAGATGAATAATGTATGTAAGCATAGACATAGACATAGACATAGACAATCATTTATTTGCTACTTACACAGTACATAACAGACATAAAAAAAATATTACATATGCTTATTATAACTTATATTAAATATACAAAAAAATCAATTACACAAAAAAAATATACCAAAACAAGAGAGACTGTACTGTGTTTTACAGCAGCAAAAAGGTCTCGGCTCAGCATAAATGCCTTACCACTCAGGAGTAGAAAGGCGCTGATATTCTGCCGAAACCATTATAGTCAAAAGACCCTGTGAGGCTTACGGTAAAGAGTAAGTAGTGTTGTGTGTTTAATAAATAAATAGTTTATTTCAATAAATAATACCTAGATAATTTGATATTATGTAAATGGTGCGTGTCTAAATGTGTGAAATAGAAATAATCATATTGATAGATAGTTAATTTTGTATTAAAATAAAAGTTAAAGTCATAAACCAGTGAGCTGGCAACTCTGTGATGCGAAACCTAGCAAGAAAATAGTGCACCATGATGGGTCATAGCACCAGGCAACCCTGTTTTTTGGTGATCTATTAAATAAGACTTAAAACGTTTTTTAAAAGTGTACTTTGATTTTAATAGTCGTAAGGGTGGGGGGATATTGTTCCAACATTTGGTTGCCTGGTACCGAAAGCTGCCTCTAAACGCCACGGTTTTATATTTGCTATAGTGCAATAAATTTCTTGTAGACCTTAAACTATATTTACTTTTGAAACTACACAATTTTGTGAACAAGTATTCTGGAGACTCGAACTTTACGACGCCATGTACTAAAACTGCTAAGTGAAAATGCCTCCGGGAAGCCATATTGAGCGTGGATGAGTCGTTAATGTAAGGCGTGACGTGCGTTCGCGGTGGGATATCAAAACAAAACCTACAGCATGCATTTTGCACCCTCTGGAGAAGGCGAGCTGTTCTCGACAGTAAACGCGGGCCATAAACCAAGTCGCCATAGTTAAGTTTCGATAGAACTATCGATTCACAAACTTTTACGCGGATGTCTTTGCTAAGAAAGTTCTTTATTTTGTATAGTAGCTTTAGTCTATAAAGACAATTTCTTGCAATGCTCTTTATGTGGTTCTCAAAGCGTAGAGTATCATCAAATAAAATACCAAGATTTCTAGCTTCATGTGCACGTTCAATACATTGACCATGAATATTTATATTTGGGGAATGGCTTGAAATACCTTCTATCAAACGCGGTGAACCAAGGATCATAAATTTAGATTTTAAAGGATTTAGAATAAGAGCATTATGATGAGACCAGTCAGCTATTCGGCCTAGGTCATCATTCAGTTTGGCAGTACCGCTGAGAACATTCCCCGGATCCACTGGCAAGTACAGCTGAACATCGTCGGCATATAAATGGTATTTGCAATGTTTGATCTGCCAGCAAATATCAGCACTATAAATTATGAACAGCAGTGGACCAAGAATTGACCCCTGCGGCACACCACGTACAACTGGTTTACGAGATGACGACAGTTGTATTCCATCCTGCTTATTAATCTGCACAAACTGAGAACGATTGCTTAAGTAGCTATCAAACCATCGAATCGCCGCAGGATCGACTCCATAATATGAGAGCTTTGTCAAAAGCAACGGGATACTTATCGAGTCAAACGCGCGAGAGAAGTCTAGAAGTACTAAAATTGTCCCTAGCCCCTGATCTTGTTCAGCAAGAATGTTATCAACAACATCAAGTAATGCCGTAGTAGTACCTCTTCCTCCACGAAAACCCGATTGGACGTCTGGCAAGATCTTATTGCGTTCAATGAATCCGCTAAGTTGGCTATAAACCACTTTCTCCAAAACTTTCGAGAGAACCGGAAGAATGCTGATAGGTCTCAAGTCTTTTATATCAGTCGGGTGAGCGATTTTAGGTAAGGGGTTTATTTTAGCAATTTTCCATTGACTGGGAAAAGTAGACGTAGCTATGGATTTGTTGACTATTCCTGTTATCAATGACAGTGTATGAGGTAGTGTCAAGAGAACCATATCCATGGACAGATCGTCTACTCCTCGAGCGTTTGTTTTTATATTCAAAAGTATTTTGGCTATTTCATGTTCATCTACTTCATGTAAAGAAAAAGTTTCATTATTAAACTTATTCGATTCAAAAAATGAACGGTTAGAGATCGGGATATCTGTCGAGCCGGGAATATTTAGAAAATGATTATTTATAGCATCGGGTTGATCAAAAATATCAGGTAAAAAAGTTTTAGACTCTGCGTTTAACACATCGTCCTTTAAATTTTTCCATAATCTTTTTTCATTGTTCATTTCCGAATTAATGCGAAAGTCGTAGTACGCACGGGTTTCGTTATATATACTTTGGGATACAAATGACTTTAGTTCCTTATACTGGTTCTTATGGATCTCTAGTTTTGTAGTGCGGAACTTGTCATGTGCTTCGTTTCGACATTTGATCATAGTTTTTATGACATCTGTGATCCACGGTGTGCTTTTGTCTTTAATTTTAATTGTTTTTATAGGCGCATGTTTATCTAATAGAGCAGTGACTTGAGACGTAAAATATTCCACCATTGTTTCTACGGTCGGCGCCTGCGAAATATGACTCCAGTCCAAGGTCAGGATGTCCTCATCAAACTTTTTATGATCAATGTTCTTAAGCGATCGACATACTATGGTTCTAGGCGGAATCTTTTCTCTTTTAATATTTAACGTAGCTGTAACAAAGGAGTGGCCACATTTACCTTTAATGTCGACAACAGAAATATCACGTACATTACAATCCGTGCAAATAACATCAATAAGAGTTTGACTGTGGTCGGTATAGTGAGTCGGAGATGACGTCACCACCTGAGATAGACCTGTGCAATCTAAGAATTGCTCCAATTTTGAGTACTTAAGGTCATAAGGACTCATACAGTCAACGTTGAAGTCGCCTAGAATAATTACATGGTCGTGAGCGCCAAAATAAGCAACCGATTCAGTCAGTGCGTCAAAAAAGTTATCCACGTTTACCCACTCCGGACGATAGGCAGTACCAATCGCTAATCTTAACTTATTGATAGTAACGGACAACCACATTTGTTCGATTTTTGCATCGGGATGATCAATTTTACGAGCATTGATACCACGCCTTACATAAAAACCAACGCCTCCACCTCTACTGCGACCCATGCTCTCTGGGCGTGGAGTATTGCGAAAACCATAGCTAGGAATCTTCGGCGCACGTGCCTCTTCACCTTTTTTTATCCAAGTTTCATTAATGGCTACAATGTCACATTTGAGGTTTTCCATTGCAACAATAAAATCATTTTGACCTGTCCCTAAAGAGCCTGGGTTATACAAGCCCAATTTAAAACAAATCTTAGCTTTAGGACCCATTATAAAAAGAAGAAAATTGATAGAAAGCGAAATAATAGTGGCACCGAGATAAATCGTGAAAATATTAAACGTGAATGTTTATAAGATTTCATTATTGTTGAAGTAACATTTTGAATTAAATGAAATGTTAGACAATAGCACTCTACTACAAATAAATATACTATATAGTAAGACAAAACTATTATAATAAATGTATAGTTTGATGGCTTAAATTCGGCGTCGCACATAGGAGTATTCAAGGCATAAATCCGGTTAAAAGTCAAAATCGCAAACTGAATGTAATGACACTTAAAATGCATGTATCATGTAGCGTAGTAACCGGTTTATCGAGGGGCAGCTCCCCGCCTATCCCAGTGCCGGCCATCTGACTACCTGCTCAGTCGGAATTAAGTCGTTGTCGGAATCGCATGTCTTTGTTCTCGGCGCTCTCTTTTGTAACACTAAGTTCTCTGTGCAAACATGGCTTCGTGTAGTGGACTACAAGAAAAACAACAATTGAATATGGAAGTAGAAGGTATGTACTATATTATAAAAGTAATTTTACGTAATTTTTTCCCGATTTCTTCACTTGTGGGGTCAATATTGGAAACACCTTTTTACTACTCGATTTTTTTACTAAATTTGAGATATCATAGTGGATTTGACTAAGTGTCGCGCCTTGTCGCGTTTCACTTTTTATGTTGGCATATATTTAGGACCTTTGCGTACAAGAATATGTAATAAAACCGTTCACGAACGTTCACCTTTTTTTTTGAAGAATTTTTAAATTTTAGGTTTACAATGTTTAACTTATGGAAATCTGCCATTTTTGCTTTCTTTTGTTACAGATCCCTCGGAGAGGGTAAAGAAACTTACTAGATTGGAATTATACAACATAATGAAAGAGTTTAAAGGAAAAAAACTTGAAGAAAAGTTCATTTTGATGGAAGAAAGTCTCGTACAGCTCACATCATGTCCAGTAGAAGAAAAGAGCGTTTTAAGTCGCTCTTTGAGGTTTTTCAAGACCAGCTTTAAGAAAAAGTGGGCAGAATGTCACAGCATAGAGGATAGGTTCTTAGACAAGAACGCAGATTGGCTCAAAACAACAATTGAGCTGCCCACGTGGTCTTTTAAATCCGGAAGACCGCAAAAACAATTCCAAGAATTAAGTGAAAGGAGCAAGCGGCGTAGAACAAAAGATTTACGGGAGCAGGTACCTGTAGATGAATTGACCTTCGCTGCTCGTGTAAGTCACGGCACTTCCGGGAATACTGATACTTCAAAAATTTTGAAAGAAATAACGGCAACTCCCACAAGAGCTACCAAAATTCGGAAAATCATTTCATCAGCCAAGAAAGATCAGATGACGAAGAAATACACGCCACAAGAAGCATTGGCATTATTTGTAGAAGGTGACTTCACAAGAAGACAATGGGAGCTTATCCAAGGCGATAGGAAAGATGTTTACCCTTGTTACTCTCTCATTCAAAAGGCCAAAAAGGAGTGTTACCCGAAAGAAGAAGAAAGAGATGTATTGAATAGACTTTTGTTAACATCTGATCCCTTAATTAGTTGTAGCAGGAATAAACGCCCAAAAAAAATCAAGTCCTTCTCAAAAGAGGCAATGGAAATTTTGATTTCAACTACACCATATTATAGTTCAGATGAAGAAAATGTAAATGAAAATAGTGATTCTGATAGCATGTAATTTTAACCTGCTTTATTTTTCTTCTTTTAACTCTAAATAGTATTGTTTTAATTTTTTGTCTGTACTATTTCTTTTGTTAATGTATATGTACTCTTTGTTTTTTTTAATATATGTATTTTTTTCAAAGTATTTAATAAATATTTACCTAAAAAATATATTTTATCATGTTTCATTTCATAACAATTTAGAAAAAACCAACAAATCATTTTGACCGGATTTTTGAGTCTAATACTCCTATGTGCGTCGTGGGTACAGTGGTATATCAGTGTATGAATGTGAATCATTGATGCTCTGACATTAGTTGAAAATAAACAACTATCTTCAATTAGCAAACTTAGTGAGTAGCGGTTGTTTACAAAAATTATATAAAACAAAATAGTTGATATATTATTATCAATCAAGTAGGATAATAACATTAAAAAGGAATTCCGGTAAGTTAAAGACATTAAAAAGGTATTCAAGTAAGATAAAAACATTATAAGAGTACGCAAGAAACAAATTCGAAAACACACAGACCTACTAAAATATACTAAACAACTTTTAATAACTAATCCAGGGGTCCAACGGCACCGGCTCCAAAAACCCGTTCTAGGTCACTCTCAGAGCGCAACCTATGACGAGGTGAATCCTCGCCCTGATGCTGGCGGGCGTATACCCGGCCATCCTTGGTCCAAACGAACTTCCATTTGAGACGGGTTCCGATTTCTCTTGCCTTCAAGAAAAGGCTCCTATTCTTTTTCGTGAGCCTTTCATTCACGTAAAACCGTCTAGATTCGCTGGATAGGCCGGCATCTTTGGTGGTGACACCTCGTCGTACACGCGCGGCTCGTAACAGATCTTCACGAAGAGCGCGGCGTACTAGCTTCACGGCTATAGGCCGCGCACGACCCGTGGCCTCGTCCCGTGTGACACCGATTCTGTCGGCGCTGACGACATCTCTCTCACTTAATGTGACTCCAAGCTGCCGTGCAAGTGTCAGCACAACGTGAACGACCGCTTCCCCTTTGGCCTCAGGCACTCCCACGATGTCTACACAGTTCGCTAGTGATTGTTGCTCCGACTCATTCATTTGCTCTTCAAGGCGCTGTATGCATTGCCTGAGGTTTCCATTATCTTCCTTCAGCTTGACTATAGTTTTAGTCTTTTCTTCCAGCGCAGATTTGAGGTTTTCAAGCTGAATGTCGATAGACGATAGAGAAGTACGAAAACCTCCGAGAATGTCATTCATGGATTCGAGCTGCTCTCTTACTATGTGACCCACCGACTCCGCTACGGCCTTGCTTATCTCTTCCTTAATAAGGCTCCTCAGATTTGCCCTCGTTAACATGGCTCCATCCTCCTGATCAAGTGGAAGATTTTGTGATACACTTGCACTTAGTGACGCTGCAGGCTTCCGCTTGGTAACATTCGCATCAACATTATCTTTATGTACACAAACTTGCTCGGAGGCTGAACGCACGGGCGTGTTGGAGTTATCCATCTTTTTCTCTTTATTTCGGCACTCCGCACACTTCCAGAAATCCTTCATGGACTGCTTCATAGTACTGAAGACGCGCTGTGTAACATTAGCGCATTCCAGGTCGTAAATACCAGAGCAAAATGAGCATTTTAGATATTCTTTTTTTATATTTTGCGTACATCCCTTACATTTAGTTTTAGTATAATCCATTTTGCAATCGAAAACAGAAAGAAAAACCAAAAATAAAATACAAAAAGTCAATTTTGTACGTGTGGATTTGAACCAGGCTACTTCTTAAGACGAATCGTTTAACCTCACGCAGTGAGCGCTAGGCTACCGCGGTAGATATCAGGAGCGTCGAATATTGTGTCCGTAACCGCAGCGGGCTACAACGCAGTGCAGAAACCGGCCTCTATTGTCTAACTATCTATTGTCCTGCTACGATGCAAGGTCACGCGCACAATGAATTTGCACTTTTTGACGTTTTGAAATTTAGTATTTACACTGAGGTCACCACGGTTTCTAACCAAAACTATTTGATTTTTGCACCATTGGGTAGAAAATGTTGTGACGCGTTCACTGATGTAACTTTTGTTAGCAAAAAACTACTTTATACTCAGTTGGATGAATAAAAAGCACAGAGCAAAATCGAACGTGTGTTAGCCTCACAAGGTCCACCGACTAAAGCACAGATTCGATGAAGCGGTGCGGTGTAGCATTACGGACAGACAGACGGCCTCGCGGTTTCCCTATCGACGGGCAGTCGGACGTTTCGTAATCCGTCTGTCGCCTTGTAGACTACCTCCATAGGCGAGGAGAATTAACATCGTCGGTGGTGCATGTAACCGAGTATCCATAAAATAACATTATGTATAGGTATAGCAGACGCCAAACTACTTGTAAGGTGACTAGTGAATTATACACTCGCGCATATAATTCACTAGTTTATGCCCGCGGCTTCGCACGAGTTGTTTCTATGTTTAACATTTAAAGGTGATTTATATCAAATGAGAACTGATTTATGGGATAAAAGTGTCTATATTTGATTCCAGGATTAGAATTACCTGTATGCAAAATTTCAGCCCGATTCGTTAAGTAGTTTTGGCGTGAAGAGGTAACAAATATCGATCCATTCATCCATATATCCATCCAAACTTTCGCATTTACAATATAAGTGTGATTTGCCGCCGATAACGCAGCAGGCGAAAGAGATAATCCAGCTTCGTATAACTCTGTCTCGCTCTTTCATTGTATGAAACAAAAAAACACAGTGAATAATCGACGCGACTGTCCAGAAGGTAACCGTCAACCAATTTGGCCTAAGAATCGCGTTCTAGGCATCTTTGTCATGTGGTTCGCAAGAGGACAAGAAGTTTGACGATTATTATAGGAAGGTAGAATAACGGCCGGACTAGACCAGGCCCTTATTCCACTAAATAAATCGCTTCATCATAACACTAATCTCGTTTCAGAATGACACATTTTGGCATTTTACCTTTGATGAAAGAAACTACGGATGGAGAGACGCGTGTCAAAAGTGTGAAGGTTGAAACCATTCCAACAATCACTCAGTGCAAACAGCACCGCATGCACTATCTAGTAAAGCTTATGTCATCTATGGACGATTCTGCGACGATACCATTGTCATAGTATAGCGATTGGTTAGCAGAATTCGACTCCAGTCAGTATACTAAAGAGGAATCAAAAATTAGTAAGCAATTTCAACCCGATCCGTTCAGTACTTGCGCAGAAGTAAAAAAAAGAATTCCATCAGATATGTCCCCCTAGGGTCAGTAGAAATTTCCAGAAGTAAAGAATAGTTCTGTATTATCTTTGATAATGGGAGACGATGGCGCGTGAAACGCGGTTGATCGACAATGGGTTATTAGCGAATTAACCATAGCCTGGCGTGCGGCCGCAGCCTTGCGGGTTTTCCTCAGGCCTAGATAGATTATCTGTTTTATTACATCGTCATTTCTTATTCTAGTTTCTCAGACAATGCCCTTATACAGCAGCTTTATTTAAATGTGAATTTAATTTAAATTATTTAATTTCTGACATTGTATCATTATTATTTTCTTAGTTTATTATGTTTGTAATATTGTAAATTATTTTTAGTATAGTTTGATAATGCCCTTATACAGCAGCATACCTTGACATGCCATTTAATTAATTTATTTATTATTTATTTGATCATAATCAATTATTTTTAATTTTTTTTCTCATTAATGTCTGTCTGATTTTTTTTTATACCTTATGGTGTTTCCTACAGCGAAATACATGTGTGTTATTGTTTAAGAATATAGAATGTAACGAAATCAAGTGTAACAACAAGTGTACCTACGATGGAAATAAATACAAATACAAATACAAAAATTGAGAAAATTCACACCAGGTGTGAATGTTTTTATTTTCAAGTAAGATGTAGATCATCTATTAACGAAAAGAAAAGAGCAATGCATTACCGCTTTTGGTATTAATACGGATCAGTTGAGGTACCTCTCTGGGTTAATTACAGCAGTCTAAAGTTAGCTCAACTGTTTATATTGTAAATACACTAGTATTTACAATATAATACATATTTACAATAAAAACACTAGTATTTACAATATAGGTAAACAGATGAGCTAATTTAATTAGTTTCTCTTCTATAATTTTAAGTTCGTTATTAATAAACTAATTATTACAAAAGTATATATACGATCAATGGTTTGAAATGTTCGATACATATTTCGATGCGAATTAATAAGCTGCACATTTAATAATTACATAAATTTAATTAAATACGATATGTATCTTCCTCTGACTGGCATTCAAGGCATTCTTCCTCATTAATTATTAAATTTTTACTTCCTGTTATACGATCTTTTTTTGGATTTATTTAAACGCGATAGGCAAACTAGCGATTTCCAGGCTTCATTATCATTATAAATAAATAAATAAATAATGCTGGACAATTCACACAGCATTATCTAGCCCCAAGCTAAGCAGAGTTTGTGTTATGGGTACTAGATAACTGATATACTTATTGACACTACATAGATAGATATATTTATTTTAAACAAATTTCTGCAGATCGTACACAAATTTGTTCCGAGGCGGGAATCGAACCCGCAACCTCCTGCGTCGCAGGAGGACCTTCGCCCGCTGCGCCACGGAGGTCATCATTGTTCAGAACATTAGTTTCACAGTGTTTTCTCGGAGTTTTAGTAAATTTATACCAACCTTTCATAAACATAAGATTCATTTTCGTTAACAAGTTTACCACCTGACATGAGAGTACTGACAGATTATGAATTTAGTCATACATTATTTATAATTGATAGCAAGTATAATTGATTCAGTATTTAAAATTTAAATTCACATAATTTAATTTTTTTACCTGTTCTATGTTTTTTCATCTAATTCTTTAACAAAGATTTTTTAACGCTTTTATGCATTTTTTCGATATATATTTTTATATTATGATAGCAAACTTTGAATTATGTACAGTTTTATGATTATGTTAATTTTATACGCGCAGCGGGCGAAGGTCCGCCTGCGACGCTGGAGGTTGCGGGTTCGATTCCCGCCTCGGAACAAATTTGTGTACGATCTGCAGAAATTTGTTCGGTTGGTCTGGGTGTTTTCTATCTATAATAAAAAATATCTATCTATGTAGTGTATTGTATTAAGTATATCAGTTATCTAGTACCCATAACACAAGCTCTGCTTAGCTTGGGGCTAGATAATGCTGTGTGAATTGTCCAGCATTATTATACTGTAACTAAAATGTCCAGATTCTATTAAACATTTGCACGACTAACAAGTCAAATATAGATTACCTCTACCTCATTGTTAACCTATATTTAAGCAAATAATAAATAATGCTGGACAATCCACACAGCACCATCTAGCCCCAAAGTAAGCTACTCAAAGCTTGTGTTATGGGTGTATCCCCTATGGCTTAGAGAGGCGAAGTAATTTTATTAACATAGGTGAAAAACCTCGCAGCATTTCTTTGTCTACAGGCCCTACGTGCCTGACCGTCGATGTATTTTTGCATACAATGCGGTTTACTCACCACCATCAGCGAACACGTATTGCTGAACTTGCAATTATCTTGATTGTTTCAATTGTAATTTAAACTTAATTGTTTGAGACTTAAAGGTCAAATAATTGTTGAAGCCAAGGAGTCTTCTACTTTGTTTGATAAGCGATATGGACGAGAACATTCGTACCTAGTACTAGATGAATTGCAAATAGCTCGCAATCCTTGTGAAGACTACAGCTCAGTTATTTATAAGTCGGTAAATAAAAGTCGTAAATATAAGTCGGTAAATTAAATGAAATAATATTTATTTACGACCTCAGTGGCGCAGCGGGCGAGATTCCGCCTGCGATGAAAGCGGTTGCGGGTTCGATTCCCGCCTCAGAACAAATTTGTATACGATCTGCAGAATTTTTTTCCATTGGTCTGGGTGTTTTCTATGTATAATACAAAATATCTATCTATGTAGAGTATTGTATTAAATATATCAGTTATCTAGTACCCATAACACAAGCTTTGAGTAGCTTACTTTGGGGCTAGATGGTGCTTGTGTGGATTGTCCAGCATTATTTATTTATTATTTATTTAGCTCTGCTTAGCTTGGGGCTAGTTAATGATGAGTGAAATGTCCAGCATTATTTTTTTTTTCTCGCGAAACTGCAAAAGGACAGTATAAATTAAAGAAGTATGAAACGGTTTACAGTTTTTTCAACACAATCACTTGTTACGCACAAATTTTTAGTCTGAACGTGTCTGTGACAGCTCACCGAATTCATGTCATCCCACCGCTACAGATAACAACATACCTAATATCATCACACCAACATAATATCATCACACCTTATCTCCAAAGAGGTAACATTCATAAGATTTTAATAGGTAAACATCCGGAACCACTGATCCGATTCTTAAAACTCACACTTCACGCACATTTTATCTAAATATCGAGTAAGCAAATCCGTGGGTTTTATTTTTTCAGCGGATTCACTAGTAGGAGTATAAGAGAACGTTGTGTTAGGTTGTACTATGTATGTTTTTTTTTATTGTATAGAGAACGTCCTGAGATGGTCTCATAAAAATCTTATTCCTGAAGGATTAGTATTTGTCCCGAAAAACTTAAAAAAACTGTAAATATTAAAGAATTTATTTATTTATTTAACATTTGATGACATTGTGATGTGTTTTGTACGTAAATTTAGATTAAAACTTGATTGCAACATAAACATAATTTAAAGTCGTTTATAAGATTAATGAAATCAATCAAATTACTGTAGTTGAGCTACCTGTAGATGCAACAGTCTACAGTTAGTTCTATTGTAAATAATATTTCTAATTTGTTTCTATGATTTTATATAGTAGTATAGTTTGACAATGCCATTATACAGCAGCATACTTTGACATACCCTTTAATTAATTTATTATTTACTTATTTGATTCCGACTAATTATTTTTATTAATTTTTTCAGTCATGTCTGTCTCTCTTTTTTACCTTTGTACCTTATGGTGTTTCCTATAACGAAATGTAATATGTGTGTTATTGTTAAAATAGTACTAAATATAGAATTTATCGACATAAAGTGTACCTACGATGGAATAAATAAATACAAATACTGTAGGTTACAACTATTTACTTGTTATCTCGGAAAAAACTCTTGTGAACGCGCGGAGGAAGACACTACATGACTATATTAATTATTAAATTAAATTATAAATTAGATATAATGCATCTTTAGTAGAAAGGCACGATACCTGCCAGTCTTCTATTGCAACACCCTAAATGGGTACATACTGTGATCTTAACATAAACTCACTTGATCACTGATTGTATCAATGCAATAAATAAAATACTGAATACGATAGAGTGGAAATTCGCAAATCATTACCTGTCCATAATGTCCTAGTCCTAGGCTGTCCTAAGGTTGTACACTTTTTGCGCAGCAGTAGGAATCCAGTCCTTGGGCTCGTGGGAAGGCACAACCATCTAACAATAGAGCACACAATGCAGCTGGTTCACATGACTCCAAGTTATGCAAGTTGTAATATGCACATCAATGTCCGATTGTTTAATAACATTTTATTAGAATGCAAGTGAAATTCTAGATATTATTGTGTGTGGATAAAACAATTTGGGCTTGGTTTGTAAACTGTTTGGGAAGTTATTGTCGGGGTGTAGAGTTGTGTGATTTTTGAAGTGAAAACTTCTTTAGCGGCGTTGAGCACTTTTTCTGTAATGGGTATAAAATCTTAAACTCGCGTCAGGACACGTGACCTGATCGAAAAAGCGTAAGACGGATGGAGAGTAGACAGCGATCCCCTCTCTACGGCGCGGCGAAAATGTATGCCTGGGCCTACTGTTTCGTTTAGGTTGTCATGTTTGTGTACGATAGCGCAATAAATGAATATTGTATTCTACCACATAAATGATAGTATTTTTATACTGATAAAGCAATTGGTGCAAAATTATTCCCTAACCATTCCAAAATATCAAACATGCTCAACGTTAATAATCAAGTTTTCACTTCTGCCGGCACTCCCGGAGTGCAACACGTCTTTTTTTCATATGGCACGTAACGCTATATTCGCTGTTTGTTGGTGCGGTCATCTAGTCCTAAGCTAAGCAGAGCTTGTGTTATGAGTAATAGATTATTGTTATTCCTAACATTATTATTAATTCTAGGCAATTTTACAGCAAACCATTTGTTATTAACCCCCGACGCAAAACGAGAGCGGCGTTATAAGTTTAACGTGTCTGTCTATGTATCTGTGTATCTGTCTGTGGTATCGTAGCTCCCAAACAGATGAACCGATTTTCGTTTAGTTTTTTTGGTGTCATAGATAATTTTATCCCGAGTGTTCTTAGCTGTTTTTTTTCGGTCTTCTTCTGCGTACAATCGCTTATGTTGTTTCCTTCCCTCTCAAAAAAAAATGTGTGAGTTTTATAAATGAACGTAATTGAGTATTATTTTTTAAATTAGATTGTAACAACATCAAGTGTATAAACGTGTACCTACTATCTTTACTTCATAAACGTAATTTCGATTTTCCTTTTCCGATTAAGAAGCCCCCTGTCCCTTTATATCTTTCCACTCTTTCCCGGCTATACTGACTGGTTAGTCTCTCTTCGGACCGCAAGATGGATCCCACGAGCCCAAGTAAAAATTCAAAATAAATCACTATTGCAATAATTATAAAACTAGGCCTAGATCTCAATACTCACGGTATCACCGTGGTAAAAAAACTCGATTTACATAAAATTCTACATTATTTATTGGTCCCTCTTATGTGAAAAAACGATTGAGAAAAAAAGTTACGAGAAAAAAAATCATGAAACATACGTAATTTAGTCGGGATCTCAGGAACCCTCTGATCTATTATGTTTTGATTCTTAGGTTTTTAATAATTATTTGGTTCCTCTAAGCCTGTTTCATAATTAGTATTTTATTATAATTAGTAGAACATTTGGGCTTACGCCTTTCCAAAAACGTATGCTCCCGCTTATGAAAACAAAATCCTATGGCTATCATTTCCACAAAATGGCGCGCAATCTGCCCTCTTTAAGCAAGCAGTTGCTTTGCTAGTTAGCAGACAAATTAAAGAGGGCTATAATAATGGTCAGATGGTTGCGGCACGGTTTCGCCAGCATTCATTATATCACCGCTGACGCAACAAGTGGGCCAAGATCACCCCTTCCGCTCCGTGGACGTGACCTATTCATTCAACTCGAGAATGAGAAAGTATTCTTTGGAAATCAAATAATAAACCAAAAATTTACTACTTCGACGGGACTTGAACCCCGAAGTCTCATCGAAGGCGAAAATTTTTGGGATATTAATTGATTTCTGAAACAATTACAACCAAATAATAGAAATTACAACTAGTATTTACAATTGAAACAATTGAGCTAACTACAGACTGTTGCAAACAATCTACAGGTAGCTTAACTGATCCATATCAATACCAGTCGTCGCGTCCCCGCTACGCTGGCTGCGTTGCCCCGCTGTATGGCAATGCTGATACGCTGCGCCAGATATTTACCAGCTCTCGAGTCACGCGTCGCTTCAACATTTTGCAATGTCAACCAAATGGTTACGTACCTACTATAATAACATTAATAACAAAAACCTTCGAATTAATTAGGATCAGAATAATCTATAATCAGATTTTTTGTAAACCGCCAGGGTAGGTAGGTAATTTATGTTTCTCGCGTAGCGTGTGGTTGACTTTAAGACCTCGAAGCAACAAAAAGGCTCAAGCAGTTTTGATAAATGTGGTAACAAAACACTCGTCTGAGTTCCGGGAGTGTTTTCGGGTACATGTAGGACGATGTTCCAGTCTTTTGCAAAAAAAATAATTTAAATTCAAAAAAAGTAAGCCTAGTCTAAGCGTCTAAGTCTAAGCGCAGACCGAGTTGAGTTCTTTCATAGTTAGGTACTTGTTCATTTTGATCTACTTCTGTTTCACGCATGTTTTTTTATTTCAAGTCCGAATCTAATTGTAGGCAAAATTTCAACCTGATCCGATCACAACAGGGTTTAACGTGAAAACTTTCGTATTCATAGAACATCATTTACATATTTTATTTTAATTTTTTATTTGAATGATCACTTACCTACCTGTCGAAACTACAGGCACTAGAGGAAGTGCAATTAACTCAATGGTTTTTATAGTCTTCACATGCCAATACTATAGCGAGATAATTATAAAAGAATAAATAATAATGATAATGCTGAATATACCACACAGCATCATCAAATGTTATGTATAATTAATTACCATTATAAATGCGTATATTTATCATATACTTACGATTTACCTATTTTATTAATTTTGTTGTTGACAATACTCCGGTAATTAAAAAAGGGATAATGATTAGTAAAAATAATACGTTGTTGAGTAATACAAATTCCAGTAACAAGTGATTTTACGTGGGTTTTACAAAGTCAAAGTTTTTGCAACAGTCTGCAGTTAGCTCAATTGTTTCAATTGGAAATACTAGTTCTAATTTATTTCTATTATTTTATTGTAATTTTCTTTGTGAACAAAGCCTTTTACAAAGTTAAATTACGATTATTATGTTCCATGTTCCATTGAATAATTGATAAACTTTAATCTGGGAATACATTTGTACGGATTAATACAATGATTATAAGATTAATATGGCAAACAATAGATTTACATTGTATTGTGTTGAGTTGAGACCGAACTTGGCTGTCCGATGTCATGTATGACGTGTATCTACTGATACTTTAATGTAAGTAAATAATAAACGAAATAGGTAAGAGACACGTTTAGAAACAAGATCCGTCAAGTGCGAGTGTAACTCGCGCGCCGAGGGTTTTGAACGTTTGTCAACAAATATGTACCAAAAGTTAGAGACTTCGCAATTTAACGAATACCTAAGAATAGTAGGTACCAACCTACATTTCAGATGGATCTCTCTGCATGCTTCGGTTAAATGGGTGGTTCGGTTAAGGTGGGTAATGGTAAATTTTTTGACTTTTTTCGAAATATTTCAATAAGTATGAAAGCTACAGAAATTTGAAAAACTGGTTTGAAATGTCCAAACCGATACCTTTCATTTGATACCCCACTCGGTGGGGTAGCCCCCCTTTTGAAAATTATTCTTTTTTGTCCATTTTTCAAAAAGTGTTCTTTTTACAGACTTCTCTATATTTTTCCTGTAAAATATAGATCCATATCTACAAACGCTTGATACATTTTAAACGGATCGCTCTGCAAACTTCTGAGATAGGGGGGGGGGAATGGGTATTTTTTCGACTTTTTTCAAAATATTTCAAAAAGTATGAAATCTACAGAAATTTCAAAAACTGTTTTGAAATGTTCAAATTGATACCTTTTATTTGATACCCCACTCGGTGATGTAGCCTCCCCTTTTGAAAATTATTTCCCCCCTTTTTGACCATTTTTCAAAAAGTGTTCTTTTTTCAAACTTCTCTATATTTTTCCTGTAAAATATAGATCCATGTCTATAAACGCTCCATACATTTTACATGGAACGCTCTGCAATCTTCGGAGATAGGGGGGGGGGAATGGGTATTTTTTCGACTTTTTTCGAAATATTTTAAAAAGTATGAAACCTACAAAAATTTCAAAAAGTATTTTGAAATGTACAAAATGATACCTTTCATTTGATACCCCATATGACTCTGTAGGTATCTTTTAAAATTTCGGCATAACAATTTGTATGGAAAATATTCATTTTAATTTTTCATTTATTTTCATTTATTTTTCCCTAAATCTGTACAGGCGCACGAAATGTATTATTATTTTAAATTTTAAGTTGATAGCTGCAGTAGTTTTTGAGTTATTAAGGAGGGAGAAAAGGACAGACAAAGCGAGACCATAAGGGTTTTGAAACCGATCTTCGATCTTCAAAACCCTAATAAAGCAGGTACAATAACTAGTTTGAATATGTCCTGCGCATCTGGCTAGTCTCCGATGAGACTTGCCGAAGTGGTCGAAATTCGGCTAGGAGGACATCAGTAAACGCTGTTGATGATTTACAAGGAATCGAGATAAAAGGTTCGTCGAAGGTAACCGCAACACGGAGTAATAAACTTGGTTGAGTGTAATGCATAATAAACAGAAAAAAAAAATTATTTGTAATGTTTTTTAGGTCAGATTTATACTATATAATTATATGCTACTACATAAAATAATTGTAACAATCAAGTAAGGTAGGTTAAATACAATAAATAAATAAATAAATGATGCTGGACAATTCACACAGCATTATCTAGCCCCAAGCTAAGCAGAGCCTGTGTTATGGGTACTAGATAACTGATATACTTAATACAATACACTACATAGATAGATATTTTTTTTTATACATAGAAAACACCCAGACCAACGGAACAAATTTCTGCAGATCGTACACAAATTTGTTCAGAGTCGGGAATCGAACCCGCAACCTCCTGCGTCGCAGGCGGACCTTCGCCCGCTGCGCCACGGAGGTCGTCTAATATATCGAGTCGAATGTATTCGTCGAATATATTCATCTACCTTAGAGAACACCTGAATTTGAATTTCTTTCCGAGTTTTTTCTTATTTTGATTTCGAAGAATCGTTGACCACGTTTAACTTGAAAACCATCACGTCATATCGTATGGCGTGCCACACCCATAAACGCACTTGACCGGCCTGTTAAAATGACGCCGCCAAACTCTGAAAGCGGGTAACTATGTCGCCTTATGTAAGTGACCTTTCCAATGCGCCAATATTTGGCAAGAAATACTCGGCGAACTGCTTAGGCTTGGAGACTTGTGGCGACAAAGCGGCTTACATGATAATAAACGAAATATTTTATTACGGAAAACACAGCGAATTAAATTGTTTAAGCGGACAACAGTCCATCTGTTGTCCAATTGATCCATAATTTGTGTAGCAGCAGACGACCTCCATGGCGCAGCGGGCGAAGGTCCGCCTGCGACGCAGGAGGTTGCAGGTTCGAACCCCGCCTCGGAACAAAGTGTACGATCTGCAGAAATTTGTTCCGTTGGTCTGGGTGTTTTCTATGTATAATAAAAATATTTATCTATGTAGTGTATTGTACGAGTATTAAATATATCAGTTATCTAGTACCCATAACACAAGCTCTGCTTAGCTTGGGGCTAGATAAAGTTGTGTGAATTGTCCAGCATTATTTATTTATTATTATTTATTATTATAGCTAATTTAGCTCAAATCTGTCTTAGGCTGTGTTTTTGGTGAATAGCGAGAAAGGGAAAGGGTAGCGGATCTTTTGACAGTTTTTAAAGTAACCTCAACTGGCAACCCTAATGCGGCTGCGAAATAATTTCCATTCCGTTTTTGCCGTTTAATTTTGCGAGTTCTTCGTTCGTAGCAAAAACGGGACTTCTAGCTAGACTCAATCGTGTGTCTGTCGCAGCCGTTGACATTTGGTACGGTAGACATGAATTTAGCAGAGGCTTATAAAAGTTTTACATTCCTTCTAGCATCAGCTTGTACCTTTTAAAATATCCCTTAAAATTCATAGGTACTCATACGAGTAGCAATAGATTGAATATTAAAAACGAATTTTAGATATGGATAGTTTAGTTGCCATTAAGGTGCATTTTCGGTGAATAGAGGAAGCTTGAGTGAATTTTTAATTTAGTGCAAAACTAGCGGAAATTTCCATCAACAAGTCTTTATAAACAGAATAGAAAAATTAGAACTAGCATTCACAATTCAAACATTTGAGCTAACTGTAGACTGTTGAAAACACCAGAGGTAACCAGAGGAATCCTCTGGTCCATATCAATACCAATCGGAAACTTCTCCATGACGCTGGCTGCATTGCCTGCTCTGCTGTATGGCATGCAATAGCCTACCTATTATGACCAATTTTCAAACTTATGCGATCTGAACACATTTTTATTAGTATAATACGGTAGTTTCAAATAATGCCCCCCTTCGCATAGGGATACTGAAGCTACCAGCTCCAGTATCATCCCGTGATCACGACAGTGTGTAAACCTGTTGAAACGTCGGGAAAAATAAGTAAATGAACGCGATAAATACGCATTAAATAATACAAGTAACGATATTTTGACCATCTAAATTGTGATCATCAAAGGTATACCCGAGGGTCCCTTAATCACCACCCGCGCGTTGTTTTCAACGCGCCTCTCAAAGAGGAACTTCATCTTGAGTTGCCTTCGCAGGCCAGCACCGTCGGGCCAGCGGAAGAATTCGCAAGTGTACCCATAGGCTCGGCTAAGATGCAGAAGGAAAACACAGTGGTGGGTTTAGCCGGTAGGAGTCCGGCATAACCATTCTTTCGCCCCTTATGTTAGAATGGTATCCAAGAGGAATCCAGGTACCTTACAACATTAGCTTCTTATGCTAAAGGTCAGTCGAATCAGTTTTCTCCAACCTTGAACGCGCCGGCGCAACGCAATAGGTGCCCGTTAGTATGCGCAGACGCAGGTCTGTTGCAACGACGATGCCTCGCTAGGCACTGCCCAGCAGTGAGGCTGTTTTGCAAGCTTTCGGATGTTAGAACCATGGTCACTGCGATCTACTTTATTACTTTATTTATTAATCATATCATTACACATACACTACACACTCACTACACTACTATTTTACAAGTTTGAGTTTTGGTGTACACACTTTTTTCTAATTATGGAATTCGTTGTAGGTTGGTGCTGTGTGGTGCTGGCTTAGAATTTGCACCACTCCAACTCTTCCCGCGGGTGTCGTAAGACGCGACTAAGGGATATCCGCTGGGGGCGGGCAGCAGCGCCCCCTGCAGAACGTTTCTACCACCGAACTGCGATCCCCAATCCGCATGCCCAGCTTCGGGATTATGGGCATTACCCCCATGAGATAAAAGATAATAAGGCGCTTATCAAGAGCAGGCCTGCATCCAGCAGTGGACTAATATAGGCTGCTGAGGTGAGGGGAGGTGAGGTAGATAGAGTCAAGACAAATTAGAACCCTTTAACACTTTCATGCGTCACGACGCACTTGCCCACCTCCAGCTCCGTGTAGCGAGGGTGGGCAGTGAATGCGTTAATACCTAGCAGTGACTCGGGCTGAAAATTATGATGATATGGACTTTGACCTTAAGTTATACTTCGGTATTAGCTTAGCTTACTACCATACTAATGCAATGCATATACCTAAACCCAATTATGAGTTATGTACCTTACCTACATCTTCGGCAAGCTCATAAGCGCACAATAATCGTTACCAACATTGTTTTATGCTTGCAAATAGTATGATTCTCTGCAAGCACGTTTTATTACCAGAGATGTATGTACCTAGCTGTAGAATGTTTGGTATGAACTTAAGGTTTATGTGAACCTTGTTTGAAAGGATGCTTACAGCTCGGGACGCCTACAAACTGCCAAATGATAGGAAAATTCTGTCAACTGTGGGATAGGCAGAAGCCTATCTCCCTAATCGACAATCCTAAAAGTGCTGGTGGCACAATGCTTTAGTATTTAAGGAGGTTTTTGTATCGGCTTATGTCCGACCAGCAGGGGTATTTTAATTCATTCGATTCGTTTCCGAATCGAATCCGACGGATCTATAAAACACTATTTTGATTTCGCCTCGGGTTGATGATCGAAATAAGGAGCTCCTCCTCATTGACATGACCATTAGTCAACAGATTCGCTTCGAACTTTCGATCATCAACCTGAGGCGAAATCAAAAACACGTTTTATAGATCCGTCGGATTCGATTCGGAAACGAATTGAACGAATTAAAATACCCCTGCAGGTACATTTATTAGACCAAACAGCAAAAGAAGGGCCAAAACCCAAAACAAGTCTCTTTCTTAGGCGATGTGGTCCCTCAGCGATAAAGCCTTTTGAGTGGTATGAAAAAAAAAGTCTCGTTCTTATTTTATCCAGTCACTTCAAATCCATGTATTGACATTTTGACTAACATTAAGTATAAATAAGTAACAGGGTTTTACCTGAAGTCCAACGCTATATATTATATGGCATCAAAGATTTTTGGTAAATGATTACAGTCAGTTTAAGGTCAAATCTCCTAAATTACCTGACATCTTCGTTGAATCACCTAACTCAAAGGGATAGATTCTCAAGAAACTTAGTTTTAAGCATAAATGTACATTTACCTTAACTATTGTCCCTCTACAGCAAAATTGTATTTACTACTTTGGACGAGTCAGAGCCGCATCATTTAATTTAAGCAACAATAATTTGTAAATTTTTTATTTATATGATGTATGACAATATATGCTGATGATGATGATGATGATGATGTTGATGATGATGACAAGATGATCAGCAGCTCGCTTCATAATAATCCTGTTCGATAAACAACTGACTTCGTTCACCTCTTACTACCCTGTTATTAGTAAACATTTGCGATGGACCTTGCGAGGGCAAGTCAAGTGACCTCTCGCTGAGGTCGCGCATTATGGGTGTTGACTGAATTATTCATACTACCTATACTTATAGCGTGCTTTGTGAACTTGGCTTTTATTTGTATAAGACAGAAGAATTACAAGGACGACCATATAATTATTATGGCAGAATCGCTAGAAGAGCTTAGCAAGATGCTCAGAGTCCTCAACACCGTTTCCCGGCAGGCAGGATGGGTAAGACAAATATCATGTCTAATGGCCATGTCGCACCCTTACTGGGCTGCGATCACGGTGTCTAAGGCACGGCATTACGGCTTAAACGTTAGCAGTTGAAACGTTAGGGTGCGCATTCACAGGCCGGTAACACTACCACCATTCGCTACCGATCTGGGTAGCAAATACCGCGTTGGTCTGAATAGACCTTTAAGTGCCTTATCACACTGGCGATTTGCTAGCGATTTCAAGTAGAGTACACAGCGATTTCGCTACGCTCGCTTGCTAAATGCGGCGAACTCGCTGCGTGCCTGCGGTTTTGTCGCGCGTGCTCGCTGCGCACTCGTATCTCTTTAAAATTACTCGCAAATCGCTTGTGTCACTCTAAGTGGGTAATACATTTAATAACACTCAGTAAATGGCAAAGTTCAAAACACAATCCAATCGTGGAACAATGTATGAATATGAATAGACAGTGCGGGTACACATAACAATCTTACCTAAGGTACTAAACGCTTAAGGTTATTTCTTATTCTTACACGTTAGCGAAAACGGTCAAAAGGTCTTTCTAACAATGCCTAGATGTGCTAGTGATGGGTTGAATAGCGATTTCGACGAAAACGAATAATCGGCCGAATGTTCGGTAATTACCGAATATTCGAACGAATAATTCGGTTGGATTTGAATAAGGCACCCTACCGCTTAGCTCTGCCTTTGGATTTTCCTCGTACTTCTATTGCGGGACAGAATAAAGACACAGTACTATTGCACGGTGTTAATATTAGTTTTTTATTTGATTCACTACTAGGTACGTAATACAGAAACGATTTAATTACACTAATCAAATGAATTACGTACTGAAAGACACGTGCGATTGTTAAGAGTAGGAAGTAGGTGCCTAAGTGCTTATCGATTACCTAACACGAAAACCACTACCTTAATCCATTTGGAGGTTGCGGGTTCGATTCCCGCCTCGGAACAAATTTGTGCACGATCTGCAGAAATTTGTTCCGTTGGTCTGGGTGTTTTCTATATATAATAAAAAATATCTATCTATGTAGTGTATTGTATTAAGTATATCAGTTTTCTAGTACCCATAACACAAGCTCTGCTTAGCTTGGGGCTAGATAATGCTGTGTGAATAGTCCAGCATTATTTATTTATTTATTTAGCTTTTACTAGATTGTGTAAGATAAGTAAAGTAAGCAGATGCCCTAATTATTTACTTAATTTTGCAAGTGTGTTCGAGAAAAGAGAAAGAAGAGAAAAATAAAAGTTCGGTAATAAGAACTTTTCTAATTCAATTTTACGCATGAATATCGGAAAAATTTGAATGTTCGGAAAACTTGACGGATATACCAAATACCAAACATATCACACTGCCTTAAGGTACGAGATGGCAGCGGGCGACATGAGGCAGCAGCGGACGACGTGTCGCAGCGACACTACTGGTTTCTATGTATTTCTATGTAATTCCCTCAGTAGTTAGCGACACGTCGTCGTTAGCGACACATTTCATAGAAATACATAGAAACCAGTAGTGTCGCTGCGACACGTCGTTCGCTGCTGCCTCATGTCGCCCGCTGCCAACTCGTACTCTTTATTTCGGCACGAGTGGCAAGTTGACTGGTTTTGTTCGCGGAACATGCCGAATACTATGCCGAATACCGAACTCAAAACGAATATTCGACCGATCCCTACTACCTTCCACAATCTTTATCTCGGTTGTTGCTAACCGTGTGACTGTTTTTGTTCGCAGCATTATTTATAAACATGGATGTTATGTTTTGTTCGTCGTATGAATGCGAGCTATGAGCGTGGAATCCGTAGTTTTGGTTGTAGACGATGACGTCATGAATAAGGATGTTTCTTTAAAAAAATGTTACAAAATCGAAGAGACTTTGAAGAGGGCGCTTTGACTTTGGGCCTGTCTAATTCTAAAGGCATGGACCCTCTATTCCATAAGCCGTGCATGAAATAACATTGGGCGGTCACGGCGTAAGAATCGACCCTTCCCACTCATCCCTGTGGACGTTGAAAAGGGGACTTACGAGAGGCAAGGCAGCAGCTTCCTTCTGTATATTTTTAATACCTTCCCTGCGATCACCGATCCGACTGCCAAGCGTGGTGATTACGGCAAACCCCCCTGTAGGAAGCTCACCTCACCTCACCTCAACGGCCTATATTGGTCCACTGCTGGACGCAGGCCTTCCTCTGATAAGCGCATTATTGGCTTTTATCTCATGGGGGGTAGTGCCCATAATCCCTACACTGGGCATGCGGGTTGGAATCGCAGTTTGGTGGTAGAATTGTTCTGCAGGGGGTGCTGCTGCCCGCCCCCGGTGGATATCCCTTAGTCGCCTCTTACGACACCCGCGGAGAGATTTGGGGTGGCGCAAATTCTGACCCGGCACCACATGGCATGTTTAATTAAGCAATAGAAAATTAGATTAATAAATTAACATGTAAGTACGGTGGAATAAATAAGTGAAACGAAATTAGTGGTTTATTACAAGCGTAGTCGCAGACAGAAGTTAGTGTAAAGTATCTGGTATAATTCCACGCGGGTCAGGAAGGTCGTTGCTCTGTGACGTCAGCACCTTTCGGATCAACTCACGCGCACGTAAACCCAATAACATCTAAGTAATTAAATAAATTCCAATGCTGTGCAAATATTTTAACTACTATTAATAAGACGACGCCAAATGGCGGAGTGGGCGTAGGTTACGCAGTAGGTTGTGGGTTCGATTCCCGCCTCGGGACAAATTTTTGTACGATCTGCAGATATTAGTTCCGGCTGTTCCGGTTGTTTACTATTTATAGTAAAAAATCATGGAAGGTGACAGACAGACAGAGCGCTTTTAACAGACTTTGAAACAAGAATAAAATTTAAAATGTTAAAACCCCCTGACAGATTTTCATGAAACATAGCTAAGAACACTCGGGATAACTATGACACAAAAAACTAAACGAAAATCGGTTCATCCGTTTCGAAGCTACGATACCACACAGATACACAGACAGACACGTCAAACTTATATTATAACACCCCTCTCTTTTTGCGTCGGGGGTTAAAAAAGAGGAGGAACTTTGTTCGGCTTTTCTTTTACGTTTTTGTGTATGTTCGTCGATTTTTCCGTTAATTATGGAAGTATTAAGAAAATTCTTTCGCTGTTGTATGGAGCATGAGAGATTAGTATTGGTCCCGCGAAATCTAAAAAACACTGCAAGTAAATAATTAAAGATTCGAAGTCGATTTTCAGTTTTTACTAAACAATAAAACTATTATTATTAATGAATAAATAAATAAATAAATAAATAAATATTGATGGACAATTTACACAGCATTATCTAGCCCCAAGCTAAGCAGAGCTTGTGTTATGGGTACTAGATAACTGATAAACATAATACAATAAACTACATAGATAGATATTTTTTTTATTATACATAGAAAACACCCAGACCAACGGAACAAATTTCTGCAGATCGTACACAAATTTGTTCTGAGGCGGGATTCGAACCCGCAACCTCCTGCGTCGCAGGCGGACCTTCGCCCGCCGCGCCACGGAGGTCGTCAATGGCGGAGCAGACGAAGCCACCAGTATTTAAATAGTAATTTAGCACGCTAGTTAGATAATAATTAATAACATAGTTGATGGACTAGTAGGATGTCCTTGCTCATTTCCTATTATCCTACAACTTTGCACTTGTTTATCCGTGATCTCTTGAGGTATTATTGTCAGTACATATTTGTGATATAGGTACTTTAGTACATTGTACATCTAGGCGAGAAAGTGCCCAATTCATATCAAGGGTGTCATTTGTTGAGTTATAAATAAATAATGCTGGACCATTCACACAGCATTATCTAGCCATAAGCTAAGCAGAGCTTGTGTTATGGGTACTAGATAACTGATATACATAATACAATACACTACATAAATAGATATTTTTTATTTATACATAGAAACCGTCCAGAACGCCCTGGACAAATGTCTGCAGATCGTACAAACATTTGTCGCGAGGCGGGAATCGAACCCGCAACCTCCTGTGTCGCAGGCAGACCTTCGCCCGCTGCGCCACAGAGGTCGTCAAATATATACTGTTGAGTTGAATCAAAAATATACTTTTTATCCCATAAATCATTGCCATAGGATATAAGCGTTTCCATAGAAACAACGCGTGCAAAGCTGCGGGCAGAAACTAGTTTTCAATAAATCTATATAATTCCAAACGATGTATAATACTTAGTAGAATATGAGAATGATCAGATCGGATTCGAACGGAGCAGGAAAGCATGAGAGATTACGTCAATCCCATTCTTTAAGTCGCAGGTGATAGGTTCGAAAGTCGTCGTCGCCTAGGTAAATAGATATACATAAATAAATTGAAAATGAATATTTGAAGCACATAATATATTATAATACTAACGTAGTTATAGTACTGTCCTGGTTTGCAATAAAAAGTATTTGTAGCTGAACTTAAGGACCAGAGTGCCTTCCCACCCAAATCATAAAAATTATAATCTTACACCCTCAATAATAAATAGTTATTTATTCACATAAAATAAATTAAGTTTAATAAATTAAATTAAGTACAAGTTTTACAAAAATTAGAGTTGCGGACAAAAAATTTTTGTTTTACGTCACAGTTCCACACTCCCGTTACATATTTATTAGTGAAAAAGATATAAACGCGCTCGCTCGAGTTCATTTTACATTTTATTGCAACACCTATTTTCTTTTAATGTTTAACTTTTAACTATTATGGTATTTTTACAGCGGGGCAATGCAGCCAGCGTCTTGGGGATCCTTCCGACTGGTATTGATATGGATCAGTTGAGCTACCTGTTGATTGTTTGCAACAGTCTGCAGGTAGCTCAATTGTTCCTATTGTAAATATTTGTTTCTATTATTTGATTGTAATTTTCTTTGTAAATAGGGTTTTTTCCATTCGAATTAATAATTCTCAAGCTACTAGGTATTAGCTAACCTAGCTTAAAGTATAAAACTAAATAGCTGACATTTATCAATAACAATATACATTTTATTTTCTTTTTTACTACGAACCTCTTTTTCTTTTCAATGGCGTCATTGAAAAAAAGTTTACATCTTTTTAATTAGGTACGAGTAAGACAAGAAATAATGTATAAGAGCAATTTTCTATTAAGTTTTTTAAATAATTGTGTGAATAAAACCGATTTAATTGCGCTAAGCTTAGCTTTCATTGTCTTTGAAATCCTATTTCTTTTCTTCTCGATTCCTTGAGTTACAATTCCTACCCCCGCACACTGAAATGCAACTCAGAATAAAGCAGGTCGCAAAACAAAGATTTTCATAGAAAACTGTCAAAAAATCGCAACTTCGTTTGAGTATTCGGGGGTTAAGTTAAGGGTCTAGCGACGGATGAATTTCCCATACAAACGTAGTACCAAAATGATTTGTTGTTTGAGAATATTTTCACCATGGTTTGCTATTATTTGTATTAGAATAGTATTTATTTAGGTTCCTGTCACAATCTTTTTTCAAAATACTTATCTACACAAAAACTAAGAATACATTCATTCTGTAATGTAAAATTGCGATTCGGTTTAATTTGATTTCAGAAAGGTATTTTGAAAAAAAAAATGTGTCAGGAAACTAGATAAATACTATTTTAATACAAATAATAGCAGACCATGGCGAAATATGCTCAAATTACAAATCATTTTGGTACTACGTTTGTATAGGAAATTCATCCGTCGCCGGACCCTTAAGACCCTGAAATAATACTCGAAAAATCGGTTGCCAGTGTTACCAGTTACCATCTAAAATCCCCAGTGTTACCAGATTTTTCTATCCGAAGTTGTCATATGTAAAGAATAGAATAGAATATATGAATAATTAACTCATAACCTGCAGTCAGGTAAAACACGTGAGAGATCGCGTGTCGTGTCAAGGTAGGAGGTCGCAGTTATGTGACATTAGGAAATAACTACCTATTTATTTACCTTCATAATCTTACCATATACACACATCTTACCATGTACAGACAGCGTCAGAATTAAGCAACCCCCCTGCATGACACAACGCATGCTAGAATCTGATTTCTTTGTCTATTCGTTCTGTTTTTAAGTTTTTATGTAACCTAAGTAAAAATATAATTTATTTTCGACTTTTAAAACTCCTACGACGAACAGGTTTTCATTTAAACCTGCATATGTTATGCAGGGGGGCTACTTAATTCTGACGCTGTCTGTACCTACATGCATTTTCCAATAGCTCTGTCTCTTTCTTGAGATTCGAAAAACGTTTTGCTAGAGCGAGAAAATCCGGTATTAATGCTATCTCATCTATATTAAGTTTCTACGTATTCCATATGGCACTTAATGTAATATGTAAACATAAAAACGTCGGTTTGTTTATATGGTTAGCTAGTTGTCCGGTTCATTGAAAATAAGTTTTTAGAAATAACTTTTAGCACATGACCCATCTACCTATCTACGTTACTTACCATAGATATAACTGATATAAGTAAAATTATGTAGATATGGTACGTTCTCCCAGCGCTAACTCAACAAACGGCCTGTGTTGTGTCACAACTAAATGCAAAGACACGCATATTTACAATCTTTTGAAATATACCTAAATAATGAACAATAAAGATGGAAAGACGTACCGAGACCGAAGTGCGACCGAGACAACAATTCGCACGCATAACACGAATGTCGGCGGCTCGGTCCGACTATGACTGAGGTGGGTGGACCTAATTGGAACTAATTTGAGCGTCCACTTTCGTTCGAGAAGCTAGCACCCAATCTTCCGAATTTTACTAACATCTATGTTACCTACATAATGTTTTATTGTTTCCAATAATTCCCTTCTGGCAGGGGTATATGTAAGAAATGTTATTGCGGAAACGGAAGAAGGAAAAACTAGACTCATCAAGGGCACGAAGAAGAAAAACCACTTCAAGATGTGACACTTAAGTCTACTATAGTTGATAAAATACTAAAAAACCACCTGACTTTAAATAAATTTAAACAATGTTGGTGTTCTTCCAACACAAATAAGGTTCGTAGTTAACACGCTTACATCCGTAATTAAATTTAAACAAATTGTCAAAACCTGCAAATAGCTTACCTACTAGGTATCAGATTATCTAGTGATAATAATACTGTTCTAACTCGAAAAATAACAACTAACAGGCTAAAGGTGTCTTCGTCGCTTCTTTACTTTAGTCTACATACCGAAGCGACAGAAATCTAAAATATCACATTATTTCCGTGCCAGGGTTTAATTTTAAGAATTTGAACTTTTCTAAGTGTACATTATTAAATTTATGGAAATAAAGGTCGTCAAATGACCTCAGTGGCGCACCGGGCGAGAGTCCGCCTGCGACGCAAGAGGTTGCGGGTTCGATTCCCGCCTCGGAACAAATTTGTGTACGATCTGCAGAAATTTTTTCCGTTGGTGTTTTCTATGTACAATAAAAAAATATCTATCTATGTATTAAATAAGTCAGTTATCTAGTACCCATAACACAAGCTTTGAGTAGCTTACTTTGGGGCTAGATGGTGCTGTGTGGATAGTCCAGCATTATTTATTTTATTTATTATTTATTAAATAGTTTTTTAATGTTGATTCTTGACTCCACTCGGCTAATACAGTGATTAGAGAACGTACGATCATTACGCAAGCTATCTCCTTCACTCCTTACATAACTCGTGAGATGTAAGAATGGTGTCAGTTGCGAGTACACTCGCGGACAAATCATTAGACTTTGGTCTCGTTTATTTGTAATGTAAGCTGTTGTGACGCAAAAGTTATGCCAATTGATGTCAGATCGAGCTGTATCACACTAATATTATAAATACGAAAGTTTGGATGGATGGATGGATAGATGGAATGGACGGATCTTTATTACCTCTTCACGTCCAAACCACTGAACGGATCGGGCTGAAATTTTGCACAAAGGTAATTTTAATCCTGGAATCAAACATAGGCTACTTTTTATCCCATAAATCAGTTCCCATGGGATAGAAATCACCTTTAAACGTTTCCATAGAAACAACGCGTGCGAAGCCGCGGGCATAAACTAGTGTATAATAGAAAATTATAACGCTTTCTGACGTCTGATGAAAAATAAAATTAAAATGGAACATGTGTCCCACATTGCATTCTTTAAACATTAACAATTTTGGATCGAGTATGTTTTTAGGTGGACAATTGACCTAAAAACATACTCAATCCAAAAAACTTAATAATGAGTACCGTCCGGTCGTGTCGACCCTTTTCTAAGTGAACATTTATTGCATTTATGGAAATAAAGAGTTTTTGATTGATCTGCCGTCTCATCGGATTTTGATGGTGAATTAATAGAGAAATCTTAAAATCTGTGCAAATACTTGTGCACTATAATAATGTCCCGCGCTCATGGCTAGTCGCCGTTGAAACTGGCCGTCGTGACGGAAATTCGGCCAGGATAAAAGTAAATATTTCAGTAAGCGATATGAGCTATGTTATCTCTCTTATTGGGGAAATAAACAAAAAGAAAATTGTTCATCTCCAAAGATTAAATGGTAAAAGGTGATAAATAATAATATTAAAGGCACGAGATAAAGTAGCAATATTATAAATGTAGGAGTGTTCTTGTCATGATAATAATTTACGATATTTAATTTAATACAAGGTTAATATTATGCTCTTTGCACTTCATATTGCGTACTTGACATCTGTCAGCGGGATCAGGTCCCTTGACAGAAGACGTCATACAACCCACGTATATTCAAAATTTAAACAACACCCTTTTTCTGACGAAGACAATTACTCAGCGTTTTAAGATGACGGCTATAAATGGATTTATATTAAAAACTAATGACGATAACCATTAGGTCAATAAAAAGTACAAAGTCTGTGAAAATTACACGTAAAACGTTTCCGGCAGTACGACGCTTGCATACGTCATTGACAGTCGATGATCATTAGCAACTCAACCAATCAAAGTAAACAAAAGTGTTGAATTATTAACAAAAACCTTCAGAACATGGAAATTCTGTATGTCTTGATTGCTCTCGGATAACCTCTAAATGACATTTGTAAAAAACATAACGCGTAAATAGCAGGTAGTGTAGTAAATTACTTATATTTTATAGCATTCAATTTATGTTTGTGTTTTTCATATTACAATTTGCCAAAGCAGCGAGGCGCCAAAGGAATTTGAAAAATAGATATAAATAAAGTATAATGTTTCTGACACATAATTTTGTTTGATTTATTATTGCCTACACCCAAAATAAATCGAGATGCATTACTTGAAAATAACTTAATACATATATGTATGTATTATTTAGGTAGGTACTTATTAGTATAAATTATTGAATTTTAGCATATTTTGCATGCCTTAAATATGACTATTTTAATCAGCAAAGGTGGTGTACAAATAAAAAAAATTTTAGAACTCTGAAATTTACCCACCGAGACGGCAACAGCATTACAATTTGCAAGGATGTTGAAAGCAACGTTTTAAGATGCACAGATAGCTACGATTTTATTGCACTGAAGTGCACGCGAGGTCGTTGACTAAGCAAGCTAAATAACACTGTATCATCCTAGATTTAGGTTTTACTTTTATTTGTCTTGTAATGTAAATGATAATTGGTATACTAACTTTCAAATGATTAAGATAATAGTAAGTAGGTGGCCTGTAAAGATTTCAAAACAGGGTGTATGGTTTTGTTTATACAATTATAACGACAAGACAATATTAAAAAAAAAACCCACCGACGTTTATTGGCTGGAAAGATTTTCATGAAACATGGCTAAGAACACTCGTTATAAAATAATCTATGACACAAAAAAACTAACGAAAATCGGTTCACCCGTTTGGGAGCTAGGATATCACAGACAGATACACTGATACACAGACAGACACGTTAAACTTATAACACCCCTCTCTTTTTGCGTCGTGGGTTAAAAATGAAGGATAAGTGATAAGGCCGCCCATTATATCTCGCTAGTTATTTTACTTTTTTACAAGTTGTTTTTAAGTTGTGGGGTACAATCAAGTTTTAATAAAATCAAACCACCTATGCTATGACTTTTAAATCTAAGTAAATTTTAACAGAAGGTAAGAAAAACAAGGAAACACGAAACAGCTATCTCGCTCACACGCAGTCTCTCTCGCTTTTACAGGTTGTACAGACTCGTTTTAAAACGGTGGTCTGGGCAAGTTCTTAAAACAACATGTTTACGAAAACATAATACTTCTTGTGTTGAACAAAAAATTAATGGAATATAAACCAAAATGACACAAAAGTCAAGAAGTCGCTTATCAAGGAGAGGCCTCCGTCCAGCAGTGGGCTAATGCTGTTGAGGTGAGATAGGTGAAACTAAATTTTGTAGGTATTTAATTTTACCTAAAATCGTAAAACCCCTAAGTTTTTGTTGGCTTTGCTTTGTTCTAAACCACAAACGCCACCTGTATTTCAGCAGACCTTAAATGACAATAATTTGTTATCAACGAAAACCTGACAAATATGTGTGGCTTAAATGCTGCTCAAGTGGCGTTTCAGGAGGCAGAGGAAATTCATACAAATAATATAAATGCGAATGTAACGTCCAAACGGATATAAAAAAATGGCTAGCTACATTTTATCCCAAAGAAGTCCGTGCGAAGCCGCGGGTAAAAGGTACTAAGCATAGAGCTACTTACTAGGCATTACAATTAGAATTTCTAAAATTAAATGAATTAGTAGGTATGAGGGAGGAAACTACGTGTAAAATCCGAAATTTAATTAATTATAGAAACATGCTGAACAAATAAAATGTTTGCGTAATAAATTATTAATTTAACGTGCTAGCCTTGTATCAAAATTACGTTTTATAATCTGATACTTAATTACCTAAGTACTACTTTTTGTAGGCGACTTCGATCGGAGTTTGAAGTTAGACAGATTTAGATCAATTAGTTTTTTTTGCAATTGTCCGGTTTTAGGAAACAAACTATTTGATAAATCACCTGATAAATGGCATTTAATACTTTTTGAAATACAATTAAAAGAGTTGAAAAATTTACCGCTTCTACTAATCTCCGAAGTTTGCAGAGCGATTCATCTGAAATGTACCTGAACTTACTGTTTTTAGATATTCAACAGATAACGTCCGACTGTTACCAAAGGGTGTTTGTATAAGTTCACAAAAGTTCATAACCCTCTGCGCGAGTCACACTCGCACTGGATGAATCTTGTTTATAAAATTTTTGGATAGCACATCGGATCTGCCAGTCCTTATCCAAATAAAAGCAAGGAGGTTTTTTTTGCAACAGTTTGCAGTTAGCTCAATTATTTCGATTGTAAATACAAGTTCGAAGTTGTTTCTATTATTTGATAGTATTTTTTTAATACGGTAAAAATTAACCTAAGATATTAATTGTTTCTGTGGTATTACGACAACTTTCGTACGCTTCTATCGAAATAACCACCTCCATGGAAATAAGCAATACTTTCATTGAAATCAGTCATGCGCTAGATGATGTTAGTAACACTTTTAACAGTGGAAAATCAACGCACACTTTATAGAGCTATTAACATGCAGAAGTAGGTATCTATCTTCGCTATTACAAGGTGTTTTATTGAAAGTGAACCGAACGATGTGGTGTGATATTTGACCTCGATTAATTATTTCACTTATTTCATGAATATTAATTAGATTTTTTAACCTAATTACTAACCTCAGAAATCAAAATAATGAAATCCTATTTCCATGTTTTATTTACTTTTAGGAAAATTACCTTTTAAAAAGTACTTAGTTGCATTTAATTTGACCTGCTTGTACCGTTGTAAGCTAAATTTATTTTATATAGATGTGAAGTGGCTGATCACTCTCGTGCTTTTATTTTTTTAATAAATTCGATTTTTCTGACAAAATACAATGACCTTCACATCAAACATCATCAGCCTATTCTAGTCCACAGCTGGACATAGGCCTACCCTGAAAAGCATCTTACTATATCTTATCAGTAAAGTAGTAATGGGCTAATCCCTGCAAATGCAATGTCTTGCTGAGTAATAAATACATTATGTTTGACATATGGATTTGGGAATGCATGGAATGAACTTTATGTAAATGTGAATTTATAATCTTTTTACGTTTCGGTATTTCTAATTACTTAAGTCAATAACATTTTCACGAATGAAACTGATAGATAGGATTAATGACTGTATTTCATCACCTTCATAACAATACTAAACTTCACCTCATAACTTAAATATTGACATTTCATATCAAATCATTCACGTTCATTTACTTGCCATAAAATAATTTACTGTTTACTTTTCCCCTTACCTTTACATTCATAACAATAATGGAGGGGGAAGAGGAAAACATCATACTTTATCAAGAATTCATGTAACTTGGAATTTAAGAAATATTTCCAAATGGCGAAACCAAGCCAAAACTGTAATAAGGTCAGTCACTTTGCTTACAAACATTCAACAATACTATTTTATCAAAGCAACGTCATTGTAACTTCAATCAGTGGATCGATCGCTGTTTGATATTCGTTTTCTACATATTTAATGCAACTAGGTAGTGTCTTTTCTATTCAAAAAAGTAGCGCATAAGTCTTTACTTACCTAACACTCTTTACTTACCTAACACCTTTTTATTTTTCTAATAAACACTTAAGGTTTGTCTAAAAAGATCTCCTTTGTCGAGAACTCGAGATTCAAACATGTTCCAAAAATAAATTAAAAAGTTTACACGCATTTTCGCAAACTTCGTAGATGACGCTACAGTTCGTAGCACAGCTACGCGGGGTCTACGAGCTCCTACGGGAGAGGGAATGTTCTCAAGTTCTAAAATTAAAAAGTCTTACAACCTTATTCTTGATTCAGAGCTAGTGAGCGAAGTAAGATGGCTGATGAGGATGACCATAGCAAAATTGATGGTCAAGTTTTTCTGACGGATAAATTGCAGGTTTTTTGATGTGACGGCGTTTATGCAGCTGCAGAGGAAGTCCAAAATTATAAGAGCGCACATTCGCGAACATTCAACGTCCTTAGTTCTTTCGGTATGCAATAATGAGGTGGCCATTAGTTTTATTAATCATTCTAATCATGGTATTACTTACGTTATAAGCATCTTGTCGGCCTTAGATTAGCTTCCTAGTAACATACACTCAATTCCTTTGCACAAAACACTAACACACACTTGGTAAATAAAAAAAAATCACATGGACACGTTGTTCGTAACTTTCTAAATTTCGCGTTTGATTATCGAGCGGCAAAGACGTGCGGTTTGGCGCGCGAACAGTGCCTGACTGACTGCGTTCCGTTTTCAAAGTGGCTTGCGTGTTCTTTTTTTTAAACCGGCCAGTGTAGACTAGTCTTGGTGGCCAGTCCGATGTGTCAAGACGGAGTGACGCAAGTAGTTTCGGCAATTCGAACTGGGTTTTTTTGTTGCCTCAATCGTCAGTGGGCTTTATTTTGTGGAACTTGTATTATGCTTGTATTTGACTATTCTTCTTTGTGAATGGGCTATGGGCGCAGACTTTGACCTAGGCTGAGTCGAGTTAGGAAATATTGAAGTTTAGCTTGAGTTCTCAGATTAAACTTGGATTAAACTGGTTATGTATACGATACCTATACCAACGACTATGCAACTTATGTAATAGAACAAAGAGATGCAATAACGTTGTTGTAACCTTGTTTATTGTTCAAGTATCTAGTTTTTGAACGGGTTTGCGAAACCCCTAGGTTAATTACAATTGCTCAATATAATTACACTTAGCATTCATAGTAAAAGATTCCATTCCAAGAGAGATCATCAAAATATCATCGTAATGTCATGATACCTATTATCATCATCATCATCATCATCATCAAAGAGCTGTATACATCCACGAAAGATGATTTGATCCACGATTATGATGTCCTCGTACCTAACCGAATTTCGGGCACAGCGGCCAGTCTAAACGGAGACTAGCCATATGCACAGGACATATATGTATGTCCTGTGCATATGGCTAGTATATATTTATATGTCCTGTGCATATGGCTAGTCTCCGTCGCGACTGGCCGCTGCCGTGGCCGAAATTCGGCTAGGAGGACATTAACACGAGAACATGACGCCAAACTTATAAATTTCTTTAAACTACACCTGCTCAGAAAGTTGCCTTTTCTTTTTCCAAAAATAAAGTAGAAATAACGTCATTGCAGGAGTACTAAAATGCGGGACGAAAAACTCCATGGAATTTCATTTCTCACGCGCTTAGCGGGAGAGAAAAGTGTATGGAAAACCACTAACGTATTATTTTTTTAATTTTGTGAAATATCGGCCAATTGCTATGGTTATTTTCATAATAGATCAAACGACAAAAAGTTTTTACTCCTAATCCGCCATATGATATCAGCCTCCTCCGTATTCAGAACAATAATTGAAAAAAAGAACCATGTGAAAATCGCACGTGCGCGTATTTATTGCTACATTTGAGTTTACAATTTGAATTTACCCGAATGGTTTTGAAGATTCTAGAACGATAATTTACCTCGAAAGTGTAGTATAAAGCACTATATATCACTCGGGAGAAAGTGCGATTCCTACCTCGTCTGTTTTAAGACAAAACTTCAAATGACACACTCGATAGAAATTGGGCACTTTGTCACCCAGATGTACAATGTACTATTATTTATCAGACATTAAAATTATGTTTTAACGACTTAAAATACCGACATCATTGATAACAAAAATATCAAAGGTCTAAAATAATGTAGCCATTAATAACAAACCTAACTTATACATTAGTTGTGACGCGAATACCTAAGGTATGAAAAGATTTATATCTTTGTTGAGAGGTTAGGTGTACGTAGGTATTATATTGATAATTATTGTAAACTACCTTTGTATTCAATAGGCGCTTCTCAGAAGTTGTCGGGTTAAGAAAACACGTTATCAACTTATGCAGAAACTGAATTAAGGAACCAAACAATTTTTAATAACCTAATAACCTAAGAATTAAAACAAAAATCTTTTCTATTGACCGCAGCAGAGATCTCGACCAAATTAGGTGCAAAACAGTGCACTTTAATTTTTTTATCGTAATATTTTTCGTAATCGTGTTTTCCGGAAAAAATAATATGTTGAATTTTAAATAATTCTAATTTTTTACCACGGTGTTCCCTTGAGTACCTACTGAGGCCTAGTTTGACAAGCAAACCCGATAGGTTCGCCTCTTAAACTTAGTAGGGAGGTATTTATCCACGATGAAGAAAAATATTGTTGTAGTTAGAAATTATTCTGGAACAAGCTCGTTTAACAATTTATATCTTCTCGGTTTTAGTTCAGATAGTGCGTAAACCATCATACTCTAAGAATTCAAATAAGTCACGTCGAAGCGAAAAAAAATTGGGATTTTATTTGATTTCTTAGAAATTGATGAGTAGGAACTCGATTCTAGAATCCAAGATATTTTAGGTTAACAAAGGCAGTTATGAATGAAAGCTTAACAAAAACTGGTAAAGGTAATAAACAACAAAAAGGTATTTAATATATATAAATAAAAAACACAAACTTAGTAAACAACGCGCAATTGCACAAGCGCAACAAAAAATTATCCAAATGTGGGTGGTTAGTGGCGCTCGAAAAAAAAATTGGTTTTTACTATTTTCTGGGTTCTACAAGTCATGTAGATAACAGATAAGAAGTATTGCGCACATTGTAAGCCATTTGCTATGACTCTGATAAAAGAAACTTTGAATCAATTGTAGTTTTGTAGTCTATCTAATGTTGATTTTAGTGAAAAATTACAAAATTTCAATGGACTTCAAAACGATTCGTAGAATGTTTTAGCATTAGGTTTCATAGCAAATGGCTTGTTTTAGGTTTAGCGTGGGTTCATGTGCGCAAAACTTCTGACCTGCTATCTAAATTAATAGGCAATTTAATATAATATAAAAATTTCCAATTAGTCCGTCAATTAATATAATTAATGTCAGAAGATATTGGATATGTATTTTTTCTTTTGTCGATTAAACAAAACCTGATGAAGATATAGCCAGTTAAAGTTTCGCTTGACGTCACACCTTGCGACACTTTTTAGCACGTAGAGGAGTGACGTCACTAGCGCATTCCCAGACTTTGACGGGCTTTATTTTTGTCACTTTTTGTTTGATTGACAAAAGAAAAAGTATGTCTTCAATATCTTCTGATAATCTAACTGACGGACTAAATAAAATACCTAATATTTTTTTTACCTAGGACACTAGGTACCCTATTGCAGAACTTAGAAAATAGTAAAAGCCCGATGTGTTTTTCGAGCGTCGCTAACTAGAGTTCGGGAACGGACGACAGACAATGAAAACGTTTTTTTTTATTTTTCGTTGTACGCGCGATTTCTACCTCTAAACCCGACAGACATAACCTAACAAAGCCCACCCTTTGTACCTTTATGCAATAAAGTTTAAAATAAATAAATAAAAAGTTTCAGCCAACCACATAGCTCGAAAATAATCACACTTCGAAATCGTCGTCGATTCAATCAATTCAAAATATTTTTGAAGGTCCAACTTCAACTTCTTGTCAAATGGCTCGCAAGCTTTATGGAGTGAGCAACAATCTATATGTATTGTACAGTATTTACAAAAAAAAAACAATCGTTTTTTTTTAACTCAACTTGAAGTTTGACCTTAATTAAACGAGTTTACAAACAAGAGTCGCTGCATCCGAAGAGATTGATTTATCATCAGCAGACCGTTCACCAAGCAGAGCACTGAACTTTTTCAAAATAAAAAAAAATATCTAAAGAATCCCCAAGGCGGCCGCGGCCCTAACCAAACAGTTTTCGTTAAAACCAGTCGGAAACCAACAAAAGGAGATTAAATTCACGAAAAATAGCAAGGGCTTGATCACAATGGCGAACCATATTTTTGACTAGCCTCTGGCATATTATATCCTTTCAAATGTTTTGGCGTTATCATCGGCCAAACATCTTCACAACCGCACAAACTTTCACCTTTATAATGTTACTAGTTTATGCCCGCGGCTTCGCACGCATTGCTTCTATGGAAACGATTAAACTTTTACAGGTTATTTATATCTCATGAGAACTGATAGGATAATAAGTATCCTGTGTTTAATATTATTTTTTATTTATTTTATTTATTTATTTATTATACATAGAAAACACCCAGGCCAACGGAACAAATTTCTGCAGATCGTACACAAATTTGTTCCGAGGCGAGGATCGAACCCGGAACCTCCTGCGTCGCAGGCGGACCTTCGCCCGCTGCGCCACGGAGGTCGTCGTTATAATAATATGAAAACAAACGCCAAACAAAGTAACAGACGCCACTTCTGGCGTTTGTTACTGTGACATGGTTCTACAGCGATCCGCCAGTTGTGTGGTCTACCGAGGGTCTACCTATAGTACATTTATACAACAAAAGTCATCGAGACGCGCGATAGAGCATCCGCCGAGTTCAGATAAAAAATAACTTACATATAAACTTGACTTTGCAATAAGGTTTGCCGTTAACTCTTTTTGGGGTTTAGTTAGCTCCTCAACCTCATCTCAACAGCCTGTATTGGTCCACTGCTGGACGCAATCCTCCCCCTGATAAGTGCCTTATTGGCTTTTATCTCATGGGCGGTATGGCATGCGGTTTGGGGATCGCAGTTCGGAGGTAGAATTATTGTTCTGCAGAGGGCGCTGCTGCCCGCCCCCGCTGGGTGAAAAGGGTGTTAAAGTTTCTATGGAAAATTATTATTCCTTGGTTCGATTCCCTTCAAACTCAGTAGGTTAGGTATAAATAAACTATAAAGTAAATAATGGATCACGTATTTTTTATTTTTACAAAACTAACCGGTGTGTTGCAATAAATTTCTGAAATTTGTATGATTTCCACGAGTGCGAAGCCGCGAGGCGCAGCTAGTCTTTCATAAATTACATTTTAATATTATATAAATTACATTTTAATATTTTTAATCAATATGAACAAAGCTTTATCGTGTAAAGTCCACCCAAACAGGTTGCCAAGGACGCGCCGAAACCGGCGAGTTATTTGTACCGGAATACTTAACCACGAAGGTTTTAGCAGTTTATTGGTACTTCTTGTAAAGTTTTCCTTAGGCCTAGCATTTTAATATATTAGTTATAGATATAATTTCGTTATAAAAAGTAAATTTTGTTAGCATACGGGAGTGACATACTCCAAGCCAATGACTCCCTAAAACTAATACAGAATAAAAGAAAAATGGTGTTTAGAAAAATTGTTTAAAAAAGTCCAAAGCTTGGGAAGTGTTTTCTAGATATGACTGTTCTACATTATGTTATAATAACAAAATTTCCTACGACGCATCGTATAAGAGATGTAGCAAAAACTTTAAATACGGGATTTTCTTTGAGCCCGTTCCTAGAGCTCACCTCATATGGGTGGGACTTTCAGTATGTTTGTGGGGACTTTTAGTATGTTTATGGGGACTTTTAGTATTTTTGTGGGGACTTTTAGTATGTTTGTCTCCTAACAAATCCAAACAAAGTTCCGAAGTCATCTTTCCGCTTTCGGCTTTTCCATCCACAATCCTGCGTTGACTGGAATCTCTCCTAATACTTTCTGTATTATAATGATTTATGAGCTACAAAATAATAGCGAATATTTTAAAAATTTACGCACTGTCTTCTCCAAAAGTAGCTCCAAATGGACGGTGACCTTAGTTCAGGGTAAACGACCGTCTAGCTATTTACATACTAGGTTTTTTAGCAGCTAGAAGTGAACTGATAGTTATATTTAGTCGTCATTGAAATAAATATAGGTACTGTACGTATTAAGATCAACTCTAGCTTTATCATAGATGCTGGCCTTTTAAAGTTGACTTGCTGACATCTAATCTAATAATAATAATCATTTATTTCAGACATAGCACGCACACAGCTTTACATACACAAGTCCGTATAGCGAGAATCAAAAGTACTGACACAGAAACAAATAACAATAAATTAGATTAAAATTTATTAAGTTAGATTAAATTAAATAAAATTAAAAGAGATTAAATTGACAACTAAATTAATAATTATTAATTGATTAAATTGACAACTAAATTATTAATTACTATACTGTAGACTTCTGTTTTTTTTCTTTATTTAGTTTATCTTGTCCTACTACAATACTGGGCAGAAGCCTCCACCCATAGATGCAAGCCATTAAGAATTTGAAAGCTTTTGTAACCTTTTTGGACTAGTGACAGCAAAACGTCTAAGGGGGTTACAAAAACTTTGAGGAATTTCATAGGTATATAAGTTCTTGGAACCGAAGTATATTATTTTACCATGCTTGCCATCACGGTGAGCTTGCCATGCACCTATCGCTGTCGCTAAGCCAAAAAGGTTACAAAAGCTTTGAAATTCTTCAACCCTTTTGTAACCTTTTTGAACTTATAGAAGGATGAGATAGATAAATCCCTTGAACACCCCTATAACTTAGGGAGATGCCCTATTCTCATAAAAGAAGAAAAATTGCATAGCCATGTTTTTATGAGATTTATTTTCTCATTGGTAGATCTGCTGTCAGTTGGTTGCTGTCAGTTCGATTTACTAACAAGGCCGCCATTTTTTGTTACAAAATATATTGATTGATAAGTAGATAGTATGCTCATTTTTGGATATAGGTTATCCATGATGTTCAGTTAGGCAGGATTAATGGGGTAGAGGTGAAAAGAATCAGAACCAAGCATTAGTACCTATTTTAGAAAGAAATATATTTTTTTAAAGAAGACCTAATCCAGGGAATAGAAAAACACCAACGTACCTAAACCTCTGAATTATTATTAATTTCTACGTCACTACAATAGTTATAAGAAAAATTCTGTAGAAATGGTACGTTCTCCCAGCGCCAACTCAACAAATGGCCTGTGTTGTGGTAGAACTAAATGCAAAGACACGCTATTTCCATTCTTCAGCAATATAAGTAGCCCACTTAATAAACAACAACGATGGAAAGTCGTACCTAGACCGAATAGCGACCGAGACAACAATATGCACGCAAAACGTGAACACCGGCGGCGCAGGTCAGACTATGACTGAGGTGGGTGGACCTAATTGGACCTAATTTGAGCGTTCCACTTTCAAGAAGCTAGTACCTCCCGAATTTTACTTAAATCGATGGTTACTACCGCAAAATCACTCATTAGATCTTAGAGATAATAACTCGGAACAAATTTTTCTCAGCCGAATTACAACTAATCTTGGGTTTTCCGCTTTCTTCTTCCGAGTGGTTTAGTAAGTACTCTCGGATCGTGAGGTAACAGTGAATAGGTACTTTGCAAGGCGATTAAGAGAAAGAAAATTAGTTTAAGTTTATTACTTTACGTAAGCTAAGTCTCTGTTCGTTTATCAGTTTAACTTTAAGTCAATTTAACAACTTAGGGGAGTAGGAGGCAGCTTTGAACAAACTAGTTTACGAGATTAGTTCTAGGCCAATTGTGGCGAAAATTGTATTTACAACACGGCAACAATGTATAATTTTTTTAAATCTATATTGTTTTTTTCTATAGTGATTACGTCTGATCGTAATTTAATCTGATTTTAGATTTAGAAAATAAAACTGTATTAGGTACTATTATAATTATCTACTAACAGTTATTTTTATTGTTTTGTGTGAAAAGTTTATTACTTCAATCTTTAACATTTGAATAATTCACATAGTTCCTTTGTAACTATACCTAACACCACATAACGTGTTCTTAAGATTTTAAATATTTTTTTTATTAAATAATAAAAATTTAAGAACCTTTGAAACTTTAAACCTTTGAATTGATGAAATTCATCAATTTAAAGGTGCCCCTCGCTTTGAACTTGAAAGCTGGGCCCAGGAAAGGGGCAGCTTTGAACATTTGAGTTATTTCACTAAAAGGTCAATTCTCAGTAAGTAAATAATACAAAAATTTATTATAATTTTAATGGATTTATGTAGCTAGATCATATACTGCCTTTCATAGAAAAAATAACTAAATAAAAGTTACTTTTTTAGATTCTATAGACTCTAACGTAAAAAATGTTCAAAGGTGCCTCCTTCTTCCCTACTTATGTATTAAATAACTTGTTTCTGCCCGTGCCTTCGCACGCATTTTGTCTATAGAAACGCTTAGAGGTTATTTCTATCTCATGGGAACTGATTTAAGGGATAACAAGCCTATGTGTTAATCCAGATCTGAACCTACATCTATACGAAATTTCAACCAGATCCGTTCAGTACTTTTGGCAGGAATAAGCAACAACATCCATCCATACAAACTTTCGCATCACATCATGTGGCTGGCTATCGATAAATCGGCGAAGTGCGAGTCGCTCTCGCGGCACAGTAGTGCTCGCGGTAAAGGGTTCTGTACACTTTGTAAAGCTAGGTACCTACTATTAAACCTCATAAGACTAGCAAGATACGCTCAATCGAGGGTAATGTCTGCTCACAAGGTCAGTTCGGGGCGATCTACTAGTCATGGTTTTGCGTAACCACCGAATTATAGTTAATGCAGACAGACAGACGTCGACGTACAGTCGCCTTCAACACGTACCACTCTGATATATATTGTTTAATACCTACCTATTACGGTTTGCGCATAGAGATAGGTACCTATCCGACCAGCTCATTTTTTATTTTATGTTTTACATATTATTGTTGATTTTTATTGTATTTTATTGGACATTACCTACTTAATTTAATTTACATTTAGAGATATTTATAATTACTAGCTGTATTCTTACTACCCGTTGTCCTGTTACCCGTTTTCCCGTAGGAATGAAGCATTTTCTCGCGGTAAAAAGTAGCCTATGTTCATCAGGAATAATGTGGGCTTTTAATGGTAAAAGAATTTTATCAAATCGGTCCAGTAGTTTCGGAGCCTATTCAATACAAACAAACAAACAATCAAATCTTTCCTGTTTATAATATTAGTATAGATATAGTAGGTATTTACTAAGATTTTGCACACCACACCATAGGTAGTTTTTATTTGGATATATTTAAAATTACGAACTTTAGTACATACATTCATGCAAATAAAGATTTTGATTGACTAGTTTATGCCCGCGGCTTCGCACGCCTTGCTTCTACGGAAGCGTTTAAAGGTGATTTCTATCCCATGGGAACTGATTTATGGGATAAAAAGTATGTAGTGCCTATGTTTGATTCCAGGATTAGAATTACCTGTGTGCAAAATTTCAGCCCGATCCGAGTTCAGTAGTTTTGGCGTGAAGAGGTAACAAACATCCATCCATCCATGTATCTATCCATCCATCCAAACTTTTATAATATTAGTGTGATTGATAAAAAACAACGGGAACCGACTCCAAATTCCGTAGCACCTATTTACATACAATTTTTCAAAAGTACTATGTTGTTTTTTTAAGCTAGACGGGATAAATACCAATCCCTCGAGAATAACATATTATGGGACCAATTCTTATCATTCTATACAATAGCGAAAGAATTTACATAATCGGTCCATAATTGACGAAGAAATCGATGAACATAATAAAAAAAACCATATAGCCGAATATAGACCCTCTTTTTGTGAATTTATAATGCCATTAAAAAAAGAATATTAGGTTTGCAGAACAAAATCTTCTATTTTGAAATGAACATGTAACTACTCTGAAGGTTACACTTTGCCTCACCCTGTATAGTAATATCTGCAGTGCAATGACTGTACCTACCTCGTCGAAATCAAAAGGAAAGGTCAATAATTCTGCACCAAAATGAGAATGTTGCCGGCCTTTCAAAAGACCTTATTTTTTAGGCGTTGATGTTTTTAATCGACTTAATTTGAGTTGACTGAGTAGGTACCTGTACCTACGAGAGACGTAATGGGGAGTCGATTCTGACGCCGCAACCGCCACGGCTTCACAGCATCTATTTTGGGTGGTATAAAACTTTTTAACAAAAAAATTAAACCGCCGAAAAAACTGAAAAGCAAAAAATAATCCTTAAACTAATGTAAGTATACCTAAGTAGTTTACAGTCGGCCAATTTTTTGTGGCTATAATCTTCTAATTACTACATGCTTAAATAGATTACTTTTAAAATAATAAATACTACCTTACTTAGCTATTAACTGTTATGTAATCCTACTTTAATAAATTACAAAAATATACACTTAATTAAAATTCCTTAACAATAAATCACCCCTGTTTTGCCACCCTTAGGGTATTTTTTTTTTCCAAATTTATCTGGGACCTACACCCTATTCAATATTTTTTTTTTATCAAAATCGGACTACATTGTAAAAGTTATGCGTGGTCAAACATTACAATCAGTGAGTGAACAATCAATCACCCCATGTTATCTACCGGGTTGGATTTTTTTTAACCAACTTTGGAGTATATCCTGTCAAATAAAATAAGAATTATCTAAATCGGACTACTCTATAAAAAGTTATGCGTGGTCAAACATAACAAAAATATTATATGCGTCGACTTGAAAACCTCCTACGTCTTTCGTCGGTAAAATTAAATTTAATTCGCAAGGTTTCTTTGTTTTTGACACATCAACAGCTTCCTGCAAGCAAACAGCATCTAATTTGCAAGAAGTTTGACGTCATGAGTCGAACCTCCTACATAGGTCAACCATACATGGGGAACGGACTAAGGTGGGCAGTGGGGGCAGGTGTTTTACTATGAAAATATTACAAAACTGAAAGTTTGTGAAGATATGTGATGTTTGGCCGAAGATAAAACCACTGTAGGTATGCATCGGGCTGAAATTTTGCGAGTGTGAAGTTCCGGCATAATAATATGCTACATTGTATCCCGAAAAAACAATGCGATACCGCGGGCAGAAGCTAGTCATCATCACTAATATTATAAATTCAAAAGTTTGAATGGATGGATGGATGTATGTTTGTTACCTCTTCACGCCAAAACTACTGAACGGATCGGGCTGAAATTTTGCATACAGTTAATTCTAATTTAGGTATACCACTACTTTCATAAAGTTGTGTTGCGGTTATTTATTACAGACTAGCTTCTGCCCACGGCTTCGCAAGCGTTGTTTCTATGGAAACTTTCAAAGGTAATTTCTATCCCATGGAAACTGATTTATGGGATAAAAAGTAGCCTACGTTTGATTCCAGGTATTGTTTGACCCCGATGCAAAATTTCAGCTCAACCTGTTCAGTAGTTTTGGCGTGAAGACGTAACAAACATCCATCCATCTATCCATACATCCATCCAAACTTTCGTATTTATAATATTAGTGTGATTTTACAGACATTTCAGCAGGAATCATGATAGTCAAAGACAAAGTCAAATACAGCCTGAAGGTACTTAAAGTTTTTATATGGTAAAGTGAACGTTAGAATAATAGCAACGAGGACTCTATCTTCCGTGCTTAGGGCATGTTCAACCACAGAATAAACCATTTTATTTGTATATGTATGTTTATAGGTCAGGTTTTAAAAGTAAATATTATATACATACTACTGTAAATACAATACATGCAATTATTAAGTAAGGCGAGTTAATTTAAATACAATTAAATAATTTAGCATAACATTATTCATTCGTGTCAAATTAATAATAATATTCATCCATATGACCTGTAACACTAAAATAATGGTGCCGCAAAATGCTACTTAAATGTATTCATTCACGTAAAAGCTTCCTAGACAAAAACTTTTCAATAAAGCTCGATACATATTCCCAGTACATATAGCGGGAACATTTCTGAAGCAGACCAAAAACGTCATAATTATTGGAAGTTGAAATGAGAATGAGTATTCCCCTCTTTTGTACGCCTGAGTACGTCCCCCAGTAAATCTTCCGTACTAGCACAAAAAAATACTTTACACGTAGGTAATTACTTATGGTAATTTATAACCATTGAAACCTTTTGCAAAGAGCTGACATACGGGGTTTCCTGATAATTTAGGAAAATAACTACAAGAATTAATTTAATATTACTAACAAAAATTGTGACATCAGACATCACCAGGGCTATCCCGTAGTGAGAATCAAACCCGCAACATGTGCGTCTGTCACATAATCCCACTGCACCACGAATGTCGTCTAACTAACCGCACTGCGTTACTACTAGGTTACTACCCATTTATTTTTCAGAGTGCATTTAATCCATAATATTTTATTCATTTTGATAAACTGACCTTTTCACACTGGACGGGTCTTAATTTGATTTGGCAGGGTGGTGGTTGAAATTATCCCGGGACAGACATAGGCTGCAATTCATCCCGGATAAGCTGCAGCAATGTTGGAACCCGCGGGCAGAGCTAGTAATACTACATAGCTCCAATTTGCCTATCTTTTTATACGCAATAAAAATATTCAACATTTAAAATCCTACTGCCGCCATCTGCCGTAATACGGTTTAACCAAGTAAAAAGCGACCGCACAACATCACTATTTAGTTCAAGCAGTGATCACTAGATGGCAGCAAAGATAAATTATGTAACTCTCGTTTATATAGGCATTTCGAAACAGATGGCATTGAAAACAATTTAAGAGGTCATCGAGAAAGTCTTTTTAATTTAGTAGTACGTGGTAGTACCACAAAGAAAGCATCTAACTAACTTTAAACTATTAGGTCGAGTTTTCTGTGAATGATCACTGGCATTTAGGTTACTGGGCTTGCTCATCGACCTCTCGGGTACATGCGAAAGTAGCTCTTACGTCAGATAGACTGGTCCTCATAACGGGTTGCATCATTATCCGTCGACCAGAGGCTCTTATATTGAGTATCTTGCTACAAACACAGTTCAAATAACTTTGCGGCTCTAGAAGTATAATACTTGCTTCTACAAGCGGCCTGCTTCCTGTAGAAATACAGAATGAAACCAAAATAAATAAGTTTAAGGCTCTCTTGAAAACGTTCCTGATCAAACATAGTTTTTATTCTTTACAAGAGTTTTTAGATATGTAATTTGTTACAATTTTAATTACCTAATTAGATCTCACTAGTAATAAGGAAGATAAAGCATGTTTGTACCCATTAAATTAATAATATTATTGTGCCTAGAATAAGTCATTAGATTATAAGTATTAGCCACCAAGCTAAATGTTGCTGTGCCCTATCAGGGTGCATGTTTGAAACACATTATCTTTAAGATCCCATGTACAACATGTTTGCAATAAAAATATTGAGTAGGTATTGAGTATTGAGCGGCTTTATACGCGTCTAAGCTAGATAAAAATAGCCAAGTCCTTAGATTCAATCCATATAGGTATAGTCATTTCTAACTTTTCTTTGACTTCTCCTTTTTCCATACAATTTGTTACCTACAGCGCCTCTATCGTACGTGAAGGGAACTACGCAAATCCCATACAAAAAGGACACGTCAGGATCTCGTTTCGTTACTAAAGTCAAATAGACTCACCCCTCTATTCAGCCAGAGACAGAATTACTTTTCAGATTACAGTACCTAGTTAAGAGTCCGGCCAAGTAGAAAAAATAGCTGTCCTTCCCAAAGTTCAATCTATTTCCTTAGCAAATTTCATTGAGATCTGTTAAATCGTTTCGAAAAAAAGGTAACCGAGTTTATTTCTATGATTATAGCAAAGTTGTAGTACGCTTAATAAGTACAATAACTGTTCACCAAACCAACCACCATTCCATATATTACTGAACACAAATACAAAAATAAAACTTAGTTTTAATTAATTTTTTTGTGTAACACTTACCCCGTAGTATTAGTCCAGCTAAACATCCTTTTCACTCTTTCCGATCGTAAGTCCGGGGGGTTAGCCATTTCTGTAACAAAGGAAAAATAAATCAATTAAAACATTCAATCGGAAACCGAGAGTTTCACATTGAAACAGAAACAGCGTCGGGGTTAAAAAACCGAACTGAACTTAATGTTCAGTTCGGTTTTTAACCCCCGACGCAAAAAGAGAGGGTTGTTATAATTTTAACGTGTCTGTCTGTGTATCTGTGTATAAATAAATAAATAATGCTGGACAATTCACACAGCATTATCTAGCCCCAAGCTAAGCAGAGCTTGTGTTATGGGTACTAGATAACTGATATACTTAATACAATACACTATATAGATAGATATTTTTTACTATACATAGAAAACACCCAGACCAACGGAACAAATTCTGCAGATCGTACACAAATTTGTTCCGAGGCGAGAATCGAACCCGCAACCTCCTGCGTCGCAGGCGGACCTTCGCCCGCTGCGCCACGGAGGTCGTCGTCGTATCTGTCTGTGGTATCGTAGCTCCCAAACGGGTGAACCGATTTTCGTTTAGTTTTTTTTTGTGTCATAGATAATTTTATCCCGAGTGTTCTTAGCCATGTTTCATGAAAATCTGTCAGTGGGTTTTTAAAATTTTTAATTTTGCGCTTGTGTATAGGTACTCTAAATACCTACGTAAAGCTCCGTTTTTGAATTGCCGACTCGGAAAAGGAAAACCGAAGTTTCGTTTTCGTTCAATGCTACTTTTGCATTGCGGCTAAATGCTTGGAGTGCGTTGAAAACACTTCACCGACCCTGACAAAATTTACCAACACTTTTTGAATGTTCCCGTTAGCACTGACGTTGAAATATCTGACATATTATTTGACGAGCAAAACCAACTCATGTCACATAGGATTAAGCGTTTGCACGAAAACGAATCACAAAATTCGATTTCGTTTTTAACGTACCTACCCTGAGTAAATTCGTAATGAATTGAGTAAATTGAATGAATTGAATGAATTGAGTAAATTGAGTAAATTCGATTTCGTTTTTAATGAGTACCTCCCAAGGTCTCACGCATCATTAATAAATAAATAAAAAATAAATAATGTTGGATTATCTAGCTCCAGGCTAAGCCGAGCTTGAGAATATTTTTAATTTAACATAGAAAAAATCCAGAACACCCTGAACAAATATCTGCAGATCGTACACACATTTGTCCCGAGGCGGGAATCGAACCCACAACCTCCTGCGTCTACCACAACAGGACCCTTAAAATAATAACCCCTAACCGTCGTCCGCTTTTTATATTTTTCTACAAGGTGCCACAAAATTAGTGTACTAAACCAAAAGGGGGTGATGCCGGACCCCGGGTGGTCAACTTTTGTGGTTAGGCGAACCGAAAAATGAGGTGGTCGTTCAAGTTTTATGGAGGTAGGTACTTACCTAGTTAGGTAAAATTATAATGTTAGTATACATACCTTGGGCAAATTCTGCAGTTGGGTAAAACTAATTTTGAGAAGGAGGCCAAGAGGAGGATCCAGCTAGGCTGGGCAGCGTTTGGGAAACTACGTCGAGTCTTCTCGTCATCCATACCGCAATGCTTGAAAACTAAAGTTTTCAATCAGTGCGTCCTACCCGTCATGACCTACGGAGCTGAGACGTGGACACTCACGGTAGGGCTGGTCCACCAGTTCAAAGTCGCTCAGCGAGCTATGGAAAGAGCTATGCTCGGAGTCTCTCTGAAGGATAAAATTCGTAACGAATACATCCGACAGAGAACCAAAGTTATCGACATAGCTCAAAGAATTAGCAAGCTGAAGTGGCAGTGGGCCGGCCATATCTCGCGAAGAACCGACAACCGCTGGGGCAAACGTGTTGTTCTTGAGTGGAGACCACGACTCGGCAAACGTAGTGTAGGACGCCCTCCGGCCAGGTGGGATGACGATCTGCGAAAGACTGCAGGCAGATGCTGGATGCGGCAAGCTGAAGACAGGGCGCTATGGCGCTCATTAGGGGAGGCCTATGTCCAGCAGTGGACAAATTTAGGTTGATGATGATGATGATGATGATAATGTTAGTAAGGAGGTAAGATATTCATAGAACGAGTAATGTAGTACCTAGGTACGTATTACCTACTATGATATATATCGCGAAAATAACCAAATCAAAACTTCTCTTACTCGCACTTGACGAGTCTTGTTTTATTCGAACAAAGACGGCCATTTTGAATTTGTATTCAAGACGAGTTATTGAATAGCTCCAGCAAATAATCGATCTGTTCTCTACAAGGTCTTTTTATGTAAATATTATTTTATAGATTGACAAATAAGGGCTTTATTATTTATATTCCAACTCTTGCTTGGTAATACAAAAATAATAATAATAATAATAATGCTGGACAATCCACACATCACCATCTAGCCCCAAAGTAAGCTACTCAGAGCTTGTGTTATGGGTACTAGATAACTGATATATTTAATACATTATATACGTAGATAGATATTTTTTTATTATACATAGAAAACACCCAGACCAACACAAATTTGTTCCGAGGCGGGAATCGAACCCGCAACCTCTTGCGTCGCAGGCGGACTCTCGCCCGCTGCGCCACTGAGGCCGAAAATTTTTAGCAAATTCCTAAAGAATTGGTTGTAAGCTCCATTTTCCCCAGAAATAAAACAAAGAAAATAATGATAGACATTCTACGCAGCATCATCAGTGGTAGGTTAGGTAGGTACTTGTCACGAGTAGGGTATGTTAGTGTGCATATTATACTTATATACATATATTTTTGAATCTAAACAATTATTTTGTACTCATAATTTTTAATTCTAATATTGTTTTTATGTACCTACCTATGTTTTATTGTATTTTGACGACCTCCGGCCCAGCGGGCGACGGTCCACCTGCGACGCAGGAGGTTGCGGGTTCGATCCCCGCCTCGAAACCAATTTGTGTACGATCTGCAGAAATTTGTTCCGTTGGTCTGGGTGTTTTCTATGTATAATAAAAATATCTATCTATGTAATGTATCGTATTAAGTATATCAGTTATCTAGTACCCATAACACAAGCTCTGCTTAGCTTGGGGCTAGATAATGCTGTGTGAAGTGTCCAGCATTATTTATTTATTTTATTTATTTTATGTACCTACCTATGTTTTATTGTATTTTGTGCTGTCCATTTGTGATCCAAATAAAAAATCTATCTATCTTTCAGTGGGCAAGCTTCGCACTTATCCCGAAAAAAACCCCAGCGAGTGGTTATTTTATACATGGTATAATAATAATATACTTAATTAAATCAAATGCATCTGCGCTTCGAAAAGATTATGGCAGATAGGTACATTATTATTTGATGTTTTTGACAGAAGTTTCATATTTACGTCCAAGTCAACCGACGATTCTGCTAATTTTCTAATTTTATTCGAAGAACACCTCTAACTAACATAAACGAAGTTAAGACATAGTGTCGTTTGAACTTGGACGCCCAACCTAAGACCGTAACCATGACCTCTAGTACCAACCTTTTATCATGACGTCCACAGTTGAACATAGGCCTCCGCCCTCCCGCAATTGGGGGCTTTGCCTGGTATTGATGATCGCAGTTATGGTGGTTAATACTGAGACGGGTGCTGCCCTACCTCTGGTATATTCCCATAGCCGCCTTTTACGAGATCCGACTGGATCGAGACTCCAACTTAACTGAGTTGGAGTCTCATTGAGGCATAAACCCCGTCCACACCCATAAAAATACTAAAGCGAAGCTGCCAGTCACCAAAAGTCCGGTTCTTTAGGGAATTTGGCTGGTTAGGGCCTGGTTGAAGAATCAACCATTCTTAATTCTTAATTCTTTATTGCACAACATAGGTATTATAAGTAAAACATATCGCAAGAAAAATAATGGCAAAGGCGAGCTTAACCCTAAAAAGAGTTCTCTTCCAGCAAACCTTATTGGGAGAGAGAGACAAATTTGCAGAAGGGGGTACATAACTGGTTAGGCAATACATAATACACTCATAATGCGAGTCAGTGCAGATCTCAGTTTCCCCACTTAAAAGAAATCCAATCGGCACACCTATCGAATTTCACGCAAATCGAATCAACGGTTTGACAGAAATGCTCGAAGTGACTATTTTACCATACAGCCAAATCATCCAAGCTACCACCGAGATCTTCGTTCGACGTTGCTCACTCCGATAAATATGAACTAGGGTCGCTTCATACGCTGGGACCCAGACAGCGGCACTAATGACCACGATAATAAATAGGCTAGGTTCAGGTATAAAGCGGTACCTTATTAAAAATAAACCGCGTCCACCAATCTCGATAATTCACAATCATATTGCTGAACATCCGAAATTAACTTGTAAATGAACTAACAAGCATCCGCCTTGTGCAAGCGCAGCCAATTCGCACGGGTTACTGAACACAATTATATCACTTAATTTACTGGCTTACTTATCGGTGGTGCCTAGGGAAAACAGATCGCCTAAATAACTGCCTATTAATAGTTTGCCACTGCTAATTGAACAAGCTTTTATTTGGATTTCTGGGCGAAAGCCATCACAGATTGGGCTCCTAAAGGCAGCAGGCCGCGAGAAAGGTCCATGCGTAGGTAGATGGAGCTGAAAACGTACCTAAAAGAGTAACCAGAACTGGCAGTCAATAAATAGAAAGAGGAAAGGGAGGCCTTTACCCTGCAGTGGGATCAGACAGGCTAGTAAATCTATAAATAAATTTAGGGGAGGCCTGTGACCAGCAGTGGATGTCTTTGGCAGAGATGATGAAGCTTCATACAGCAGCAAGTTTTTAGCTTAAGGCCAGGTATTCCTGCAGCAGTAGGCGTAAGGGAAAACGCGCGCCTGCCAAGCCGCCGCGCTCGTGTTTTTTGTAGTTATTTAAACATTGTGATTAAGAAAATCATTTATCAAGTCAAACTCTGCGAATTCGTTTAGAAATATTAAGTGTCCTTAGTTGAGTACAAAAAAGTGTGATAACAGTAGTTCTCTAGTCATAGTATTGAAAAAACGTTAGAAAAGGGGGTAACTGGGGATCTTGTTACTGAATGCGACTTTGACTAGACTAGATCCTTAAGTAATATTTGTCTTTTTTTCAGAATTTTAAACTCTATTTTCTAAGTATCAGATGAATTAAAAGAGAAATATTTCAAAATCACAAAAAAGCGGCCTCTGCTGGCCTACCCAGCCTTAAGTTCAAAAATAGTTCGACCAGCGAAAAGATGGCGCTTTTTACGGGGACCTGTAATTTTAAATGGCATCATAGGCCTTGCTTATTTAAGTATGACATACGCACCTTGGTGATCTGGTTTTTCGGACCTTCAATCTCGTCATTTCCTTATTTTAAAAACACGTCGTCGGTAAATAATAATCTTGAAGTTTCCAAATAACCCATGTAGGGCAACGCATTAACTATTTTCAAAACTTTTAATTGTTTTTTTTTATAAAAAAGGCTCAACTTGGACGAAACAATAATGATGTTTTATTTATCTGTAAGAATTAATTATATTTGTTGAGAAAGAATTTTAAAATCATATAAAAGAAGTAAATTAGAACTAGTATTTCTATTGAAACAATTGAGCTAACTGTACACTATTGCAAACAATCTACAGGTAGCTCAACTGATCCATATCAATACCAGTCGTCGCGTCTCCAAGACGCTGGCTGCATTGCCCTGCTGTATGGCAATGCTCCCGGGTCACGCGTCGCTTTGTCAAGGATTAATTTTATTTTATAAGTACCTAACTAAAGTGCATTGTTGTTAATTTACTTGACTACAATATCGAGGTCGTTTGAGAAGGTTGGATCTTGATCTTTTTTGACCTAATGAACTTACGGTCTACCTGATAATGACATTTTATTTATTGATCCAATAAAAAAACAATCGAGTATATGTAACTACTCTCTACAGAATAATTATCAGACCTACTCATAATATTTTAATTCGAATTTACACTAGGTTCATCATGGCTAGTGAAATAGTTTGTAGCCACAACTCAAGGATGCCTCACAACACCCCTATCTACCTAAAACATAGACCGCGGGGTAGAAGTTATTTATTCCAGGAATATACGAAACTACCCACGGACAGGATGTCCACGGACAGGTTGTCTATGGTATTTTTGTCGCAACACATTACCCAGCGCAGATTAAAAAGGACCAGAGATAAGTGAAAGGAGTCCGCATGCCCACTCCGCATCAACAGATAGTCGTTATGGACGTTACATAAGTATTTGTAACCAAACCAGTATGTAGGACGTTGCAGCTACAGAACAGCAAAAACCTTGGTCTTAAATACAAAAACAAGGAATTTATTCTGCGCGTGCCACTTCCTTAACCACGCCGAAAAATGAAGTTGACGTTTATTTGACAGTTTTGTTTTTTTCCATCGCGGCAGATAACTGGCTACAGTGCGGCATGTATTCCACCTTATTCTAGCTTCTACCCTCCTCGAACGTCATTCATGCCCGCATAAACTGTGTCGAATATTTACCTAGGAATAACAACTCCGATACACTTGAGGTTTTATTTTAAATAAATGCAAATTAAGCAAGATCTTAATCATTCAGGCAATTGACGAGTTCACGTGTTTGAATCTTTAGTCACGTGTTACCTCTGTCCACAAAAATCCACTAGGTTGGTATTATTCCTAAAATTTAAAGTTCATATCAATTATTAACTTGATGTTATGATATTTTCTAGCGTATGAGCACTTTTACGATTTTAGAATTCTTAAAAGAACTCTTAAAAGCCGTGAATTTACAATGATGGTGGGTAAGAAAGGCATTCCTTTTTCCCGGAGTTCCTTTTTGACACAATCGTGGTTGCCTTTCCATGCCCGTGACGCTCTTGAATAAATAAATTATACTTGCATGCATACTTAGAACATCAGCACAAACTAAGCAGAGCTTGTATTGGGTACTGGATATCTGATTTACCTACATTTTGAAATGAAGCAAGCTGTAGCCTTGACCGCGGGCCCCTGCGCATGGAGGCTTCACCGCAGAGTTTGAGCATTGAATGCAAGCTTTAATGATTAGAGAAGTGCGCTTTTCAAACTCTACTTTTAACAGGGTAGGCCTCTAGCATACAAAGCTCTACCGGTGGATGATGCCCACTTTGCCAACACCAGTGGTTTCAGGCCGTGTAGGTCGCAACCCACATTGCTATTGCTAGATCAACCAGCCTGGATAGCATTCAGATCGCAACCGACGTGGTCACGCGAGGTTATAAATTATTTCCTTATAATACTTATGTTGCAAGTTTTTGTAATGAAGGCAATTGCCGATGATCGTTAAGCAGGTTTCACTTGGAGGAAGGGGATTTAGTGGATTCGGTAAGACATTGTAACCAATGAGTCTACGACGGTCACCGTGGGCAAAGGTCTACAGGCAGAAGGTTGCTGATTTGATTTCTACGTGGAAAATATTTTTGTATAAATAAATAAAATAAATAAATAATGCTGGACAATTCACACAGCATTATCTAGCCCCAAACTAAGCAGAGTATGGTCTGGAAATATTTACTTTATTTGCAGATCTGGGTTTTTCCTATGAATAATATGAAGATATTTTTATTGGCTGCTCTGGTGTTTTCTGTGTACCTATATCTGTGGTTTATAATTACCGATATAAATCGACGAATCGAATCCACATCACTAGCTTTGTTTACTTCGGTTGGGGTTCTTGTGGGGTAAGGCGCTACGCAGACAGAGCAACTTTAGTTGAAGAAACAGTTAACCTTTTAATATTTTTCTGGTATGTTTGTATGTAAACAGCTAGTTGAGAGTTGCCTGATGCCGCAATAGTTGCTTTGTCTGCATAGCGCCTCAGAGGTTCACCTAATAATTATACCGAAATCGTGGCGGGGCGGCATAATTAATAATGTTGGGCCGATACAAACATGATCTACGCGCTATGCAGACAGAGCATCTATTGCGGCAACACGGGCAACTCGCACGCAACTAGTTGTTTACATACAAACTACTTAAACCGAATTGATCATACAACCGGACAACTGAAGTAAGTATAAATAAAAAAAAAAGTTGATAATTTCTTCAACTAAAGTTGCTCTGTCTGCATAGCGCCGAGCCTTATCACATTGGCGATTTGAGAGCGGTTTCAAGGCGATTTCGCAGCGATTGCTAATCGCGGTGAGCTTGCTGCTTGCCCGCCGCGGCGTCGTCGTCGCGGCGTGCTCGCTGTGTGCACTCGCTTCGTTTTGAAATCGCTCTCAAATCGCCAGTGTGATAAGGCTCATAAAGCAACATCTCGATCAAAAGTCAAAATCTGTCAAAGGTTAATAAAACTTGTCCCAGTTCACCTATTTCTGACCGTGATCGTAAGGACATGGACAAAGGACATTCTCAACATTTATAAAACAATTTCCTTGGTGGCTGTCTGTCTGAGTGCCAAAAACTCGCGAATTTATTTACACAAAGTTTAAATTAAACACCCTTGGATGGTCATTAATGCGAAAGGTTTTGGGAAGAATTTTCGTAAATTGACTGAAATATTGACGACGGTCGCTAAAAACGTCAGAAAAAAAAAAGTGTGACGACAGGGAGCTTTGCTGGCGTGTGCTGCGTAAACCAATTCAGATCTTCTGCTATGCTGAAAACAACGTACCTATTACGAAATTCATCACCTACACCCACAGCTGGGTCCAAACTTCCAAACTTTTGTGCCACTTCACCTGGTCCTGCGCCAATCTCATCCAGGTTCGCCCTACGATGTCAGGGTTCACATTGTGATACTTAAAGATTAGAATTACCTATCTACCAATGTGATGACAGTAATAAATATAATTGAGTTATTAGTTATATCGTCCGCCCTCTCACCGCACTGCTGATCGAAATTATTCCTCCCAAAAAAGTATTTAATTCACAGAAACATATTGCTCTGATACCTGTGCCCGAGGCAGGCTGCCAGTTGTTTTTAAAGCTAGGTACAAATACTAAGGTAGGTCAAATAACATTTATTGGTCATGATCAAACAACTGCGCTAATATTTGTAATGACATGAGTTTCCGTCATCTTTTGTAATATGTAAATGGCAGTTGTGTACTCAAGTAGGTAGGTACTGGATGGTAATGGTAAAGCTATAACCTTATTTATCGTACGTTTACAATGATGCTGTGGAAATATGTTTTTGATCATTTGAGTGTCTCGTCTCGTCGCGATTGACACGCAGCCGACGCCGCCGCCGGTCTTGCATAAAGGTAGGTAAGGTACCTTATCTACCTACCTAGTATCGCATGCGTAATTGTAAAGTGTCATACCTACCTACCTACTTGGATAGTACCAAGGTTTCCAAGTACATAACTAATTGGTTAGAGAAATACAATAACTTATGGAACAATGAAGCATAACTGCATATCACAAAACGCTGTTTTTTTATATAAACGTTGGTTTGACATTCAAAAATTTAAAATTGACTCCATTCGCGCCGCGGGCACAGATTAGGTCATAGATTTATACGTAAGATTTATATATTAGGTCCTTACATATGAAATTGGCGTTTTGTATGGGAGGAACAAAAAGTCGAATATTTTTTAATATAATATATTTAATTAATCAAAGTATGAACCATTATTTTCTATGCACTTTTGCCATCTTATAGGTAGTTCATTGATCCTTTTACTAAAAAAACCAGTCGGACGGGAATCAATAAAATCTTTGAAGGCGATTTAGACTGCCCCATCGGAGTTGAATTTTTTCCCTTGCAAGAAGTTATCCAAATTTCGAAAAAAATGCTAATCTGTTGGAGCAAGGTCCGGGGAGTACGGAGGATGTCTTAGACTTTCCAATTGAAGCTCTTCTAATTTAGTAGCCGTCTGTTGCGCAGTGTGTGGTCTAGCGTTGTCGTGAAGCAGCAGTGGCGTGGAGCGATTGACCAGCCTAGGTTGTTTAGCCGCTAGCTTTTCCATCATGGTTTGCAATTGCTGACAATAGACATCAGCCGTAATAGTCTGGCCAGATTTGAGAAAACTGTAATGAACAATACCGGCACTAGTCCACCAAACGCTTACAAGTAACTTTTTTGGGGTTAATTTTCGCTTGGGGCAGGATTTGGCTGGCTGGCCAGGATCCAACCATTGCGCTGAGCGCTTCCGATTATCGTAAAGAACCCATTTTTCATCACAGGTAATGATTCGGTTTAAAATACCTTCATTATTGTGCCGGTTTAGTAATGTAACGCAGCAGTCGACGCGCGTTTGCCGGTTTGCTTCAGTCAATTCGTGAGGTACCCACCTTTCAAGCTTTTTAATCTTCCCAATTTGCTTCAAGTGAATTAAAACAGTTTTATCACTAACACCGCAGCCTGCAGCTAACTCGGACGTGGTTTGCGATGGATCCGCTTCCACAATAGCCTTCAACTCTTCATTATCAACTTGAGTCTCAGGCCGTCCACGGGGCTTGTTCTGCAAGTCGAAATTTCCAGAACGAAAACGTTGGAACCAAAAACGAACTGTGTTTTCTTTTGCAACACGACCGCCATACACATCATTCACCCTTCGAGTTGTTTCCGCAGCACTAGTGCCACGGCGGAACTCGTACTCGTAAATAATGCGATATTTTAAGTTTTCCATTTTGTAAAATGAATGACGCAAACAGAAAAAAACAGAAGAAAAAAAACAAATGAATGACGATCATCGAAGCACAAATACACGAGTCTATAGCTGTACAAATTTGAATTTGGAATTCCTTACCAAAGAGGAGAAATTTGTGATTAAAGTGGCCTGTACGAAAAACGCCAATTTCATATGTAAGGCCCTAATATATGGATTAGGTAATGTTACTTCGTAACGCGGGGTCCGGAATTACCCCCCTATCAGTTTCGTACACATATTCTGTGGCACCTGTTACTAGTTTACTACATTTTTAATTAGGTACCTACCTAATTGACTAATTCTTCTTTGTAGTTGCTTACCTACTACACCAACAGAGTTTCCCTAAATAAACAGGAAATCTTATTTATTATCAAAATACCTAATAAAGTTTTATTATAATTTTATGTAGGTATGCTAGTCTTCCTGTACCTTCGTTTGCGAGCGATGGTATGCGTCATTTAAATAGTAGGTAGGTAGGTTAGATGATGTTCTCGTGTTGTTTTGAAGGCATTGTTCGTACAAGGTATCATGCTAGGAAAATAACTGACGGTTAAGTATTTTTCCCGTAAGTACTACCTACCTAATAGGCAACTCTTTAGTAGTTTTGATGTGCATCAATTTCTTATGCACGTAGGTACAGTCAACGATAAAAATCACTGTACCTACTGGGAGAATCGTCCAAAAACTTTTGTATAAAAAAATAATGCTTGCTGGCAACACACACAGCATTATCTAAATATCTCAAATGTCAAGTGATTACGAGACGTTTACGCATTTTTGAGAATTGGTGATGATCAGCTGGGTACACAGGGTGCTACAAAAACAAGAAACATTTTTTAACTCCTTTTTTATACGTGTTTTTCATTGGGTTATCTGTTTTAGTGGAAGCGAACCAAAATCTTCTCTAAAATTGAATTTTAAACTACTTATCGGAAAATGGATTGGTGTAATGTGTGAACTATTCCCTCAAAGCTTATATAAGTACATACCTACCTAAGGTACATTTGGTACCTAGGTACCTATCTATGGCAATTGCTGCCAATTTATCATTGGATTTTAAATTAAAATTAAATATATTTTAAAATTAAGTAAAAGTTGGAAGTAAGGTACCTATTGCAAAACCAGTTCACCCCTTCTACAACATAATAATTGGTGCTAATAATCACTTTACACGATCGACGAAACACTAATCGATTTCAAAATTCGAACAGCGTATACCAGTCGATACCGGAACTCTAGCGCAAGAAGTTAGAACCTCGAGTCATCGCAAGAGGGAGCTAGGTCACTTTCTCCACACAACCTTGATTTCTTTGCCGTGCGTTAACACCGACGCTGACATTTCTTCCAAATAAACTTTTACTTTTTCCCGTACGAATGCAACTTACATAATTTAACTCCCTATATTTCATTTCATAACGCACCGAGCGTCTTATATAAATTTTTACCGCGGAAATATTGCGTAATCTCGATTTAAATAAAGGAAACTCACCTAAAAAATATATCCGAAAAAAATGACGTCACAAAACACACACAATTATTTTTTAATGTCACTGGCACATTGGAGCGCTCCGTCAAGCTACAAGACCACAGTACGAAAAAAAAATTAAAAAAGGTTTTATTTATATTTTTAAGGGATTTCATGCGATTCACCACGTTGCGTACGGGCAGTGGCTAAGCCGGTAGTGGTACGCGATTTCTTGTTTACTACATATCCCAAGAAACACGTTTGTGTTTACCCGCCAGGTTATGAAAGCTGCGTCGATGTAGTATTTCCGCATTGCGATGGCACCTCCCCAAATGGATGGGTTTATATCGAAGTAAACCAACTGCATTTTAGTGATGCATGCTATGCCAGTCTTGTTTAGGGAGGCTTTGGTCTAAACAACAGGAAAACTTGTTTCTGGACTCGAGAGAAAGCTGATTTGTTTTGGTCAGTTTTAAGCTATCATCTAGCTATTGTTCTTGTGTATAAATTTAAACAAATTAAACAGTGGAAAATCTTTACCACTTAATTCCTCATAATTAGAGAAAATATAAATTAAATCACTCGAACTCTTTTACAAATTATTAGATAAAATCATCTAACATTTATAATATTTAATAGGTAATTCATAACCTCGAATCTATTTCATATTAATAATAAACTGAAAATGTTTGTCTTTTTTTTTATAATTTTTTATTAAATTGAATGGAATATAATATTTATGTATACCGTATACCTTGCTGTGTCATCTACAGCGACCCCAAATTATTAAGTTCAGTCCGTCGTCGTCGCGTCGCATTGTAAGCGGTATTAGACGCCACAAAATATGTGTCGGAAAGGGGTACCTAATTTCGATTTTGGTTCTGCCACAGATAAGCTAAAACTTTTGACCCCCCGGGGCTGACCTTTGGTAGGTCAACGTTTGTTCCGTTGGATCAATCAGTGAGAATGATATTGTATTACCTATAGGTACCTAATATTATTTACAATAGATTTTGCCCGCGGCTACGTACACGTTGTTTCTATGTAAACGCTCATAAGTTATTTTGATCCCATGGGAACTGATTTATGGGATAAAAAGTAGCCTAGGTACGTTTTATTCCAGGGTCTATAACTACGTACCTGTATGCGTAATTTCAGCTCAATCCGTTCAGTAGTTTTGGCGTAAAGAGGTTAACAAACATCTGATGAACATCCAAATTTTCGCATTGATAATATTTTAGTGTGATAGATTTTGCCCGCGTCTTTGTTGCAGGCATTACGCGATAACGAGCGGCGGTATAATTATATTATTCTAGGCCCATTAAAATAAGTACTTACTTACAACATTTACATATTTTGCTTATTTACAAGAAAACTACACAAGTTATGAAGACACTGTAGGTACCTATATGGAACCAAAGAATTATTAATTAATAACCTACGAATCAAATCAGAAATATTTTTTCTAGACTGCGGGGTTCCTGAGATCTCGATCAAATTATGTGCGAAGAAAAAAAAAATACCTATGTAAGTAATTCTAGTTTTTTCCCGCGAAGATCCCGTGAGTACTGAAATCTAGGCCTAGTTTGACAAACCCTGAATTTACTCCTTTTGTTTTAGTTATTTGTTTTATTTAAACAGGTACCTATAAGTCTAATTTAATCTTGTGTATTTTTTAAATTAAGGCAATGAATGATTTTCTAATTTCTATTCTATTCGATTTTATGTTGTCCTCCTAAATAAACAGATTTACTCAGTACCTACCCCGAAGTTACTCCTTTTGTCTTATTTATTTGTTTTATTTAAATAGGTAATAAATACCTATAAAGTTATAGCTTGTGTATTTTTTAATTAAGGCAATAAATGATTTTCTCTTCTATTTTATGTTGTCCTAAATAAATAGATAGTACCTACGTTAGCATAGTAGGTATCTCTTGTGATGTTGTAGTCTTGTTAGCGTTGCATCACAACATTAGCGTTGAGGTGCTGCAACGGCCACTGTCGCAACTAACTTGCGAGTAAACAAACATAATGCAACATCAAAGACTGGACCTGTCATAATAATCGCAAACTCATTTAGAATAAAATACCTATTTTAAATTTAGAGCAAAATTTTCATTTATTATTTACTAGCGGCTGCCCGCGATTTCGCACGCGCTTTTTAAAGTAGCCTATGTTCGTCCTCGTGCGGGATACAATTTACCTTACCGCCAAACATTGAGTGAGATCCGTTCAGCGTCAAAAGTTAACAGACAGACGGAGTTACTTTTGAATTTAAAGTATTACGTCCATAAAGATTATAAATCCATACCTTGTTGGTATGGATTTATTATTGCGTAGGTGAAAGGAAAAAGGTTTGAAAACAAAACTATTTTATCTGAATAATAATTTTGTATTTGCTTTGTTTGACTATGTTTACTGTAAACGTTAATCCAAATTCAATTTATCCTTATAAATATTTTTTTACATTTGTTAGGTATGGCTTTTTTCAGGTATCTTTCGTAGCACCTTGTATAATGCGCATGTACTTAAAATAATTGCGAGTCTAAGAAATTGTTTGAAAACTTCAGCAATTTTTTTATATATTCCCAACCACCCCATTTACTTCCCCATCAATGGGGTGGGTGGGAAACAAATCCCATCCACCCCATTACTCAAGTCAATAGGGTGGAGGGAGTTTTCACCCCATTGACTTGATTAAACTAAACTAAACCACCCCACTGACTTTTTAATTATAGAAATATTAAATCTCACTATTTACTATTCACAAAATTTAGTATAAGTAGGAATAGACGGAAATAAAAAAGCCAACTCATTTGAGCAAACCAAGTTCTGGTTTATGGTCAATAACATTTTTCGTAAAATAATCAAATATGTAAAATCAAATGATAATCTTAAAAAAACAGTGAGTAATCTGAAATCCCGATCATCCGCTTCACTCAGCTTTATGCAAGTGTTTATGGCACTGTCCCTTTCTTCGTTTTAATCTTACTCAAAACAGGTAAATTAAATATGTCTAGGTAGGTTTGCGACTTCTGTAATTGTCCCGCTCATAAATCTGTCTTACTCAGCTACGTGCGAGTGTGTATAGTGCCGTCCTTGTCGTGTTTTCCCGTCGCTCCATTGTTCTTTGGTTAAATTTATAGAAAATATTAAATCTCACTATTCAAAGACTTTACTATTGACATAATTGAGTAAAATAGGAACAGTCGTTTATAAAAAAGTCAACTTATTCGAGCAAATCCAGTTCTGGTTTATTGTCAATATTTTTTTTTATAATAAATCACTACGGAAAGTAAATCAAATAATAAATCGTAAGAAAAACAGTGAGTAATCACAGCTTCATAGTCAATTAGTTTTCTAATAAATAATATCTTAAGTACAGTATTGAAATACTTTTTATCACAGGGTAATCATCATATTTTACAATAATTATCTTTATAAATCTAAGGCCTTTAGATATTATTTGTTTGAAAAATAATTGTAAAATATGATGTTAGTAATTATAATCACACTACATTTTACAATTACTTTTATAGTAAAAAGATAATTATTGTGAAAATGTGATGATTACTCTGTGATAAAAAGTATTTGAATATTTAGACATATTTAATTTACCTGTTTTGAGTAATATTAACCCGAAGAAAGAGACAGTGCCATAAACACTCGCACATACCTGAGTGAAGCGGATGATCGGGATTTCAGATTACTCACTGTTTTTTAAGATTATCATTTGATTTTATATATTTGATTATTTTACGAAAAATGTTATTGACCATAAACCAGAACTTGATTTGCTCAAATGAGTTTTTATTTCTGTCTATTCCTACTTATACTAAATTATGTGAATAGAAAATAGTGAGATTTAATATTTCTATAATTAAAAAGTCAGTGGGGTGGTTTAGTTTAGTTTAATCAAGTCAATGGGGTGAAAACTCCCATCCTCCCCATTGACTTGAGTAATGGGGTGGATGGGATTTATTTTTCCAGCCATCCCATTGATGGGGAAGTCAATAATGGGGTGGTTGGGAATATATCATTTTTTTAACGAATCTATAAACGAATTATGGTGTACGTAGTAGGTACCTATCTACCGACTTACAAAAGGCCATTTTGAAGACAATGCAGAGTCTTCGCTCTGCATTTGGTGGTTGGGAATATATAATTTTTTTTAACGAATCTATAGGTAAACGAATTATGGTGTACGTAGTACCTATCTACCGACTTACAAAAGGCCTTTTGTATCGGAAAAAAAAACGCCAAGTAATAGCTACCGAAGTAAGTAATTATATTACTAATAAGCTTTGTCGTGCTAAGGTACGGTTTCAGGCAATTAAAATTTAATTATAAGACTGATAGTACTGTACTTAAGCAGTAGCAGGCCTCTAACTAACCTAAAACTAGGTAATCTTATGACTCTAGCACTAGAAAATAAGTGTTGGGGTCATGTGGGGTAAGAGGAACATACTTCATTAAAAAAAATTGAGTAGCGATGACGTGTAAAAAATCGTCTAACTGCTTGTACATAGTTTACTCTTTAGACATTAATGTTAACCAGATTAATTTACTTTGGCTACGTGAAACGAAACTCTAGTTATTAATGAAAACGCTCAGTTCTACGGTGACTGTCCCTCTTACACCGAAAATGGGGTAAGAGAAACAAACTGCATAATTTGTCTACACCCACTAATAAAAAAACCAATCCTAATAAATCTAATAATATTTAAACCACGAAAGTTTGTGCCGCCCCCCGTTGTGAAGATGTTTCACCGAAGACAATGCCAAGACTTCTGAATGGATCGGTCTGATAAAATTTTGCACAAGTACTAACATGATGATGTTGATGATGAGTGGGTACACTTGCCAGCAAAAACACACTCGTTATTAAAGAGTTTTTATTGATTATGAATGTACCTAAGCGGGTTAACTACGAACCTAGTTTGTGTTGGATGAACACCAGAGTTTTTATTGCTTGAACACTCGCAAACAACAAGAATAAAATTTAAAAATTTAAAAATCCCCGACAGATTTTCATGAAACATGGCTAAGAACACTCGGGATAAAATTATCTATGACACAAAAAAATCTAAACAAAAAATCTAAACTAAAATCGGTTCATCCGTTTGGGAGCTACGATACCACAGACAGATACAGAGACAGACACTCTTTTAGCGTCAGGGGTTAAAAATCACTGCCAACTCGTGGTTTTCATATTTTTACTTTTATCGTTAATTCAACAATTTTATAGGAGTTCTGTTCTGTATAAAATAAATTAGGTAAGTCTAAACTGGGGGTTTGAAATAAAATTAAAAAGCTCTCTATTAGCTACCTATCCTACCTGTGTAAATACAGTAATTATTTATTACCTATATATTATAATATGAATTTGCTTAACATATACCTACCTACCATCAGGCAATGTAGCAAAATAATTTAATAATAGGTATTGGGATTTGAAAAATTGACCGCGGTCGTTACCTACCATCATCGGTGAACATATTTATCTTCCCACCTAGAGCGAGTACGTTAGTATTATTTTAAACTAGCTTCTGTTCTGCCCGCGGCTTGCACGCGTTTTTGGAATAAAAAGAAGCCTTTAAGTTTTTCCATGTCCAGTCCAGATCATCATGTTAGTACTTGTGCAAAATTTTATCAGACCGATCCATTCAGAAGTCTTGGCATTGTCTTCGGTGAAACATCTTCACAACGGGGGGCGACACAAACTTTCGTGGTTTAAATATTATTAGGATTGGTTTTTTTATTAGTGGGTGGTAGTGTGACTTCGGAAGAAGGGCGATTTTCTTCGTCCGCGATAAGACAAGTCAATTAATGGTCAAGAATGTCAATGTCACCGTCATTTCAATAACAATTACAATTTAATTTGAGGTTATGTTTTGATCCATTCCTGATCTTCGTAATTTTATTGAAATTCATCTGAAAAAACTATTCGCGTAATACTTACAGCGCCTAGAAATAACACCATGACGCTGCTAAAAACACTTATTGTACGACACATACGTAAGTTCACCTCACACAGCCAGTAACATCTAAAATCACTTACAGTTTCCTGATCAATTTTTTTCTTTACAGTGGTCCCAGCATATCGTTCTACTGTGTCACCTCTACGCCTCGCCAGCACAACTACAGTATCAGATAAAACCGACGAACCTGTGGAAATCGAAAACCCATTTCAAAAGGAGAAAAAGGAATGCATTCTTTGCAAATTAAAGATCACTCCAGATTATAAAAACTATAGACTCCTCTCCCAGTTTCAAAGCCCTTACACAGGGAGGATCTACGGACGCCATATCACAGGACTGTGTAAAAGTAAACAAGAACTAGTGGAGACTGAAATCACAAAGGCACAAAATTGCGCCTACATGCCATATTACTACAAAGACAAGGTTTTCCTGAAGGATCCTAGGTTGTTTGATCCAGAGAATCCTATTAGATCGCATAGGTTTTAGTTTTCTTGTGCAGTGTAATACATAGTAGATTGTTAATTGTTGTAATAAATGTTTGAATACTTCACTCTTATTATTTATTCCCTGATAGTACCTTTCCAACCAGTCATTTGTAGCTTTTGTCCAAGACATCAATGTAGCACAAAAATGCAATCCTATGATCATCAGTAAGATCTTATGGTTCAAAAGAGATTAAGCATAAGCATTAGTTCCTCTCAAAAGCAACTGATTCTCCATCTTACCGTGTAAATAATGCAATGATTCATAAAATTAAAGGTCATCATAATAACAACAAACTTTAATAAAATCAATCTTTTATATGCGACAGAATAATGTTCTCGTCTTCGGGAGTAACAAAACAGTCATTATCTGAATTGTATCCGACCAGGCTCGCAGGGATCTTCAATGACTGCAGGATTTGTGAATACTCCATATGCTGATCGGGACATTTGTTCTTCATTAGGTCCATCAATTCCATTAAAGCATCCTGACATCCTTTTTGCCATTTCTTTATTAGTTCTCGCAGCTCTTTTGTATCTGTCATGGATTTTGCTAGAAGCATTTTCTTTTTCATTTCTATTCTAGCTTTCAGATCTTCAATGTCATTTTGTGTTATGGAGCCAGTGGACTTTGCTTTCAATGGTTTTACAACTTTGTCGTAAGTTTTTCTTATTATTATAGTTTTCTTCTTTTCAAAAAAGTCATCATCATCTTCTATTGAACTTTGAGAAGTTGCAGTTACTTGGGCTTTATGAGGTTTTTTAATTTCTTTAGCTTTAGAAGTACTTTTAGGTACTTCTACTTTACAAGTAGATTTTTCTTTCAGAGATGTTTTGGATTTGGTTTTCTTCAGTTTTGGCTGGCTTGCAAAATCATCATCTATTTTTGAATTATCATCACATTTTATTTCTGGTTTAGTGAGGTTGTTCAACGGAACATCATCAGAATCAGAATCATTGAATAGAGCCTGAGAAACAGGATTAACTTTGTCATCAGTTTTTTCTTTTATTTCATTTCCTTGCAATGGCTTTTTGAATATTTTTTTCTGTATTACTACAATACATTCTTTAGTGAGATTGTTTGGGCTCTTCTTGTTTTTGTTTAGTGCATTGTCATTTTTAGTATTTTTATCATTAAGATCTGTGTTTATCTTCATTGTTGTTGTTTCAGTTTGCATTTTATTGCTATTTTCAACATTTTCCATTTCAACAATTCTGATTATAGAGTCTGTGGGACATATTATACTGTTGGTGTTGATATCCATAGGACTGGAATTGCTCTTAGGTGATACTATCTTAGTTCTATTATTGAACTTTAAATGAATGGGCATATTGACAGATTCAAGAGGAGTTTCTTTCGTGTCAGTGTCCTTCCCACCAGCTTTAGTTCCTATTTCTTTATTGGCTTCATTGGCAGATACTTTTAAGCTACTCTTACTCTTGGATCTAAGGCGAAGAGTAGCCACTATCTTCGGGCTTTCAACAATTTCAACTTTAGATACGCTTTCTTCAACTTTGCCAGATGGTATTGGAGATTCAAGCTCAGGCTGAGAACAGTCATCCTCAGTCTTAGTGATCGAATTCAGTAATGTTTTGGATTTCTTACGGCGAGAGAACTCTACCTTTCTTACAGGAGTTCCAACATTTTCTTCCTCTTGATGGTCGTTTTCACACTTTTGAGGTGTATCTTCTAGAATTTCCTTCCGTTTTCTCGTTTCATTTGCCTGCTCTACTTGGGAACTAGCTAGTGGAGAGTTGAAGGGAGAAGCGACAATTTTCCTCCAGTTTCGAGACAGGCCCACTCTTCTACAAGGAGTAAGCAAAGATTTGCTGATACCTCCTGGCGTTTTTGGAGTTTCCGCCTTAGATTTGAGCGAAGCAGTGTTTTTCATGTTTCATGCAATTAAAATTGAATTGAAATCATGACACGAACAAAACCATTTGACTTTTTTTTTGAGAATGTTTTCAAAACAAACAGCTGTGATTTGCCGCGCAATTGCGTCTTCTTCTTCTTAAATTTTTGGTCGCTTCGCCAGTGTTAAGGCACAGAAGATAAACTGTGATTCTATGTCATGCAAATAATTAACTTATGTCTATGGGCTTTAATTAGTAAATTCATTAATTATCATAAAACTTACGATCGTTCAGCCAAGGGCGGATGAATTCGTCAAACTACGATAGTTTTTATAGTAAAAAAAAGTGAATAAAATAATTAATGTTGTTAAAAAGAAAACGTGGAAGGATTTGGGGTCGGAAGATGCCTTTGCCCAGTAGTGGGACGAATTTTGCGGACGAAAAAAACTTTCCTACTTATTTAAATTCGTAAATTATTTCCTTTAGACCTTACTGGACACTGAAACATGTCAGATATTTCAAATGATTTGTGTTAAAGTGGGAAATAAAGTGGTCACTTCGAGTTTTAATAGGAGTTTTATTCAAAATTATTCTTACTAAACTACAAAATGTAGTTTTCTCTTTTGTTTTATTGCGAAACGATTAATTACTTCTTCCACCTCGATAGGTATTGTTTTGTGCACATGGATCATGAAAGCGCTAGCCCAGCTATGCGGTCTTCTGCCATAGAAGCTCTTGGCCATGTTATTAGCCTACCAGGGGTAGAAAACGACCATTTTGCCGTCGCTACACTAACTGGTAGAGTTGCAAGAATTCACAAATAGTTTCTTATAGGATACATTTCCTTAGCACATTTTCTACTAAATCCGAAATCAACTGTGGAATATTATACGCTGCCATTTTACCTTCCACACCCGATATTCGTTTATAACGACGAAGTTGGAGTATTGTCTAATAACAATTTGTATTTGTTAGCGAGTTCTTTAACAGTTTCAATACCTTAATCTCCATTAGTACCTACAAGTGTTATGGTATTTTCCGAAGCAAAACTCCTAAAGTTTTCATGAAAACGTTCTTAAAAAAATTACAGAACCTAAGATATTTTTGCCGAAAGTGTAGTGATTGATATACCAGTAGAGCAAGTTTTATCGGAGTTCTAATAGCATTCATTGAGTTTAAGACAAACAAAGGTTTGTTCTTATGAATATGATACTTTTTAATAGCAGAACTTTCGAAATGTGGTTTTGAAAAATGAAGAAATCTGAGATTTGTGCGTTGAATTTGTATTGACACAAACACCTGTTAAGCAATTTTGGTAAGATTTCTCTTAGCGTGCTTTGAGTTGTAGAGAAATAAAGGTTTATTCTTTTGATTTGGATACATTTCAGAAGCAAAACTCTCGATTTTTTTATGAAAATAATCAATCAATTCATTAAAAAATTACAAAATAAATTGCTAACTAAAAAGACTTTAGTCAGACAAAATTCATGCATTTTTGTCATATTTTCGATTATGTTGAAACCACAGATCACTATATATGTACCTACGAAGTCGTAGCCTCCCCGTGCATGGTTTACAATTTGGCCCTGTAGTAGGTCTTAACGGTTAAGTTGCAAAATCAAGTGTAACATTCATAGAAAAATAAATAAAATTTTACAATAAAAATCATCAAATTCCGGAATTTTAATTTTGGATCACATTTTTTCAAAAACTATGAAAGCTAGGCTGGTGGCAGTTTTACTCTTCTCGCATTAGTAATAATATTTCTCTATTCGATCATTTAATAAAATTAGGCTGTCCCAAAATGAGGGCAAAAAAAACACTGTGCGCCGATGTCCCATATGTGACGCCGTCATAGATGATGTCATTACATAGGGACGCCATTTTGCGATATCACTTTGACAAAAAGTTGAAGTTGAACTTGACTTCAAAATGCCTAAACAATAAAAAAAAAAAGCTATGCTTAGGGGTACCCTATCTTCTTTTTCTTCTTTTGTATTTGGCATGCATCTTGTTTGGGTACCCTATTTTGTCTGTTGTTGACTGACGTTAAGAATTTTATAAACACTCGACGCGCCTCGTGATCGTGAGCGCGTTCCAGACCGTTCCGAATTATTGATAGAAAACAAATTCGGAACGCAAAATATTTAGTGATTGCTATCAGCGCTTCGTAATTCGGAATGCACCCTTGTTTTGATTTACGATTATCATTCATTTCATTCATTCTGATTTTCGTTCATTCAGATTTTCGTTCATTCGAAAATCTTCCTCCAGTGTCGTGGAATTTTCGAATCGTTTGGTAAATAATTTTGCGAAACTACGAGCGTATCTCATCAAATCGAGTGCACCGAATCGACGCCGAACCCGGGGCTTGTAATACGTGTTAGAAAATTTACTTCGTTTTGGTAAACAAAAACATTACATAATGCCGCTCCTCAGGCTGACGACAGGAAGTTTCGGGCAGCTGCGCACTTTCGCGACGTCCGCGGCGCTCGGGAAGAGAGTCAAGACGTTCGCCGTGTACCGCTGGAACCCCGACGAGCCGGACAAGAAGCCCTATCTCCAGAACTTCGACATAGATCTCGACGACTGCGCGCCGATGGTTCTTGACGCTCTCCTAAAGATCAAGAACGAGGTAGATCCCACCCTGACCTTCCGGCGCTCGTGCCGCGAGGGGGTCTGCGGCTCCTGCGCCATGAACATCGACGGGACCAACACGTTGGCCTGCATCAGCCACATCGACCAGAATGTGTCCAAACCGACCAAGATCTATCCTCTCCCGCATATGTACGTAGTGAAGGATCTCGTGCCGGATCTCACGAACTTCTACAAACAGTACCGCTCCATTCAGCCGTGGCTTCAGCGCAACAAGGAGGCCGAGAAGGGAAAAGAGACCCAGCTATTGCAAGATGTCCAGGACCGAGCTAAGCTTGATGGTCTGTATGAGTGTGTGCTTTGCGCTTGCTGCTCTACCAGCTGTCCATCGTACTGGTGGAACGGAGACAAGTACCTCGGGCCAGCAGTGCTCATGCAAGCCTACCGCTGGATAATCGACTCCCGTGACGATGCCACGGAGGAGCGCTTGTCAAAACTCAAGGATACATACTCCGTTTACCGTTGCCACACCATCATGAACTGCACGAGGACCTGTCCTAAGGGCCTGAACCCTGGCCGTGCCATCGCTCAAATCAAAACTCTCCTGTCAGGTATTGTTAAGAAACAGCCACCTATTATGGATCCGGCAGGACTCGACAAGAAAGCAGCAAGCAATTGAAAATATATTACTGAATTGATTAGTCTCATGTGACACAAAACAAAAACCAAGGACAGAAAGAATACCCTAAATATTTTCTTATAGTGTTTTACTTTGTAGTGCCAATAATATATATAATGTATATGTATAGTGACATCATCTTTTAAAACAAAAATACCCTTTATAAACTTTACATTATAGAAAAATAATACAGTAATGATTCAACTTTGTGTCACACTAAATGAGACATGGGTTAGTTAATATATCTTTTTAAGCAAAATGGTATCTATTAACTAAACAGCTGTGACCTCGTACTTAAGATTGAGACAAAATATATCTCACAATAAGGATCTTTCGTTTTGAAAACAATATCTGTAGTGAAAACTTTTCTGTAGAGCTAAGTAGATGAATACTGTTTTAATAATATTTTATGTTATTTATTTGCCAATCATGTTAAAAAATATTAGTAGAAGGCTTAGGCTTAAATGGTTACCAAAATTATTGATATTTGATGATGTACATACTCTTTTGATTATACAAGTATGAAATTATTCCATTTTAAACTTCTTTTAGATAACAGGTTTTAAGATAAACTACCAAGTGCTTCAAATTCAAACTGGTTAATACTAATAGCTTAGTCAATTTATAACAAGATATAAAAAAGTATTATTTTTTTTTATAAGTTTTCTCATGTCATTTAAATTATTGTATTTATTTTCATTCATTTTTGACATAATTTTGATTTGTATAGCATGTACAGTTGTTAAATAAAGATGAATTACTTGATAACAGAATTTTATTCAGGACCAGCTGCTTCCCGCGGCGTTCCTTTAGAATATAATAGATTTTAATATTAAATGTAAAAAGTTACAACAAAATCATAACTGTACTTATTCCTTCACTCTACCTATAGTCAAGATTACTAAAGAGATTAGAACCACTCCGTAGAACATTCCATAGGCGAATGCTACACGCTCGATATGTATCGACGATACTATCGTGGATTTTTGTATTTCTAGAAATCTAGCGATCCGTATCACAATACGTGATACGCTATACTACACAACACACTCGATAAATATCGTGATCCTGGATTTAGATCCAAATATCGCAATACATATCGAGCGTGTAGCATTCGCCATAGATGTACTCTTGCTGTATTTTTAGGCATAGGCACCTCTGTGTAATAGGTACCTATTTTTACGCGAGTTGTAATTGTAACCTACTTACTACCCAGGCTAAACAAAAATCTCCATGACAACATTGATTAACCACGCAATGCCTAGCAACGCTATCAAATTAATTTCTTATCACTTCCAACGAAAATTTTGCGCTTCAATTATATCTCTTCTTGAGTGGAATTTTACCTAAAAGTTTACAAACCCAATCAGCAACATTTACAACTACCAGACTGAACAATGGCCTGCAATGAAAATGTCATCAAAAACATGGCGAATGAGATCACCAGGAACTGCCAAGCGGCGAACATAGCCGTGGATACAGAGTTCGTGGTTTATATCATCGACCTGCTGCTTCTGAACCCGAAATATGGGAAACTTTTTTCGAAGACCATCAATAGGAATAATCTGCAGTACTTTGTTGAAGAATGTGTCAATATATTTGTGGGTGAGTACCCATCTATCTTATTTATTACTAAGCCTGCCTGTACCTAACTAGCTTCCGCTCGCGGCTTCGCACGTTCTTATCGGGGATAAGAAGTGTCCCATTTCCGGCCCCGGGATACCTTCTACATCCCTGGCAAATGTCATTAAGATCCGTTCAGGTTCAGTTGTTAAGGCCTGAAAAGAAAAGGAAACCACATTGTTTTTCCAACTGTGGGGTTGTAGGTACCGACATTACGCACAATAGGTAATCCAAAAACTAGGCTTAGAACAATGACTTAGGCTAATAAGGTTCGTAGTTAACCCGCTACATCCGTAATGAACGACTTAGGCCCCTATTTTACTATAAAAACTTTCGTAGTTTGACGAATTCATTATGAATGTAAGCGGGTTAACGCATTCACTGCCCAGCCTCGGCGGTGCGATCCGCAGGGGCTCACCGCCGCGACACGGGGAGGCAGACTGGCATCTGCGTCTTGGGCCATGAATGTGTTAGCTACGAACCTAGTTTGTGTTGAAAGAACACCAACGTTTCATCCCTTAACGAGGGACTTCATCAGGGTGAGTGCGGTTCGCGTCGCGCCTTTACCAAGGAACATTACACTGACTTAGGCCCCTATTAAGTTGCCTTTGTGAAATAATGTAAGCCTAACCTACCTAAGATCCTAGGTTGGTTTGGTTCCTTTTTGTTCCTTGTAACGACGTAATACACCGGAGTGTGTGAAGATCCGCCTGAGACGGAGAACGTTGCGGGTTCGATTTCCATCGCGGGATAAATCCTTAAAAATGCTGCAAAAGAGTTTCAACACTCTGCTTATTTCGGGGCTATACAGGGTGTAACAAAAAGCAAAGACCCAACTTTAAGTGGGTGTTCAGCTTCGATCACAGAACACGCAAAAATTATAAAAAAAATACAGATATTATTTTTCGAAAAAATTAATATAAACGTTATTATCACTACATTACACACGGCAATGAACCTAATACATTTTAACCACGGTGGGATGTCTTTGCATAGAACCTAGCTGCACAGCCTATCTATATGCATACAGTCGTTTTGACAGGACAATCGTGCGGGGCCCAAGGAACGGGTCGGGGGGAGGGACGCTCCCGAGTAACTAAAGCGGTCATGTATTCTACTCGGGAGCGTCCCTCCCCGTCCCGTCCCTTGCCCCCCGTTCGATTTCTCTGTCAAAACCACGTCAAAATGCCTTCGTCGAACGACTGTGTCCCTAAAGGTAGGCTGTGGTTGTAAGTACCTAAGTAAGATACCTACCGCATCTCAGGCACGTCGCCCACTCCGATGATGTCGCGGCTCGATGACAAGAAGCCCATGCATCATTAATTGCTTTGTCTGGTTGGTAGTCATTTTAATTTTATATATTTTCTTGAAAAACTCAAAGTCGGGAATCATTACAAATACCTACATTTCTCGCTTATAAGATCGAGTCTGAACCACCCCTGAAAGTTTTGGTCCTGACTTTTTTAATCATGTGTTTTTCACCCTATGGGGATTATTTGATGATGATATGTTTTAAAATAATTCTCATTGGTGATCCTTCCTTCTTCCAGACAGCGGCACGTCTCTGAACACCTTGAAGATGCAGTTCCTCGTCCAGAGCAACTATAACAAGCTGGAAGTCCTTATCGTGAAGCATTTAACGTCCATTGGTATGCAATAAGTACTTTAAACAATGCTAAGTACCTAGATAATACATATATATATATAGTGCATTTAGTACTCGCTGAGCGACTTTAAACTGGTGGACCAGCCTTACCCTGATTGTCCACTTCTCAGCTCCGTGTAGGTCATGCATGACGGGTAGGAGTGTAGGACCGTCGTCGTACCAAATTTAGTTTGTTGCAAAAATGCAGGTTCGCGTTGAAGTCTTTTGTATGCGACGCGAGCCGAGCGTAGCAGTGTAGCTGGGGCTACGAAGGTCTACGATAAAATACGTTTTTCTTCGTGGAGAAGGAACGGAGACGGGTAGGCAATTGTGAGATAAGTATGTCAGAGGAAAAGGACAATCTCTACACCGATGTGTAGAGATTGTCCTTCTTAGACCCATTTCCATTTACCATTCATACTTTTCTACATCTCTACACCGATTTGTAGCGATTGTCCTTCCTCTAACATACTAACCATGTAATATATTATCCGTGATTTTCAACTATCTCTTTTTATTAGGAGAGAATATATACATATACAGGGCGTCCCACGGCCATACCACATGAAGGGAAATTACCTTAAATATTGTAGATAAAAAAAATTATTTAAAGAAGACTTCGATTTGATTTTCAAAACAATTGAAACTGCATTCAAAGATTTTTGATAATCGCCTATCTGAACTGGGAATCGAACCCGCCAAATTGTAAAAAAACACCCGTATTTTTTTGTACTTTCCCTCCATGTGGCATTGTCATGGCCATGGGACGCCCTATTTAACCCCCGACGCAAAACGAGAGGGGTGTTATAAGTTTAACGTGTCTGTCTGTGTATCTGTCTGTGGTATCGTAGCTCCTAAACGGATGAACCGATTTTCGTTTAGTTTTTGTGTCATAAATAATTTTATCCTGAGTGTTCTTGGCCATGTTTAATGAAAATCTATCGGGGGGTTTTTAAACTTTTTAATTTTGTTCTTGTTATGTATTGTCATTGATGTCTTCACGCGTAAATGTACTTTCGGCTAGTGTCGCGCAAATGTACCTATCAGCTAAATCAGGTCCTACTTACCACAAGTAACACAATATATCTCCATAAAATAGGTATACCTATTTTTAGGTATCTACTTGTGTGTGGCCTACATGTGGTATCTATCAATTTTTAGTGGGTATTTTTAGTCATTCATTACATTATGCTATCAAAATCACAAAAAAAATTCTTTAATGCGATTTCAGTCTGCTTTGCTAACACCCTAAAACATTATAAGTAACTAGCTTCTGGCCGCGGCTTCGCACGCATATTTTCGATATAATAAGTAGCCTATTAACTAAGTCAGACTATGTTCTAAGTGTACGCTAAATTTCATCTTGATCTGTTCAGTAGTTTTGGAGATCCTGGGTTACAAAAAATTCACATTTCACTAACTTTCAGCTTAATATTTAGTAGGATATAAGTTATAAGGACAGTAGCATTAATAGGATATTGTGGCAAAGAGTAAAGAGTTGTCGACCTCTTCTGTAGCGCGGCGGGCGAAATTCCGCCTGCGACGCTGGATGCGGGTTCGATTCCCGCCTCTGGATTTTTTTAATACAATTTGCAGATATTTGTTCTAGGTGTTCTGGGTGTTTTGTATGTATGTTAAAAATATCCACGCAGTGCATTGTTTATCAGTTAACTAATTCCCATAAATAAAACAAGCTCTGCTAAGCTTGGGGCTAGATAACGCTGCTGTGTGTTTCCCAGCATTATTTATTTAGAATAGAATAGAATAGAATAGAATTTTATTGCCTTAATTTAGAGATGCACAAAATAAAAATATACATACTACTTAATTAAAACTAATAAACTAAGACAATAGGAGTAAATTCAGCATTTAGCTGTAATGTGTGTGTAAAAAAAATAATATGCAAGCAGCGCCGATTTTCAATTTACTCCTCTCGGATAGCTGGTCACCGAGAGGTTAAAGTGATAGCGGGCTTATAACGATTATATACACAAAAAACTTGTTTTTTTTTATTGTATTTTATCTGACCACCTTACCTATGGTGTGTTTCTCGTAGAAACCTGCCTCCACCCGCTGGTGAGTGAGATCCTGGACGAGGACCCCGACCCGAATGAAGATATAGACTTGAGGAAGCTGTTCCGCAAGATATCCATCTACATCATACTAGCCAGCGGACTGGGGAACCCTGGTACAATTGTGGTATGACGTCATTTAGTACCTATCTATATACTTTTCAACCCCCGGCCACAGTACATATATTTATGTACTGTGCCCCGGAGCAAAAAGTGTTTAATAATGTAATTTAATAATGTTTAATAGTGTTTAATAAGTTTAACGTGTCTGTTTGTGTATCTGTCTGTGGTATCGTAGCTCCCAAACAGGTGAACCGATTTTCGTTTAGTTTTTTTGTGTGTCATAGATAATTTTGAGTGTTCTTAGCCATGTTTCAAGAAAATCTGTCGGGGAGTTTTTAAAAATTTTAGTTTTGTTGTAAGTAAAGAAAATGCCTGCGATAGGGAATTTCGCTCTTCCAAAACAAATTACTTTTGGTTGTAAATTACTTACCTAATGGATTTCCATACTTCACCTTTCACCAATGAACGAAGTGATTCCTAATGAAGGTTAAGATCATATAATTCATTAAGGTTTTTTGTAAATTGGCTGAAATAAGATGTCGGAAAAATAATAATTTATGGCGTAAGTTTCTATGCCAAGCGTACCTAAAGCTACCCGTGAGAAGCCGGGGCGTGTTGCTAGTTTATCACACTATCACATCACATCATCACATCACACTAATATTATAAATTCGAAAGTTTGGATGGATGGATGGATGTTTGTTACCTCTTCACGCCAAAACTACTGAACGGATCAGGCTGAAATTTTGCATACTGGTAAGTCTAACCCTGGAATCAAACATAGGCCACTTTTTATCCTGTAAATCAGTTCCCATGGAATAGAAATAATCTTAAAACGTTTCCATAGCGTGCGAAGCCGCGGGCAGAAGCTAGTTATAATATAGATTGTTAATTGTTAAGACATTAGTATTGATGTAAGCCGGTTAACTAAGAATCTTAATTTGTGTTGGCTGTGCACCAACAACGTTTCTTCATCCCTTTACTACGAATACGATACGAATCGACTTACGAAATTTTTTATAGTAAACTACTCTTGTCATGTAAATTGAACTATTGACCCGTTTTGTCATTTATTTTTCCGACGATTTATCAGTTTTACACCCAGCCGGGCGCGGGCCATCACGGGTTGTTCTACTCAATAAAAAACTTTTCTTATTTTTTACTATAAAAATTCTTATTTTTCTTATTTTGTTGCTTTCGGCACAGATATTATAATACTTACTAGTACTTTCGGTAACGAAAAGATCTTTCAGGGCAGGCCTATGTCCAGCAGTGGACGCCGGTTGAGATAACAATGATGAAGCCTTACTAAGATTTTTTTAAAAGGGATTTTTCATCGCCTTTCAGCGAGGTAATGCTGCAAGAATTATGGGCATCTTTGCACCGGGAATGGTCAGGGCAGGTTATATGACAAATTTTTAAGTTGTTTATTCAATACAAATAGCACTTTATGACATTTACAATAAAAGTTTTTAAAAATAAATTAAGTAACGTTTTTACTTCAGTGAGGTGACGCACTTCGCATCGAGTCTCTCCAAATGACCCACAGCATGTGCGTCACAAATCAAATCAAAAACTCTTTTTTTCCATAAATACAATAAATGTACACTTAGAAAAGGTCAAATTATAAAACTAAATACTGACACGGAAATAAAGTGATATTTTTGATTTCTGTCGCTTCGGTATGTAGACTAAAGTAAAGAAGCGACGAAGAAACCTTTAGCCTGTTAGTTGTTATTTTCGAGCTGGAGCAAAACTCGTCCCAAGCTTTTTTATCCTCTAGACTAGATAATCCGATATTTTGTAGTAAGCCTTTTTACAAAGATTATGTTTGACAATTTGTTTGAATTTATTTATTGATAATTTTCAACTCACTTGGAGTTTTGTTGTAGAAGCGTATACATTGCCCTTTAAAAGATGCATTTATCTTGTGTAGCCTAGTTGTGGGCACATTTCTAGTAAGTATTTATATTATGTAGGTATCTCGTTATTTTTAGGGAATAGATTGATATTTCTGTGAGTGTACAACAAGTTTTCATAAATATATTGGCATGGTAGGTACCTACTGTCATTATGTTTGTTTCACCGGCACTTAATGTGTTGATTACAGACCCTGAAGGAAGGCATGGCGGCACTAGAGAGCGTCTTCACCCTCCATGACCTGAAGGTGTTCCTGACGCTCCCCCGCCCTGAGAAGCTGGGGAAACTGCTCGAGCTGATGGAGGTGGCTTGCGGTGTGCGGCTCTTCAACAGGGACTGCAAGAAGGGTGGCGAGGGGATTCCGGACCGTACGTGTGTACCTTCTTAGTCCTATTTTACTACTGTACTGCATTTCGTTCGACTGCTGGGTAAAGTTCCCCCCAACCTTGACAGCTTCACTCGTTCCGTGTCCTCCTTCCTTAGCATTTTTGTGTGTAGGTTATGTAATATAATAATACTTTTTGACGTAGGCCTCCCCTAAAGATCGCCACATTGGGTGAACTGCTGTTTTCAGCTAGGTATGTTTAAGAAAATCGGAGTAACCGATCTCATGTTATGATGGAATTCATCAGCTCTGCTAGAGATCATGTATAAAACCGTTGCAAGTTTTAATTTTCTCGTAAAATTATCTTGTTTATCCACAGTGCCTTTTAACCTAGTCGACGCCAGCAAAGGCTGCCTGGGCCAGCTCTCCAACTCTCTGATCATGGTGATGCAGCGAGTGAACACTCTGAGTACAGCCGTGGAAGACTGCATGGCTATAGAAGAGGAGACGGGGAGCGTGGTGCTGAACCCCATCAGTGGACTGAACGAGTGAGTGAGTTAATGATTGCGGCGAGCGAAGCGAGCGGGGATCTTGGCGGTCGGACCCCTGATGGTCTATGAAATTCTAAATTGCATAATATGTAGGTAAGTTTAATGTAGGTAATTTAATTATCACTAGTAGTTCTACGAACAGTAGACCTCGCGAACACAAAATTTCAACAATTAATACTCACAGAATTGTGAATTTACTTATTACTTATGTTATTTAAAACGGAATATTTAGGTAGGTACCATGTTTTCTTGTAATTACGATTGATTTGATTTGATTTGATTTGAATCGTAGAGTACTGTACACAAAGTTTCGTACCGATCGGTTGTGAAATACGACCTTTAGAGGAGAACGGACATACTGACAGAAACGGTAATTTTGCTAGACTTGAAGCAGAGACTCTCGCTCACTTCGTTCGCTCGGCAATAAGGTCACGCATAACAATGTCATGCGTTACTTATTGACCTTGACCTTATTGACCTTGACTGACTTATTACCTATCAATGTTCTAAAGTACAATAATTTTGCAAGCAGAGAAACACCTAGTAGGTACCTACCTACGTAGCTTTGCGCACACTGTAAACCATTTGATTGAAATCCATGCACTGATCACGTAATAACAGAAGTCGGTCGAAAAATTTAGATAAGTACATTTTAATTTCAGGCAAAACTACAAAGAGCTATTCGACCTCCTAGCATTCTACCGGCAATACGAGGTGATCAACCGCAAGATCCTGACCGACGTGGAGCGGATGGTCTACTCCGGCAGCAACCAGGTGGAGAAGTTCAAGCAGGCGCTGGAGGAGTTACACGACGCTGTCAAGTACAAGGCGGCTGTGCCCGTTGCTACTGTGTTTGTAAGTTTTTTTTAAAGTAAAAATCGTTAAGACGTAGTGGGATCGGTTTTGCGAGACAAGGACGAGCGAATGTCGCCCGGGGAAGGCGAGAAAGGAAGGCGAGAGCCGCGGAATGGCCAGCCCGCGCGCAACTTCACTGGTAGTTTTTTAGAAATTTGTTTTTTAAAGTTATTGTTTTTATAGTGCGTAAGCCTCACACTCTGGCAAATTTCTAAGAAATTAAATAATATCGCAAAAATTTACGACTTCGGCGGGACTTGAAACGGAAGGATGCGGGTTCAAGTCCCGCCTAAGTCGTAAAATAATACTCTTTCGCAAAAAACAAAACCATAATCGTCAAAAGTACCTACTGATTAGGGAACATGTTGACGAAATTTATTGAAATATGATGAATAACTAGCAAATGAAACAGCTTTTTCCGTAGAAGCTATTTGTGCAAAAATGAAGATTTAGAGCTTTGCAATTATTTTGTTTAGAGTCAAGTTTTATCAATCGTGTTTCGACTCCCTTATCTTACTAACTAGAATCCTAAACTTTTGATGCTTATCAAAAATAAAAAAAACAATGTTTTTTTGCCTTAAAACTGATTTTCCGTATTTTCAAAACGTGGGTTTTGGGACTCACTTCACCTTTATTGGTAAAGAACATGGAAAGAAATAGTTTTGAAAAACGATGTCATCTGCAGAAGTTTAACGCCTACACTTGCAACTGTGTGTGTGATGTCTCGGGTCACTTCATGAATATATTGAGGAGTGAAATAGTTGCGAAATAATACAGAAATTTTATTTTTTTTATTTTCCTCACAAAAGGTGAAATCAAAACAAAATAAATTTCGTATGTCCATCATCAAACTAATAAAACATCGTACAACATCGGTGTCGTTTGCTAAAATCATTGCCCGTGCTATCTGCGCTCCGTGCATGCATTTACCGACCGCAATTAGACTCGCCAAGGGCCTGTCTGCGCGGAGGGGTGAGGAAGCTCCGTCAGGCGGGAGGCGAAGAGTGTCCATTCTATTCATTAGTATTATCATATTATATTCTCTGACACCAGTAGGTAAGTTCGTAGGTACGTCAGAGGACCCTGGCTGAATCTTGAACAATGTTGCTTGGCAGCATCAAAAGGTGGCAGAATATCTCTCATAGAATATCTCCCTCAACTCTTCCCGCGGGTGTCGTAAGAGGCGACCAAGGGATATCCACCGGGGGCGGGCAGCAGCGCCCCCTGCAGAACAATTCCACCACAGAACTGCGATCACAACCCGCATGCCCAGCGTGGGGGCTATCATTACCCCCATGAGATAAAAGCCCCATGAATACGGCGCTTATCAGGGGGAGGGCTGCGCCCAGCAGTGGGCCAATATAGGCTGTTGAGGTAAGGTGAGGAAAATATCTCTTAGATCCAATTTCACCGTTTGTTAAACTAAGTTCAGCTTGAACCGGATCAACTTGAGCTATGCGCTGAACTTTGTTCCATATGCTAAACTGAGTTTTTCTTAATTTGATCGCATTCAATAGCAACGGGGAAATCGGACCATAATCATTGACATACATTAATCTTAATAATATCTTTCAGCCGCTATTCGTAAAGGTATGGCGTATCTGGCGGACCATGCAGAACGTGATGTACCTGGTCTCCGTGGTTTCCAAGATGATAGGGGCGCTGTCGGCCATTTTGGACGTGGTGGGTGCACCCAAGGAGCTCATACAGACGGCGTTAAGGGGACGGAACGTGGCGTCTGACCAGGCTCATCCTGTAAGTCAACTCGTAATCGACACCGACTTAATTTTCCACAGTTGAAACCTAGGCTGCGTTCCGTTTTACGCTTAAAGCGCTCATGCGCGCATGAAGTCGTTCCTTTTCTACTTTTAACACGCTGCGAGACCGCTCAGGAACGCCCACTTCGCCCCACCCCGCGCACGCACGGGAGCGCATGAACTGTAGATGAAGTCATTTGGGGGCGAAATTTCAAAAGTGGACGTGTTGTTCGTTTGATTTTTTCTTATTTGGGACGCCATCGTTTAACAGCGTAAACTCGGCGAGTCAAATGCACCGGTCACCGCGGCTAAAACTGGAATAAACTCTGACATGATTTCGTGCTCAAATTTTTGGCGTTCCGTGTCAACGATCGCATCGTGGCACCAGCGCGCAGAGATGAAACGAAACGTACTCACGTGCACGCAAAGCTTGTGCAGTGCCTGTAGGCGTAGCGCTGGAATGGTTGTCTAGGGTAGAATAGAGAAGAATGATTTCGCATTGTCATACATTGCGTAAATAATTGAAGTTTAAGGAACGAGTTTCAAACATATTACGATTCGTAAATTTTCTCTATTCTACCCAAGACAACAATCCCCGTGCTAGGCCTACGGAGCGCTTTAAGCGTAAAACGGAACGCAGCCCTAACCTGGAGGGCGATTACGGTGTGGTAACATACGGCATTACGGCTCAAACGTTAGCAGTTGAAACGTTAGGGTGCGCGTTCACAGGCCGGCATCGGACATGAATATAGCTACTTACCTATTATAGTATTATAATATCTGTGCCTATGGCCAGGTAGTTCTGCAGCAGTCGGCGTAAGGGAAAATGCGCGCCTGCTAAGCCGCCGCGCTCGTGTTTTTTGTAGTTATTTCAACATGGTGATTAAGAAAATCATTTTATCAAGTCAAACTCTGCGAATTTGTTTAGAAATATTAAGTGTCCTTAGTTGAGTACAAAAAAATGTGATATCAGTAGTTCGCTAGTCATAGTAATGAAAAAACGTTAGAAAAAGGGCTAACTTTGGGATTATTCTCTATCGAGTGAAGTTCATTAGATCTTGTAACATAATGCGACTTTGACTAGACTAGATCCTTAGGTAATATACTTATATCTTTTCAGAATTTTAAACACTATTTTCTAAGTCTCAGATGGTTTTAAAAATCACAAAAATGCGGCCTCTGTTGGCACACCCAGCCTTAAGTACGTTTATTGAAAATGTTCGTTTGAATATTTAAACCTTCATGTACGTACTGTACCTACTTGCTCATGTTTAAAATTGTATATCTATGTAAATTGTACCTATGTATGTCTGTAGTACCAAATAATTTTGTTATCTGTCTATCACAGGATAGACTGCGACCAGGCCAGACGCCACCGCGTGCCTTGGGGCCGGCGTCTGCGCATATTGTCCAGATGAACAGCCCTTCTAAGGACGGCTTTCATGATACAGTAATTATGGTAAGCTCTATTGTGGTAGGTACAGTCACCGTCAAATTGATATGAGCGTCTAGAGTAGTCAAAATGATCTGAAAAACATAAAGGCAATTTGATATACACAGTTCGAATCACCATAATGTTGTAAGCACCCAAGGTGTTCAAAATATCTTACTACTCCTTGTTTCACATTTATATTATGAGCCGTCAGGGTGACTGACTGCTCATATCAATTTGACGCTGACTGTACCGTACCTAGTACCTACATTGTGGTCGCTGTGTATTATGTAAAAAGTATATATTTTTTGTAATTTAATAATTTGAAAGAATTAATTAGAAAATCATTAATTATCATAAATAAAATACACAAAATAAAATTAGACCTAACCCTATTGAATTTAAATATAAAAATTAAGCAAAATTACCACCCTTTCGTGTTACTTACCTCCATGATAAACTGTTTTTGCTTTCCGTTTGTTTACTAACTTTTTTGTATCTGTGTCCGAATTTCATTTCTATTATTTTCTATCCTGTGTGGATTGTCCAGTAATATTTATTTATTGATCAGTACCTAGGTTTCTGCGCCATGTGCCTGTGTGGCGGCGCCCTCATCCCAGGCAACGCGCGCCTGGGGTTTGTCTACTTTAACAAACGGCCGTACGCGTTCTGCAACGCTCGCATGGCCACCAGGTTCAGCCAGGATCCTACGAGGTGCGCCATGTTATTATTTTATTGCTTGTTAATTAACAATGTAAGCTAAGCGGGTTAACTACGGACCTAGTTTGTGTTGGAACTGTTGGAAGAATGTGTTGTGCTTAAGGACGCGGTACGGGCTCGAAGCGAACCGCACTCACCCTGATGAAGTCCCTCGCTAAGGGATGAAACGTTGGTGTTCTTCCAACACAATCTAGGTTCGTAGATAGCCCGCTTACATTAATAATGAATTCGTCAAACCACGAAATACGAACAATCGTTATTTAGGTTAATACATTTCCGAAAAAAACAACACCCACAACATTTTAAATTATTAAGGTAAAATTAATAACAAAAAGTAAAACTGTACCTACTCAGTTTCGGGTGATAAAAACGTTGCGGTATTGGCTCTTATTCTGTGACGTCACACTTCACATTTATTTTTCAACTCGAACCGCTTGTGTTTCTTCGTTGATTTTTCAATCAAAATAAAATAGATACAAATCACACTAATATTATAAATGCGAAAATTTGGATGTATGGATGTTTGTTACCTCTTCACGCCAAAACGACAGAAGCCATCTGCGTTAGAATTTGCACCACCCCAACTCTTCCCGCGGGTGTCGTAAGAGGCGACTCAGGGATATCCACCGGGGGCGGGCAGCAGTACCCCCTGCAGAACGTTTCTACCACCGAACTGCGATCCCCAATCCGCATGCCCAGCGTGAGGATTATGGGCTTTACGCCCACGGGATTAAAGCCAATAAGGCGCTTATCAGGGGAGGCCTGCGTCCAGCAGTGGACAAATATAGGCTGTTGAGGATGTGATACCATTTGGTTCCAGATACATAAACGAGATCTTGGAGTACGCTCGGAACAACCCACACCTGATCAATTTGCTGAACATCGTCGATGAGGTCTACCAGGTGAAGGATGTGGATACGCTGCTTGTGAAGCGTGTTGCTCCTAGTAAGTTACCTTTAAAGATGCGCGACTGTGAATGATTTCATTCGAACTATTCGACTTCACAAATCATTCGAACCATTCGAATGACTAGGGCAAATTAGTAACTAATTTGGTTAGTAATAGCGAGTGGCGTCGAATATAGAATTGATTTCGCGTTGACTCCCCGACTCGCCATTACTAATCAAATTAGTAACTAATTTGGTTAGGAATAGCGAGTGGCGTCGAATATAGAATTGATTTCGTGTTGACTCCCCGACTCGCCATTACTAATCAAATTAGATACTAATATGGTTAGTAGGTAATGGCAACTGCTCGAGTCAGGCAGTCGAATTCAATTCGTTATTCGACGCCTCGATCTATTCGTAGAGGCATTAGTAATTAATTACTAATTAGTAGTCGTCATTCGAGTTTGAACATTAGTATATTATTAATATTCAAGTCGAATGAGTATATTAGTAGTTGTAGATCACTCGACTAGCCAGATCTTTCGCAGTCGCGCATCTTTAGTTACCTTTGCCTTTGTGTTGTGTTACTAGTTACTACACACAACTAAACGCAAAGACACGTTATTTCCAATCTTTTGCAATATACCTACTATATTTAGTTGATATTCTTTTTACTTACCGATGATAAGTCAAGCCAATATCTTTTTTCTTCGCAGTTGATTCTGGCTTTAATTATTTATTTATTGATTTGTTCAGCGCACGTGTTCGACAAGGACGTACAAACGGAGGCACATCCTCATGAGCAGAACATGGAGAAGAACTACTCCTGGGACCTCTGGGAGTGGAAGCGCAGGGCCTGCCAATGGGTGAGTCTCCTCTTAGCACACCTACCTACCTACGTCACTGCGTTTGACATAATCACCACGGTAGGTGGATCAACCGAAACGATTGAGCCGTAATGGCAATAGAAATTTAGTCTGATCGCGGACCAGGAGGACGATTACGGTGTGGTAAGGCCCAGCATTACGATAACAAATAACTATTATTCCACATGTGAGCAAAACCCGATTTTGCTCACTGTTTTTGAGCAGCAAAGTCACCGTTTTCAAGCGAGAGTGGTGAAAAATATTTTTTCTGTTTGTGGTTTGAAAGAGGTACTATATAGCATTTTTTCCCTCCAAGGTTGTTGACCAAAATTAGTTTCTGACATTCGGCCTCTTTTGTAAACTACAAAATATTTTCTCGCTCTTCGTGGTGAAAAATTGTATGTTTAACTCGAGGGCAAATATTTTTCGTTTCGTGTCTTAATCCCTCACTACCTCAGCAGTCTACTTTAGATCCACTCGCTACGCTCGTGACTCTATTCTAGACTGCTTCGCTAGCTCGAGATTTAGGTAATATCGGCACGCTCAACAAAAACTCGTTTTGCCCACTAATTGAACAAATAACTATGTAACAAATAACTAACTTTTTCTGTGAAACCTTCACAGAAAAAAATTCAATTGCATTGTTCCGAATTCAAATAACTTTTTTCAACAAGTTGAATAATATTCTTTATTCCACATGTGAGTAAACCCGATTTTGCTCACTATTTTTGAGCAGCAAAGTCATAGTTTTCAAGCCAGAGTGGTGAAAATAGAATTTGCCTTACATGTTCTACCAGGGTAGGCCGATGTGGTCGCTAAACGACAAAGACCCTTTATTTGACAGAAAAAAAAAATGTACTAAAAATAAACAGAATTTTAACGTCTCTTCCAAGAACAAAGTCGGATTCTTCAACAGAAATAATACAAATTATAAGCAGGCGAAAGTTTTTGTGACTGAATCAATCGGGCTGAAATTTTGCACTGGTGAAGTTGTGTCTAGAATAGTATACTATTGTTTACTAAACCAAAAAACGCTTGCGAAGCCGCGGGCAGAAGCTAGTAGTAATATACATACATACTTAATTTCTGTAATTTCTACCTACATAATTGCTGTTTTAAAAAATCTTTCCTTTAAGGCCCGTAGGTATTATGAAAGCTTGCTCAGTCATCGATTTATGCTTGAGTAACGTTTTTATAAAGAACAAACGATCGATCTATGCTTGAGTAACGTTTTTATATAGAACTAGTTTATGCCCGCGGCTTCGCACGCGTTGTTTCTATGGAAACGTTTAAAGGTGATTTCTATCCCATGGGAACTGATTTATGGGATAAAAAGTAGCCTTTGTTTGATTCCAGGATTAGAATTACCTATGTGCAAAATTTCAGCCCGATCCATTCAGTAGTTTTGGCGTGAAAAGGTAACAAACATCCATCCATCCAAACTTTCGCATTTATAATATTAGTGTGATAAACGATCGATATATGCTTGAGTAACGTTTTTCTATAGAATAAACGTCGCCCAAGCATAGATCTATGACTGAGCAAGCAAGCTTTCATAATACGGAACCTAAGAAAGTTACCCTTTTCGTTTCAGGCTAACATCGTAAACTGCAAAACTCACTCCACCCAAACCCACTACAGCCACCTCCGCTCCGAGATCCACAGCCAGACCTACGAGATGAAGGACCAGATGATGCAGACCATGAAGGACAGCGGGGTCAACACGGACCCCAACAACGTGTTCCTGTGGGGTCTGAGGGGGCAGCTGGGGTACGGCCAGCACGCTATGAAGCTGTTGGGGGAAACTACGGCTGAGAGGAAAGGAGGTTAGTATTTTTGACTTAGCTTCGTCCACGCATTTATTTTCTTTGACTGAATGAAAGAAAGCAATATTGCATAACTTTGCGTCTTTTTAAGAATAGTGATGCGCAATGTATCGACTCGAAAAACATCAGGACTAATAACGAGAGTAGGTATTTAATTATTTTTATCGAGCTGAGTTTACGTGTGTATGAAAAATTGTAAAAGAAAATAAATGCGTGGTAGGAGTATAGGTACCTATAGTAAAGAAATATAGGTACCTAAGCATAGTGCGTCGGGTCAATCCAGACCACCAGTGATTTTAACTTATGGGTTTTAGAAAATAGTGTAAGTTAAGTAACCCATGCTAATCTATGCTAATATTTATAAAAGCGAAAGTAATTCTGTCTGACTGAATACCTTTTCACGCCCTATGGCGGTTGTTTGCCTCAAACTAGCGCAATAATTAACTAATAATTACGTTAATCAAAGGAATTTTTAAAAGTCAATTGTACAGTTTATGATGCCTATCATAAGCTTTTTTAATGCCCACAAAATAGTTTTGTTTTATAAAAAAAAAGTTTAGGATAGGTATCACAAACTGTACATTGGATATTTGAAAATTCTTGTGCTTAACGTAATTTTAAATAAAAACAGGTTGCGGCGCTAGTGTGCGGCATATAACCGCCTTAAGGCGCTGCCGTGGAAAACTAAGACTGTCAGATTGCATGTCAATATTACCAAATGTGGTCGGCAGAGGCGCTTATTTTTAACATAGACTTATGCCAAATTTATCTGTTGTAGAAGAGGCAAACTTTTGTTTTATTTTGGTTGATAGCACAATCACAAGGTAATAATGTAATGTTAACTAACATTTGCCCGCGGCTTTGCTATCGTTGCATGTAAAATACCTTAATAAAACCTATGTCGCTCATTGTAGCTTCTCAATTATAATAAAAATTACATTCATCGATAGTTATTCATAGAAATCAGAAACACTTAAAAAAATAATATCATCTTCATGCATGTTAAAGTGCCGACAATATCACCGACCATTATGATAATACTTTATACATTAAAAAAATATACTAATTTAGTCAAAACAACTGAGGTCTAAATGGATTACAAAAGTGTCAATCGTTGAAGATATTTCTAACCCCAAAGTAATTAGAGCTTGTGTTATGGTATACTTATTTTGATATACATACTTATTAAATACACTACACAGATAGATATTTTTTATATACATAAGACATGCAATAAAGTGATTATGATTATGTTTATGACATCCAGAACACCTGGAATAAATATCTGCAGATGGTACAAACATTTGTCCTGAGGCGGGAATCAAACTAACTGTAACCTCCTGTGTCGCAGGTGGACCTTTCCCCGCCGCGCCACAGAGGTCGTCAATCAAATAATCAGATATAAAATGAAATATAACAGTGCTTTATTTCCTTTACCCCTTACAGGAGTCTTGGACACGTCAATAAATTCAAATAAGGTTTGTACGGTTTGCATACCATACAGAGCTGCATGTTCCCGCGGGTCAGCACTTTACGTTATGACGTGTTTTAACGGCTAATTAGAGCCAGTCGCAAACAACTGTCCTTTGGGCAACACGTCACGGTCAAAATTATTATATTGATGTCAATGTACACATATTGCCAATAACAAAAAAGTTATGACAAACCGCTCCGATGAGGTTTTTCTATGAGTTATTAAAAATTTAAAGTAAATTATTATTATTTTTGAGTATCTGTCCTTTTGAGAATCTCTCTTCTCTAAGAGAACAAACCGATAGAACTACGAGTAATTTAAATTTGCCTGTAGTTCTACTGGTAGAACTACGAGAAAAAAAAATGCAAATGGTTGGTCCTAAGTAAATCAGTTATCTAGTAAGTACCCATAACAAAGCTCTGCTTAGCTTCGGCCTTGGTGATGATGTGTGAATTCATCATCATCAGCCTATATAAGTCCACTGCTGGACGTAGGCTCCTATTTTAAATTTTCAGCATTGTTTATTTATATATAAGGTCATCAAAATCGCCCTACCTATTTAACATATTTTAACTCGACCAATACTTTTCGTGCTGTAAACATGTTGAGTAGTACCTATACCTACCTATCTAGCTACCAGAGATAAAACCACTATAAACCTATTCTACTTAATTGGTAGGTCTGTCAATGAATAAAATTCCTGCAAATTTCTTTTGGCTTAGCTTCAATCAAATATAGACTTTATTTCAATGACGAATGAACCATTTAACCCGCAAAACAAAAGTTGTCGAAAATCGTAATTCGTCCGTCGAACCCAGCTGTCATTGCGAAAAAAGTTACATAACCTCACGTCCGTCCGAGGAGGCATCCAGCCTCCGAATGAAGCTACTGGAAGCTATTTTGAGCATATATTGAAAGGGATGTTTGAGTAATAAGGTTGAAATTCTATTGGCAAAATATTATCATTTTTGCAATTACTTCGCTAAACGCCTTACAAAAATGTGTTTTTTGGGTTTTATTACGTTAATGGTTTTATTTATTTAAAACTTTTTACATATTTCTTTTGTTGATAAAATTTCCTTTCATATAGTATTAAAATAATTAATGGTTGTCACTCAAAATATTGAGCATATCGAGACGAAATTTTTTTTTCTTGTTCTTTCTTGTGATTTTTTTTTTCAAGATCCTAGATCGTTTTATAAAATATTTTTGTATAAGTCTTTTTTCCATACATTTGACTATACACTGTTTTTTTTTTGGGCTTGTAATATGTCGGAGAACGGCTAACGGTGCGACGAAAAAGTGTACTTTCTACGGTGTCGCTGTTTGGGTAGCGTCTTAACGACGGAACGGAACTCGATGGAATTTATCAAAGTTTTCAAGGGGGTGGAATTAGGCTACTTTTTAATACTGGAAAAATGCTTGCGAAACTTCGGGCAGAAGCTAGTGGCAAACCTACAGTTTACGCAGTGTCAGTTAAATACAAAATAATTTATTTAGAATAAGGTACATAATATAATAGATAATTTACGAATGAACGATGAGACAGCAAAAGTTTAAACTGTGGAGCTGCCTCATCGCCCGCCTCCTTGGCACAACATAAATAAATTATAGGAGTAGGAGCAGATATTTAGTGATTTCAAAGTTAAGTGCTATATAAAGTTAAACTAAAGACATAAAAAAATGAGTAGTAGTGATATTTTTTTTTGCCGGCCTGTGACCCTAATGTTTCAACTGCTAACGTTTGAGCTGTAATGCCATGCCTTACCACACTGTGATCGCGGCCCAGGCCAATAGGTACTAGCTCATGGTTACATTTCCAATCATGAGCAATAATTGTAATGAACAAACACGAGGGCATTGCTGATTTGCATACCCCAATTCTTCCCGCGGGTGTCGTGAGAGGCGACTAAGGGATATCCACCGGGGGCGGGCAGCAGCGCCTCCTGCAGAACAATTCCATCACCAAACTGCGATCCCCAACCCGCATGCCCGGGTGGGGATAATGGGCATTACCCCCATGAGATAAAAGCCAATAAGGCGCTTATCAGGGTGAGGCTTGCGTCCAGCAGTGGACCGATACAGGCTGTTAAGTTTGAGGTTGCGGAGCCTATGATTGTGAAGTTTTCGGAGACGAATAAATGCTTTATTTATTTATGCCCGATTTAAAGTAAACCGTCATTTTTTTTCCAGCTCAAGCTATTGCTTTTTGTAAGTCGCCGTGCGTCGCTTCTGCCAAAACGAAAAACGCAGAGGAAATGGAAAAAAATAAAAAAGATAAAAATATCGTGGATTATTGGTATTGACCTTTATTACATTTATTTTAGACACTTTGGTTTGTACCATTTAGTTATTTTATGAGAAGGTAGGTTACAAATATATATTTATTTGTAAAAAAATAAGTAGGTAAACTATCAGTTTACTTCATTCGGCTTTATTAAGTCAAATCCGACTTACCTATATAATTTATTGCAATTTTATTCAAAGTACCTACCTAGGTATTGTTTTCAATATTTGGTGGCATTTTGTTATTTTTAATTTAATACATAGGTATGTACCTAGTAGTAAAATAAATAAATCCAGTTTATTTGATGCCTGTCTTTTATTCCGAGAACTCCGGCCTGTCAAACTCAATCAGCCTAAGTCCACAACTGGACGTGCCTCCCCAAAAACAAAGGGCGGGTTGGTGATGGCAGTGAAGGTGTTAAATACACAGAAGGAAACTACCGCTCCTCCTCAGGTAGGTTCCCATAAGCTCTGCGCACATTAAGAGGTCCACGGGCTCAGTTGGGACGGGTTGATTCTTACCCCCTACCAAATTGCCAGATACAAGTCCAGTTTCATTCATTCATTTTTCATAGGTGTTTAAAATAGATTAACCGATCGGGTGTTCTTTCCAAAAATAGCTTTTAACTATCAAGGTTAATACATTTTCCATAAAGATTTAAATCTTTGCTTTTCTACTATTTGTTTACCTACCTTCCTACTTCATTATTTTATCGTAATAATAAATGCAGTTTACTTAAAGTCTATTTTATTGACTTATTGGATGCTATAAGGAACTATTTATTTATTGTAGTACCGAAACTTATGCAAAAACATGGACTATATCCATGTTGTGTTTATGTTAGTTCGATAGAGCGACTCGCTGCGCTCCTTCCTACCGCTTCAGCATAGTCAGCATGTGTCTCGCTTCTCTCGCGAGCTGCACATCCTCTGCTCTCTCTCGCAACTCTGCATCCTCCTCGCGCAGCTTCGCCAGCGTCTCTGCTAAGGATTGGATGGACTTGGGCATTATGGAGTCTGGGACTGGTAGCTTGGAGAAGTTCGCCTGAAATACAAAATACAAAATTTATTTGCCATTTGGATTAACAAATATATGACTTAAGCCGGCTTTTCACTATGGGATATAATATAATATACAATACCGACATCTTGAGATATAATATTTTATCGCTCGCCATACATTTTGTACGAGACCGTTCACACTGTGCTATAATATATATTACATCCCAGACTATAAATATTTTTTCGACCGAGTGAGCGATATTTGAAAGTCATTTGAAGGTGTATATTTTACCTCACGTCCCCGGACAGCGCGCCTCCCCCTGCCTCGCCCTCAGTTTGAATGTTGGCGTTCGTGTGCAGACGTGTAAACTGATCATGTGTGTTCCAAAATATATATCTTACAGTGTGAACAGCAATCGCGGGATGTAATATATAGCTCAAGATGTAATTTATATTATATCCCATAGTGAAAAGCCGGCTTTACCTTGTTACAGTTGTAGGTACATTATATATAATTATTAAAGTTGGAAATATTTTTTTCTGATCTGTTAGGTGTCTTATTATCTGTTTTTATCTGTTAGGTAACAACAATAGTGTAAAGTATGTCGGTACTAGCTTCTGCCCGCGGCTTCGCACGCGATCTATCGGGATAACAATTAGCCTAAGTACCTACCTAATTTTGATCTAGGCCTTGAAATTATCAAACCTTTATTACAAAGAAAACTACAATCAAGTAAAAGAAACCAATTAGAACTAGTATTTAAAATTGAATACAATTGAGCTAACTGCAGACTGTTGCAAACAATCTACAGCTCAACTGATCAATACCAGTCGTCGCGTCCCCGCTACGCTGGCTGCATTGCCCCGCTGTATGGCAATGCTGATGCACTGCGCCAGATACTCACCAGCTCTCGGGTCACGCGTCGCTTCAACTAAACGCTCATATAATTTTTAAAACCCCGGAGGCCTTGAAATACTACCTATGCAAAATTTCAGCTCAACATCTCATCAACAGCACATCAGCTCAGCATCCAAACTTTCTCATCTCACTATCACACTTTTTGGTAAGGACTTGGATGGATGGATGGATGGATGGATGTTTGTTAGACAAGTACATTTTCACGCCAAAACTGCTGAACGGTTCAGGCTGTAATTTTGCATACATGTAGGTTTAAGCCCGGAATAACGCATATATTTTTATCTTTAAAACATTTCCATCGAATCAACACATGCAAAGCAGCGGGCAGATATAGATGTTATGGGGACAGGTGTTTCTTAAAATGCGCGTTATTTGGTAAAGCATGCGTTTCAAAATGCCTAATGCATACTTTTTCTAAGATTCATAGCAGTTACCTGGGACTTTCCATAGCTCTCCTCATACAAAGTGACTTTCTGTTTCAACTGCCGAATAGCCTCCAGCACCGTCTCCGGATTAGGACTTCTCAACATCAACGAACTCTTAGAGTATTCCAATTCCTTCCTCGACTCCTCCAAAGCCTTGTTATTACGGTCTATCTTGACTTGCAGCTCTGCGTCCTTCTGGGTTAACTTGAGGAGTGTGTATTCATCATTCATTTGTTCGGCTATGAGACGAGACTGATGGAGGGTTACAGCAATAGGGTCTACGTCAATGTCTAGAGATGCTTCCGCGCTGGCGAGTTTTTGAAGTTCCTGCTGACATTTTTGAGGCAAGGTGTCCATTTTCACGTTTAGTTGTTCTAGGGTTTCTGTAGTCAATGTGGCTATGAAAATAAAAAGTTTATATTATTGAAGTTAGATTTTCAGATTTCAATAACTTTGTTTATATTATAATATACCTAAATGATTATATGAAATAAGAAATAAGGTGTGATACAGCTTTAACTCTAACATTTTTGCACTTTAAGACCCCTACAATTTTGAATTATATTCACTACATATTTGACTTTATAGACTGGGGCAAAATTTTAGGACCATTTATTAGTTTTTGCTTTTGATGGTTTTGTATAAGTAATTTGTTGATAGGTTTTGTTAAATTAAAACAAAGAACAATTCATCTTAAAATTTATTTGACTAATGATTTCTTAAATTACACAGTACTTAAAGTAGGAAATTGGACTAAGCTTTCTATTTTCTTAGCTACATTCAACATCAGTTGTTCTGATAGGTTCGGTCCCATAATTTGCAGGGACAGGGGTAGATCGTTCTTTGAAAGTCTTATAGGTAAAGATACAGCTGGTATTCCAGCCATGTTCGCAGGCTGTGTGCAGAAATCCTGCAATGCACACTGATCTCTGTTGTGTTTAGCTGAAAACTCCTTAAATTCGGGAGCATCTGTCAAAGTTGTAGGCGTCAGCAACAAATCTACCTTATCATCGCCATAGAAAACATTCCTAAAATCATCCGAGATCAATCTACGTAGCTTCAAGGCTTTCACAAAGTATTTATTGTAATTCCTAGTCAACAAAAAGTAGTTTCCTGCTAATATTCTCGATCGGACAACATTGTTGAAGCCCTTATGTCGTGTGGTTGCATATAATTCTTCTGTTGAGTAGGTTTCATTTGTACGGATTCCAAATTCCAAGCCATCATATCTAGCCATGTTGCTTGCTACTTCACACTGGTTTAGAATGGAATAAACAGCTATAGAGACTGAAGTATGAGGTAGAGACACAGTTTTGACTATAGCTTTTTCCTTTTCAAGCAAATCCGTTACAAATTTCCAAGTGTCAACAACTTCAGGACTCATGCCCTCGCAATGATACTCTTTAGGGATTCCAATCTTTATGTTTGATAAATCAATATCATTGATTTCAATTGGGCTAAAACTTTCCTTTATAGTTGTAGAATCTAATTTGTCAGGGCCAGCGATGCAGTTTAAAATATTAGCTGTATCCTCAACAGTTCTTGCCAGGATACCAGGCACGTCCATGGAGTTGACTAAAGGTATGAGTCCGTACCTAGAAACTAAGCCATAAGTAGGTTTAAGGCCGACCACACCACATAAAGCTGCTGGATTCCTCGTAGATCCTCCAGTGTCAGAGCCGATGGCAGCTACACAGGCACCTGAGGCGACAGATGCAGCAGAGCCACCAGAGCTGCCACCGGTGATCCTCCAGTTACTATCGCCGTAGCCCCAAGGGTTTTTACTGGGACCGAATATGGAGTCGACAGTGCCAGCTCCCATCGCAAATTCGTCTAAATTACATTTGCCAATTAGACAGGCCCCCGCCGCTCGCAATCTCGAGTACACCGTCGCATCGTAAGTCGGTGTAAAGTTTCGTAACATTTCTGAGGCGCATGTCGTCGGTATATTACTTGTGCAGAAGTTATCTTTTACTCCGATGGTGATACCATCAAGCGGTTTGGTTCTCTTCTCGATGTAAAACCTCTTTTCGCTCTCGATACCGTGGTTTTCTGCTACTTCGTCGGTGATGGTAACGAATGCATTCAGTTTGGACGTTTGTTTCGCTCGCTGCAGGCAAAGGTCAACGAAGCTTGTTGGCGTTAATAACTTATCGCGATACGATTTGTGGATTTCTTTTATTGTGTACGTCGTTAGTTTATTCATTTTTGTTAGTTTTTATTTTATTGTCTGTTTTTGAATTAATGAATCTAGACTTCGTTTGAATTGAAGTTTTTTTTTTTTTTTGGGCTTGCTAGTTTTAGCATTTGTCTTATTTCTTTTTTTTTTATTTACGAATTGGGAAACATTTTTATACCCTTATAAAAACGAGGTTAAATAATTGTTTGAGAACCAAATAAAAACAGCTAAACCGACCCAATCTAAAATATTCATGGTCCAAGCCAAAGTAGTGGTGGGCAAGCAATCTTGAATTCATACCTACGTCTAATGTAATTACTTTGTGATTACTTTGAACGTTTGAGAACTTACCAGCAGCATGACGTTCCTGTATGTTCTTTTTATTTATGGTTTCATGTGAGCGTTGCAAGTCTCCATTAACAATATTTTCCATGATTATTTCTTTGCAAACAGCGAAAAACAGTGATTAATTTATTTTCGCTTTGCAACGGATTTTAATTTTGACTTCGTTTTCGATTCGAAGTTCAACTTCAACTTCTTTCATAATGCAGACACACACTAGCTTTTCACTAGGATAGGAGACTAGTGTCATTCAAGGAGTGCGCGGGAGCGCGTCAGGCGAGTAAGGGCGAGTAGGATAGTGTGTTTGATTTAAACAAAGATCCTATGACTACGTTCCGTAGGATTTAAATTAGACTGTTTAGAGAGGGCAGAAGCCTTTATTCACAAAGAAAATTATAATAATAATTACTATTTAAAATTGAAACAATTGAGCTAACTGCAGACTGTTGCAAACAATCTACAGGTAGATCAACTGATCCATATCAATACCAGTCGGAACCGTCCCCAAGACGCTGCATTGCCCGCTGTATGGCAATGCTGATGCGCTGTGCCAGATACTGACCAGCTCTCGGGTCACGCGTCGCTTCGACCAGACGCTTAGATAATTTTTTGAAAACACGAAGAGCCTCGGTACCCCACGGACCTAGGGTCTCGACTACAAGACGAGCAAATGTGTAGGCTCTGTCGAGACCTGCATATTTGCGCCTCTTGAGATCTTCGTCTAAATCTGCCGCCGCGCCTGCCCTCACGATGTCCTCGGAAGATGGGAAGGCGCAAGTGTGTCGACGCATGTAGCGTCCCACACAATGGGCCTCCCCAACTCCCATGGGACTAGTGTCATACCGTCGGGCCTTTTACCATCGTCACGTAACAGACCATTCGGTTCGAGAATAGCTGGTATGTGAGCGGTGACAAAGGCCCGCCGGATGATGTCGTTAAGGCTGGCGTGGCGAGATATTCGACCGGCGGCCCTAGTACACGATAATCCGTGATGACCAGTGATCGGAATTAGGCGGGCTAAAATACCTAAAGTTCGAAAAATAACAGAGACCAAATGGAGACGCCTTAGGACTAAATATTTTTTCGTCCCAAGTTTTCGTCCGTTTATTTTTTCGTCCCAGAAGTAACAAACATCCATCCAAACTTTCACATTTATAATATTAGTGTGACTAACAAAGTAGGTAAAGGTTAAAAAAACAATTTTATAGTTTTCACACCAATTATTCATGTTGTAAAATCATTGGAATCTACGAAAAATTATGAAAGTAACCAAATGTTAAGAGACACAGGAGAATATTATTTCATTTGATGTAGAAATTAGTCAGTTAATCTGAATAGCTAAATGAGTTGAGAGAGAATGGAGTTTTCTTTGTCAGATGTATTTTCGTCTGAAGTATTAAAATAAATTATCATGAGTTTTTCCATATTTTCAATCTTTAAACGATTTCTTTTTGTACTTAAGATCCATTTATAGGTAGAAAAGGACCTTTCAACATCTACTGAAGTTATAGGTACATATTTATAGTATATCAAAAATTCATTATCATTCTCCGATTCTTTTTCTAAATTCTCACAAATATCTCTTAATGCATCTAGATCGGGATTTCTGTTTATAACGTTTTCTAGTTTTATTTTGACTCTTTCAGATGAACACCAGCTTAAAATGATTCTGGTTTCGTCAAATATCTGGAAAGATTCTGTTAACAATAAATTAGACTTTTGTAATCGTTTTAATGAAATTTGAATGATTTTAAAATATTCGTCAATATAATCTAAATCGTTTTTAAAGTTTCTTTTTCTAGCACAGCTTTAGCGTGCTTGATGGATAAAGCTTCAGAGCTTCTAAGAAGTCTTACAATCGTTTTAATTTGTTCGTAATATTTGGCATAATACGAGACTGCTTCTAGCCATGTTATGATAGGTTCTGGTGGTAATGGCATGTTCGGAAACCTTTCCTTTAATATTTTTACTCTATTGGGAGCCTTTAAAAATATCTTTTTTACATAACCTATCAACATCCACATATTCTGACCTTGTCTGTTCTGCAACGAGATTAAGAGCGTGTGCTAAACAGGTTACATACATCATATTCGGCAAATAGTTTTTCAAAATTTTTCCTGCTTTTAAAGTATATGCTACGCTATCAGAACATAATACTAAAACATCTCCTACTTCGGCTTCATAGGAGTCTCCCCACATATTTTCTAAACATCTAATCACAAATTGAGCTACTGTCTCTCCATTCACCACTTCTAACATTTTGCAAGCTATTAAAATGGTTTGTTTGTTACCACATTTAAAGGTTTTACTAGAAAATTTACAATTTGTTTTGTTTCTGAAATAAACGTTTATTATTATTATTATTATTTATTTAATCCACGACAGTACAATCCCTTCGGTAGGTTTGTCGCCATTTGATTCAACCCTACTCATCAACCTTTTTGTTATTGTTTATTGCTTACACTGCAAACCAGTGACAAACAAAAGATAGCAAAATCTAGAAAGAGACAACAAGCTTCGGCTATTCTGGGAAAAGAAAACAATGAGGTGAATCAGTTTTTTACCTGAGCTAATAACAATTAGAGATTTAAGTTATAAAATATTAAACTTCTTGCAGTTGGTTAAAAAGATGGTTGGTTGGGATGGATTGTTAAAAATGATTTGAATTAGTTCGTTATATTATAAAAACATTAATATTAAATATACATGCTAACTGCGACAAGTATTCCATTTTCGTCCCAATTGGGTCCAATAAAATTATTGTAGTAAGGAAGTCTCCATTTTTTTTTGCCTCTGTTCTTTGAACTTTAGGTATTTTAGCCCACCTAATTCCGATCACTGGTGATGACCAAGCTGTTCGACAGCAGTACCGCACTGGCATTGATGAGGCGCGCAACACCTTGCACCCAACCGAAGACATGTTGCGATACGGAAAGTTACGGGATCAAATAAAGTACCAGCGTTATATGAAGGAAATGCTTGCAACCAATGTCCTGACTCCCATTTAGGAACGGCCAGGAGGCGGGCACGATCCGCAGAGCTGGAGCACGTTTATAACAAACATTTCCGTGATACTGTTTAGTTTATTTTTTGATAATTATAAGAATTTTATTGAATATCTAATATTGTATATACCTACATACAACATTCAACACAATTTTATTGAATAATATTGTATTTACGTACATAATATTAGGTACATAGGTACCGATTTTAGGTACAAACACGGAATTGGAAATTAGATTATTTTCCAATTCCGTGTTTGTACCCAAAATCGGTATGTAATATTATGTACGTACTAAAATCGGTTTATTTGTCATACATTCTATTAGAATGTATGACAAATAAACCGATTTTAGTTGGCCTTTGCCTTTCTCTCTCATTTATGCATGACGTTCGAGACCACTGTCCTACGCCACTGTCTGTGGGCGAAAGAAGAAGTATAACTCTAGCTAGTCTATGGATCGCTATGGATTGAGGGATAGATGGATAGATAGTCTGTCTCTGTGGGTTTTGCTCACAAACTAAACTATATCAGGATACTAGAGATGGGCGTTGTCGTTGAATTTCCACAACGATGCGCATCGTTTTTGTCAGAATGGCATCCGTTGTGAACAACGATGTGGCCGCCAACGATGTCGGCCGGGTTGCTAACACAACACTGACACTAGGGTGTCGATGTTGCCGCCAACGATGTCGGCCGGGTTGCTAACACAACACTGACACTAGGGTGTCGATGTTGCCGCCAACGATGTCGGCCGGGTTGCTAACACAACACTGACACTAGGGTGTCGCAGTAGATATCTAGACAATTATCAGTTGCCAATTCAATCAATGTTCCCGTACAACGTTTTTTGAAAACAAAACAAGAACACAAGTACCTACCTACTACCTACCTATTAGACCTATTAAACCTATCCAAAGCAAACCAAACAAGTAAATTACTAGGTACCTAGTAATTTAGGTAGGTGTAGGTAGTACCTACCTATTAGACCTATTAAACCTATGTTAAGCAAACCAAACAATTAAATTAGTAGGTACCTACCTACCTACCTATTAGACCTATTAAACCTATCCAAAGCAAACGAAACAAGTAAATTACTAGGTACCTACCTACCTACCTACCTATTAGACCTATTAAACCTATCTAAAGCAAACCAAACAATTAAATTAGTAGGTACCTGTACCTACCTACCTACCTATTAGACCTATTAAACCTACCTACCTACCTATTAGACCTATTAAACCTATATAAAGCAAACGAAACAAGTAAATTACTAGGTACCTACCTACCTACCTATTAGACCTATTAAACCTATCTAAAGCAAACCAAACAATTAAATTAGTAGGTACCTACCTACCTACCCTACTTGAGGGAATATTTTTTTGTAAGAAATATTCCCTCAAAAAAAAATCCAAACAAACGACAAGAATATCGAGCATATGAAACTTACTGGAAGTGACATGAGCGTTTTAGACGGGTAGGTCCTAAATTACAGAATATGAACAAATACAAATAATTCAATATCTAACTTGGTTCCTAGTACCTAGTAGGGTAAAATACCATAATACTTATATTAAAACGAGACAATTGATAAAAAAATTAGATATCGTATTTTTTTTAATAATAAATAACATTGGTACATGGTTCATGCCATATCTAGTCAGATATAATAAAACGTTCAGTTCTATGTTCTAGCATCCTCTCCTCTCGCTCACACACACGCAGGCATGCGGGCGGTGAGGTATGGATGGATGTCGTTGCTTAGGTTTGGCAATCGGCATTACTCGGCTGACTTCGTTTTTCGCCATCCGATGACGCGCCAATAACCTCCCCGCTCTTCCGATGTCGGTGTGACGTTCGTTTGTTGTCGGTGGCGATCGGCATTACTCGGTTCGGCATCTCGATGTCGCAGGCATCCGTTGTTCACCTATCCGCCATCCGATGGGAACATCGTACACTGACATCGTTGGTCAACAACGATGTGAGTAAAAACGACCACCTCTAGATACTATGGTTTTGCTTGCTGCAGCTTGCTTTTTGCCCGACTGCCCGTGTTTCTCTCAAAAATTTGTTCGTTTCCAAATAATTTACGTCTTGTAAAAAGTAGAATAAAAGTCTTATGGGCTCATTTATAAATACTTAGAATTATGGCTCAGTTGCAATACATTCCGGGGGACCCACGTTTGGTCGATCAATTAGTTTACGAACTCAAATCAAAGGGGATTTTCGATCAGGTGAGCATTTTATTGTATTCATTAGCTGAAACTATTTAGTAACGGCACTGACTGCCTAGCATAAAACATAACATGCTACAAATATTTCAATGAAATTAAAGATATAAAACTGGTCTTCATCTCACAGACTTTATAATGTCACCTTCATGAACATCTCTAATGTTTTGCTCAGCTGTATAAACATCATCAGCCCCTTACGAGCCACTGCTGGGCATAGGCCTCTATGTTTATGCCATTCACCTTGGTTCTGCTCTACTAACAACTTCTTACACCATAGGAATAATTCGCTGATGACCTGTACCTATTAGATTCCATTGCATTTGATTCTTGAGATCTGTGAATTCCCCACTACATTTCACTAAAATTATCCACAACAATATAATCTTCTGTGGCTGTATGTGTTAACTTACACTTATTAGCTCACCCCAATACTCAAACTTCGCATGAGATTAAATTTTCTTTGGTTTAAAGTCACTATTTTTTGATATCTTTCTATGAAAATCCCGAACATAGATAAATAGATAGATAGATGTTTTATTCATGAACAATATTTACAATTGTATTTGAATGTTATGAGTAGGTCTTAAAATATAATTAATTAAATGATTAAAACATTAATTTGATTATAAAAAAATTGAATACAAATGTCTCTTAAAATCTAAGGAATACCATTAAAATCCAGATGTCGCTTACATAGTCAAAATTTAAAATTTAAAGTCATTTACTGAGTACAAGCACTTTTCCAACAAAAGCTTTTTTAATTTTGTTTTAAATATATTAGGACTATTGCTTTTTAAATCAACAGGCAGGGAGTTAAATAACTTAACAGCCTGGTACCTAGAGCCATGCTTCACAACATTTAACCTAGGCTGAAAAGGAGTGTCAAGATTTTTCCTTCGTGTACTTATCCGTATTGCCCTTTGTTCAATTGATTCATACTTATAAGGATGCCTAACAACATCCATAAGAACTACTAATATATAGAGGCTCGGTATTGTCAAAATGTTAAGTGTCTTAAAATTAGCTCTGCAAGACTCCCACGGAGGAATCCGGACCATTGTTCTGATTGCCCTTTTCTGCAGAACAAAAGCCCTTGACGCCCAACAAATTGAGAGCTGCACATTGCTTTGAATATTGGGGGGTCTGTTATGTAGTAAGTTAAAGGAGAAAATCAGTATGAATATTCTGGTATGGTATTCTGTTATGTAGTCAGTCATAGAAGAAAATCAATATGAATATTCTGGTACGGTATTCTGTTATGTTGTCAGTCATAGGAGAAAATCAATATGAATATTCTGGTACTGTATTCCAAGTGTAGATGCACAGATGCAGGCATTGGCATTGTTGGATCATCATGGCTTTAGGTAACTTAGCAACACTTTACCTTAGATTTGCTTATGTAGATCACAAGGTTTTCAGGTTTTTATTAACTTATACCACCATTTTTAAAATCTCAGCAAGTCTATTATTTTCCAGTTCCGCAAAGAATGCATTTCAGACGTGGACACCCGGCCTGCATACCAGAACCTGCGACAACGCGTGGAGAGCTCGGTCACCACATTCCTCACGAGGCAAACGTGGAAGGCAGACCTTAACAAGAACCAGCTCAGGGAGAAACTCAGGAAACATATCTTGGAGTGAGTATCCTAGAAAAGTACAGCTGATAGGGCTTCTGAACCTACAAATTTATGTAATTGTTACTATATTCGACCCATTCTCAAGAAATATTGTTCTAAATAACCTCAAGAATAAACTTTAGAACTGGTTATGAGACGACGAAAACAAACTAAAAAAGTGATGCAATGACTATATTCAACACTGTGTGATAGAGACACACAAGCCACAGGCTGCTCGTCTATTAGCAATAAATAATTCAACACAAAATATCTAAATGATCATTTTGGCGTTTTTCAAATATTATTGTCTACACTCGCTTAAATCTGTAGATTTAAGCGTGAAGTAAGAATGACAGATTTTTCACTACTTGTAAGTAGTGAAAAATCTGACTTATTTCAACAAGAAAGTGATTTTTAGGTTACCGGCAAATGTTTATAAACATTGTAACCTGTGTTTGGCCAGAGTTTATTTGCTCAAAATTTTTGGGAACTGACCCTGAGAAGAACAAAATTGGCATGGTTTATCCATCAGACTATTAGTTACACAGATCTTTATTTAAAATATTATAAAACATGCAATAGGAATTAGAGAACCTGTGAGTCTGTTTGCTATCATGTATAGCTTGAGAAATTTCACATCCTAACTTAACAAAGGTTATTTTCAGAATATATTGACAATGAGAACTCCATACAAGTGTAATAATTTAGGAAACAACTTTTAATTTATGAATATTCTTGGTATCTAATTTAAAACTTCTTGTTACAGTGGCAACTACTTAGAGCAAGGTGTAGAAAGGATAGTAGACCAAGTAGTCAACCCTAAAGTGACTTCAGTATTCATACCCCAAGTGGAAGACCTTGTCTACAACTTTCTTGGCATCCCAAGAAAGAAAACTCCTAAAGCTGATGCTGCTGAGAACATAGATCTGCTGCCAACTGATCTTGAAGCAGTCAGCCCTGGATCAGTCAAAAGCAATGATGGAGACAGCAAAGAAAACAATGTTCAAGACATGGATATTGATTCCGGGGACAAAATAGATACAACAGAAGACATGAGCATCGACACACAGAAGGATGAACAACATGAAATCTCTTCAGATTCTGCCAGCTTGGATAAAAGTTCAATCCCTCTCCCCACTGAAGAAATCAAGCTGGAGAACATACCAGCACCAGAACACAGCCCAAAGGCAGCTAAAGTTGAGCTGGTAAACATAGAACTTCCTAATGAATCAACCGAACTGGTCAAAGTTGAGCTGAACAATATTGAACTACCTGCGGAACAGAATTTGTCCATAAACATACCTTTACCTGATGAGATACAAATGCCAAGTGAAAAAGACAGTACATATTTTAAACCAATCGCCCTGCAAAGTGAAGATTCAAACTCAAGCTCCAGTTCATCCATCAGGAGAAACATGTCTCCCATCACTCCTGTCAGGAATTTCGATGATGACTCCTGTGACGCTCAACAAGCATTCGAAAACAACTCTAGTGATAACAACCATAAAGAACCAAGCTCTTTCAGATTCAACATTGAAAACAAAGTCGCAACTAATAGCCCTGATGTTAAAGCAGAAAAGAAAGAAACAGATTTATCATACCAATTTACAAATCTAGTTAACATAAACACATACAATACACCTATGTATGACGATAGTTCGAATAGCCACAATTTACAAATTGATTATGAAAGCGACGCGAACACAAACACTAGTAAGAACACAGAAGTTAAACAAGAAGTGGAAAACACTGAAGAAATTAAAAAGGAAAGGAAAGATGACAAAAGGAGTTCAAATAAAAGCTCACACAGATCCAGGGACAGTAGCCGACATTCTAGCAGTAAAGACAAACACTCTAACTCTAGGGATAGCAGCCGACACGATAAAAAATCATCGTCTAAAGATGATAAATCCAAATCAAGTAAAGAAAGAGAAATATCTAAAGACAGAGGCGATAAAAAGGACACTTCCAAACACCGAACTTCTCACAAAAGCTCGAGCAGCGATAAAGACAAACATAGAAGCTCTAGTTCTAGCCACAGACATTCAAGCAAGAGTTCCGATGAAAGAAAATCTAGTAAAGAGTCAACTAAAGATAAACCCTCTGACAGCAATAAAGAACGAAGCTCAGACAAGGATAAAGAGAGGAAAGATTCTAGCTCCAGAGATCGAAAAGATTCAAAATCTAGAGATAGTCATAGAGATAAAGATAGAAAAAGCAACAAAAAGGATAAGAAAAAAGATAAAAAAGATATTGATGATCATTACAGCTCATCTGGCAGAGGGAATCACAGTCGCCGTTCCACAGACAGAGATTCTAATGATGGGAGTTCATCTTCCAAAGGGTCACAAAGCCAGAACAATTCAAAATCAACTACAGACAGTAAAAAAGAAAACAAAACCAGCTCTAAGTCAGAAAACACATCAACTTCGACTAGCGAATCTACAAGCCCAAGTGACAAAGGACAGATACTAAGCAACGCCATGCAATCTAAACCTATTATTAGAGTTGACAGAAATCTAGAAACGCCTATAGCCAACCCACCAAGGTTGCCATTCGTGCCAGACGTGACTTTACGGAAGCCGAAATTCGCTAACAATTTCGAAGAGGCTAAGAAAATGATGAAAATGAGAAAGTTCTTAGCAGAAGAACAGAAGAGAATGAATCAAGAAGCAGCCTTACTATTAGAGTTCCAAGCTAATGTTAGACCGAGTCTAAGCCAAGTTTATTCTAGTATTCCTGGACCTGAATTAGAGTTTGCTTGTATCTCTCACACAGAACCAGAAACAACAATAAAAGAAGATATCAAGCCTGAAGAAGTGAAAACGGAAGAAGTGAAAGTGGAAGAAGTGAAAATGGAAGAAGTGAAAATGAAAGAAGGTAAAAAGGAAATTGAAATAAAGTTTTCGTTGAAGAATGAAGCTGAATTTGAGGTGAAACACGTTACTAAAGACATTATTAATGATATAATTGGTGTTCCGAGTGATGACGTTTCTATAGAAAACGAATTAGCCGATCTTAATGTGTCTAAAAATGAAGATTCTAAAGAAGAGCAGTTGAGTCCAGAACAAGACTATGGCCATGTCAAAGCAACTGATACATCTATAGATCCATTAGAAGAAAGCATAGCAGAAATCGTAGATCAGAACATGAGTTCAGAAGTAGAAATAACACTGGCAGAAACATTATCAGAAGCAGATGTTTCTGAAATACTAGAAATGAAAGACGAAACGAAATTCCCGCAAGAATTACAATTCTTTGCGGAACATGAAAAGTTCACAGCAGAATTAGAAAAACACAAATTCGGTAACTTCTTGAAAGAATACATTGAAAATAATGATGTCAGAAGCAAAATGTATTTGATGAACTGTGACACATACGAAGAAAATATCTTCAAAGAAATGGCGGCAAAGTTTGGGGACTACGAAATCGTAAATTATTACAAGAACGGACATTTAGTACCGAGCAAAAATATACTAAACGAATCCAGTGAAATTTCGCTACCTCTAGAATCTAATGAATTCGAAGAAAAATCACCTATATTCAGTCCTGTCAAATCTGAATGCTCCTTTGAATTATCCAGCGACTATGACGCTAAATTAAATGAAATAGTAAACAAAAAATCACGTCAAGAAGTAATGGAAATCATCCTTGGTGGGATGATAGATGAATCAACTACTAAAATGCCTACTATAGACTACTACACAGAGATTTCTGACTCTGAAAACAGTTTGACAATAGTTGAAGAGGTTGACACTGTTGAAGAGGTTACAGATAGCTCTTTGAAGAGGAAAGTCAGTGATGACGTAAAAGAGAGCAGATCTGTTCTTACCCCGAACAAGATCAGGAAGATTAGTGATTCTGAACAGATTTCATCCACAACTGAAGGTATGTTTGAATATTTTTTTACACTTGACGACTTCTGCGGCGCAGCAGGGGTCTGTTTGCGATGCAGGAGGTTATCAAATATAAAAAAAAATCGATTCCCGCCTCGGGACAAAAAATATCTTTGATAATGGATATAGTATATCGTTTATCTAGTAGGTACCCAGTGGGTACTACCCACAGTCGTAAGAATCGCACCTCCGTCCCAGCCCGTACATGTAAGAATCGCACCTCCGTGGATGTCGTAAGAGACAGTTCTAGATGCAACATTGAACATGTATAACAAGATTTAAGGGGCGCGGTAAATCGGCCAATTCTGTCCTCACCGTTTTAAAGATTTCTCTTAAACTTATCTACTATAAGTAGGTACTGAAACAAATCACGAATTATAACCAATATAAGGTCTAGATTGTTTGCAGAAGTCTGCAGTTAGCTCAATTGTTTCCATTGTAACTAGTTCTAATTTGTTTCTATTATTTGATTGTAATTTTCTTTGTTATTAACATGAAGAGGTACCTATCTTATCTTATATATCCTTAAATATCTTACGAAGTCACCTTATAAAATGAAGAAAATGTATTTTCAGAAACAGAAATCTCAAACAACAACAAGATACAAACCGGCACCCGTTCAAAGTTCCTGGGACGAGCCAAGCGCGTCGGTCTACCGCGGCCTAAAAGATGCAGTAAGTATTCATCCCTCAACAGCCTATGTTGGTCCATACATCATAATCCCCACGATGGGCATGCGGGTTGGGGTCACAGTTCGGTAGTAGAATGCTCCAGTCGGATATCCCTTAGTCGCGTCTTACGACACCCGCGGGAAGACATGGGGTGGTGCAAATTCTAAGCCGGGACCTCACACCAAGTATTCATTGTCACACAGATATTATAAACAAGCTTAACTATAACAAGATTTTGCCCGCAGCTTCGCACATTTTCCGGGATTAAAAGACCTAGATTAACTTATAAGCTAGGTACTAGATCTACATCCATTCAAAATTTCCATCAGTAGATTCGGTGTGAAGAGTTTACAAACATCTAACCATCCAAATCGTCGTTATTTTTGTATTAAAATTGTTAATGGTTTGTAAATATTGTATTGTAAAAATTGAACTGGACCTGTTCTTGCTTATTTTCGTATTCTTTATGTATTGTGTTAGTGTACGTGACGCGTTGGTTTTGGTTCCGACGGAAGATCAGCGTTGTAATAACTATGCGCAATGTCTATCACAACATAATGCTTAGTCGGACGCCATTTTATAGCATTTAAGTTTTCTTACATTGCTAGTAGTTTAGTGTTGCGTAATTTAAACAAGATCCGTCAAGTGCGAGTGTAAATCGCGCGCCGAGGGTTTTGAACGTTTGTCAACAAATATGTACCAAAAGTACCGGTTAGAAACTTCACAGTTTAACGAATACCTAAGAATAGTAGGTACCAACCTACATTTCAGATGGATCTCTCTGCATGTTTTGGTTAAATGGGTGGTTCGGTTAAGGTGGGTAATGGTAAATTTTTCGACTTTTTTCGAAATATTTCAAAAAGTATGAAAGCTACAGGAAATTTAAAAACTGGTTTGAAATTTCCAAACCGATACCTTTCATTTGATACCCCACTCAGGGGGGTAGCCCCCTTTTGAAAATTATTCCTTTTAAACCATTTTTCAAAAAGTCTTCTTTTTACAGACTTCTCTATATTTTTCCTGTAAAATATAGATCCATATCTACAAACGCTTTATACATTTTAAACGGATCGCTCTGCAAACTTCGGAGATAGGGGGGGGGGGGGAATGGGTATTTTTTCGACTTTTTTCTAAATATTTTAAAAAGTATGAAACCTACAAAAATTTCAAAAAATATTTTGAAATGTACAAAATGATACCTTTCATTTGATACCCCATATGACTCTGTAGGTATCTTTTAAAATTTCGGCATCACAATTTGTATGGAAAATATTCATTTTCATTTTTCATTTATTTTCATTTATTTTTCTCTAAATCTATACAGGCGCACGAAATGTATTATTATTTTAAATTTCAACTTGATAGCTGCAGTAGTTTTTGAGTTATTAAGGAGGGAAAAAAAGACAGACAAAGCGAGACCATAAGGGTTTTGAAACCGATCTTCGATCTTCAAAACTATCTTAGTGCAATTTTTGTAAATGCTATAAATAAAGATTTTCTAATTCTTAAACTTTCGCATTAATATAGTGTAATGCTAAAGTTTGGATGGATGGATGTTTGTAACCTCGTGAATAAACCTTTGTTTGAGTACAATCACTTGATGCCAAGTGATCATGTGACCGATGATGTCGAAAACAGAGTTTCATGGTAACCAAGAGCAACTTCGTATCTCTGCTTAAACTGTACAAAATAAAACTATTACAGAGGGATTAAAAACACACAAACTACCAAATTGATTTTTAAAAATTCCTTTGTATAAATAATGAGATAAAATAGGTCGCACGCTAGTGTGAGTAGGGTATGGCCTTTAAAGACAGATAGGTACACAATTATGATTGTGCAATTTTAAAAACAAATAATTTACATAGGTATTTATTTATTTATTCTACGCCGCAACCGCCACCACGGCTAAAGCAGTAATATACCTACTAGGTACCTACTTAATTATAGTTTTTACCACAGGGATCCCGTGACTACATAGATCTAGGCCTAGATTGACAACCTCCGTGGCGCAGCGTGCGAAGGTCCGCCTGCGACGCAGGAGGTTGCGGGTTCGATGCCCGCCTCGGAACAAATTTGTCTTCGATTTGCAGAAATTTGTTCCGTTGGTCTGGGTGTTTTCTATGTATAATAAAAATATCTATCTATGTAATGTATTGTATTAAGTATATCAGTTATCTAGTACCCATAACACAAGCTCTGCTTAGCTTGGTGCTAGATAATGCTGTGTGAATTGTCCAGCAATATTTATTTATTTATTTAATATAGAACTATTACACTATCTATATTATCAACACTAATATTATAAAGACGAAAGATTTGTATTTAAGATGTTTGTAACGAATACACTTAAAAACTACTGAACCGATTTCAAAAATTCTGTGGCTATATTGGTATGTTTAAATTATTTTTTTTAAACATATAAATAAAGCCAATGTCACTCACCCGTGCGCAGCTAGGACGGGCCGCCGGTACACATAATTATAATAAACGTATTTTTGTTACAGCTCTCCCCAACAGTCCTTCCAGCGACAAATCAATAGAAAACTACGCTCAGAACACGCCGACAGCGAACGGAAAGCTCAAAGCACCAAGAAGCAAAGTCCAGAGATACGACACTTCAGACTTATACAAGCCCAAGCTACACTATCTATCCCGAAGGAATAACATAAGCTAGGGTGACACGCGTCACATAAGCTAGGGTGACACGCGTCACATAAACTAGGGTGACTCGCGTCACATAAGCTAGGGTGACTCGCGTCACTGTGTGTGGAGGACGAATCATGGTCGAATTCATAATGAATGTGCGTGGGTTAGCTACGAAGATGGGGCCTACTCGGAAAAGCAAAATCGAAGTTTCGTTTTCGTGCAAAACCAATTCTTATAATCGCTAGCATAACATTAGCGTTTGCACGAAAACGAATCAGAAATTTCTTTTCGTTTTTAAGAGTACGGGGTCTGAGGGGTGCCTATTTGACGTTAAGGCAGGTTTAGACATTGTCAGTGACTGACTCCGCATTCGAGACAAGTCAGCGCTGACCCCTTTATTTCAGGTAATCTATATATATAAAAGAAAGTCGTGTTAGTTACACTATTTATAACTCAAGAACGGCTGAACCGATTTGGCTGAAAATTGGTGGGGAGGCAGCTTAGAACCAGGAGACGGACATAGGCTATGTTTTATCCCGGAATTACCACGGGAACGGGAACTACGCAGGCGAAGCCGCGGGCAGCAGCTAGTAGTTTATGAAAAACAGTGCGCCCGATTTCAAGAGGAAGTTTTGTTGATAAATTAAGGCGACTGGGGATTGCTTCTAGGGTTAAATTGTTATTTCTGATGATCCGTTTACTTTTTACAACTCGAATTGAGTATCCCAAGCTCTCACATATTTTAAGACTTCCAGTATGTAGACTGAGACCGATATCAGTATTCCTAGTTCTTATAAAAGATCGCGGTAAGACGGCTTATTCCAATAATCCCCTGCCGGTTCAAACAGAAGACGCACAGGGGATTTGTGGACAAGAGTTCCAGAAATCCCCTGATCCACTTATTTACACCGTAAGTAGTTGTTCGCTCTATAATGAGCTAAAACGTAGGGCTGAAACGTTGTTCTTCCAACACAAACAAGGTTCTTAGCTGACCCGGTCACATTCCTAATGAATTCGTCACACTACGACAGTTTTTATATTAAAATCGTGGACGATTTCAGAGTGATAAACATATTCTACCAGTTTTCAGGTTGTGAGTAGAGGTTTCACAAGACTGTTAGCTTTGTTCAAGTTTTTTTGTGAATAATGTTCCCGTTCGTAGTTTATCTTTTCATACATATAAATCAAAACCCCTTTCACGACTTTTCTCTATGTCTCATAATATTAGATTTGGAGATCCCACAAATAGTTTCAAACCTGCGTAGATTTGAAACTAATTGTGGGAGTAGGAGTGGGGGATGTAATCACATTATTATTTAAAAAATTAGGTTGATATTAGTAAAATAGTTAAATAAACCCGATAAATACCCATTAAATAACACAAATAATAATCTTCTCCCATCTCAAGCGACCTGCAGCCACCATGTATAATTTAAAATATTGCAATTACTTGAAAAAATTAGACCATGGAATAACCAACAATAATGAACCTGAAATAATCAGAAATGTTTAGATTTTCATCGTGAACATTTGAATTTTAGTTTTGTCATCTCAAGATTAACGAAATGACGATTAAAAATTAATTTAGTTTTAATACGATGATTATGCATGATTCAAGGTGAACAAGGCATATTATAGTAATGAATATTGAGAAATGTTAAATATATTACCCTACTTCTGTTAAATCGTAGATATAGTTTAACTTCGTTATTTTATGTAAAACATTTTATGATTATTTTCGCTGACTGGAAAAACTAAAACTATGCATTGTAATTAAAATATTCACCTTGTATAAGTGATTTAACAATTACGTAATATACTTATCTGTATTTTGTGTTAAATTATTAGGAACTTTACTCGTAAGTAGTCTTAAATTATATGTTTATATCTCATGTACTTACTCATATAATTCCTGATAAGTAATGTTTCATAAGGAAAACCCGTTCAGAAACTTTATAAATGACTTTGATACAGAATTCGATTAAGAGATAATAGGAGATTCCATGTTCCACTGTATGTTTGTTTTTTATGTATGTTTATCACTTTCTCCGTAATTAATGAACCGATTTCGATGATTCTTTTGCAGTTGTATAGAAGACTAGCTTATGCCCGTGGCTTCGCACGCGTAATTTCGGTATAATTAGTACCCAGCCTATTATCTAAGTTATGCTTTGCTATAAACGTACGCCAAATTTCATCTTGATCTGTTCAGTAGTTTCGGAGATCCTAGGTAACAAAGATTCAGATTTCACAAACTTTCGGCTTCGATGATTCCGAGGCGGTACCATAAAAAAAAATCGAAGGATTAGATAGATAGAAAATACTTTTATTGCATACTTAAAACTAAGAAACAATTTAAAATGAAATAATTCTAACGTAAATGACAATTGGCGGTCTTATCGCTCAACAGCGATCTCTGCCAGACAACCTGGATTTAGTATTTATCCCGCTTAACTAAAAGTTTAAAACCAAGGGATTCGAAGTCGGTTCTTATTTACAAATAAAACAAGAAATATTTCAATAATACTAATAAATTTATGTATGTTCATAATTTAGCAAAAACGTGATTGGATAAATAAATGTATATTAAAATAAATGTATTTTGTATTTTAAAATAAATACAGTTACTAGGTAAATAACTTGTTTTCTTTTTAAGTACTTATCTTATGTGTGGCCTATATTATATTCTAAACTTGGTATAGATAGAGGTTAAAGTGTTATTGTTAGAACTCTTGCAATTACACAAAATTTTGCTGTTTGCTATGAAAATGATTTCAGGAGATTTCGTAGTGTGTTGAATTCACTATGAACGTAAGCGGGTAGTTTATGTAGGAAGAACACCAACGTTTCATCCCCTTACGATCCCTCGTTAGCGGATGAAACGTTGAAGTGATGATGTCCCCTTCAGGGTGAATACAATTCGCGTTCATCCCCTAACGAGGGACTTCATCAGGGTGAGTGCGGTTCGCGTCGCACCCTATCTGCTTCCTTGCGCACACTACGGGCTAAACAAGGTGTTCTCCAAACACCAACATGGTTCGTAGTTAACGTTTATTATTATTCACAATATTCCAGGAGCATTCAAAAATATATATCACATTATTAGTTTGTGTTAGCGGGTTGATGTGAATTCTAAGCCAGCACCACACTATTGTAGAGGTAAAATTAATCCTTGTCCACCCAGTTTCTAGCGTTAGTGCGCGCTTCTTTGATTTCCATGTCGATATGGCCCCAGCCGATAAGTTCTTTGCCCGCCGTGGTCGTGAGGTTGCAGTAAATACGACCTTTTTTGAAGGGAAAGTTCGCTGGGATGTTTTTTATTGGGATCGTCATATTGCTCAAAATATAGGGACCCTGAAATTAGATAAAAATCAGTAATTCGCTCGATCTATTAAAAATTGTCATGGCAAGCGTGGGGTGACTAAGGCATAACCACACACGTTTGGAAGAGGCTTGTTCACCAGTTGATGTATGTGAACCATAGAAATCTAAATTTAGATTTCTATGATGTAAACTGATGTGTAGGTATTTTTTTAAACCGCATTTTTTAAAATTTACAGTCATATTCGGTAGAAAAACTCGATGTAGAATATTCGTAAACGAAGCTTTTTCGGCTTACATTTATAATTATACCCAGCTATCTGAAACTCTACGCCAAGCAAGTGAGTTTTAGTTATTGTGTCGTGGGTTGTTTACAAACGTTCTACATCGAGTTTGGCTAGTGTTATTAGAGATAATTCAATATTCTTACCGCAGGAAAAGGACAGGGCCTATCGAACTTCCCCTGCTTCAGAGCGGACCCAAAGAACTTGTCCTTATGAATGAGATCACACATCTTCCAGTGCATCTCAACAAAACCTCTCTTGTACCTGTTTGTCAGAAACTCGTAGAAGTAGAAGCTCACCTTAACACAAAAAAATTAGTTAAGATATAAGTAAAACTCTGTAGATATTCTCCCAACAACGCTAACTCAATAGTTCGTCGCCGTAGAGCGAAAAGTACCTAAGTAGGTAAGTCATTTGGTCTTTTGAGTTATGAAGGTTTAAAGTTTTGAAAAACTAATTAAATCATAACTTGGTTTCGGTTTCGGTATGTGATATTTCTAATTTTATGGTCTCATATGTAAGAAAATTTAAACTCACTACAGTCAATAAATGTTTGATATTTTCAGGAAAAATGAAAAAAAAAAACACTGGCTATCATTCAAAACAAAGCTTTGTAGCTATAATATTGGGGCGAAAATTAACTTAACATGTTAAATGATTCTTGCTCTAAAATTATGAAGTACCTACAATTATCGCAAATAGCGATCTAGAAGACACTAAGTCGACTTTGTTAGTTTTCGCTTTCATGTTGTGTATCAAGCCAGTTTGTACATAACTAATCAAGTATATTTACTTAGTTATTTCTCGACTAGACTGGGTTCTAGCAACATTAGTTATTAATTTAGAAAAGAAAGTTACCAATCCGACCTAGGTTGCAAAATAAGGAAAGCACGTTAAGCCGTTGGTCCTGCGCCTAACCTCTCCCCGATCGTGTCGATCTGTCGTCCCATCGGATTATGAGAGTGAGGGAACAGAGAGTGCACCTGTGTTTGCGCACACACTTGTGCACTATAATATGTCCTGCGCATCTGGCTAGTCTCCGAGAGACTGGCCGCCGTAGCCGAAATTCGGCTAGGACATTATTAATCTCAGTAAACTGGTTATCTTTGGGGAAACCGAAGGTTTTGTCTGTGCAATAATGGATGAGGTAGTAAAGACAAACAATCCTGAATCCTCATTACATTCTTGCGAATAAACCTGATATTGTACTGATAGATCGGTTAGAACAGTTGGCGGTGCTCGCTGATATCACCATACGACACGATGAAATAACCTCGTTAAAGCTGAGAAAGACAAACTTGGCATTTAGGTATATTGACTTGGCAAACATTCCACATGCTTGTCAGCATGTTGATCGAGGCTCTTCGCTATTACGCCGTGGGCTAACAGCGAAGAGTCTCGATCAACATCTCAAGAAACTCTCGCTAGGAAGTTGGATCAAAGGGCCAGATTCAAAAGGCAGTACGATCCTGGACTCAGCGCGCATCGTCAGGAAGTTCCTCTCTCTGCAGCCCTAGTCATGGCCGCTTGAGCATAGCTTCGCGGCCGGTGATTCACCGTTTTGATATATTTTTTACAGTAGAATAGTTTTATATTTTATTTTCTTTAGTAAAAATGTACTTGTATATTATATATATGAATATATTATATAATGTATATTATTATATTATATGAGATTTAAAAGTAAATTTTGTGTAGGTAGGTATACTTTATATTATGTAGCTCTTTAGTTGACTCAAACTGAACGATGAACATCGTGGTTCGAATAATTCTGAGGGCGATTGTTGATAATAATAAAAAAAAAAATATACGATTTGTTATTGGGATCCGGATCATTCGTTATCCGGAGACGAATTTCAACATTCAACAGACTTTTATAACAAGTAATGTTTTTTTTTAAAACATTACTTGTACATCCTATGACACGATTTCATGACATTCAGTGTTATATTATTCTGCCGAAATAAAAACGAAATTCTCAATTATAATAAACCTAATAAAGCTTTGCATATTTGTAGATTAAAACCTGGAAAAACAAAAATTTATCCTGGAAAATTGCGAGCGAAACCACAAACAAAAGCTAGTTAAAATATGTAATTTTAAATTTTATTCGAACTATCCGATTTGTGAATGATGAAATCCATATTATCCGGATAAGAAATATATCCGGATTTTGCATTCCCTAGATAGGCACGTCAACTTTACTTGTTGATTTGATTTAGGTACTTCATGATTTAACAGGACTAAGACAACACTAACAACAAGATCCGTCAAGTGCGAGTGTACTCGCGCGCCGAGGGTTTCGAACATTTGTCAACAAATATGTACCAAAAGTACCGGTTAGAGACTTCGCAATTTAACGAATACCTAAGAATAGTAGGTACCAGTCTATATTTCAGATGGATCTCTCTGCATGCTTCGGTTATAGTGAGTAATGGTAAATTTTTCGATTTTTTCAAAATATTGCAAAAAGTATGAAACCTACAGAAATTTGAAAAACTGTTTTGAAATGTCCAAATCAATACCTTTTATTTGATACCCACTCAGGGGGGTAGCCCTCCTTTTGAAAATTATTTCTTTTTGACTATTTTTCAAAAAGTATTCTTTCTTCAGACTTCTCTATATTTTTACTATAAAAAATAGAACCATATCTACAAACGCTCCATACATTCCAAACGGATCGCTCTGCAATCTTCGGAGATAGGGGGGGAATGGGTATTTTTTCGACTTTTTTTCAAAATATTTCAAAAAGTATGAAACCTACAGAAATTTTAAAAACTGTTGTGAAATTTCCAAACCGATACCTTTCATTTGATACCCCACTCGGTGAGGTAGCCCCCCCTTTTGAAAATTATTCCCCCCCTTTTTGACCATTTTTCAAACAGTGTTCTTCTTACAAACTTCTCTATAATTTTTCCTGTAACATTATAGATCCATATCTATAAACGCTCCATACGTTTTTCATGGATCGTTCTGCAATCTTCGGAGATAGGGGGGGGGGGGGGGGGGGTCGGGTATTTTTTCGACTTATTTCGAAATATTTTAAAAAGTATGAAAACTACAAAAATTTCAAAAACTATTTTGAAATGTACAAACTGCGATACCTTTCATTTGATACCCCACATGACCCTGTAGGTATCTTTTGAAATTTCGGCATCACAATTTGTATGGAAAATATTCATTTTCATTGTTCATTTATTTTTCTTTTAATCTGTACAGGTGTACGAAATGTATTATTATTTTAAAATTCAAGTTGATAGCTGCAGTAGTTGCTGAGTTATTAAGGAGGGAAAAAAGGACAGACAAAGCGAGACCATAAGGGTTTCGAAAAAGATCTTCGAAACCCTAAAAATGGCGAACAGCTCTTGAAGACGTCGTCAATTTACTTAAAATGAACTAAATTGTAAGGAGGAGGTTACTTACAGTAACATTGTTATGGAACTCATAACGCCAGTCTAAGTTCAACCCGACATAGTAGAATGGGTCCTTCCGGCCGTACCGCCGAGCGGTCAAGTTTGCGTAGAGGAAGTGTTTTGGACTATAATATTCGATCATCGGGTGCTCCGTGGCAATGTATCTTATCTAAAAACAATGATTTGTTAACGGTGAGCGGAGTGAGCCGCGAACATTTTGTGAGACTTGCGTTCGGAAAACTAATCGAAGATACCTACCTATTATAGGCTTTGGCCAATGTAAGGTAACTTATATATTTTATTAGGTAGTCCATAGAAGCGCTCTTTCATTTGATGGTAAGTAGGTACCTACTACATCCTACCAATATTACAAATTCGAAAGTTTGTATGAATGTTTATTACCACGTACTATCTCCATAACCAATTAACCGTTTTACATGAAAGATATTTTAGGTTCTGGAATAACACATGGGCGAATCTTATTTTCAAAAAATAACCTCTGAATGGGTTAAAATGGGTAGTAAAGTTTCAATGGAAAATTATTATTGCCTTCTTGGCAATTCAATTCAAATCAATAAAAAAAAATTAAATCAAAACTCGGTATACATAAACAATTAAGGAACTAATGAATCACATGCCTATTTCTTATTTTTACAGAGCTACCCCTAGGGGTGTGCAATAAATTTCTGAAATTTGTACGATTTCCACGCGGGCCAAGTCGCGCGCGGGGCGCAGCTAGTTTAAATAAATACTAGCTGCACGGGACTTCGACTTTAACTACTAGTATATTTTCTTTATATTTGCAATCTGTACCTATTGACCGCAACGCGTGACGTTGTCCATCACATCAGTAGGTAGGTACAGTATTAATGCATCTTTTAGAGTAAATACCTAGTTTCAGTGGTTGCCGAGGTACTCAAGCAGGAAAATAAAGAACGAACAGAGCGAGCCCATAAGGATTTCGTTCTGTCGAACGAAACGAGTCCTAAGAACACCCTGAAAATCCCTTACCTTTTCTGAATAACAGCTAAAGAATAATGCAAATACTATTTGGAACAGTATTAACAAAATTGTCGACATTTTAATATGTAAAAACACACTGAAAATTAAGGCAACTACATTTTGTATTTATACCTAGGTACCACGAAAATAGGAAGGAACCTTGGTAGTGATTTAAATTTAAGGTGGTACGTGCCCGCGAAATATGATCTATGTATAAAGTTTATTTTTTCTGAAATTTTTTTGTCGACTCGGGGCGGACCGCCCCGCGCCGCCGATAAAATTTTGTTCTTTCTGACTATGATCCAGAGCTCAACCGCCACTTTGGTCCACTTTTGTTAAATTTGAAAAAAATAATACAAATTTGCGAAAACCAAAAATTGTCGCTCTGCTCGCTGACAGCATTTTTAACGATAGGTTTGCCAGACACTACAGAACATCTAAGAATACCTACCAATAAATATTCGCGGCTTGCTCACACATTTCGTCCTATGGTCAAAGCCTGACCTAACCGTAAATCACTTTGCCAAATTAGAAAAAAAAGCGGCGCGCGCAGGCACCATTTTTGCCTTCTCAATGTGGTCTAGGACTCGTTTGAATTCAATATGCAAAAACTGCAAAATATCTCACGAAACCACAAAGTTTTCACGGCTTGCTCGGCTCGCCGGTAACATCTTGTCGTGTTTCATGATCCATATTATTATTACATGGTTACGGGCTCACATTATGATAATTTTGACCACCACCGTGACAAATTTACATAAACTGTAATTTTTGCGGCTCATTCCTCTCGCCAATGACAAACAGGTCCGGCCTTTGGCGGTATAAGAGAGGGGGCACTCATGAGTCCTACTCGGAAAAGGAAAATCGAAGTTTCGTTTTCGTTGTCGGGCAAAACCAACTCTTATTTCGCTTGTATAAGATTAGCGTTTGCACTCAAACGAATCAGAAACTTCGATTTCGTTATAAGAGTACGGGAACTTTTCGCTATGTCAATGTGCGCGAGACATTTGATCTCGCGCAGCGTCACGCTCCACCTTAACATACACAGATCGATAAGAAGATCTATAATAAACTACTTCAATTATAGTTCGTTTGTCATTGAAGTTCCAATTACAAAACTAATTTAGATAGAAAATGGGCATTATAGATACAAACGCTTCATAATTTTACACGCTTTATAATAATAATAAATAATGTTGGACAATTCACACAGCATTATCTATTTATGGGTACTAGATAACTGTTATACTTAATACAATACACTACATAGATAGATATTTTTTATTTTTTAAAACACCCAGACCAACGGAACAAATTTCTGCAGATAGTACACAAATTAGTTCCGAGGCTGGAATCGAACCCGCAACCTCCTGCGTCGCAGGCGGACCATCGCCCGCTGCGCCACGGAGGTCGTCGTTTATTCGATTGGTTGCTTAAATAGTTTGTTTTGATAGGTAAGTAATTCTATTTTATTAGATTCCCTATTTAGATACCAAGCGTAGGTATGTGTGCTTGTCACCGTAGAGTCAAAAATAAAACGTCAAGTGCGAGTCGGACTCGCGCACTAAGAGTTCCGTATAATTGACCTTGTTTCTTCCCAAATATCATGATTCTAGGTCAACGGGAAGTAGGTACCCTGTATATTTTGGTCCAGGGAGAGAATCAATCATTCTTTTTTTTAATAAACTTCAAATTTACGGTTTTCGGATTTTTTAAGTACTTTATTTTTATATTTATTTTTTAATGGAATAAAGTGAGTTTTATTACAGAAAAGGCTACAAAGTACATGCTAACACTAATTTCCATAAACTAATTTTATTTATCGAACAAATTTATCATAAGGTGCTTTAATATTTGTGCTATAAGACCTTGCTTCCTGTCAAATTTTATGATGTCAACGGCAAACATTCTGTAGGTTTTGGTCCATGGCGAGAATCAAAGTAGTTTTTAAAGAATAAACTACAATATTAAAGTTTTCGGATTTTTCCCTTGACTTGTGCTATAAGACCTTGTTCTTGCAAAATGTTATGATTCTAGATCAACTGGAAGTATCCTGTAGGTTTTGGTCCATAGCAAGAAAGCAAAATTATATTTTTTTTTGTGAAGAAAGTACACATTTACGATTTTCGGATTTTTCCCTCTATTTGTGTTACCTATAAGAAAAGACCTTGCTTTTTGCCAAATTTTATGATTATAACGGGAAGTACTCTATAAGTTTTGTGTGCTAATGTGTTTCCCTAGGAAATTATAAAATATCGGACATAAATGGCTGTAACTTTTGATTGCGTTGACCTAGAAGTTTTTTTTAAATCTAGACTAAAAAAAAAGAGTTTTATTTCATTTAAGGCTACAAAGTATGTACATGCTTATACAAATTTCCATATATTAACTAATTTTATTTATCGAACAAACTTTCTCAACTTGAACTCCATCCTTACTTGAGTGAGTATTTGATGACAATTTCAACTCGATACCTTCACGCGTTCCTGAGAATAGGGGGTTGACAGACGGACAACAAAGTGATCCTATATGGGTTCCATTTTTCATTAGGTACGGAACCCTAAAATCGTGGTCACAAAAAATGGTTAGGTTCTGATTTTTTGGGATAGTATGAGAACTATAATTATTGGTCCTAAAGCGTTTTTCATATGCTTAAATTAAAGCTAAATAACTGCTCTACTATGTACCTAAGTACTTTATTTTTCATGATTTTCCCCGTAGAACCTTGCAAGAATGTTTTAGTTTAGATGACTGGCCTAGTGGCATAATGTTTGTTACTCCTTTAGGCGCTATGCAAACGGAGAAACTATTGCGGCAACAGGCAATTTTAGACTGTTTACATTATAAAACATACAGGGTTATTGGTAATTCACTGAAATTATGTTAACTGTAACGAACTGTCCACCATCATGAACATATCCGTGAAGACGCCATGTCTAAATTCTTAAAATTGGAGGAAATGGAATGATATTAGTATGTACCCCCCTCCATTCAAAAATCGTTCATTATAGGGGTTTTCTTTGAAACTAAACCTAAAAACGGCTCTGCCCTGAATTATGAGGCATTCCTCGTAGCGCACCCAGATGAACCGCACACAGATGAACCGCACCTAAGTACTTTAACATAGCGCACCCGTTTTGTTGCGATTCATTCAGTAGGAATAAATGTTAAGTTTTTATTCCTCGTTGCGCACCAATGACAATGTAGGGTCTAGTGATGGGGTTGTTTTCATCTAATTAGTAACCTATAGGTGGAAATTTATACTTAATCAATCACTGATGAAACGTAATTCAGTAACATTTGAAGGGTACAGGGGAAAAAGGGTATTTGTCATTGTGAGAAAAAAGAATAAACTGTATTTATATGATAAGCAAGAAACAAAACACCATCTTAGCGTAAAATTTTAGAGCTACACCCAATGGGATCAATAAACCCCTAGCAATTATTGAAGTAGTCAACTCGTCCCTGTTATAAATATAATGGGGCCCAGTTGACCCCTACAAAAAATTAGAAAGAATGTTTCGTCCCCGGGACCAATTTCGAGTGGGCCGAGTCGCCCCCTAAGCCACAATATCCTTATTTAATAATCTATTTAATACAGTAGCACTTAAAACTATGTTGCATAGCTTAAATTATAATTGGGTTTTGTATTCTTTATTATTTTTTCGTTTTAAGTAATTAGAAAATAAAGAATATTTGCAAAATATTACTTCTAACAAAGATCATAGTCAATTGACATTGAGCTTTTTTACAGTTTAAGTATATAGGTATGTATTACAGTTCTAACTCAAATCTATACTTATAATAAAACTGTAACAGGTCCAATTCTGTACATTGAAGTTATTTTGAAAAATTTTTTTGGAGGACAATCTATTATTTATTTATCTAAGTATATCTATCTATACTTATAATAAAACTGTAACAGGTCCAATTCTGTACATTGAAGATATTTAGAAAATTTTTTTTGGAGGGCACTCTATTATCGATACTGAAGCCAAAACTGCAATTTTTTTCATTCATGTCTGTCTGTCTGTCTGTCTGTCTGTCTGTCTGTTTGTTAAACGCGCATCACGCCGAAACTACTGAAGGTATTGAAATGAAACTCGGCACGATTTTAGGTCATACTACGAGGAAGGACATAGGATACTTTTTATCCCGGAATTCAGTCAGGTTTCCCTGGGAGAGGGGATGAAAGTAAAATTCTTTAACTGCGCATCACGACGGAACTACTAAAGGTATTGAAATAAAACTCGATACGATTTTAGGTCATACCACGAGGAAGGACATAGGATACTTTTTATCCCGGAATTCAGTCAGGTTCCCCTGGGAGAGGGGATAAAAGTAAAATTTCTTCACCGCGCATGAGGCCGAAAGTGCTAAATGAGTTGGAATGAAACCTAGCACGATTTTATTTCATACTACAAGGAAGGACATGGGATACATTTCATCCTGGAATTCAGTTAGTTTCCCCTGGGAGAGAGGATGGAAGTAAAATTCTTTAACCGCCCATCACGAAGGAACAACTTAATGAATTCGAATGGAACTAGGCATAATTTGAGTTCATACTACGAGGAAAGATACATTTCATCCCAGAATTTAGTAAGGTTCCCCTGGGAGAAGGGATGAAAGTAAAATTCCTTCACTGCGCATCACGCCGAAACCACTGAATGAGTTGGACTGAATTGGTACGATTTGAGTCCAAGGAAGGACATGGGATACATTTTATCCTGGAATTCAGTAAGGTTCCCCTGGGAGAGAGGATGAAAGTAAAATTCTTTAAACGCGCATCACGACGGAACTACTTAATGAATTCGAATGCAACTCGGCGTGATTTTATCACGCCGAAACTACATAGGTAATGAGTTGGAATGTAACTAGCGCCAGGGTAGGTTAACACGGTTAACTCAGAGCTAAATTCTACTTTGGAGTTAAATTCTAATTTTTCTTGTACCACCAAGAGTTAGGAGTTAGCCTTGTGTTAAATATTGAAATTTTTACCCCACTGATGTGGGAGGGTTAGGTCAACTAACTCTGGGCTAGTAATGTCAAAAATATGAAAGCTGCGATGTTATTTATGTTAGGTAATGTTGGTAGAGTTTGTCATATCGGTTTTTTTGTCCTGAACAATAAATGACTGGTTGATTGTCTGATGATAATGAATAGATCATTAAATACATTAGTTTGGACTTTTTAATAGAAGAATTGCAGAACGGTTCATTCATATCAAGTAAGTATCTAGCTACATACGTTTTAATCACACTAATATTATAAATGCAAAGTTTGGATAGATGTTTAGATGTTTGTTCCCTTTTCACACCATGATTTCTGAACGGATCGGTCGGGCTGAAATTTTGCATTGATGTAGCTCTAAGCCTGGAATCAAACACAGGCTTTTGATCCCATAAAACAGTTCCAATGGGATAAAAATGCCCTTTAAACGTTTAGCGCCAGGGTAGGTTAACACGGTTAACTCAGAGCTAAATTCTACTTTGGAGTTAAATTCTAATTTTTCTTGTACCACCAAGAGTTAGGAGTTAGCCTTGTGTTAAATATTGAAATGTATTTAAATATTGTAATTTTTTTCATTCATGTCTGTCTGTCTGTCTGTCTGTCTGTTTGTTAAACGCGTATCACGCCGAAACTACTGAAGGTATTGAAATGAAACTCGGAATGTTTTTTGGTCATACTACGAGGAAGGACATAGGATACTTTTTATCCCAGAATTCAGTCAGGTTCCCCTGGGAGAGGGGATGAAAGTAAAATTTCTTCACCGCGCATGACGCCGAAACTGCTGTTTGAATTGGAATGAAACCTTGCATGGTTTGATTTCATACTACAAGGAAGGACATAGGATACTTTTTATCCCGGAATTCAGTCAGGTTTCCCTGGGAGAGGGGATAAAAGTAAAATTCTTTAACTGCGCATCACGACGGAACTACTATAGGTATTGAAATAAAACTCCGTACGATTTTAGGTCATACTACGAGGAAGGACATAGGATACTTTTTTTCCCGGAATTCAGTCAGGTTCCCCTGGGAGAGGGGATAAAAGTAAAATTTCTTCACCGCGCATGACGCCGAAAGTGCTAAATGGGTTGGAATGAAACCTAGCACGATTTGATTTCATACTACAAGGAAAGACATTGGATAAATTTAATCCCGGAATTCAGTAATTTTCCCCTGAGAGAGAGGATGGAAGTAAAATTCTTTAACCGCCCATCACGACGGAACAACTTAATGAATTCGAATGGAAATCGGCATAATTTGAGTTCATACTACGAGGAAAGATACATTTTATCCCAGAATTTAGTAAGGTTCCCCTGGGAGAAGGGATGAAAGTAAAATTCCTTCACTGCGCATCACGCCGAAACTACTGAATGAGTTGGACTGAATTGGTACGATTTGAGTTCAAGGAAGGACATGGGATACATTTTATCCTGGAATTCAGTAAGGTTCCCCTGAGAGAGAGGATGAAAGTAAAATTCTTTAACCGCGCATCACGACGGAACTACTTAATGAATTCGAATGCAACTCGGCGTGATTTTAGTTCGTACTATGAGGAAAGATACATTTTATCCCGGAATTCAGTAAGGCTGCCCTGGCAGAGGGGATGAAAGTTAAATTCCTTCACCGCTCATCACGCCAAAACTACATAGGTAATGAGTTGGAATGTAACTGTACCTACCTACTAACGAAAGAAAATTACGGTGGTCCAGTCAAATGGATCAGGAGCCCAATTCTGCAAAACAATTGCTTCAGTATGACAATGGAATCGTCGCAGAATCATCACGTAGAATCCTTAGATTAATAAAACTCTATATAGTGCGCGCGAGATAAATTAATATGTAGTTTCAAACTTGACGCGCGTCTCTCCATCTGCATTCATCATAATTTCTATCATCCAAGGTGGAATACCAAAACGTGTCATTCTGTGACGATAGCCCTGTCATAGTGAAGCGATTAGTATATCAGAATAGGGCCCCAGCTGAATGGAACCATGAGTAAGAAATGAAACGAGTATGACACTTCTTAACACTGACGCTGGCCGAGTCCTAACAAAAAGTCGTGTGGATAAAGAATGGGATTGAAGATGACCACATGATATCCCCCGTAGAACCTACACGATTTATTGCACGGCGGCGTTTCATTATATGAGAGACTATGGTTAAATGTGAACTTTATTAGTCGGCAGGTAAGGCAATCGCGAACGAAGTCGCGGGTACAGCTAGTAAATTATAATATTCTAGGTGGGTGTGCGTGTGTTCAGCTGTCTCTCAGCCAGGCTAATGCCACTTAAATCATCTTGCGTAGATGTAAAGTAAGCCAATGGTGACGATGTTCAAAAAAATCAAAATCTAAAACTCTTTATTCCCATAAATACAATAAATGTACACTTAGAAAAGGTCAAATTGTAAAACTAAACACTGAGACGGAAATAAAGTGATATTTTTGATTTCTGTCGCTTCGATATGTAGGTAGACTAAAGTAAAGAAGCGACGAAGAAACCTTTAGCCTGTTAGTTGTTACTTTTCGAGTTGGAGCAAAACCCGTCCCAAGCTTGTTTATCTTCTAGATAATCTGATATTTTATAGTAGGTAAGCCTTTTTGCACAGCAAGGTTTTTACAATTTGTTTGAATTTATTTACCTACTGATAATTTTTGCAACTCACTAGGAGTTTAGTTGTAGAATTGCCCTTTAAAAGATACATTAATTTTGTGGAGCCTATTTGTGGGCACATGTGGATTTTAATAAGAGTAGGAGATCGGTATTATGTAATTCATTAGGTTTCGGACATTATTTTGTATCTGAGGCAATTTACAAAAAAATAAAATTAAGACCTGACGTCTTCACTAACGTGTTTGTGATGATGGGCAGAACCTGCAGTTCACGTGGTGTCAGTGAAAAACTAATAACCCTGTATACTTATACAGGGTATCCGGTCATTAATGGATAACCCCGCAGGCACTTGTGGTAGGCACCGCGGCGACTCAGGAAAAAATCTATATATATAAAAGAAAGTCGTGTTAGTTACACTATTTATAACTCAAGAACGGCTGAACCGATTTGGCTGAAAATTGGTGGGGAGGCAGCTTAGAACCAGGAGACGGACATAGGCTATGTTTTATCCCGGAATTACCACGGGAACGGGAACTACGCAGGCGAAGCCGCGGGCAGCAGCTAGTATGATATAAATCTATCTGCAGCAGTCTACGGTGTTTTTATAAAGAACGAAAGTTGATAACTTGGTTCACAATTTCACATTACCTACCTCTTGGGCACTACGGCTACAAATTCAATACTATGGAATTGATTTTCTCTGGGATTAACCGTGAATAATTAATAAATAATAAATAATAAATAAATAAATATGAAATTGTCGTTTAAATTATTAATAACACCCGAACCACCCCATAATACTTATTCACAGTTTTCCGAAATAAATTTATTATTGTATAACTTTTTTTTCTAAGAAAAATAAGGTTAAAAAACTTAAATAAATAAATAAATAATGCTGGACAATTCACACATAATTATCTAGCCCCAAGCTAAGCAGAGCTTGTGTCATGGGTACTAGATAACTATGTACCTACTTAATACAATACACTACATAGATAGATATTTTTTATTATACATAGAAAACACCTTGACTTAAGTAAGTAGCAATAACTCGGTAATTTGTCAATAAAAAAAATTGTATTATAGGTACAGTCAGCGTCAAATTGATATGAGCGTCTAGAGTAGCCAAAATGATCTAAAAAACATAAAAGCAATTTGATATACGCAGTTCGAATCACCATAATGTTAACTAACTAACAACAATATGATGATTCGAACAGCGTATATCAAATTACTTTTATGTTTTTCAGATCATTTTGACTACTCTAGACGCACATATCAATTTGACGCTGACTGTACCATTTAAGAAACTTCATTAAATAGGCATGTTTTTTACGCTACCAGCCTACCACCCAAGTCTCCATAATGTTTGTGCTTAAACTTTCTCAAAAAAATCGAAAACACGAATTTCTATTTTAAGTATTTTAAAAAACAAACAGTTGCAGCTAAAAATAGTTTGTAATGCGCTATAGCAAGGCCAATTGTTCACGGTTATTTCAAGAGAAAATAAATTCGTTATTATTGAATTTGTAGAGGTGTGCAGTGCACAATAATGTGAAAAATGGTATCAAATTTCGTACCTTGAAAAACAAGATCCGTCAAGTGCGAGTGTAACTCGCGCGCCGAGGGTTTCGAACGTTTGTCAACAAATATGTACCAAAAGTACCGGTTAGTTAGAGACTTCGCAATTTAACGAATACCTAAGAATGGTAGGTACCAATACCAACCTATATTTCAGATGGATCTCTCTGCATGCTTCGGTTAAATGGATGGTTCGGTTAAAGGTAAATTTTGCGACTTTTTCAAAATATTTCAAAAAGTATGAAACCTACAGAAATTTAAAAAACTGATTTGAAATGTCCAAACCGATACCTTTCATTTGGTACCCCACTCGGTGGGGTGGCCCCCCGTTTGAAAATTATTAAATTTTTACCATTTTTCAAAAAGTGTTCTTTTTACAGACTTCTCTATTTTTTCCTGTAAAATATAGATCCATATCTACAAACGCTTCATACATTTAAATAGATCGCTCTGCAAACTTCGGAGATAGGGGGGAATGGGTATTTTTCGAATATTTTCAAAATATTTCAAAAAGTATGAAACCTACAAAAATTTTAAATACTTTTGAAATGTCCAGACCGATACCTTTCATTTGATACCCCACTCGGTGGGGTAGCCACCCCCCTTTTGAAAATTATTCCCCTCCTTTTTGACCATTTTTCAAAAAGTGTTCTTTTTACAGACTTGTCTATATTTTTCCTATAAAATATAGATCTATATCTATAAACGCTCATAGATATAGATCTATATTTTATAGGATTTTATTCTCTGCAATTTTCGGAGATAGGGGGGGAAAAAGTATTTTTTCGACATTTTTCAAAATATTTTAAATAGTATGAAACCTACAAAAATTTAAAAAAACTATTTTGAAATGTACAAAATGATACCTTTCATTTGATAGCCCATATGACTCTGTAATGTATCTTTTAAAATTTCGGCATCACAATTTGTATGGAAAATATTCATTTTCATTTTTCATTTGTTTTTATTTATTTTTCTTTAAATCTGTACAGGCGCACAAAATGTATTATTATTTTAAATTTAAAGTTGATAGCTGCAGTAGTTTTTGAGTTATTAAGGAAGGAAAAAAGGACAGATAAAGCGAGACCATAAGGGTTTCGAAACCGATCTTCGATCTTTGAATTCCTAAAATCGTAGACTTACGGCACGTAGATTTGTATAATATTTTTTCCTGTGTGGTCGCGGTGCTCTCTACAAGTAATAATAATAAAAATATTGATGGGTTTACAACGGAGGTACGTACTTACAATCTATTGCATATTTAATATAAGTAGTTAGGTTAATTTAGTGTGTCATTACGATAGTCTGTCATATAAGATGCAGTGACGAAGTAAAGGTAACGTTGTTTAAGGCATATTGCCTCTGTATGTATACATGTCAGCTCTGGTTCAAATACAAAAGAAAATCGTATAGCACCATAAGGGTGCAATACAATGACGCTTTTCGCATCCTTATGAAGAAGCCACGTTTTTGTAGCGCGTCCGTCATGTTCGCTGATGCACGGGTTCCGGACTTTTTCGCTGTAATCAGATCTCGTATTGCGTCATTCTGGGCCAATCTTAGACGGTCCAACAATAGCATCCTCAGGTTTATAGCTAACAACATCTGTAGCCCTATGTACAGGTTCTGGCTCTCTGTGCACCAGAGTGGAAACCGTAAGTAGGTATGTATTTTAATTTTAATTTTAATTGTATTTTAATTTATTTATAAATAACCTATGGGTTCCTTTTATGACCTGAAATAAATGATTTTCTTATTATTATTATTATTACGTAGACACCTACTTGGACTAAACCTTTTAGGGTAAAGATAATGGCACCTCGCTCTAACTGAGTTTGGTAACTTTTTGAGCCCACGTGTTTAACACGAGGGCTCAATCTTCTTAAAGGTTCACAATTATTTGGTATTACAGAAATTTAGTTACAGCAAATAGAAAAAATATCAATAGGTAGGTATATCTACCTAATTGATTTTATATAAACTACTTTCAAAATCAAAAACTCTTTATTTCCATAAATACAATAAATGAACACTTAGAAAAGGTCAAATTATAAAACTATACACTGACACGGAAATAAAGTGATATTTTTGATTTCTACCGCTTCGGTATGTAGACTAAAGTAAAGAAGCGACGAAGAAACCTTTAGCCTGTTAGTTGTTATTTTTCGAGTTGGAGCAAAACCCGTCCCAAGCTTTTTTATCTTCCAGATAATCTGATATGTTGGTTTATAGTAAGCCTTTTTCACAGCAAGGTTTTGACTATTTGTTTGATTTGAATTAAATAAACCTTAATCCTAACTAACGACAAAGATACTAGAAAAATAGAAGTGAGCCTAATATTAATATTAATATAGGTAGTAGTAATAGGTATAACCTAATATAATATATTCTAAACTTGGTATAGATAGAGGTTAAAGTGTTATTGTTAGAACTCTTACAATTACACAAAATTTTGCTGAAATTGAATTCTAAGCCAGCACCACACTATTGTAGAGGTAAAATTACTCCTTATCCACCCAGTTTCTAGCGTTAGTGCGCGCTTCTTTGATTTCCATGTCGATATGGCCCCAGCCGATAAGTTCTTTGCCCGCCGTGGTCGTGAGGTTGCAGTAAATACGACCTTTTTTGAAGGGAAAGTTCGCTGGGATGTTTTTTATTGGGATCGTCATATTGCTCAAAATATAGGGACCCTGAAATTAGATAAAAATCAGTAATTCGCTCGATCTATTAAAAAATGTCATGGCAAGCGTGGGGTGACTAAGGCATAACCACGCTCGTTTGGAAGAGGCTTGTTCACCAGTTGATGTATGTGAACCATAGAAATATAAATTTAGATTTCTATGATGTGAACTGATGTGTAGGTATTTTTTTAAACCGCATTTTTTTAAATTTAAAGTCCTATTCAGTAGAAAAACTCGATGTAGAATATTCGTAAACGAAGCTTTTTCGGCTTACATTTATAATTATACCTAGCTATCTGAAACTCTACGCCAAGCAAGTGAGTTTTAGTTATTGTGTCGTGGGTTGTTTACAAACGTTCTACATCGAGTTTGGCTAGTGTTTTTAGAGATAATTCAATTTTCTTACCGCAGGAAAAGGACAGGGCCTATCGAACTTCCCCTGCTTCAGAGCGGGCCCAAAGATCTTGTCCTTATGAATGAGATCACACACCTTCCAGTGCATCTCAACAAAACCTCTCTTGTACCTGTTTGTCAGAAACTCGTAGAAGTAGAAGCTCACCTTAACACAAAAAAAATAGTTAAGTATATGCAAAAGATATAAGTAAAACTCTGTAGATTCTCCCAACGCTAACTCAACAATTCGTCGCCGTATAGCGAAAAGTCACTAAGTAGGTAAGTCATTTGGTGTTTTGAGTTATGAAGGTTTGAAGTTTTGAAAAACGAATAAAATCATAACTTACTTTCGGTATGGGATATTTCTAATTTTATGGTCTCAGTCAATGAATGATTGATATTTTCATAAATACCTAATGAAAAAAAAACACTAGCTACCATTCAAAACAAAGCTCTGTAGCTATTATATTGGGGCGAAAACTAACTTAACATGTTAAATGATTTCTTGCTCTAAAATTATGAATAACGATCTAGAAGACACTAAGTCGACTTTGTTAGTTTTCGCTTTCAGTTTGTACATAACTAATCAAGTGTATTGTAGTTATATCTCGACTAGACTGGGTTCTAGCAACATTAGTTATTATTTTAGAAAAGAAAGTTACCAATCCGACCTAGGTTCATATTTTGCAATTCTTTGAAGTAGGAAAAAAGTATCTAAATAACTTAATTAGTTTTGTAGGCCAAATGTACCTACAGTTAGGTAGTGAATTTTTGCACATCCTATAATAAAAACTGATAGCTAGGCTGTAAGACTGAAAAATGCAGAAAAAATCGGTGATTTTGATGGCATAGGTATTTAAGTCGATTTTGGCCAAATAGCGAGATGATGACTTTTCGCTCTACGGCCATTTAATGGCCTGTGTTGGGCCTGTGTGTGTAGGACTGTATGAAATGAAATGAAATGAAATGAAAACATTTATTGAAAAAGAAATACACAATAACAATGGTTAACTCAATGTTAAGCTAAAGTAAGGTGTTATCAGTTTCTCGTCAAGTTAAATTAAATATAAATTAAATTAAATTACATAAATTACCCAGTTCAAAATAGGCATGTAGAGATCAGGAAAAGGTTCGTCTTTGAGGAATTACAAATTGTTGTAGTCATTGACTAGGAATTCACTTACAGAGTATATGGTTTTATAGAGCAAAAGAAGTTTCACATTATTTAAAAATGATTTTTCACAAGTTATGAGTCGAATACACAATGGAAGTTTGTTAAAAAGTTTAGGGCCAATAACTTCCGGCTGCTTTTTAGAGATGTATCTGAGTCTATGAGCAGTTGACTCTAAGTACATTTGATGTCTATTACTGTATTTGCTTTGGCTTCCTCTTACCTTAAATTGAGACATATTTTGTATAACAAACTTTAAAATTTCATAGATGTATAGAGAGGCAGAAGTTAGTATTTTTAGATTTTTAAAATTTTCTCTACAGGAGTCTTTAAATTTGGCGCTAACCAGCACCCTAATTGCACGTTTCTGCATCTTTAATATTCTTTCGCAGTCGGTAGAGTTGCCCCACAGTATAATACCATAACTCATTATAGAGTGTATATATGAGAAATAAATATCTTTGAGATTTAATTGGGATGTCATAGGACGCAGTTGCTTTAAAGCATATATGCCTTTAGCCATTTTTGTACAGGTAGAGTCTATATGATTTTTCCAAGTTAGGGCTGGATCTAGTTCAAAACCTAACAGTTTTGTTAATTTTGCGCTACCTATTGATCTACCGCTTTTTAAAGGAATATTTAGTGAGGGTCGTCTAGCAAACACTGCATTAAAGATCATAACATTAGTTTTGTCCTCGTTTAACATTAGTCCATTCATTGAGAACCAATTTCCTAACGTACTAATTGTGTCGCTAATGGTATTCAATAGTCCATCCATAGTATCCGAAGAAACAACTATCGTGGTATCATCCGCATACTGTATTATCTCATAATAAAATTAACTGTAGGTACAGCTAAGCGCAAAGACACGCCATTTTCCAATCTTTTGCATGACACTACATATTGCAATGATGGAAAGACGTACCTAGACCGAAGTGTGACCGAGACCAACTTAGGCACGCGAAAAACGAACGCCGGCGGGGCGGCGCCGCCGCTGCCGGTCCGACTATGACTATGGTGGGCGAAGGACCTAATTTCAAATATACAGGATAGGTACCTACTTCCCGCTGACCAACTTATTATAATTGGCAAAAAACAAGGTCTTACAATTATACTTAAGGAACCCTTAGTTCGCGAGTTCGACTTGCACTTGGCGTTTAGTATCATTATCATTTGTCGTTGAATAAGTCATTCTAATCATAATAGCATTTAAGTAAAAGGTTTTTTTTTAATTTGGTTTCAAATATTTGGTCCTTTTCTTCGTCTCTTAATATACTTATCCGGTATTTTATTAGATAGATTTATGATGCCATTGCGTTTGGCCCAGAACTCTTAGTTTTGACTCAGGGAATTGTGATTTTATGCTTATACCTAAGCCGGATAGCGTCGCGGTAGATAAGCAGTTTTTTGGAAATATTGGGGATATTCACGGATAAATTTGCAACATTCAAATAAGTATAATAAATATTGTGTGGTGGTCGAGGCATTTCAAACGCCAAGACCCTACACAACCGTGAACCAACAATCTCAGAAATCATTTCCATCAAGCCGAATACCACCAGATGCATCGCAATGTGGTTGCAGTTTATAAGAACCCCCGTTCTCCTTAGCTAACGAGAACTGGTGCAAACGTACGGCGATGAGCATTCAGGACAGGAAGGCTATATGGGAGAGCAAAGAGCTGCGGGAGATACTACAAGGTCCTCACAGGACGAGGATCACAGGATCGAGGCTCTTCGCTATTACGCCGTGGCCTAACAGCGAAGAGCCTCGATCAACATCACAAGAAACTCTCGCTAGGAAGTTAATTTCATTTATTTATTAAAAAGTACACCTATCCTTACAGGCACACCTAATGCGATAGGGTACATAATTATTATCAATCTTAATAGGTAGAGTCACAGTCATGTCATACAATATTTGGTCATTTTTAAAATAACTAATTACAATTCTAATAATAACATAAAACGATACAAATTAATTAAAAAATAATAATAATAACAATAATAGTAGGTAATTAATTAATTAAATTAAATTCGAAATTAATTATTCAATTACACCATACAAAATAAAATAAGAAGATAACAATTAATTCAATCATAAATAGGTCACACCACATTAAAAACATAAAATAAACAATAAAGCCTTTGTCAACTCGTTCAGGGAGCAGTAAAACAAGTCCAACTTCTCTGCAAGCAAATTGAGTGTGCGGATGTAGCGCGTCATGGGAGCTTTGTTAAGAAGATTGGTTCTTCCTCGAGGCAGATCAAATAGGGTGGGACGCCTCCTCCGTTGCACGAATTCCTCAGGAACATTCAGCTTCATCCCTTCCAAAATGCCCGGGCTATTATATGATCCCCCGAAGAACCTTTACCACATAAGTAGCAAGCGCGGCGTCCCTCCTTACCTCCAGCTTGTTGTATCCAACCATGCCTATAACAAACAGTTTCGGATACATGAGTGGGTAGAAAGGGTATACGCCGTAGAGCTTTAGGTATAGGTATCGGGTAAACTTGTTTTGAATGCGCTCTACCATAACGCTATATTTGGCCTCGTGTGGAGCCCATATCACGGCGTTGAACTCTAGATGGCTTCGAACCAAAGCATCATATAGAGCTCTTATTGCTCTAAAATTAGTAAAATTGTTTGTTTGCCGAAGAACAAACCCAAGAGTCTTGAACGCCTTTTTGCAAACGTTGGTAATGTGTACTCGGAAGTTCAGCTCTACATCTAGGCGAATCCCTAGGTCCCTTACCGAGTTTACTCTCTCCAACTTGGAACCGTTCAGTTGGTAGTTGTAGTGGAGTGGCGCATTTGCTCTACTGAACGTGATTACTGAGCATTTACTGTTGTTAAACTACAGTTTGTTCCTATGAGTCCACTCCTCCACTCTGTCCACATCGCGCTGCAGGTGTTCGCAGTCTCCCTGGTCTTTGATCGGCAGCAGCAGTTTAAGATCATCCGCGAAGAGTAAGCATTTTGCGTCCTTGACCACCGCCGGAAGGTCGTTAATCATTATGATAAACTGGAGCGGGCCTAGATTACTACCCTGACTTACACCTGTTTTTGTAGCGTAAGGCTCTGACTTGCACCCCGCGTAGTCGACATACTGCTGCCTGTCCCTCATGTAACTTTTAAAGAACTGCAGCAATTTGGTCGTGCAGCCGATCGTCGCCAACTTCTGAAGCAGTATGTCATTGTCGACCAAGTCGAATGCTTTTCTGAAGTCGAAGTAGGCGGCGTCGATTTGCACCCCTGCGTCGACGCGCGGAAGCATGTAGGTCAAGGAGTCTAGGAGGTTGCTGGCGGTACTTCGTGCTGGACGGAACCCGTGCTGCGCATCAGACAGACGAGCCACAACCTGCTCCTGTATGCTGCGCTGCACCGCTGACTCGAACACCTTTGCCACCGTGGAAAGAATCGCCACCGGTCTAAATCCCGTTATATCATTTCCCGACCCTCCTTTTGGTATAGGAACCACCCGTGTTGTTTTCCAGCGTTTCGGAAAGTATGATTCCTTTCCTCTCCTCTCGTTGCTCTTACGTAATTCCAGAATGATTTTGGATCTTCTGCCAGATGGTCCTCCACTCGTTTCCGATGGTGGTCCTGGGCATCATCTATCATTTTCTTTACTCTTGCTCTACATTCAGAAAAGAGGCGTTACAAGGCAAAAGGGCAAAGTATTATTATGCTGCATAATAAGACTTTGACCCTTTTGCCTTGTAACGCCTACGCAGGTTAGCTTTGAGTCTAATTTCACTGATGATTTCAGCCGTATACCACTTTGGATAGCTATGCCTAGAGTTTCCCGTCTTTACGAGTTTTTTAGGAAACCATTTCTCAAACATGCCTGTTAATGTGCTATAAGAACTTTCCACGGCATTCTCGGAATCTAGCGTGTCGTACAGGTGGTCCCATTCCACGGCGGCTATGGACGAATACAACGAGTGAAAATCGGCTTTACAAAAGTTCCAATGTTCGTCGCAAACTGGAGCAAAAGAAGGTAGAGACGGCTGCGCCGAGCGCTGCGCGGTGCGGCTTGTTGGAAGTTGGATCAAAGGACCAGATTCAAAAGGCAGTACGATTCTGAACTCAGCGCGCATCGTCAGGAAGTTCCTCTCTCTGCAGCCCTAGTTATGGCCGCTTGAGCATAGCTTCGCGGCCGGTGATTCACCGTTTTGATATATTTTTTACAGTACCTAGACTAGTTTTATAATATTTTGTTTTCAATAGTAAAACATTTTACTTGTTTTAATATGAGATTTAAAAGTAAATTTTGTGTAGGTAGGTATACTTATATTATGTAGCGCTTTAGTTGACTCAAACTGAACGATGAACATCGTGGTTCGAATAATTCTGAGGGCGATTGTTAATGAAGTTAATAAATAAATTTTACGAGAAATTGCAACAGGTATTGTAGGATACGATTAGAGATTGCAATCCGGATCATTCGTTATCCGGAGAATATCAACATTCAACAGACTTTTATAACCAATAATGTTTTTTTTTAAACTAAAACTAATGGACGTATGACACGAGTTCATGACATTCAGTGTTATATTATTCTGCCGAAATAAAAACTAAATTCTCAATTATAATAAACCTAATAAAACTTTGCATATTTGTAGATTAAAACCGGGAAAAACAAAAAGCAAACCTAGGTACTTTTATCCTGGAAAATTGCGAGCGAAACCACAAACAAAAGCTGGTTAAAATATGTAATTTAAAATTTTACATTTCATTCGAACTATCCAGATTTGTGAATGATGAAATCCATATTATTCGGATAAGAAAAATGTCCGGATTTTGCATTCCCTAGATAGGTACATCAACTTTACTTGTTGATTTGATTTACTTCATGATTTAACAGGACTAAGACAACACTAACAAAAAAGGCGAACAGCTCTTGAAGACGTCGTCAATTTACTTAAAATGAACTAAATTGTATGGAGGAGGTTACTTACAGTAACGTTGTTATGGAACTCATAACGCCAGTCTAAGTTCAACCCGACATAGTAGAATGGGTCCTTCCGGCCGTACCGCCGAGCGGTCAAGTTTGCGTAGAGTAGGTGTTTTGGATTAATAGATTCGACCGACGGGTGCTCCGTGGCAATGTATCTTATCTAAAAATAATGATTTGTTAACGGTGAGCGGAGTGAGCCGCGAACATTTGGTGAGACTTGCGTTCGGAAAACTAAACGAAGATACCTACCTATTATAGGCTTTGGCCAATGTAAGGTAACTTATATATTTTATGAGGTAGTCCATAGAAGCGCTCTTTCATTTGCATCCTACCAATACATCCTACCAATATTACAAATTCGAAAGTTTGTATGAATGTTTATTACCACGTATCTCCATAACCACTTAACCGTTTTACATGAAATTTGGTGTGAAGATATTTTAGGTTCTGGAATAACACATAGGCGAATCTTATTTTCAAAAAATAACCTCTGAATGGGTTAAAATGGTTAGTAAAGTTTCTATGGAAAATTATTATTGCCTTCTTGGTTCGATTCAATCAAAACTAAAGAAAAGTACTAAAGTAAATAATGAATCACATGCCTATTTCTTATTTTTACAGAGCTACCCCTAGGGGTGTGCAATAAATTTCTGAAATTTGTACGACTTCCACGCGAGCGAAGTCGCGGGGCGCAGCTAGTATTTATTTATTTTCTTTATATTTGCAATCTGTACCTATTGACCGCAACGCGTGACGTTGTCCATCAGTAGGTAGGTACAGTATTTATGCATCATTTAGAGTAAATACCTAGTTTCAGTGGTTGCCGAGGTAGGTACTCAAGCAGGAAAATAAAGAACGAACAGAGCGAGCCCATAAGGATTTCGTTCTGTCGAACGAAACGAGTCCTAAGAACACCCTGAAAATCCCTTACCTTTTCTGAATAACAGCTAAAGAATAATGCAAATACTATTTGGAACAGTATTAACAAAATTGTCGACATTTTAATATGTAAAAACACACTGAAAATTTAGGCAACTAGATTTTGTATTTATACCTAGGTACCACGAAAATAGGAAGGAACCTAGGTAGTGATTTAAATTTAAGGTGGTACGTGCCCGCGAAATATGATCTATGTATATAGGTAGTTTATTTTTTCTGAAACTTTTTGTCGACACGGGGCGGACCGCTCCGCGCCGCCGATTACATTTTGTTCTTTCTGACTATGATCCAGAGCACAACCGCCACTTTGGTCCATTTTTTTTTAAATTTGCAAAAAATAATACAAATTTGCGAAAATCAAAAATTGACGCTCTGCTCGCCGACAGCATTTTTAACGATAGGTTTGCCAGACACTACAGAAAATCTAAGAATACCTACCAATAAATATTCGCGGCTTGCTCACACATTTCATCCTATGGTCAAAGCCTGACCTAACCGTAAATCACTTTGCCAAATTAGAAAATAACGCGGCTCGCTCTGCGCGCAGGCACCATTTTTCCTTCTCAATGTGGTCTAGGGCTCGTTTGAATTCAATTAGCAAAAAACTGCAAAGTATCTCACGAAACCACAAAGTTTTCACGGCTTGCTCGGTTCGCCGGTAGCATCTTGTCGTGTTTCATGATCCATTTAATATTACATGGTTACATTACGTCACATTATGATCATTTTGACCTCCACCGTGACAAATTTACATAAACTGTAATTTTTGCGGCTCACTCCTCTCGCTAATGACAAACAGGTCCGGCCTTTGGCGGCATTTGGGGGCTCATGCGCCCCCGGGGTCAGCGCATGAGTGCGCATGAGTCCTACTCGGAAAAGGAAAATCGAAGTTTCGTTTTCGTTGTCGTGCAAAACTAACGCTTATGTCGCTTGTATAAGATTAGCGTTTGCACTTAAACGAATCAAAAACTTCGATTTCGTTATTAACTTTTCGCTATGTCAATGTGCGCGAGACATTTGATCTCGCGAAGCGTCACGCTCCACCTTAACATACACAGATCGATATAATAATCTACTTCAATTATAGTTCGTTTGTGATTGAAAAACTAATTTAGATAGAACATGGGCATTATAAGATACGAACGCTTCATAATTTTACACGGCATTATCTAGCCCCAAGCTAAGCAGAGCTTGTGTTATGGGTACTAGATAACTGATATACTTAATACAATACACTACATAGATAGATATTTTTTTATTATACATAGAAAACATCCAGACCAACGGAACAAATTTCTGCAGATAGTACATAAATTAGTTCCGAGGCGGGAATCGAACCCGCAACATCCTGCGTCGCAGGCGGACCATCGCCCGCTGCGCCACGGAGGTCGTCGTTTATTCGATTGGTTGCATTATATAGTTTGTTTTGATAGGTAAGTAATTATATTTTATTAGATTCCCTATTTAGATACCAAGCGTACCTAGGCATAACGCGAGTTAGTTGTACTGCGTAATAGGTATACACCGCGTAAAGGCAGTGCGTGTATAGGCCAGTCACCGTAGACACAAGAATAAAACGTCAAGTGCGAGTCGGACTCGCGCACTAAGGGTTCCGTATAATTGACCTTGTTTCTTCCCAAATATCATGATTCTAGGTCAACGGGAAGTAGGTACCCTGTATATTTTGGTCCAGGGAGAGAATCAATCATTCTTTTTTTTAATAAACTTCAAATTTACGGTTTTCGGATTTTTTAGGTACTTTATTTTTATATTTATTTTTTAATGTAATAAAGTGGGTTTTATTACAGAAAAGGCTACAAAGTACATGCTAACACTAATTTCCATAAACTAATTTTATTTATCGAACAAGTTTATCATAAGGTGCTTTAATATTTGTGAGATAAGACCTTGCTTCTTGTCAAATTTTATGATTCTAGGTCAACGGAAAACATTCTGCAGGTTTTGGTCCATGGCGAGAATCAAAGTATATTTTAAAGAATAAACTACAATATTAAATTTTTCGGATTTTTCCCTTTACTTGTGCTATAAGACCTTTTGTTCTTGCAAAATGTTATGATTCTAGATCAACTGGAAGTATCCTGAAGGTTTTGGTCCATAGCAAGAAAGCATTTTTTTTTTGTGAAGAAAGTACACATTTACGATTTTCGGATTTTTCCCTCTATTTGTGTTACCTATAAGACCTTGCTTTTTGCCAAATTTTATGATTATAACGGGAAGTACTCTATAAGTTTTGTGTGCTAATGTGTTTCCCTAGGAAATTATAAAATATCGGACATAAATGGCTGTAACTTTTGATTGCGTTGACCTAGAAGTTTTATTTAAATCGAGACTTAGTCGCAAAAGAAAGCACGCTTGTGCAGGTCGCCGCCCACTCGGTGCGTAAAATACCTAAACTTGCGTTTCTCCGATATGTGACAGGGCTCTTAAAGGCTACAAAGTGTACAAAGTGTGTACATGCTTATACTAATTTCCATAAATTAACTAATTTTATTTATCGAACAAACTTTCTCAACTCGAACTCCTTCCTTACTTGAGTATTTGATGACAATTTCAACTCGATACCTTCACGCGTTCCTGAAAATAGGGGCTTGACAGACGGACAGCAAAGTGATCCTATATGGGTTCCTTTTTTCATTAGGTACGGAACCCTAAAATCGTGGTCACAAAAAATTTCTAGGTTCTGATTTTTTGGGATAGTTATGAGAACTATAATTAATGATCCTAAAGCGTTTTTCATATGCTTAAATTAAAGATAAATAACTGCTCTAATAGGTACCTAAGTACTTTATTTTTCATCATTTTCGTCGTAGAACCTTGCAAGAATGTTTTAGATGACTGGCCTAGTGGCGTAATGTTTGTTACTCCTTTAATTATTAATTATTTTCTAGGTAGTTACATACCCATAGTACAACACTACAAGAACATACCTATCTACCTTATTATCTAGGTAATTTAAATTAGCAAAAGGGTCATTCTTCGGAAACACATTTTTTGTTGACTTTCGTGGCACATTTTTTTGTTGAAATTACACATAATGACGAAATATTATAAATTTAATTTAAAATTTATTGGTAGTGAAGCGAACTTATTTGGCTTACTGGTTACGAAGTTATTCAATTTTAAAAATATAAGGCATTCATATCACCGAAATCAAATAAGTATATATATTGCGTGAATTAGCCTATCAAAATCATTGAAAGAAGGAATATCGAGTTGGTTTATTAATAAAATAATGTGTTTTCAGTAGAAAGTAGTTAGAAAGTTTTGGAACATTTATTTTATGTTTGTAGCTTTTTCTAATAACAAATAAAATTTTGCATCCAAAACACTCTTAAATCAGTACTGTAAACATTTACTTCTGAATCAAAGTTTGTGTTTAATAATTAATTTAATTTAAGATATATTATTTTGTCTCGGTCTAACTTCACGAAGTTACTAAACACACAGTACAGTATATAGAAAATTATAATATAATTAGTATTTACAATTGAAACAATTGAGCTAACTGCAGACTGTTGCAAACAATCTACAGGTAGCTCAACTGATCCATATCAATACCAGTCGGAAGCGTCCCCAAGACGCTGGCTGCAGTATATTATATGAATGAATTAGTGTGCGCCAGAAGTATCAACGCTTAACGTCGGACGCGAAGTTATCTAGATGTAACTTTCAACTTAAGCTTATTTTTGCTAAGTAATAGTGTCATTTAAGCTAGTAACTTTCTCGTTATTCGTGAACCTGTGTGAAATAGTGCTATTATTAATAGGAAATAATATAATAATGTACTAACACAGTAACATGAGGTCCAGACGCACCACGAAAGTCAATATTTCCAAGGTTTTTATTTATTTTTGCTTATTTAGAATAAGAAAATTAAAAAAATAAAATAGGCCTCCCTATTTTTGTCTAATCTACTATCAAATTAAATCAATTTAATTAAATCGCAATACTTAGGTACGAGTAAAATGTTACACCTTTGGCTTTTTCGGAAGGATTTTTCGAATTGTTGTTGCACATTCGAAATGCACACGATGGCATTTTGTGACACTTTTCTCGCAATTTCTCGCAAAAATTGGCAGTTCCAACTACAACACGTCCGGGTAACACTGTGTTTAGATATGGAAACTGATTCCAAATGAGCGAGCTAACTCATTTCGCGTGGCAACAACGTATGGCACGGTCTCACTGCTGCGGTAAGGATCTATCTAACGAGTAACAATATACATCTATGCATCTATGGCTAAAACAAGTAGGTAAGGTGTTCTTTCAACCAACTAGGTTCGTAGTTAACCCGCTTACATACATAATAATTTCAGGAGCATTCAAAAATATACATATAGATAGATAGATAATACTTTATTGCACACTTAGGTTAGTCAGAATAATTATTATAGGTATTTAAAAAGTTACAAAAGAATTATCACTGAATCAGCGACAATTTGCGGTCTTATCGCTCTAGAGCAATCTCTCGCTGACATTATTAATTTATCACTTAAAGTTTATAATTTGTGTTGGCGGGTTGGTGTGAATTCTAGTCAGACAGTAGTAGAGGTAAAATTACTCCATGTCCACCCAGTTCCTAGCGTTGGTGCGCGCTTCTTTGATTTCCATGTCGATATGGCCCCAGACGATAAGTTCTTTGCCCGCCGTGGTCGTGAGGTTGCAGTAAATACGACCTTTTTTGAAGGGAAAGTTCGCTGGGATGTTTTTTATTGGGATCGTCATATTGCTCAAAGTATAGAGACCCTGAAATTAGAAGAAAATCAGAAAATAATAATACTCAAAACGCACGACGGGAGGATCGTATTGTCGAAATCGGAGATCTCCGCCGAGGTAGAGGATTTCTATGGCCGTTTATACGCTGCACATGCCCCCTATTCCCGACGAGACGACCATGATTCTAGAGCCACCCTGACACGCCACTATACCGACGAACTGCCAGACATCAGTCAAGACGAGATCGTGCTAGCTCTGAGACAGCTTAAAAATAGAAAAGCCCCCGGTGAGGACGAAGTAACTTCAGAGCTTTTGAAAACCGGAGGTTCCCCTGTTATACAGAAGCTACAGATCCTCTTCAACGCCGTCCTTCACAGTGGGAGAACTCCAAAGGCAGGGGGATGTTATATTCCCGAAACTGTTCACGAGCGTGTTGGAAGATATGTTTAAGACGCTGGACTGGAAAGGAAAGCGCGTTAACATAAACGGCGACAACATCTCACCTCACACCTGCGAATCGCTGATGACATAGTTTTAATGGCGAAGTTGCTAGAGGAGCTGAACCAGATGCTGGACGGCCTAGACTCAGCCTCGCGACGCATCGGTCTTGGCATGAATTTGGATAAAACCAAATTCCTCGACCGGTCGTCGTACCGTACTGTACTTTACTAAAATATTTTTCTTTTTATATTTTCAACCAAGTCATTTATTTTTCAAATTTAAAATATTAAATAATAAATAATATTAATAATAAATAATGCTGGACAATTCACACAGCATTATCTAGCCCCAAGCTAAGCAGAGCTTGTGTTATGGGTACTAGATAACTGATATACTTAATACAATACATTACATAGATAGATATTTTTATTATACATAGAAAACACCCAGACCAACGGAACAAATTTCTGCAGATCGTACACAAATTTGTTCCGAGGCGGGGATCGACCCCGCAACCTCCTGCGTCGCAGGCGGACCTTCGCCCGCTGCTGATAATATCAAACATCCTAATATTTCAACGATTGCTCTGTTTGTTTATAAACTTTAGCGGAACTTTTTAGTAACTAGGTGCCTCATACAGCAATCTGTGAATTGCGTCGTGGGCTGCAGTATTATCTAAGATTGTCATATTATTATGTATAGGTACCTAATCTAGATAAATAAATAAATATACATTTTGTAGCCGTTAGCTTTTCCTGAAGAAATAAAAAAAAAAGAATTAGCAAGCTGAAGTGGCGGTGGGCCGGCCGGCCATATCTCGCGAAGAACGGACTACCGCTGGGGTAAACGTGTTCTTGAGTGGAGACCACGACTTGGCAAACGTAGTGTAGGACGCCCTCCGGCCAGGTGGGATGATGATCTGCGAAAGACTGCAGACTGGTGCTGGATGCGGCAAGCTGAAGACAGGGCGCTATGGTGCTTATTAGGGGAGGCCTATGTCCAGCAGTGGACTAATATAGGCTGATGATGATAATGAGTATGTTAGAATCTTTTTCGGCTTACAATTATGAAACCTGGGCCTCAATTCCACTAATTTCAAAACAAAATCTTCAGTTGCACCGTTTGATTCAGATCGGCCTTGTCGATTGTCGATCACTTTGATTTATTTGGTATTCTACTAACATTTCACGACAATCCCTCCGATGCATTATAGTGTCATTATTGCAGTGTGGCTATATAAATCATCAAATAAATCTCTGGACAGACCAAAATAATTTTGAAACTCTTCACTCATAATTATAAGAGGTTTTAGGTATCTCTAATATTTTAAATGATTACTATATTGGCCTAAAAGTCTATTTACATCGTTCTCCAATACTTAAAACGCAATAAAATCACAATTTTAATAAAACATTGTGTGTGGTAGGCCCTAATAGACAGAGACAAAAGAGTTTAACACGTTCTGCGCCCTGTCGATCAACGGTGTCCGTCTTCAGTAATTTTTCACGGAGCCATATGAAGAACATAATTTTTCAAAATTTTATCAATCTTTTGTTGTAGTTGTAATGATAGATACGGTAAAATTAGTGAACGTCACGGCCTCTGCGGACGTAAAAGTGGTTTTCCGTTGCGGGGGGGCCACGCGGCCACAAAGTAGCCCAAACCGCGGGTCTTACTACAACTCAACTCGCGCGCAAAAAAAAATTTAAACTGTTCAAAACAATGAAAACAAGATCCGTCAAGTGCGAGTGTAACTCGCGCGCCGAGGGTTTTGAACGTTTGTCAACAAATATGTACCAAAAGTACCGGTTAGAGACTTCGAAATTTAACGAATACCTAAGAATAGTAGGTACCAATCTACATTTCAGATCAATCTCTCTGCATGCTTCGGTTAAGGTGGGTAATGGTAAATTTTTCGACTTTTTTCGAAATATTTCAAAAAGTATGAAAGCTACAGAAATTTGAATAACTGGTTTGAAATGTCCAAACCGATACCTTTCATTTGATACCCCACTCGGTGGGGTAGCCCCCCTTTTGAAAATTATTCCTTTTTGACCATTTTTCAAAAAGTGTTCTTTTTACAGACTTCTCTATATTTTTCCTGTAAAATATAGATCTATATCTACAAACGCTTGATACATTTTAAATGGATCGCTCGGCAAACTTCGGAGATAGGGGGGGGGGGAATGGGTATTTTTTTGACTATTTTCAAAATATTTCAAAAAGTATGAAACCTACAGAAATTTCAAAAACTGTTCTGAAACGTACAAACCGATACCTTTTATTTGATACCCCACTCAGTGAGGTAGCTTCCCCTTTTGAAAATTATTCCCCCCCTTTTTGACCATTTTTCAAAAAGTGTTCTTTTTTCAAACTTCTCTATATTTTTCCTGTAAAATATAGATCCATGTCTATAAACGCTTCATACATTTTACATGGATCGCTCTGCAATCTTCGGAGATAGGGGGGGGGGGAATGGGTATTTTTTCGACTTTTTTCGAAATATTTTAAAAAGTATGAAAGGTACAAAAATTTCAAAAAATATTTTGAAATGTACAAAATAATACCTTTCATTTGATACCCCATATGACTCTGTAGGTATCTTTTAAAATTTCGGAATCACAATTTGTATGGAAAATATTCATTTTCATTTTTCATTTATTTTCATTTATTTTTCTCTAAATCAGTACAGGCGCACGAAATGTATTATTATTTTAAATTTCAAGTTGATAGCTGTAGTAGTTTTTGAGTTATTAAGGAGGGAAAAAAGGACAGACAAAGCGAGACCATAAGGATTTTGAAACCGATCTTCGATCTTCAAAACCCTAAAAATCTGCTACATTAAAATAATTCAACTATTGAATGTATTATATTGACAAAAATTCAATTTCTCTAAAGCTTAGGTACTTTTGATTTATGGGTTTTATAGGTAATTTTAGCTCAGATAAATATTTTTCAAGGACTAGTAATGGTAGGTAAGAACCATATTGCATGGCGATAGAGGGCCAGGCGGGTCACCTTTCATATAAACTAGTACGCTGGTAATATCCGCCGGCCTGCTAGGACAGATCTAAAATTCTTCTGATGTCTGGGCGTCGCGGCTCGAACTGAAAATCTTAGTTTTTCCTTTGGCATAAAACGTGTTAAGTTGGAGTCAGAGTGTAGGTTTGACAGTTAAGATTAGAACAAATTTTCGTATTCCACTGTGCAATTGCTGTCCAATCGCTGGGGCCACTGAGCAATTATAGGTATTCTACTAATTTTCTGACAGCTCTTCCAAATGTAATTTAGTCTATGGTTGGTGATTGACGTGTCATTGAGCAAACATAGCTTTTGTGTTGATTTTGTAGTGATTCTTGTTCAATTCGAAAGCCGACAAAGTGACAAAAATGATTTTGTTGTAAAAAAAATGCATTGTGCGCCTACAAATATTAATGACCGATCATCGCCTTGTCGAGCGCCAAAACCGCCGAAGCTAAGCTCTCCTGCGAGATACGCTGGACCCCTTGCAGGATCTTGCCGAAAGCGGTTTTTATAAATTCACTTATAAAAACCTATCCTTGGCAAGGGGGCAAAACTAATAGCGGAAGCGCTCACTCCTCGTAAGGAACGCCGCCGCCGTAGTGATGACAAAGGTTAGTAAAAAAATATTTGTTGATGATATTCCCTCTTCCTAAGTTTTTTAATATTGATGGTAACTAGGTAGTACCTACCTACAAATAAAAACTAGGTATTTATTTTGCAGATATTGACTGCACTGGCTTTTCTCGCCACATGATCCTACCAAACGTTGGTTAGCAAGAGTGCTCTACACAATGTCTCACAGAAGAAGAATAGCCAGGGATTGAGCGGCGTGTAAACGACTGGAACTAGCCTTTTCCAGAAGCACACGGTACCTACCTACTGAGGGACATCCTCTTAAAGCTGAAGGAGGCCTTGTGTCAACCAACACGTTGCACCAAGATTTGTAGATAAATTACCCATGTTAAATATTGTGTAGGTACAAAACTATGGTTATGTAAGTAGGTACTTACTGATTAAATTAATAAACCGTTTAAGAATTTTCACTGTGTCTTTGTTGTACTTTTGTAGATTTTATGTTACGGTACCAACAGTTTATATGTACATGAGCCCTTGTGGGGCATACCTCAACCTCAACATTCTCCACTACTGGACGCAGGCCTCCCCCACATGGCGTCATATTGGTTTTTATCTCATGGGAGGTAGTGCCCATAATCCCCACGCTGGGCATGCGGGTTGAGGATTACAGTTCGGTGGTGGAAGTACTGCAGGAGGTGCTGCTACCCAACACCGGTGGATTTCTCTTATTCGCCTCTTACGACACCTGCGGAAAGAGTTGGGGTGGTGCAAATTCTAAGCCGATACCACACAGCGTAGCCGGCACCACACAGCCTAGCCGGCACCACACAGCGTGGGGCACAACAATATTCAACTTCACTGTAAAAGGCAGCTTATTATAGACTATTTTTATTTTAATAACAATATTCAAAGTCATTGTAAAACGGCAGCTAAATAAATGCTCTTTTACTGTATATCTTTCTGCTATAATTCACTTTTAGTACAACTAAATCCTCATAACAAAATACAATAAAAATCTTCTTTCACAAAATAACTACTAGGTACATCTTAGGTAAAACTAGCTTCTTCATCTTCGAAGTACTCGCCTTTCTTCAAATATCGAGTTTCTGTTGATGAATGTTTTTCCAGACTCTTGACTCTTAGCGGTCTCATGCTGCTGCTGTAGTACTGAAGAGTTTGTAAACTTGTATTAGTAAACATCTATTAAATATCATCATCGTATAAGTCTACTGTTGCCACATAAGTCGACTTTTCGCGAGCTTTCTTAGAACTGCAAAAAGGAACTGTAGATTTAATTGGTGCTTACAAAATGATAGCTTTGTGAAGGTACATAAAAAGTTTGTTGAAGTTCTTACCAGTCTCGAATCTTGCTTGGCCCTTACTTCTTGGGAAGATATGGCCTTTTGTGGGCATATGCGACGCAAAATGCTGGCAGACTTTTTGAATGATTTCATTATTCTTAGCCGAGCGTCAATGCTTTGTGGCACTCAAGGTATATTATAGAGGGCCTTAACTTGTTGAGTAACAGCTATGTCTAATATTATTTATATGCTTTTCAATCGCAATTCCGTTAAGAAAATATTTATTTAGAAAACGTTGATTCGACTTTGACAGCATAAACTTATTGACGTCTTGTCTGTGTCGTGTAAGGCCCATAGAGCTAGATAATTAGTCCTTATGTAAGCGCTGCCACGCACGAATGTTTTTGAATTTGTGATTTGCTTGTGTTTTAAGTGTTTGGCAGCGATGTAAATAGACTTTTACGCCATTACAACAATAATTATAAATATAAGATACCTAGAACCCCTTAATTATGAGTGCAGAATTCAAAAAATATTTCGTCCGCCCGGCGTTCGTTCATAGACTTATTTTATGTTGCATATGGCCACACATAACGTACCACTGATATCAATACTGAATAATAATATAATTGACATACTGATATAAATCGTAGAATTTTTAGTAGAATACCAAATTAATGACAGTCAAGAGAGCGATCTTAATTGACAGACACCGCTGTTACATTTTTCTTTGAAAAAGTAGAAATTGAGCCCACTAGTAGAATTTCTTTGTTTGCTTTCTGTCCCTAACGATTGGAGAGCCAATGCTGAGTAAAATACGTAAACTTGTATTAATCATAACCGTCAAAGCTACGACAGACACGTGAAAAAGATTGTGCCAGTTGGTATTCTACTAAAATACCAAAGTTATCAATTGCGGCAATTGAAGTCGCGAAACCATTATATTTTGACACAATTGTATTAATAGAATTGGGCCCCTGACGCCAAGCAAGTGAGTTTAAGTTTTTGTGTCGTGGTTTGCTTACAAACGGTTTACGTCGAGTTTGGCTAGTGTTATAGTAAGATATTATTCAATATTCTTACCGCAGGAAAAGGACAGGGCCTATCTAACTTCCCCTGCTTCAGAGCGGACCCAAAGAACTTGTCCTTATGAATGAGATCACACATCTTCCAGTGCATCTCAACAAAACCTCTCTTGTACCTGTTTGTCAGAAACTCGTAGAAGTAGAAGCTCACCTTAACACAAAAAAATATATTTATAAACAATATTATATCAAAAGAATATCTATATATATAAAAGAAAGTCGTGTTAGTTACACTATAACTCAAGAACGGCTGAACCGATTTGGCTGAAAATTGGTGGGGAGGCAGCTTAGAACCAGGAGACGGACATAGGCTATGTTTTATCCCGGAATTACCACGGGAACGGGAACTACGCAGGCGAAGCCGCGGGCAGCAGCTAGTTTAGAATAGAATAAAATAATTCTAAGTTTTCCTTATAAATCTTAATTAGGTACGTATAGTATAATTTTATAGATATATGTAATTTTACGCTATAGCGTCCCAACGGGGGCGTTGGGACGCTATAGCGTAAAATTATGGTCATCACATGAACTCCGCGGGGTTTATGTGATGACCATTGCAATGTACACATAAAAAAAACTGAATAAATATAAAAGTAAAATTATATAGATATGGTACGTTCTCTTCTCTCAGAGCTTACTCAACAAATGTTGTGTTAGCGTGCTAGCATACTAATATTATGTACCTAGCTCCTTAGTTGACTCAAACTGAACGATGAACATCGTGATTCGAATAATTCTGAGGGCGATTGTTGATAATAAATAATTAACACAGCATTATCTAGCCCCAAGCTAAGCAGAGCTTGTGTTAAGGGTACTAGATAACAGATATACTTAATACAATACACTACATAGATAGATATTTTTTATTATACATAGAAAACACCCAGACCAACGGAACAAATTTCTGCAGATCGTACACAAATTTGTTCCGAGGCGGGAATCGAACCCGCAACCTCCTGGACCTTCGCCCGCTGCGCCACGGAGGTCGTTGAAGTAAATAAATAAATTTTACGAGAAATTGCAATACCTTGCTAAATGCTTGAGTAGAAATTGGATTCGATAAACTTTACTAGTCGATTTGATTTACAAATGAACTAAATTGTAAGGAGGAGGTTACTTACAGTAACGTTGTTATGGAACTCATGTCGCCAGTCAAAGTTCAACCCGACATAGTAGAATGGGTCCTTCCGGCCGTACCGCCGAGCGGTCAAGTTTGCGTAGAGTAGGTGTTTTGGATTAGGTGATGCGACCCACGGGTGCTCCGTGGCAATGAATCTTATCTAAAAATAATGATTTGTTAACGGTGAGCGGAGTGAGCCGCGAACATTTTGTGAGAATTGCGTTCGGAAACTAAACGAAGATACCTACCTATTATAGGCTTTGGCCAATGTAAGGTAACATATATATTTTATGAGGTAGTCCATAGAAGCGCTCTTTCATTTGCATCCTACCAATACATCCTACCAATATTACAAATTCGAAAGTTTGTATGAATGTTTATTACCACGTATCTCCATAACCACTTAACCGTTTTACATGAAATTTGGTGTGAAGATATTTTAGGTTCTGGAATAACACATAGGCGAATCTTATTTTCAAACAAGATCCGTCAAGTGCGAGTGTAACTCGCGCGTCGAGGGTTTTGAACGTTTGTCAACAAATATGTACCAAAAGTACCGGTTAGAGACTTCGCAATTTAACGAATACCTAAGAATAGTAGGTTACATTTCAGATGGATCTCTCTGCATGCTTCGGTTAAAGAGGTGGTTCGGTTATGGTGGGTAATGGTAAATTTTTCGACTTTTTTCGAAATATTTCAAAAAGTATGAAAGTTAAAGAAATTTGAAAAACTGGTTTGAAATGTCCAAACCGATACCTTTCATTTGATACCCCACTCGGTGGGGTAGCCCCCCTTTTGAAAATTATTTCATTTTGACCATTTTTCAAAAAGTGTTCTTTTTACAGACTTTTCTATATTTTTCCTGTAAAATATAGATCCATATCTACAAACGCTCCATACATTTTAAACGGATCGCTCTGCAAACTTCGGAGATAGGGGGGGGGGAATGGGTATTTTTTCGACTTTTTTCAAAATATTTCAAAAAGTATGAAACTTACAGAAATTTGAAAAACTGTTTTGAAACGTACAAACAAATACCTTTCATTTGATACCCCATTCGGTGAGGTAGCCCCCCCTTTTGAAAATTATTCCCCCCCATTTTGAGCATTTTTCAAAAAGTGTTATTTTTTCAAACTTCTCTATATTTTTCCTGTAAAATATAGATCCGTGTCTATAAACGCTCCATACATTTTACATTGATCGCTCTGCAATCTTCGGAGATAGGGGGGGGGGAATGGGTATTTTTTCGACTTTTTTCGAAATATTTTAAAAAGTATGAAACCTACAAAAATTTCAAAATATATTTTGAAATGTAAAAAATGGTACCTTTCATTTGATACCCCATATGACTCTGTAGGTATCTTTTAAAATTTCGGCATCACAATTTGTATGGAAAATATTCATTTTCATTTTTCATTTATTTTTCTCAAAATCTGTACAGGCGCACGAAATGTATTATTGTTTTAAATTTCAAGTTGATAGCTGCAGTAGTTTTTGAGTTATTAAGGAGGGAAAAAAGGACAGACAAAGCGAGACCATAAGGGTTTTGAAACCGATCTTCGATCATCAAAACCCTAAAAATAACCTCTGAATGGGTTAAAATGGTTAGTAAAGTTTCTATGGAAAATTATTATTGCCTTCTTGGTTCGATTCAATCAAAACTAAAGTAAAGTACTAAAGTAAATAATGAATCACATGCCTATTTCTTATTTTTACAGAGCTACCCCTAGGGGTGTGCAATAAATTTCTTAAATTTGTACTACTTCCACGCGGGCGAAGTCGCGGGGCGCAGCTAGTATTTATTTAGTTTCTTTATATTTGCAATCTGTACCTATTGACCGCAACGCGTGACGTTGTCCATCCGTAGGTAGGTACAGTTTTTATGCATCATTTAGAGTAAATACCTAATTTCAGTGGTTGCCGAGGTACTCAAGCAGGAAAATAAAGAACGAACAGAGCGAGCCCATAAGGATTTCGTTCTGTCGAACGAAACGAGTCCTAAGAACACCCTGAAAATCCCTTACCTTTTCTGAATAACAGCTAAAGAATAATGCAAATACTATTTGGAACAGTATTAACAAAATTGTCGACATTTTAATATGTAAAAACACACTGAAAATTTAGGCAACTAGATTTTGTATTTATACCTAGGTACCACGAAAATAGGAAGGAACCTAGGTAGTGATTTAAATTTAAGGTGGTACGTGCCCGCGAAATATGATTTTTCTGAAACTTTTTGTCGACACGGGGCGGACCGCCCCGCGCCGCCGATTACATTTTGTTCTTTCTGACTATGATCCAGAGCTCAACCGCCACTTTGGTCCACTTTTTCTAATTTGAAAAAAATAATACAAATTTGCGAAAACCAAAAATTGTCGCTCTGCTCGCCGACAGCATTTTTAACGATAGGTTTGCCAGACACTACAGAACATCTAAGAATACCTACCAATAAATATTCGCGGCTTGCTCACACATTTCGTCATATGGTCAAAGCCTGACCTAGCCGTAAATCACTTTGCCAAATTAGAAAAAAACGCGGCTCGCTCCGCGCGCAGGCACCATTTTTGCCTTCTCGGTGTGGTCTAGGGCTCGTTTGAATTCAATATGCAAAAAACTGCAAAATATCTCACGAAACCACAAAGTTTTCACGGCTTGCTCGGCTCGCCGGTAACATCTTGTCGTATTTCATGATCCATATTATTATTACATGGTTACGGGCTCACATTATGATCATTTTGACCACCACCGTGACAAATTTACATAAACTGTAATTTTTGCGGCTCACTCCTCTCGCCAATGACAAACAGGTCCGGCCTTTGGCGGCATAAGAGAGGGGGCACTCATGCGTCCCCGCGGTGAGCGCATGAGTGCGCTTTTCGCTATGTCAATGTGCGCGAGACATTTGATCTCGCGCAGCGTCACGCTCCACCTTAACATACACAGATCGATATAATAATCTACTTCAATTTTACAGTTCGTTTGTCATTGAAGTTCCAATTACAAAACTAATTTAGATAGAACATGGGCATTATAGATACAAACGCTTCATAATTTTACACGCTATATAATAATAATCTATCTATACTTATAATAATAATAATAAATCATTTATTTCAGGCAACATTAGTCTAGTACAGGATGTAAAATACTTAAAAGCTACGGCCCATATAAAATTATATACCTTAGTCTAACATACATAATATAAACCTATTTGCTAGCACGTAGTGTCGGCGACGAGTGACACGCAATATGTGCTGTGACCGGTAATCGTCCGCGAAAACGCCGGAACAGCACATTCTTCGGACAGAATTCTTCCTTAGTGAATGAAGGTCGAAATATTTTCAGTTGGAATACGCACCACAAATGATTTAAAATCATTATGACGCGACTCCAACCGCTCGACCCTCACCAAGGTGTTGGTCTTCCTCTTCACAAGTAGTAGTGGATATATGTATTTTCTGGAAATCATCTATTCATCATGACATAGACTACCCTGTTGCGATACCGGTCGGATCCGAAACAGCCCTATGATTCGATTAGTTTACTTACCCTGTTCAGTTGAATGATGACATCAGATGAGAATTCACAATGACGAATGGAATAAATAAATAGGTAGCCCTAATCCAAGCAGAGCCTGTGTTATTTGTACTAGATAACTGTTAAACATACTACACTACATCACATAGATTGATATTTTTTTATAATCATACATAGAAAACGAACATCCGGAACAAATATCTGGAGATCGTACAAACATTTTGTCCCGAGAAAGGAATCGAACCTGCAACCTCCTACATCGCAGGCAGACCTTCGCCCACCACGCCACTGAGGTCGTCATAGGTAGTGCTAATATGAATATTATAAAATGTAAACATACTATCATTATATCAAGTAAGCTCCATTCATTTGAATAGAGCGCTCCCTTATATGATCGGCTACGTTATACAATACGATGTAGGTACCGTCAGACTGTTCAGCTCGAATATTGTTTGTTAAAAAATAATCTACCTGCATTATCTACAATAATTAATTAATGTAAAAAGCTATATTTAATAGAAATTCATGATATTTTATGAATTTCTATACAAACTTTACCAAGTTTATTTTTAGATAGGTAGAACAGGATTTTCTGATAAATACTCATCAAATGAAACAAATAAAGTGGTGATCTAATTACCAATTTATTCAATACTTTAGCACACTCTATTTTTGTTATAAGTTCTCTGATGCATACATAAATATCATCCATATAACAATTCTTAACAACATGTTGTGCACAGACATCAGCTTTACACGGACATGCACCTGCAAGTTCTTTCGAAGTAAGATCACCCGTCGTAAGGTCGTAAATTTCTATTCTAATTAATTTTGTACCTCCCATGTTCGGTCTCTTAATACACGAGTATAATATATTTTCATCATTGCTTCTTTTGCGACTCTTACTCCCATTTTTGTTCATCGGAATGAAATTAAACAGTGATTCTTCGCTGTCCTGTAAAAAACAAAAGTAAATCAATTATAATATCAACCATAGATTAGGGGCTAGATAATGCTGTGTGAATTGTCCAGCATTATTATTTATTATTTATAGATTAGGCATAATACCGCTAAAAATTAAATAAAATAAAATTTGGATACTTACAGCCATTTAAATGAGTGTTTTACTTTCTTGGCGTCTTCGAAGTGATTAACGTTCCTCTCGTATCTACAACCCGAATTTATAGACAAATGTTTCGGTCGTTTTAAGGTTCAATCGAACATTTTCACAAATTTAGATTTGCTTACACAACGGAAAATAGATCGAGCTACGTATTGGTGTACACGTGTAACGCCAAATAAGGGTGTCCAACGCATTCTTCAGGATCTATGTATGGATTTTGACACAGTCAGCTATTATGCACAAACATCATCCTGTCTGTATACAGACAAATTTAGTTTTTTTTAGTTTAAGTGTTACACACACTTAAACATTGACTGCAAATAAATAAGGCAGACTTCAGGATCAAAGCCATTACTTGCAATAAGCAAAGCCAGGAGAAGCAAAGCAAGCAGGAACACTTCACAACAATAATTATGTAAGTACATACCTATTCTTGTTTATTTCTTACCTCTCTTATAATATAATATATAATTTTTGTTTATACATTTACAGGTCGAGATCGATGCCTGTGCTGAGTGAGGAAATTTTCCCCCCGTCGGATGACGAGGCGAAGGTAGCCTCGGGGAGGAAGAGGATCTCTCTATGAGAAGACAAGGTGAGTTACAAGTACCTACTTAGATTTTTAGTACCTACCTGTTTTCTCATTCACTAGTTGTGGAAAATTGTTTTTAATATAGAGGTAAAGAACTCATATGGGTACCTATTATTAAATATTAGTAACATTTTTTTTTTTCATTCATTCACAGGCCCACGGTTTCCGAGGATGAGAGTCATCATCGGGTGGATTCAGAGAAAAAACAAACAAAAAGGTTAGCTAAATTTGACTGTCTGTTTACTCTTTTAATCGATGGGTCAACATCATAATATTTGATATGGTAGAGTTAAAGTACTCATACATCATTATAGTAACTTTTTTTTTTGTTCACAAGCAGCATTCATCGGTTCCTGGAGACGAAGGTGTGAAGGTGTCGAAGAAGCAGTCTCCGACATCACATCCTTCGAAGAAGAAGTCGTCGCCAGTCATCAGTGATGGGGTATCACGCCAGTCAAAGCCACGATGAATGACCTCTTCGGGGAGGATAGTGAATGTGAGGAGACCGCATTTTCACCTACGACACCGTCACCGCCGCCCGCCGGCGTTGCAATCAATTTTTGTCAATAGAGTTGCAACGGGGCTCTCCAGACAAATTTTACCGGACAAGCCAGGTACCCACTACGTGGAAATAAAAGTGTATAGATGTAGCGACATCGAGAACCTCATGCCGATAAACAGATGGCGCCACTCGGTGTCGAGTCTTAAAACTAAAACAGACACAGACAGTGTCTTATGGCAGCATCTTGCCATTGTAGTTAGTGCTGCCAGGAAGGAATTCCGAGGCATGCCTAACACATTCACTTCTAACTTTAGCATTTTGAAAATAGCATTTTGAAGGCTGTCTCTGACCAGGTTTACAAAAATCGTATTTTGATCCATTGGATTTCCCTTCATATGGAGGGAAATAGAAAGTGACGTGCGGTAACTTTAGCGCCGTTTTATTTATATTTTAGTTTATTTTAATTGTAATTTTATTTTTGTATATTTTTAACTGTTATTTTGCCAATGTGATATGGGTTTTTTTGCCTGAATTAAACGATTTTTTTATTTTTTATTTTTTTTAGTATGCAGTTGTAGTGGGCAACTAATTACATTGGTAAGATGTCAATAAACTTTTATTTTCCACATAGTAGGTACAATGTTGTACGGTTAATCTATCAATATTAATATAATAGAAAGGTTGCCTGGAAGATATCGCTGTCAGCGATAAGGCCGCCGATTGTGCCATACTCGATTTAACCTTTAAAGTCTTATGGGGCCCTGAGCGGGACCGTCAGGTATTACGAGGCCCGCTCCGGGCCCGACACCTCAGACCGATTGAAACCTTATTCTTAAAATATAAGGAACAAAATGGCTTGAAATCTATGTCTCATTCGATTCGGAATGAACGAACCTCTTTACTAAAAGTTTGTCTATGGTGATCGACGGTTTTTAAGTTCGAGAAATAATCAGGTAACAAAATCACGCATTTAGCCGCCATTTTGTACACATTCGGTTCGACTTTATTACGGAGGCGTCAAGGTTCATTTTTGTATAATGAGTTATCGATTTTTGTATAATGAGTTATCGACAAAATTCTAAATAATAAGCATGTACCTACAAATAATAAATAGACTAATAGAAAGAATAATTAGTCTAGATTCTATATCTTTGTATAAAATAAATAAATTCTTAGTATTTTATGAGATACAAGCATTTTAGTGCGGGAACCTTTAAAGTCTTATGGGGCCCTGAGCGGGCTAGAAAAAAATTTAATAAGTACTTTTTAAGATATTTTATAAGTATTAATGGTACAATAAAGATATTATCTATCTATCTATCTATCTAATAGATTGTAAGCATATGTAATCATCATTGAAATATAATTTCTTTTTTAATTCAAAAAATATTTTCTTTCTTTGCACTCAACATCACCGATATCCAAGGCCCTGTTACTAATGATGAAATTATTAAATGTGATATATTATGTAATATTAGAGTAAAAAGAAATCAGTATCGATATCATTTGAAAACAGAATTACCTACATAAATTGAATTCCATGATTGCATTTGAATTTGACAGTTTATAATCATGAATACAGCATTTAAAAATCGAATATTAAGTTACCGAATTCAAGCTGAAAACAAGAATTATCCCATACCAGATTTTTTTTATATGACCATGAAACCGATATTTATAGACATATAGAAATGAATTTACATGAACACAAATGTCTTAAGGTACAATTTGAATTATATGCATTTTATTTACTACCGAAAACCAATAAAAAGCAATTGAAATCATTTAATACGAAATATGAAATTATAAACGATATTTATGAATTGAAAGAGATATATAAAATGAAGACAATTGAAACTACGAAAAGAAAACTTACTGAATTTGAACACTCGGAGTCCGGTTGGACATTTTTATCATTGAGTCATTTAGAAATGAATATAAACAAATATTGTCCTTTGAGAGGACTACTACTACTACTACTTTGTTTTCTTTGGAGCGTTTTAGCTGGGTTGTATCCATGTGTCAACAACTCAGATAGATGCAGCTCATATCCACATTTTTCAAATATATTTAATACTAGCTGTACCCGCGACTTCGTTCGCGATTGTCTTACCTGCCGACTAATTAAGTTCACATTTAACCATAGTCTCTCATATTATGAAACGCCGCCGTCTAAAAAATCGTGTAGGGTCTACGGGGGATAGTATATTGTCATCTTCAATCCCATTCTTTATCCACACGACTTTTAGCTACGACTCGGCCAGCGTCAGTGTTAAGAAGTGTCCTACTCGTTTGACTTACTCACAGCTGGGGCCCTATTCTGCTATACTAATCGCTTCACTATGACAGGGCTATCGTCACAGAATGACACTTTTTGGTATTCCACCTTGGATGAAAGAAATTATGATGAATGCAGATGGAGACACGCGTCAAGTTTGAAACTACATATTAATTTATCTTGCGCGCACTATCTGGAATTTTATTTATCTAAGGATTCTACGTGATGATTCTGCGACGATTCCATTGTCATACTGAAGCAATTGTTTTGCAGAATTGGGCTCCTGATCCATTTGACTGGACCACCGTAATATTTTTTCGTTAGTAGGTAGGTACAGTTGGCTGTGTACCACAATAAAAAATATTTTTCTGCGGTCCAGTTAGTTTAAGTGGACCACAATAATTAATTAATTTAATTGTACACGAAGTTTGGTTGGAGTAAGACTCCAACCAAACTTCGCTGGACCAGCTAAACCACCATATATCATGTAAGGCAGGAACCTAACTTATTTTTCCAAGACCCACCACCTTAGTAGGTAGGAACCTAACTAATGGGTGCGTCTTGGAAAAATAAATCGATAGGAACTTACCTACCCTTTATCTACTAATTTTTTTCTTCAATCTACAGATTATTTCATCAATCTACTGATTTTCTACTCGACTTTCTACTGATTTAGTCATATTCGATCTTGCATCTCTGTTTCTAACAAAAAGAATGCATGAAATTGGACGACGCGTAGACCCGTCGTGATGCGCGGTTAAAGAATTCGACTTTTTCCTCTCTCCCAGGGGAACCTTATTGAATTCCAGGATAAAATGTATTCCATGTCCTTTCTTGTAGTATGAACTCAAAACGTGCCAAGTTACATTCCAACTCATTACCTATGTAGTTTCGGCGTGATGAGCGGTGAAGGAATTTAACTTTCATCCCCTCTGCCAGGGCAACCTTACTGAAATCCGGGATAAAATGTATCTTTCCTCATAGTACGAACTAAAATCACGCCGAGTTGCATTCGAATTCATTAAGTAGTTCCGTCGTGATGCGCAGTTAAAGAATTTTACTTTCATCCTCTCTCCCAGGGGAACCTTACTGAATTCCAGGATAAAATGTATCCCATGTCCTTCCTTGAACTCAAATCGTACCAATTCAGTCCAACTCATTCAGTAGTTTTGGCGTAAACGTGATGCGCGGTGAAGAAATTTTACTTTTATCCCCTCTCCCAGGGGAACCTGACTGAATTCCGGGATAAAAAGTATCCTATGTCCTTCCTCGTGGTATGACCTAAAATCGTACCGAGTTTTATTTCAATACCTTAAGTAGTTCCGTCGTGATGCGCAGTTAAAGAATTTAACTTTCATCCCCTCTCCCAGGGAAACCTGACTGAATTCCGGGATAAAAAGTATCCTATGTCCTTCCTCGTAGTATGACCTAAAATCGTGCCGAGTTTCATTTCAATACCTTCAGTAGTTTCGGCGTGATGCGCGTTTAACAAACAGACAGACAGACAGACAGACAGACAGACAGACAGACAGACAGACAGACAGACAGACATGAATGAAAAAAATTGCAGTTTTGGCTTCAGTATCGATAATAGAGTGCCCTCCAAAAAAAATTTTCAAAATATCTTCAATGTACAGAATTGGACCTGTTACAGTTTTATTATAAGTATAGATAAAATGGCAGAAGCCTTTATTCACAAAGAAAATTATAATATAATTAGTATTTACAATTGAAACAATTGAGCTAACTGCAGACTGTTGCAAACAATCTACAGGTAGCTCAACTGATCCATATCAATACCAGTCGGAAGCGTCCCCAAGACGCTGGCTGCATTGCCCCGCTGTATGGCAATGCTGAAATTTAAAATATTTAATTTAATATAAATAGAATGAAATCTATACTTATAATAAAACTGTAACAGGTCCAATTCTGTACATTGAAGATATTTTGAAAATTTTTTTTGGAGGGCACTCTATTATCGATACTGAAGCCAAAACTGCAATTTTTTTTATTCATGTCTGTCTGTCTGTCTGTCTGTCTGTCTGTCTGTCTGTCTGTCTGTTTGTTAAACGCGCATCACGCCGAAACTACTGAAGGTATTGAAATGAAACTCGGCACGATTTTAGGTCATACTACGAGGAAGGACATAGGATACTTTTTATCCCGGAATTCAGTCAGGTTTCCCTGGGAGAGGGGATGAAAGTAAAATTCTTTAACTGCGCATCACGACGGAACTACTTAAGGTATTGAAATATAACTCGGTACGATTTTAGGTCATACCACGAGGAAGGACATAGGATACTTTTTATCCCGGAATTCAGTCAGGTTCCCATGGGAGAGGGGATACAAGTAAAATTTCTTCACCGCGCATCACGTTCACGCCGAAACTACTGAATGAGTTGGACTGAATTGGTACGATTTGAGTTCAAGGAAGGACATGGGATACATTTTATCCTGGAATTCAGTAAGGTTCCCCTGGGAGAGAGGATGAAAGTAAAATTCTTTAACCGCGCATCACGACGGAACTACTTAATGAATTCGAATGCAACTCGGCGTGATTTTAGTTCGTACTATGAGGAAAGATACATTTTATCCCGGAATTCAGTAAGGTTGCCCTGGCAGAGGGGATGAAAGTTAAATTCCTTCACCGCTCATCACGCCGAAACTACATAGGTAATGAGTTGGAATGTAACTTGGCACGTTTTGAGTTCACATGGAATACATTTTATCCTGGAATTCAGTAAGGTTCCCCTGGGAGAGAGGAAAAAGTAGAATTCTTTAACCGCGCATCACGACGGGTCTACGCGTCGTCCGATTTCATGCATTCTTTTTGTTAGAAACAGAGATGCAAGATCGAATATGACTAAATCAGTAGAAAGTCGAGTAGAAAATCAGTAGATTGATGAAATAATCTGTAGATTGAAGAAAAAAATTGGTAGATAAAGGGTAGGTAAGTTCCTATCTATTTATTTTTCCAAGACGCACCCATTAGTTAGGTTCCTACCTACTAAGGTGGTGGGTCTTGGAAAAATAAGTTAGGTTCCTGCCTTACATGATATATGGTGGTTTAGCTGGTCCAGCGAAGTTTGGTTGTTTTGGTTGGAGTCTTACTCCAACCAAACTTCGTGTACAATTAAATTAATTAATTATTGTGGTCCACTTAAACTAACTGGACCGCAGAAAAATATTTTTTATTGTGGTACACAGCCAACTGTACCTTACCTACCTACTAACGAAAAAAAATTACGGTGGTCCAGACAAATGGATCAGGAGCCCAATTCTGCAAAACAATTGCTTCAGTATGACAATGAAATCGTCGCAGAATCATCACGTAGAATCCTTAGATTAATAAATTCCAGATAGTGCGCGCGAGATAAATTAATATGTAGTTTCAAACTTGACGCGCGTCTCTCCATCTGCATTCATCATAATTTCTTTCATCCAAGGTGGAATACCAAAAAGTGTCATTCTGTGACGATAGCCCTGTCATAGTGAAGCGATTAGTATAGCAGAATAGGGCCCCAGCTGTGAGTAAGTCAAACGAGTAGGACACTTCTTAACACTGACGCTGGCCGAGTCGTAGCTAAAAGTCGTGTGGATAAAGAATGGGATTGAAGATGACAATATGCTATCCCCCGTAGACCCTACACGATTTTTTGGACGGCGGCGTTTCATAATATGAGAGACTATGGTTAAATGTGAACTTAATTAGTCGGCAGGTAAGGCAATCGCGAACGAAGTCGCGGGTACAGCTAGTTCCATAATAAATCTTTGGAATGTTTTCTGTATTATGAAAGGAAGTGAACAGGAAGTAGCAACTGGTGTTGTCACTGAACTCCATACTCCCAAACATCCGGTTCACACACGAGTTGGAAGAAAACAGAATCAAAGCCTTTCTTGATGTCAGAGTGACAGTGAGACCAGATGGTTCCATAGCGCAGTGTTAATAGAAAACCCGGACACACAGACAGGTTGTGTTAGACTTGAATGCCGCATCACATCATCATCCGCAGCACTTGCAGTCCGTTGTGTCATCAATCACTTACGTACAGAGCTCATGCTCTGTGTGACCCTGAACATCTGGAGGATGAACTCAGTCATGTTCAGAAGGTTCTCAAACAGAACGGCTATGTAAGTCCAAGACACACAAAGCGGAGAAGCCGAAGAACGCCTGAGGTTAGCAGACAACCCATCTTTTTGCCGTAGGTAGGGTAATGTCGGGTAATACCGGTCACCTAAGCAAAATGAAACACAAACTACAAAAAAAATCTACTTTTTACCTAAAAACTATTTGAAAAACTTAAATTTAACTATTTATCATATTTAAGAACTATAAGATCAGTTTTCACAAAACACATGGCACAGTAGACTTTTAAAAAAATATAGCTTTGACCGGTATTGGCCGATATAGTGGGCAATGCCGGTCAGCAGGTTGACAATACCGGTCAGTTATTTTAAAGCCATAAATCACATACATAATCTTCGGGGGACTCGTATCTCGAGCATTCGACGTGAGCCCAATGCCCACACCAAACGCATAAAATATACATGAGTACAATTACAGACCAGTAATTGTGTAATGTGTATAAGAAACGAATGTAAAACTAATAATTAAAATTGGTCCACAATTAACAAAAAATCGGTGACCACAAAAAAACACAAACAGTCAAACATAGAACCTCCTTCTTCTTTTAAAAGTCGGTTACGTATAATTGTGTATAAACACAAACTCTACGATCATAGAACAGAATCAATTTTTATACGTCGCAAAATATGATCTGCTTGTATTTGTGCCTTGCGGCTAATGCCGGCCACTGATACGCGAAAAATATTATAGACAATAAATGAAATATGAAAATTACTATACTCACCTCTTATTTTCTGCGGCTCAAAAGTTATGACAAAGTTGCGCAAAACACACACGCATCTCGGACGCAGTGACAAGTGGCCCGAACTAAGCAAGGGCCGGTGCCTCGGGACAGGGAACGATCACGTCACCCTCTTTGCATGTGCGCATGCGCATAAAAGCAGTATTTTGTTAGAAAGTAAGGTGACCGGTATTACCCGACATTTTCCTAAAATCTAAATCATTTTCCTCCTCGTGAAAATGGGGGGGGGGGGGGGTACAATCAAACTATGATTTTGAAAATATTAATATTATATATATAATTACATAAAAATGCGAAAGATATGTTGACCCATCAACGTCCTTTTTAAATATTTTCTAGGTAGGCTTTCTAGGTACCCATACTACAACACTACAAGAACATACGTATCTATCTTATTATTCAATTTAAATTAGCAAAAGGGTTATTCTTCGGAAATACATTTTTTTGTTAAAATTACACATAATGATGAAATATTATAAATATGAACATAATTTAATATTTATTGGGAATAATGAAGGGAACTTATTTGGCTTACTGGTTACGAAGTTATTCAATTTTAAAAATATAAGGCATTCATATCACCGAAATCAAATAAGTATATAAAAATATAGATAATACTTTTTATTGCACACTATAGGTAATTAGTAAAAAAATTACAAAAGAATTATCATTGAATCAGCGACAATTTGCGGTCTTATCGCTCTAGAGCAATCTGTCCCTGATATATCACATTATTAATTTATCACTTAAAGTTTATAATTTGTGTTGGCGGGTTGGTTTGAATTCTAGTCAGACTATTGTAGAGGTAAAATTACTCCATGTCCACCCAGTTCCTAGCGTTGGTGCGCGCTTCTCTGATTTCCATGTCGATATGGCCCCAGACGATAAGTTCTTTGCCCGCCGTGGTCGTGAGGTTGCAGTAAATACGACCTTTTTTGAAGGGAAAGTTCGCTGGGATGTTTTTTATTGGGATCGTCATATTGCGGGACCCTGAAATTAGAAGAAAATCAGAAATTAATGATACTCAAAACGCACGCCGGAAAGATCGTATTGTCGAAATCGGAGATCTCCGCCGAGGTAGAGGATTTCTATGGCCGAGACGACCATTCTAGAGCCACCCTGACACGCCATTATATCGACGAACTGCCAGACATCAGTCAAGACGAGATCGTGTTAGCTCTGAGGCAGCTTAAAAATAGAAAAGCCCCTGGTGAGGACGAAGTAACTTCAGAGCTTTTGAAAACCGGAGGTTCCCCTGATATACAGAAGCTGCAGACCCTCTTCAACGTCGTCCTTCACAGTGGGAGAACTCCAAAGGCGTGGAGCGGGAGTTTGGTTGTGCTCTTTTTTAAGAAGGGAGATAAAACACTCCTTAAAAACAACAGACCCATCACACTCCTGAGCCACGTCTATAAGCTGTCCTCACGAATGGTCACGAATCGTTTCGTCAGGAGACTCGACGAGTTCCAGCCACCGGAACAGGCCGGGTTCGCGGCGGATTTGGCACCATAGACCACATTCACACTGTGAGGCAGATTATGCAGAAGTCCGAAGAGTATAATCACTAATCAGCCTCTGTGTCTGGCCTTTGTGGACTATGAAAAGGCCTTTGATTCTGTCGAAACCTGGGCTATTCTGGAATCCTTACAGCAATACCAAGTAGACTATCGTTATATCGAGGTGCTGAGATGTCTCTACGAGGTCGCCACCATGAGTGTCCAAGTACAGGGCCAGCAGTCTAAACTCATCCAACTGCGCAGACGAGTGAGACAGAATGACCTCGACCAGTCGTCGTACATGGCCACCTTCTCGAAATTGTTTTAGAGTATACTTATCGTGGGCAAATTCTAAAGTTAGGTAAAAATAAGTTTGAGAAGGGGGCCAAGAGGAGCATCAAGCAAGGCTGGGCAGCGTTTGGGAAACTACGTCGAGTCTTCTCGTTATCCATACCGCAATGCTTGAAAACTAAAGTTTTCAATCAGTGCGTCCTACCCGTCATGACCTATGGAGCTAAGACGTGGACAGTCCGGTAGGGCTGGTCCACCAGTCCAAAGTCGCTCAGCCAGCTATGGAAAGATCTATGCTCGGAGTCTCTCTGAAGGATAGAATTCGTAACAAATACATCCGACATAGAACCAAAGACCTCTCCTTTTCATTATATTTGTAAATGACATTGGGTACTGTTTTGAAAATTCTAACTTCTTACTATACTCAGATGATCTTTAAGTTTAAAGAACCATTTCAAATATCGGCGACTGCATCGCTCTTCAACAGAATCTCGATAGGCTCGATAGGCAGTCTTACTCACAACAAACTTCAATTAAGTATCCCCAAGTGCAACTACATCAAATTCATCAAAAAGACAAAGATTACTCAATTCACATACAATCTCTGCAATACTCACGACGTCACATACGTCTCAGCAAAGTAATTTCACTGAGGGGCTTGGGTATACAGCTTGACACTCAAGGTCTAAATATGCACATAGAAAAAATTGTTAATTTCCTTTAAGATGTATGGATTCATTATGAGGTTTACTACTGATTTCAAACATGAATACATCTATATTTATATTTAAAACACTTGTTCGCTCTCAACTTCAATATGCAGTTCCTATTTGGAACCCTTACTATAAGAAGTACCTACATTCAGTTTGTCGAGAGAGTTCAGCGTAAATTCTTGCGTGTTGTGCACTAAAGGTGTCACAAAAGGTATTTGTCATCTTCCCAAATTATCAGCAAAAATAATTATTGTGCTCACTCTAGAGTCCAGACGGCTATATCTTGAACCTACTATACTTTATAAGATCGTCCGTAACAAATTCGACAGCATTGAGCTAGTGCAGAGTATTTAATTTTGTTACGATGTCCCCATACTTACATACTAGAAAAGTGCGTGCCGGATGCTTATTTGCACCCAATACGTGTACAGTAGTTAGAAGAATGGTAGAGTCATAGGTATTTAACAAATATTTCCTAGACATTGATATATTTTTATGCAGTGTCAATTTAAAAAGCTTATCTTTTAAAAACTATATTGTAGCAGTTTAAATTTGTTTTAATCTACTGTATATTTACTAAAATCTTTTCTATTTATATTTTCAACCAAGTACCTACCTAATTTATTTTTCAAATTTAAAATATTATCAAACATCCTAATATTTCAACGTTTGCTCTGTTTGTTTATAAACTTTAGCGGAACTTTCTAGTAACTAGGTGCCTCATACAGCAATCTGTGAATTGCGTCGTGGGCTGCAGTATTATCTAAGATTGTCATATTATTATGTATAGGTACTTACCTAATCTAGAAAAATAACTATACATTTTGTAGCCGTAAGTTTTTCCTGAAGAAATAAATAAAAAATAATTAGCAAGCTGAAGTGGCAGTGGGCCGGCCATAACTCGCGAAGAACGGACCACCGCTGGGGTAAACGTGTTCTTGAGTGGAGACCACGACTTGGCAAACGTAGTGTAGGACGCCCTCCGGCCAGGTGGGATGACGATCTGCGAAAGACTGCAGACAGGTGCTGGATGTGGCAAGCTGAAGACAGGGCGCTATGGTGCTTAATAAGGGAGGCCTATGTCCAGCAGTCGACTAATATAGGCTGATGATGATAATGAATATGTTAGAATCTTTTTCGGCTTACAATTATGAAACCCGACGCCAAGCAAGTGAGTTTTAGTTTTTGTGTCGTGGTTTGTTTACAAACGGTTTACGTCGAGTTTGGCTAGTGTTATAGTAGGATATTATTCAATATTCTTACCGCAGGAAAAGGACAGGGCCTATCGAACTTCCCCTGCTTCAGAGCGGGCCCAAAGAACTTGTCCTTATGAATGAGATCACACATCTTCCAGTGCATCTCAACAAAACCTCTCTTGTACCTGTTTGTCAGAAACTCGTAGAAGTAGAAGCTCACCTTAACACAAAAAAATATAGTTACTTATAAACAATATTATATTACTTACTACTTACGAGACTGGTGCCTCAGGAGAGCTCACACATACACAAACTGTCGCACAAACACACACAGACACCTTATCTGGACGCACCATTCTTGGTATAATAGAGCAAGCAAAATAAACTCAAAAAAAAAACACTCAAATCTTGCCGACGATCACCAGTCGTGCATAGGGGTAAACTGAAAACCAGCGCCGCATATGCTTGATATGCTTGTCGGCATTATGCTGAGCTTATCCCTATTGCCTGAAAGAAGCTATTGCTACTAATGTCATTATAATGGAATAACTAGATTATTACTTTACCTAATTATGTGCCTACTTATTTCTTTTTTTATTAAATTGTTAGTTCTTTGTAGTATATTCTATACCTATGCATGCAGGGTTATACAGGGTGTCCCATAATGAGTGGATAATCTTGAAACGGCTTGTGCGGGGGCCCAAGGCCAATCCGAAACATTTTTTTGTTTTTCTTTATCTTGACCCGTTCGAAAAATATTTAACTTTTTGTAAATTTGGAAAAAATTGTACCTTTGTTCACATTTTTAGACTTGGTGCCTACAATTTTTTTATTTTTTTTATTTTTGTATTTGGAATATATTAAGAAAATATAGCGTAATTGAACACCGTTTGAATAATTTTGGTAACTAGGAGCAGTAATTTTCAAGACAGTATTAAAGTGGAAAATTGAAATTTTTCATTAAATTTTACTAAGTTTAAGCATCTGTGGTTTAAAAAAAAGGTATGAAAACTTAAGAAGCCATGTACATAAAAAACATGTCCATTTCAAGAGGATTCTTAAATGATAAAAAACTACGAAATATTATAGAATGAAACACTGAGATATCGCCACTTTTGTGTAAAAAGGGGCCATTCATACTAGAAATAAAATTGAACCATCACACATTAATAAAATATCTTTACGCCACTCTCGTTCTGAAACGGTAACTTTTCTACTTAAAAACACAGAAAATCTATTTTTTCTTAAACATGCTTCTTATATTCAAAGAAATAAATAATAATCTAGCCGAAAGTAAACAGAGTTTGTGTTATGTGTGGCCTCTTATTTGGTGGTATTTTAATTTGGAAAGGAGATACGAACTCCGATCAAACGAGGTTCAAAGCAATGGTTTCCACCTTTTTGGTGAAGCCAAAGTGCAATTAAGGAGTATTTTCACTTTTGACCATTCCTATTTTGAATAATTTTTGCCATTTGTGGAAAATTCTTTTCTACGCGTCACTCGACATTAGTTACAAGTGCTCTCTCGTTTCGCCACACGGCATAGAATGTGGCTACAGAATGACAGGTGTCCGGCACACTACGCCGTACAGGTACGGCGATATTTAGACGAAGCCTATCCAAACAGATGGATCGGGCGTGCTGGCGCAATCCAGTGGCCAGCGCGGTCGCCGGACTTGAATCCATTGGATTTCTTTTACTGGGGCAACATGAAGGAACTGGTGTACAAAAAACCCATTTCCTCAATAGAGGAACTTCGACGTCGAGTTCAAAACGCTGCGGACAAAATTAACGAACGCAACTACGGAAGTTTGCTAAAAAAATCCTTTATTACAAGATGCAGAGCATGCATCAGAGAAGCAGGACACCAGTTCGAACATCTACTGTAATAAAAAAATATAAAATTATGTACAAGTATGTTGGTTTAATTTTATTTTTAGTTCGCAATTGTAAAAAAAGCAGTTATCTTGTACCCATAACACTAACTCCTTTTACTTTCGGCTACATTATTATTTGTTTATTTAAGTGTTTTCCGTGTGCGAAGCATACTTTTCACCGTTTTAGAACGAGAGTGGCGAAAAGATATTTTATTAATGTGTGATGGTTCAATTTTATTTCTAGTATGAATGGCCCCTTTTTACACAAAAGTGGCGATATCTCAGTGTTTCATTCTATAATATTTCGTAGTTTTTTTATCATTTGAGAATCCTCTTGAAATGGACATGTTTTTTATGTACATGGCTTCTTAGGTTTTCATACCTTTTTTTTAAACCACAGATGCTTAAACTTAGTAAAATTTAATGAAAAATTTCAATTTTCCACTTTAATACTGTCTTGAAAATTACTGCTCCTAGTTACCAAAATTATTCAAACGGTGTTAAATTACTCTATATTTTCTTAATATATTCCAAATACAAAAATAAAAAAAAATAAAAAAATTGTAGGCACCAAGTCTAAAAATGTGAACAAAGGTACAATTTTTTCCAAATTTACAAAAAGTTAAATATTTTCCGAACGGGTCAAGATAAAAAAAAACAAAAAAATGTTTCGGATTGGCCTTGGGCCCCCGCACAAGCCGTTTCAAGATTATCCACTCATTATGGGACACCCTGTATATATATAAGCAGTGGAATTATTCAGGCAAGAAATGATTTTATTATTATTATTGTTATAATATTAAAATAATATTTAGAATAGAATAATATAAGTCTAAGTTTTCCTTATAAATCTTAAGTAGGTACGTATAGTATAATTTTATAGATATAATTTTACGCTGTATACAGAATAGTACCTACGCCGAAACAGCAGTTTTCATGTCAGTTGCTTTCATAAGTTCTCTCAGAGCGTAAATATGTCAAACTAGAGAGCTGTCTTAATTTGTTTAACATGTCTAAAATATACATAATCTTGTTTTTAATATATTATGTTGCCATTGAACATGTGTGTCAATATTATCCTTAATAGCGAAAAAGAAATTACCTACACATTCTAACTATTAGGTATAACCTACAAATTTTGTAAAGCCGAAAGTTTGTGAAATGTGATTTTTTGTTACATAGGATCTCCAAAACTACTGAACAGATCAAGCTGAAATTTGGTGTACATTTAGAACATAGCCTAACTTAGATAATAGGATACTTATTATACCGAAAATTCGCGTGCGAAGCCGCGGACAGCAGCTAGTTTATAATAATAGTATGCCGGAAGCGTTGGGCATAGTGGACGGGAACATAAAGGGGAGTTAAGACTAAGTGGGTAGGTACTCTATTTATTGTGAAAATAGAGTCGGTCCATGTACATTTTATGATGAATAAATAAATAAAGTAGTGAAGGAGCGTTTCTTTGGTCGCCTTACAAATATGCTAAATTAAAATGAGCCTGTTATTGTAGTGATAGATCGGTTAGAACGGTGGGCTGTGCTCGCTGATTTCACCAAACCACATTGTACACCACATGTTATAACTTTAACGCTGAGAAAGACAAACTTAGCAAATATATTGACGTGGCAAACGAGGTTGTCAGCAAGTGGTCGTCCCGATAGTTGTTTCGGTTAATCATAATAGCGAAGAGCCTTGATCAACATCTCAAGAGACTCGCTAGGAAGTTGGATCAAGGGCTAAATTCAAAAGGCGGTACTCCTGGACTCGGCGCGCATCGTCAGGAAGTTCCTCTCTCTCTCTCTCTCTGCAGCCCTAGTCACGGCCGCTTGAGCCTAGCTTCTCGGCCGGTGATTCATCGTTTTGATATATTTTTTACAGTAGAATAGTTTTATAATATTTTATTTTCTATAATTAGTAAAAAATGTACGTGTGTTAATACGAGATTTTTAAGTAAATTTTGTGTATACTAATATTATGTACCTACCTAGGCTCTTTAGTTGACTCAAACTGAACGATGAACATCGTGATTCGAATAATTCTGAGGGCGATTGTTGATAATAAATAAATAATGCTGGAAAATTCACACACCATTATCTAGCCCCAAGCTAACCAGAGCTTGTGTTATGGGTACTAGATAACTGATATACTTAATACAATACACTTCATAGATAGATATTTTTTATTATACATAGAAAACACCCAGACCAACGGAACAAATTTCTGCAGATCGTACACAAATTTGTTCCGAGGCAGGAATCGAACCCGCAACCTCCTGGACCTTCGCCCGCTGCGACACGGAGGTCGTTGAAGTTAATAAATAAATTTTACGAGAAATTGCAATACCTTGCTAAATGCTTGAGTAGAAATTGGATACGAGAAACTTTACTAGTCGATTTGATTTACAAATGAACTAAATTGTAAGGAGGAGGTTACTTACAGTAACGTTGTTATGGAACTCATAACGTTGTTATGGAACTCATAACGCCAGTCTAGGTTCAACCCGACATAGTAGAATGGGTCCTTCCGGCCGTACCGCCGAGCGGTCAAGTTTGCGTAGAGTAGGTGTTTTGGATTAGTAGATCCGACCCACGGGTGCTCCGTGGCAATGAATCTTATCTAAAAATAATGATTTGTTAACGGTGAGCGGAGTGAGCCGCGAACATTTTGAGAGACTTGCATTGGTTTGGTTCGGAAAAGTAAAAGAAAATATATAGGTACCTAGGCTTTGGCCAATGAAAGGTTATTTATTTAATGATGCAACTTGTGTACCTTTTATTCTCTAATGAAAGAGCGCCCTTTCATTTAATGGTAAGTAGTTACCACATTTTTGTCCTTTGAGGTCTACTTTGTAATATCCAACGCCAAATTTTGTACCGATATTAATTCCTACTAATATTATATAATGCGAAAGTTTGTGTGAATGTTTGGTGCCACGTATCTCCGTAACTACATATTATGTAACTGATTTGGAGGAAATTTCGTATGTAGATGGTTGAGGTTTTATAATATGACATAGGCTGATCTAATTTTCAAAAGTTACCCTTGGAGGGTATTAAAAAGGGTAGTAAAGTTTCTATGGAAAAATATTATTCATAGGTAAAATAAAATTCACTCAAAACTCAGTAGGTATAAAGGGTAGGGTAGGATACTCGGTAGGGTAAAGTGGAAAATTCTAACTGTATGTATCCCTGTATGTATACGAAGTAGCAAATTTCGTAAAATCGATCTAGATCGCTTTGATCTATACCCGCCTGGCACTCGCCGAGAGGTACACTGCACTACCAATCACGCAAAACCGCTTTACTCAGAAAGAGTTTTTTTGGATGGCCCCGATTATTACAACAAAATACCTTTGTCGATACGCTCCGAGAGTAATTTGATTGAACGCATTTAAAAACAAACTAAGCAAGCTATTGAAGGAAAATGTTTATTATAACATTGATGAATTTCTGAATGTCAAATTTTAATATGCTTTACTTTAACATCGAATTATTACTTTTTCTTCTTTAATTTTCATATTTTGTCATGCCCTGTGGGAAAGGAAATATTATATAATTTAAAATGTCGGAGACCCGTTCGGAATCAATGTACCTATGAACCTAAGTTTTTTAAAAACAATGGAGCCGTGGATCTCTGGGAATAAGCCCATGTGTTTTAGTTTTTTTTTGAACTGACTCTATTATTGACATTTTTTGTACTAATGTGATAAAAATAAGTATTTTAATTTGATTGAAAAAGTTTTAACTATTTTTTCAACAAAAATGTTGTAACCATGGCAGACTAGAGATACAAATATACCTAATATGATATACCTAATAAGACCAATGTAATGTTACCACCTAGCTATACCTACAACAATAAATTCATTTATTGTTGTAGGTATATCTATCACACAAATATTATATATGCGAGAGTTTGGATGTTTAGATGGATGGATGTTTTTTACTCTTCGCGCCAAAACTACTGAACGGATCGGGCTGAACTTTTGCAAACAAACATAGGCTACTATACGATACATAAATCAGTTCCCATGGGACAGAAAAAGTTTCCACAGAAACAACGCCTGCAAAGCTGCGTGCGGGCAGAAACTGGTCATAAATAAAACTAGAAAATAAATTAGTTTTACCACAAATATTTTAATACTCAAAACTACCCCTAGGAGCTGTGCAAAAAAAAATCCGATAGTTGTTTGATTTCCATATTTATATATTTTCTTTATTTTTGCAAGTTGTACCTACTGACCAACGTCATGTTTCTATGTATATTAAGTTACTAGCTTCGGTAGTTGCCTATGCACTCAAGCAGGAACAAAAAGAACGAACAGAGCGAGCCCATAAGGGTTTCGTTCTGTACCGAAACGAACCCTAAGAACACCCTGAAAATCCCTTACCTTTTCTGAATAACAGCTTAAGAATAATGCAAATACTATTTGGATCAGTATCAATAAAATTGTCGACATTTTAATATTTTCAAACACACTATAACTTAATGAATGACATTTTGTATTTATACCATTGAACTACTATTAACTACTTACAACTCATTGATTTATACCTACGAAAGTAAGAAGGTAATTAGTGATTTAAATTTAAGGTGGTACGTGCTCGCGGAATAAAATGTATAAAGTTTATATTTAGATTGTACAAGCAATTTAGCAAGGGGATGTAAACAGCTTTGAGCACGTTGTTTGTACCTAGGTACCTAAAGCCCAATAATCTACTACTAAATAATAGAAATAAATTGTCAATCAACTTTAATTAATTCATAGGTAGGTAATTATTGCATCAAAATATAATCTTTTTAATTGGTATGTCGCATATTAGTAGAAGTCGCCTGTTTGGCGTAGGCCTCCTTCATTTCTCTCCATTCCTTTCCGTCTCTGGCTTGTCTAATTCATTTTGGTCCGATTTTTCTTTATACGTAGGTATTACGTAGGTACCTATTCTTCCCAATATTTCCGGGGTCGTGTCCTCTACTTCTCTTGTTTTCTCGTGGTATCCACTCAGTAACTTTTTTATCCATCTTGAATCGTTTATCCTACCGACATGTCCTGCCCAGTTACACTTTGATAATCTTATTAAATAATTAATCTATATATATAAAAGAAAGTTGTGTTAGTTACACCATTTATAACTCAAGAAAGACTGGACCGATGTTAATGATCTTTGATTTTTGGATTTGTCTCCGGCCGGAATAGCAGAATAACTATCAAACATGGGTTCCGTGCAAAAATAAAAAATACGCGGGTGAAACCGCGGGCACAGCTAGTAATAAATAATTAAATAATGCTGGACAATTCACACATTCTAGTTATGATGTCAAGTAGGCCTGTTTTGTCTTTTTTCCTTTCTGATTGTTTTATACCTAAAATGCTCCTTTCCATATTTAACCCCCGACACAAAAAGAGAGGGGTGTTATAAGTTTAACGTGTCTGTTTGTTCGAAACGGCTCCGAAACGGATGAACCGATTTTCCTTTAGTTTTTTTTGTGTCATAGATAATTTTATCCCGAGTGTTCTTAGCCATGTTTCACGAAAATCTGACGGGGGGTTTTAAAATTTAAAATTTTGTTCTTGTTCTATGACATATTGCGAGTTTATTTTCTTTTTCGTTAGTGATATACGTCTATTCATCGATAAAGGTGAATGAAATACTGTGTGAACTGTATGAACAAGGGGAATTTTTTATTCGTGAACAAATAATGCGAGTAGATGGGTCGTTGGCGGGTAGATAGGCAGGCATTAACAGAATTATGGAAGAGGACAAAATGTTGTTAAAGGACTTTCGAATATAATGATTACAAATAAATAATGCTGGACAATCCACACAGCATCATCTAGCCCCAAGCTAAGCAGAGCTTGAATTGAATGATCCCACCCTTGGTTTCAAAGTCGGCTACTCTGGTGAACCGATTCCACTTAGAGTACCTCATTGAAATATGGGGATCGGCTGCTGAAACACATATACAACCCCTTCAAAGAGTCCAGAACAAAATAATTAAGGTTTTATATCACTATTCATATTATACCTACCCCCACCAAATAATTATATAAAAATACTAAAATACTAAATTTAAAGCAACTATAAATTTTTAAAACATGCCTTCTAATAAAAAACATTACTTCAAAGTCCATACAGTCAAATCTAAGCCTACAATTAAAAAAAAGTAAATACAGTTTTAGGAACAAAATTAAACTAAAATTGCCCAATACACGTACGAACTACGGAAAAAAGACGATTCTTTCAGAAGGAGCACGTATTTTTAATAATTTACCAAATATAATAAAAGAATGTGATAGCATTCATAAGTACAAAAATATGTTGAAAGCACATGTCTACTCGATAGAATAATATAACTACATAAACAGAACACTATTAGATAACATAATTAGTTATGATTAGTAATTTAAGTTAAGTCTCAAATCCCAGGAGCTGTTTACCTACTTAAAGTTAGTTTTAGTACACAGTTACCTACTGTATAAATTTATCTCATTTTAAGTGAACTGTAATGTTTTTATGAGAAATAAAGTTCTTTAAACCTAACCGATCCCTTGGTCCAGGGTCATAGTACCCAGCGCAGTGGAGGTAAAACTTTGTACTTGATTATGACTAGGGAACCTAGTTTAAACTCATCTATGCCATCACTATTATGTATTATAGAGACAGGAACGTCTTTCAATTCAAGCCAGTTTTTGTAGCCACCGCTAAAACGAGGAAGATAAATTTTAGGTAGCCTAATCAAACTTCTTACTTGCTTACCCGATTCTGCGTCACTGAAGCTCGTCACCGTTCCCTAACGGGCAGCATTCCTCGCTTGCTCAGCAAGTAGACCCTTGGCTATAGACACCAATGAACCAGTGTCGAAATGCTGTCGCTCCGCGGAGACAACGGTCATTCGTTTGTTGCTCGTCAGAGAGAATCTCAATTTCGGTCTGCAAAACATCTAATTCCTCGGGCTCAAATTTTCGTAAGCGACATTCCAAGTCGGTGACTTGATTAACTGTTAAGGGCCTAGAACCAAGAGTTTTTAAGTGATTGCTAAAAATTGTCAGTTTGCATTTAACCGCAGAACGTTTTTTAATAAGTTTTTAGTTCCCACATTATAACGTAACTGCGTAATTTTATAAATGTAATAAAAAAAAACACAAATGTTGCAAAGATAATATCTAGGTACTTACCAGGTATTCACACAAAATGCTTTGAAAGAAAAGAAAAGACAAAGCACTGTATAGATAAATATATATAGGTACCTACCTATGCGCAGTGCGTACGTAGCATAGGTAGGTACTTAGATAACTGCGTAATATTGCGTATGAAGGCCAAGGAAAAGGTATTATCAATAAGCGATCGAGTTTTATGACTACAATTAGGTAAGTAAAGGCTTTGTACATTACTGTTAACGATTTATGAATTAAGCTAGATGCTTTTAGAGTAGGTAAGTAAATAAATAAAGTTATGGAAGTTGTAAGCGTACCAATTAGTTATGGCTCAAGTTGTAGCTAGAAAAAAATTGAAAAGATTTTGAAAAAGAATTTTTGAATGAATCAAGAGAACGAGTAAGAAAATGAATAGGAACGAACTCACAGGATATTATGATGTATCCTTTTACCACAGGGTCCGGTGATGTGTGTTCCTTCTTGGTTGACCTTAACTTGACCTCGTTCAGTCACTTCGTCAAATACCATTATTTGATATATAAATATATATTTGATAGATAAAAAAAATCCCATCCACCCAATTACTCAAGTCAATGGGGTGGTTGGGAATATAATTATCAATGGGGTGGATAGGAATTTTCACCCCATTGGTTTGATTTAACTAAACCACCCCATCGACTTTTTAATTATAGAAATATTAAAGCCTCTAAGCCAAACATACTTCTCAAGACATTTCTTTGTCCTTTTTTGAGGCTCGAAGGACCAGTTTTTTGTGTAATCTTCGTTTTAGGCGAACTAAATACTGTGTGAACTGTGAATTGTATGAACAAGGGCTGTATTCGTTGACAAATAATGCAGTCAGTCGATGGCCGAAAGTGAATGTTTCGTCGGCGCGGGTGGACCGTCGGCTCGTTCGGCCCGTATCGGCGGTAGGGGCCGGCGTAGTAAGAATTCGAAGCGGTTGTCTTGACACTGATAGCTAAATTACCTACCTATAGTACGATAAAATTACAAAAAAACCAAACATATTTGGTCTCGCGCAGCGTCACGTTCCACCTTAACATACAAATGTCGATAAATATCTACTTCAATTATAGTTTGTTATTGAAGTTCCAATTACAAAACTAATTTAGATAGAACATGGGCATTATAAGATACGAACGCTTCATAATTTTACACGCTTTTTTCGAGTGGTAAGTTAAATAATTTGTTTTGATAGATAATTATATTTTTTAGATTCCATAATTAGATACAAAGAGTATATAGGTAGAGAATACAGCCTAAATCGGAAATGTATCACGCTAACATAATAGAGGCAAAATTTTGTGTGTATGTGTGCGGTGAGAGTACCTATGTATAGGCCAATCACACAACGCGTTGGGTCGCAAAAAATTGGTGGCTTCTGATTTTTTGGGATAGCATGAGAATTATTAGTCTTAAATCGTTTTTCTTTGCATAAATTAAGGCTAAATAAATGCTCTACTACTTATTTTCATGACTTTCCTCGTAGAACCTTGCGAGAATGTTTTAGTTTAGATGACTGGCCTAGTGGCGTAATGTTTGTTACTCCTTAGGCGTTATGCAGACGGAGCAACTATTGCGGCAACAGGCAATTATAGGCTGTTTACATTATATTATACAGGGTTATTGGTAATTCACTGACACTATGTTAACTGTAAGTTCTGCCCACCATCATGACGTCCGACACGTCCGTGAAGACGCCAGGTCTAAATTCTTATTTTTTTGTAAATTTATATATGATATTCCTTCTACCTAAGTGTACTAGATCTCTGACACGCTCTGACGCATTGTTGACACGTGTTGGCACGGACGAGAAGTTCTTAAACCTTCGTACATTGCACCATTTGAGTAGTCGTGCAAAATTTTTTAATGTCTCTTTCCGGTTGAATCCACAGGGCTCTAAATTTTTATTTCTTTAGGCTCTTTTGTTCAAACGATTCCGATGGCTCAACATCAAGATTAGGTATATAATTGTTTTTAATTCATAATTCTGTGCTTTTTGGCCTCCAACTTTCTCCAGTGAGGTCTGTCCTCTGCAACCCCTTGTATAAATTGTCCCCAACGTAACTATTTATCTATATATATATCGACGATGAAGTGCGAATATCTCCTATCTAACATTTTTTGGGAAAATGAGTTATTTATGCCATTGGATTCAAAGTTCAATTTTGCATGTACTGGCAAAACTCCTAAAGTGATCGGAATAAAAATAACGTGTCAAAATGATTTTAGTAATACCTCCTAAATTTTTCATCACAAAAAATTGCTGCTAACTAATTCTAACTACTACTTCAAATATCTTTTAAGTTAAATAATACATCATTTTGCATTTTTTTTTGCGCGAATACCTCTTATCTACTTTGAAATACGTTTTGACTTGACGAAAAAACTTATTTGAATGAGACTGGAGCGAGAAACGACGCGTCGTATGCGCGAAAGAGACAGATGTTCCGTTAGGTTGCACATCATCATCATCATCATCAGATTATATTAGTCCACTGTTGGACATAGGCCTCCCCTAATGAGCGCCATAGCGCCCTGTCTTCAGCTTGCCGCACCCAGCATCTGCCTGCAGTCTTTCGCAGATCGTCATCCCACCTCGTTAGAAGGCGTCCTACACTACGTTTGCCGAGTCGTGGTCTCCACTCAAGAACACGTTTACCCCAGCGGTTGTCGGTTCTTTGCGAGATATGGCCGGCCCACTGCCACTTCAGCTTGCTAATTCTTTGAGCTATGTCGATAACTTTGGTTCTCTGTCGGATGTATACGTTACGAATTTTATCCTTCAGAGAGACTCCGAGCATAGCTCTTTCCATAGCTCGCTGAGCGACTTTGAACTGGTGGACCAGCCCTACCGTGAGTGTCCACGTCTCAGCTCCGTAGGTCATGACGGGTAGGACGCACTGATTGAAAACGTTAGTTTTCAAGGATTGTGGTATGGATGACGAGAAGACTCGACGTAGTTTCCCAAACGCTGGTTGCACATACCAAAACCGAAATGTGACGTTGGCAAATGCCCTCCTTAGATTGAGCAAATTGCATGGAATTATTATAATCCAAAAGTTTTTAGTGCCCGGTCATACACAGATGGAATGTGATTCCGTACATAGTGCTGTTGATTTAATAAGAGTAAGAAACAACGATATCTGGTAAATTGTTGTTCATCGTCGAGTCCTTTTTATATTCTTTATTTTTTAAATGTTTAATATTTTGTTGCTACATTAGATAAGTGTTTTTAGTAACTTATTTAATGTTGTTGTCAATTTTTGAGTCATTGTGTATTCATTAATTCTAATTGTTTAACCTTGTATTACTTTAGATTAAGAACATAAGAGTAGGTACGTAATACTGCTAATTTAAATACTTAAAATTGTTGTTATCTTGAGTTAAATTTTTAATTTTTATTGATGGGAATCATCAAAAATAAAACAGTCGATGTCGTTAAATATGACCTTCATTTATTTATAGTTAGAAAATATGTAAATTACAGTAACAGAATAAAACAATTACAGCTAATATATACACTTACATCTATTTCTTAAAAATCTAAGCCGTCACCAGAAGGCAGAGTGCCCAGAATGCTGGCAGCATTGCCACGTTGAATGGCAATGCTAATTCGTTGACCGAAGTAGAAGCCAGCATTCCGATCACCTGTGGACTCTATAAGAAGTTTGGTGAGATCTTTATAAATTCCGTGTGCCCCAGGACCCCAAGGACCAAGGGTTTCTACCCCAAACGGCTCAAATAGGTAACCTCGGTCAAGGTTAGCGTATTTTCACCGTTTAAGGGACTCCGCTGATGTTGCTGCAGAACCGGTTCTTACCGATGTCCCTGCAAGATGTGAAGGCGCTAGGGTATCTACACACGTAGCATCCCAAACTAAAGGCCGACCCATCTTCCAGGGAATCAGAGTCATACCATCAGGCCTTTTACCATCATCTCGCATAAGGCCACGTGGTTCGAGAGTAGCTGCGACACTGACGCTGGTAAAAGCCCGACGGATGATGTCATTAATTGAACCATGACGGGACACACGACCTGCACTAGAGACACATGCCAATGCATGGTGACCAAACTTGTCAACGGTTTCACCACACTGACAACGGTGTGCAACTAGGCAAGGAGAACCTAAACGCAAAGAGGTGGCCACCCGAAATGAGTTATTATCTAAAAGGGTACCTAGATTTTTCGAAGGCAAGGTTGTGTTAACCCCCACGCCCCCAGGCTCCCTGAACCCCCTCCCATCAACATGTCGTTAAATAATTATACCCAAGAATTACTAGACTGATACATTAATAAACATGTTTTTCTTTAAGAAATTAAATAACATCGCAAAAATTTACGACTTCGGCGGGACTTCTTCGGGGAACCCGCATCCTTCCGTCAGTACCGGAATGTGCTAACCAACTACACCACGAGGTCAAGTGACGCTGGAGTCGAAAATCTTTGAGACTTTCTACGTTATTTAATTTCTTAGAAATTTGCCAGAGTGTGAGGCTTACGCACTATAAAAACAAAAACTTTATGTTTTTCTTTACTTATTTGTATGTTTTTTTTAATAAAGACCTTCTAAATACGAAATTCTAACTGTAATATCATTAATATTGATGCCAAGAACTCCTAACTGACATTATTTCGAAAATAGCTTAACATAGGCCAATGTAATTAACTTAATTGAATTTGTCATATTATTTTATATGAATTACAATAGTTTACATTAATTTATTTTTATCATTAAAAAAATTAAACGTTTTTTTCGTCTCCTGTAAAATTTGGTTTATGTTGGATAGAAGATATTCGCACTTCACCGTCGATATATATATATATATGCTTTATATATTTATATATGCTAAAAATGAAAACCCTATTTAGGTCCAGACTGAAAACCAGCGTCGTTATCGACTTCGGTGGATACTGACAACACGCTGAGGCTGGACCTGGTTAGCCGCACACGTAGATAGGGAAGGAATAACCACCTCGCCATAAGAAGTACCCGCTTGTTAAGGTATGTTCTATCACCTAATCTATCACCCAATAGGTATTCCTGCCATATTCAATAAATTCTGAATGATTTTAAAAGTATCTGCTATTGGTACATTAGTGAACAAGGAGGACACGTCAAAACTCACCAGTCATTCATCCTGTTGCAGCGTGATATCTTCCAGGAGATACGTAAAATGCGTCGAGTCTTTCACGAAGCTAGTAGTCTTTCCTACATACGGCTGTAGTAGGTTCGCCATAATATGGCGTTATAACAAACAAAATAGCACGATATATTATATCGTGCTGTATTGTATGTTTATTTTATTTTTACTATTTTATATACCAATTATTTTTACCCTTGGGACTTAACGCTGCTGCTTACAATATGTTTGAAACTTAAATCCAAAGGTTTATGTTTTTCATTATTACGTATATTTTTATTTCCCTTTTTTGTATAAGTTGTGTGTGGCTATAAATAAATACTAATATTCTTTCTTATATTCTATTCTTAAAAAACTCCTCTGACCGGAACCCAATTCATTACTAAACGCCGCCGATCGTCCACTCCCACCCCCACTGTTAATTCAGGGCAGAGCTGTTTTTAAGTTTAGTTTCAAAAAGCCTTCCTAAAGCAGGAGAAAATTCAATTTAGTACCTACCATCAATACAAAGTTTAAATCTTTCTTTTTTCTTTCTTTCAGTTCAAGCAGTGTCAGTGAATTAGGTACCAATAACCCTGTACACCTATACATACATAAGAGTAAGACAACCTTATTTTATGTTTATGTATGTTTATTATTAATCTTTGTAGGTATTATGGTAGGTATGTATGTAGTGTATTTGTTTCCTTTTGTTTAAGTAGGTATCTATCTATATATTTATTCAGTGCCACCGTCTATTTTATTCTTTCATTTCCAGTCCATCCCAAGGTTGCCTGGAAGAGATCGCTTTTAGCGATAAGGCCGCCCTTTATACTTCCTTTTTTCTAAGCATTTTCTTTGTATTGTTTCCTGTATTTGTGTGTTATAATAAAGTGTTTTCTATCTATCTGTTTCTATACATATATTTCTACGAAAAATATTAAGGAGTGACAGTTTCTTCAACTAAGTTGCTCTGTCTTCAGAGCACATTACGCTTAAATGGATGAAATTTAGTGAAGACGGCATACATCCTGGACTAAAACATACTTCTACTCAACTGAAACTAAAAAAATTCTATAAATTTCCTATAAATTCTAAAATAAATAAACGACTGAGTTTATTGTATCCCAGAAAAATGCAGCTTTCCCGTGGGATCATCCATTTATTCCAATATGTTTAGTAATGATAGTCCAGGTTGTCTGGCAGTTATCGCTCTTCAGCGATAAGACCGCCAATTGTCACTAAAGTTATAATTATTTCATTTGTTCTTATTGTTCCTTATTTTTAAGTGTGCAATAAAAGTATTTCCTATCTATCTATAGTCCCGGGGCGCGATTTATCGTCAAATAAAACCCAAAAGAGTTTCAGGCTCTTTAAAATTGATTTATTCTGTACAATAATCACTTTCCCCGTTTCAGTTTGTTCAGTTCGCCTTGCTGTATCGACGCGTCCTTGTATATTTGCTTCACCTTATCCTTCCGGACTTTGTCACTGGAAAAGAAGAAAATAACATTGCTTTACTTTATGCTGTTGGAATATTGAACCATGCTATGTATTGGTACACCATTCAACTTGTCTATGAGACTAAGTTTATAGTAAGGATTTATGATTAAATCAATGCTTTATATCTGTCAATGTTGTCTCGATGACACTGACAGTACTACACTCTAAAAACTGTTCTGCAATAGTGCAACGTATGCATTCTCTCTCTGTTCTGAAAAAGCCCACACAACATGTCCGTCTAAAGCTAATTTTCTGTATCCCCTAATAAAGAAATGTAATGTAGTTCCTGTTGGAAAAGATATTATTTTCGAAAATTGCCGGAATTACAACTTTTTGTCAATTAAAAGGTCAATGTAAAATAAAATAAAAACACAATACAAAACATTTATAGCCTATCTTATAGCTTGTTTCAATAGCTTTTAGATAAAGTAAGTTGAATCACTCTACTCAAAAGCATTCTATCGCTAGACGTAAAATAACACAAAAGGAGCGGACGCCGACTGCACGCGCCGATCGGCGTCGATCTTAGCGGTTTCGCGCTAACAGCTTCGATTTCAAAAGGTTATCATGTAATGTAGTTCCTAATTGTTGTAGTTTGTTAATCATGTAATGAAGTTCCTAATTGTTTTCACTAGACAGTAATAACTATTGTGCAATGTGATTCTGTTCGTTTATTTTCACTCGTCGGTTTTAATCCACCAACCTAACCTATCTTCCATCACTGTGCATCAACTGCGTAGGATCGACATAGCCAAAGCTAGGCCTAGTCACCACCTGGCTGGCTCTCTGCTCTACATATACAACCTCAGAGGCGCAGCGGGCAAGTCCGTCTGAGACGTAGGAGGTTGCGGGTTTGATTCGTTTTTATTAATTCCACCGTGGGTACACATGTAACACTTGATGCCGTTACTCTCTATTTACCTATATAATAATAATAATAATGTTTTATTTAGTAACTAGCGACCCCACCCGGCTTCGCACGGGTGCAATGCTGATGCGAACTTTTTTAAGGGGTACAATTACTGTAGTACTGAGACTGGCTGCCGTGGGCGCAATTCGGCTAAGAGGTCATTATAGGTTGATGATCAAAGACTCCTACCTGGCAATCTTCTGTCGAATCTTGACAGAGGCGACATAGGCCTTGTCCCGTCGAATTTCCCGGAGCGCTCCCTTCATTTCTTTCTTGTATTTCACTTGGAGTCGCTTGCGGCTCGCGTCTTCACGGGATAGTTTCGGATTCTTGCTGCCTGTGAACCTGTGGAATGGTAATTATTGTAAGTGCGTAAGCAGCTTAGACACAGCCCTCTACTACATGTCCAACATGTTGGAATGGACAAAATTCATTTATACTACACCTGCTCGGAAAGTTGCCTATTCCTTTTCCATTTATAGAATAGAAAGTATGTCTTTGCAGGCCTATAGGAAACCGGGAGGAAAAACTCTATGGAATTTCATTTCTCATGTGTTTTAGCGGGAGGAAAAAGTGTATGGAAATCCATTTCTAACGTGTTATTTTTTTTTAATTTCCTAAAAGATCGGCCGGTAGCTATGGTTATTTTTGTTCGGTCAAACGACAAAAAGTTTTTACTCCGGAAATCGGAGGAGGCCTTATGGACTTGAAGTCCATAAGGCCTCCTCCGATTTCCGAACAATATTTTGAAAAAAGAACACAAAGGCTGGCGCGGTCAATGAGGTTTTACCAACATCATTAGGCGCGGTAAGTTCTTCTAAATTTCAATTAATAATTAATTCTGCTTTTTATTTTCTTCGAAGGTTTAGTATAAAGCTCTATTTATCACTCGGCAGAAACTGCGATTCCTACCTCAAACCAAAACGACACACTCGGTAGGAATTGATCACTTTCTCGCCTTGGTGTAAAATGCACTATTATAGTGCGAGCGAGTCGAACTCTCAATGATTTCAGCAGGAGCTGAACATTGACCCTTTCAACAGCATTCACGGGGCAAGGCGGTGAATGACTCTTAACTTCTTTTGCACATGATGACGTTATACTCTTAATTGTTTTTTTCCTATTTTAATTAATATAACTTTATTGCTTCATTAAGTACGCAATTGTCGACGAAAAAAAATGTAGTGTTCACACTCAGGTAGTTTGTCTATTAGCGAATGGTTATAATTAGTTTTCTGTGTCTATTTCAAATTCTATTGTAATTAGATAAGCTGATGGCAATCCGTATTAAATAAATAATAAAAAGATGATAAAACTTTTAAATCCATCATGGTCAGTTATTCCGTGATCACGGCGCATGTAACTGCGCCTAAATATTGGAAAGCTCAAAACTCCCAAATTTTTTTTTATATTTTTTCTTATACCTACACGGAAAACACCCAGAACAACTACTAACATTTCCGGTCAGTCCCGGTTTATATATATAAATTATATATATTGTAAATACTTGCACGCTACATAAATGTCTGCCTCGTCGGTCTGGCGGTCAGCTTGTTCAACCGCTGATTATTAGGTCTTGGGTTCGAATACCGGGTCAGGCCAATAATTGTTATTAGGGTTTTTCTAGCAAGGAAAGTTCACAGCAGCAGCCCGGTGTCAGGAATTTGGCGGTGTTACAACCACGTACCTCGGAAAGAACGTTAAGCCGTGGGTCCTGCGCCTGACCTCTCCCCGGTCGTGTCGATCTATCGTCCCATCGGATGATGAGAGTGCACCTGTGTTTGAGCACACATAATATGTCCTGTGCATCTGGCTAGTCTCCGATGAGACTGGCCGCCGTGGTCGAAATTCGGCTAGGAAGCTATTATTGTAAATACTTACACATCTTGCACGTCCGGTTCATACAGTCTTAGCGCCTTCGGTCGTTTCTTCTCCAAAGTTAACGGCGCATACGTCTTCACCTCCAAATTGTCTTTGATATCTTTTACTATATCCGTTACAAACTTATTCACTTTCTGCGGATAATTTTCCAAATCTATCCGTCCAAACAGCTTTATATGAACCTCGAATAAGCACTCTTGGGCTTCCAAGTCGCTGAAGTTATCGAAAAACTCTTTGGTCATCCGCGTTGAAATAGATAAAGTCCTTATTTTGAAATCATCGGTGATTTCACTGGCGACTAGGTCTTTGGCAGCCATTTTGTTGACGACGGCCATTTTGGAACAGTCCGTTTCTAATAGTAACACTTTAGGATCACTGGTTTTGAAAGGTGGCACCAATTGTATGGGGTTTATTATGCTGGTGTTTGCAGCTAAATATAAAATTCCCCGTAAAAAGTTTAAAGCTGATGGAACCAACCTTTTTGAAAGCACGGTGTACTCTAAAATAATAGCTGTCAAGAATACCCCCCTTGATATCGAATACGCGTCATTGAAAACCGAAAACGTTAGTATTTCCGACATGAAAATCAAAGATGGCGTTGTGACCGGGTGTCTGAAGTCAGAAGTGGGATATAAAAGAGCGACTAACTTGAAAAATATTAAAGTATCTAAATCAGGTATTTTCTTCGGATTTTTCCTATACCTTTCCCTTTTCTCCTTGAGTAGTTCTATAAGATACTTCTTGGTGGATACTTTGTTATGTTTCGCTAGATCGTAGAAATATGGGACTAATCTGTTGAAGGTAATGAATGCTTTTATGAGTCGACCTTCTTCTGTGACTTGTGTGAATAAATCGTTGGTGAATTGTAGCAAATGTGCGAATAATCGACTCAAATGTTCTTTGTTATGTTCTGAGATGCTCGGGTCATATTTTTTGATAAGTTTGTACAGAGCAACGCATTGCTGAGCTGGTGGTTTGTCCCATAGTAGTTCCTGAAAGATAGTAATAATAAATCACATGTTGGGTTTATAAACAATCTCTCTATTCAAACAAGATTCGTCAAGTGCGAGTGTGACTCGCGCGCCGAGGGTTTGGAACTTTATCAATTAAACAAATAACTAAAAAAATAAAAATGATGATGGGCAATTCACGCAGCATTACTAACCCCAAGCTAAGCAGAGCTTGTGTTATGGGGTACTGGATAACTAATATACCTACTTAAGGCTGGGTAGGCCAGCAGAGGCCGCATTTTTGTGATTTTTAAAACCATCTGAGGCATAGAAAATAGTTTTTACAATTCTGAAGAAAATATATATATTACATAAGGATCTAGTCTAGTCAAAGTCGCATTCAGTTACAAGATCGAATGAACTTCACTCGATATAAAATAATCCCAAAGTTACCCCTTTTTCTAACGTTTTTTCAATATTATGACTAGTGAACTACTGATATCACACTTTTTTTTTGTACTCTACTAAGGACACTTAATATTTCTAAACAAATTCGCAGAGTTTGACTTGATAAAATGATTTTCTTAATCACCATGGTTAAATAACTACAAAAAACACGAGCGCAAGGGCTTGGCAGGCGCGCATTTTCCCTTACGCCTACTGCTGCAGGACTACCTGGCCTTAATACAATACACTACGTAGATGGATATCGACGACCTCTGTGGCGCAGCGGGCGAAGATCTGCCTGCGACGCAGGAGGTTGCGGGTTTGATTCCCGCCTCGGGACAAATGTTTGAACGATCTGCAGACATTTGTCCAGGGCGTTCTGGATGTTTTCTATGTATAAATAAAAAATATCTATCTATGAAGTATATTCAATAAGAAGGTTGAAGGTTATTAAGTATATCAGTTATCTAGTACCCATAACACAAGCTCTGCTTAGTTTGGGGCTAGATAGTGTAAATTGTACTATTTATTATTATTTATTTATTTAGTTTTTTAAGTAAATTATAAGACTTACCTTCAAATTATCACCCTCCATAGTTTTCTTATCAAAGAAAACGTTGATCTTTTCTTCAACCTCGCTTTGATTCGTTTCCGCTTCACTTTCATCGGAACTTTTTAGGTCGTCAAAGTCGTCTTTCGCGGTTTTCTCTTCATCACTGCTTTCGTCATCAGATGCATCACCGTTATCATCATCATTAGATTCATCATCATCATCATCATCATTGCCATTCGGGAATAGAATGCTTTCAGTTACCTTCACTTCTGGTTTAATTTGTTCTTTTTCTGTAGGTGTCACTTTTTGTTTCTGAACTTTAAGCTTTTGTTCTTTTTGTTTATTTTCCGGCTTTGTTATAACTTTTGGTTTATCTTCATCGCTTTCATCATCATCAGCATCAGAGCTTTGGTCTTTGCCATTTGGGAGCAAAATGTTTCGATCCTTTTTCAATTTCTCTTTTTCATCTATTTTTGGTTCTGAATCATCGCTATCATCAGAAGATTCGTCTTTAGATATATTTTGTGTTTTGTTTTCATCATCAGATCTTTCTGACTCATCATCATCATCATCATCATCCTCTGATGTATCGGAAATGCCATCTTCAAACTTGGGTTTTGCGTTGGGCACTGAAATGAAATAAATTTGGTTATTTCTCTTTGTATATGTATGAACTAGTTTCCCGCGGTTTCACGCGCGTTTTGTCTATGGAAACGTTTGTAGGTTTCATGTTTAGAGGTTTGTAAAAAGTAATGTTATTTCACCTTCATCTATGCAAAATTTCAGCCGGATCTGTTCAGTAGTTTTGGCTTAAAGTAACAAACATCAATCAATCTTAACTTTCACATTTATAATATTAGTGTGATGTCTGTTTTCGTCAAGTTATTATTACATTAATATTACAAATGAGTAATAAACTATTCCTCTTTGTTACGTTTTCACGACTAGATAGCTGGACAAATCTTGATAAACTTTGACAAGACTTTGGCGTAGAATTACATCTATGCAAATTTTCAGTTCGATCCGAGTAGTTTTGGCGTGAAGAAGTCACAAACATCCATCCATCCAAACCTTCGCATTTAATATTAGTGTGATTTAAATAATCATATTAGGTACCTGAGTAGTCCTTGAGTATGTGTTCCGGTACCAAAGGCTTCCCGTCTTTGTCGTAAGCTAACATAAATTCCTTTTCGTCCTCTAACTCGAAATTATCTTCCAAGTCTTCTGCGGATCTGAAAATAAATAAAAAAAAAATCTAGAAAAAAATATTTTTTTTAATATACAGGGTTACTGGTTAAGTTGACCTAGATCCTAAGGGGGTTGTAGTTTCCATCATTGCTAACTGATTTGACAATGAAACACCATTCACTAAACTTACTTAACTTAGTTTTCGAGATACAATACTTTTTATATTATACATATTTAGATGGAGACGAGTTTTAACAAATAATTGCATATTTTTGGTCTATTTTACAACTTCTTCTGTAATTTGGGCATCTAGTTAACGATTTTTGTGCAGTAAATAAAGAGCTGCGTGGTGCCGGCTAAGAATTTGCACCACCCCAACTCTTCCCGCGGGTGTCGTAAAAGGCGACTACGGGATATCCACCGGGGGCGGGCAGCAGCGCACCCTGCAGAACAATTCTACCACCAAACTGCGATCCCCAACCCGCATGCCCAGCGTAGGGATTATGGGCATTACCCCCATGAGATAAAAGCCAACAAGGCACTTATAAGGGGGAGGCTTGCGTCCAGCAGTGGACCAATACAGGCTGTTGAGATGAGATAAGTTGCTATATTTTCAACACCAAAATTGCAGATTAATGAAAAAACTGGGTCGTAGTAGACTATTGAAAAAAGTAATAGTACCTACCTATTAAATTTTGCATTTTACCCAACTACGAAATTGGTAAAAACCATACAGCGGGGTTATCAATTTGTAAACATGTCCGTCAAAATTAAAAACCAAAGGGGAATGGTGATTCAGAACCGAAACGCGGTATCTCGCGTCACTGACATTTGACTTAAGAAGCTACCCAAACAGCGACACCGTAGAAAGTACACTTTTTCGTCGCACCGTTAGCCGTTCTCCGACATATTACAAGCCCAAAAAAAAACAGTGTATAGTCAAATGTATGGAAAAAAGACTTATACAAAAATATTTTATAAAACGATCTAGGATCTTGAAAAAACAAGATCCGTCAAGTGCGAGTGTAACTCGCGCGCCGAGGGTTTTGAACGTTTGTCAATAAATATGTACCAAAAGTACCGGTTAGAGACTTCGCAATTTAACGAATACCTAAGAATAGTAGGTACCAACCTACATTTCAGATAGATCTCTCTGCATGCTTCGGATTAATGGGTGGTTCGGTTAAGGTGGGTAATGGTAAATTTTTCGACTTTTTACGAAATTTTTCAAAAAGTATGAAAGCTACAGAAATTTTAAAAACTGTTTTGAAATGTCCAAACCGATACCTTTCATTTGATACCCCACTCGGCGGGGTAGCCCCCCTTTTGAATATTATTATTTTTTGACCATTTTTCAAAAAGTATTCTTTTTACAGACTTCTCTATATTTTTCCTGTAAAATATAGATACATATCTACAAACGCTCCATACATTTTAAACGGATCGCACTGCAAACTTCGGAGATAGGGGGGGGGGAATGGGTATTTTTTCGACTTTTTTCATAATTTTTCAAAAAGTATGAAACCTACAGAAATTCAAAAAACTGTTTTGAAACCTACAAACCGATACCTTTCATTTGATACCTTACTCGGTGAGGTAGCCCCCCCTTTTGAAAATTATTTCCCCCCTTTTTGACCATTTTTCAAAAAGTGTTCTTTTTTCAAACTTCTCTATATTTTTCCTGTAAAATATAGATCCATGTCTATAAACGCTCCATACATTTTACATGGATCACTCTGCAATCTTCGGAGATAGGGGGGGGGGGGGGGGAATGGGTATTTTTTCGACTTTTTTCGAAATATTTTAAAAAGTATGAAACCTACAAAAATTTCAAAAACTGTTCTGAAACGTACAAAATGATACCTTTCATTTGACACCCCAAATGACTCTGTAGGTATCTTTTAAAATTTCGGCATCACAATTTGTATGGAAAATATTCATTTTCATTTTTCATTTATTTTCATTTTTTTTTCTCAAAATCTGTACAGGCGCACGAAATGTATTATTATTTTAAATTTCAAGTTGATAGCTGCAGTAGTTTTTGAGTTATTAAGGAGGGAAAAAAGGACAGACAAAGCGAGACCATAAGGGTTTTGAAACCGATCTTCGATCTTCAAAACCCTAAAAAATCACAAGAAAGAACAAGAAAAAAAATGTTCGTCTCGAAATGCTCAATATTTTGAGTGACAACCATTAATTATTTTAATACTATATGAAAGGAAATTTTATCAACAAAAGAAATATGTAAAAAAATTTAAATAAATAAAACCATTAACATAATAAAACCCAAAAAACACATTTTTGTAAGGCGTTTAGCGAAGTAATTGCAAAAATGATAATATTTTGCCAATAGAATTTCAACCTTATTACTCAAACATCCCTTTCAATATAATGCTCAAAATAGCTTCCACGAGCTTCATTCGGAGGCTGGATGCCTCCTCGGACGGACGTGAGGTTATGTAACTTTTTTCGCGATGACAGCTGGGTTCGACGGACGAATTACGATTTTCGACAACTTTTGTTTTGCGGGTTAAATGGTTCATTCGTCATTGAAATAAAGTCTATATTTGATTGAAGCTAAGCCAAAAGAAATTTGCAGGAATTTTATTCATTGACAGACCTACCAATTAAGTAGAAGAGATTTATAGTGGTTTTATCTCTGGTAGCTAGATAGGTAGGTACTACTCAACATGTTTACAGCACGAAAATTATTGGTCGAGTTAAAATATGGCGATTTTGATGACCTTATATATTAATAAACAATGCTGAAAAATTAAAATAGGAGCCTACGTACGTCCAACCATTTGCATTTTTTTAAAATATAAAGAAAATATATCGTCAAGGCGGATGCGCTGCCGGCGACCAAACAGATAACTATGAAACCAGTCAGTAACCATTGGAGATATGTTAAGAGAACGAAGCACGGCAAGAAGAATGTCAAAGTCGACATTGTTGAAGGCGTTACTAAAATCAAGCAACGACAACACAGTCACAAGTCCGCCGTCCATGCCCCAACGAATGTCATCCGTAATTTTAGAGAGAGCCGTCACAGTGCTGTGACCATGACGAAAACCAGATTGTAGAGGATTCAAGAGAGAGTTGCTACAGAGAAATTGGCTGAGTTGGTTATGTACCAAACGCTCTAGCACTTTAGAGAGGAAAGGAAGAATAGAAATGGGTCGGAAATCGGAAAAGGTAGAGGGACTAGATTTTTTAGGAAGAGGGATAATCTGGGCATTTTTCTTAATAATAATAATAATTAATTAATTAATAATTTTTCTTTAATTTGATCTTGTCATCAGTAGTAGCAGCGCTCTCTACCTCCGACCAATCTATATTCCGTGCATCCTCGCGAAGACTTTCCACGTCTATACCGCTAAAATTGCGTTGAGTAATGATTTTGGGTTTGGCTTTCGGCGGGCGGATTTTATAAGACATGAATATTAGGTCGTGATAAGAGAAGGCGTCTGCGGGGCACTGCCCGTGCTTATGAACGTTATTGACGGAAGAGACGAGGATAAGGTCTAGAAGAGAAGGGGTACAGTTTGGAAAGTGGTGCGTAGCACTTAGAGGAAGAACGTTAAGATTATTGGAGGAAACAAGGGATTCTAAACTACGAGTACGAAAGTCATGTTTGAGCAGGCACGTGTTAAAATCACCCATGATTATGGTGTGATTGTACAAAGGGGCAAAATCCTCGAGAAGTTTATCAAACGATGAGAAGAAGTTGACGCGAAGAGAAGGACAGTAATAGACTCCTAGAAGGACTTTGGTGTGGAGGAGGCTAATCTCAACAAAAAGATGTTCCTGTGTAGTGTATTTAATAAGTATATCAAAATAAGTATACCATAACACAAGCTCTAATTACTTTGTGGTTAGATGATGTTGTGTGGCTTGTTTAGCATTATTTATATTTTAAAAATTTTTTGAGAAAGCCCTCCAAAACCAAATCGAAATATCTTCAACGTTTGACACTTTTGTAATCCATTTAGACCTCAGTTGTTTTGACTAAATTAGTATATTTTTTTAATGTATAAAGTATTATCATAATGGTCGGTGATATTGTCGGCACTTTAACATGCATGAAAATGATATGATTTTTTTAAGTGTTTCTGATTTTTATGAATAACTATCGATGAATGTAATTTTTATTATAATTGAGAAGCTACGAGCGACATAGGTTTTATTAAGGTATTTTACATGCAACGATAGCAAAGCCGCGGGCAAATGTTAGTTAACATTACATTATTACCTTGTGATTGTGCTATCAACCAAAATAAAACAAAAGTTTGCCTCTTCTACAACAGATAAATTTTGCATAAGTCTATGTAAAAAATAAGCGCCTCTGCCGACCACATTTGGTAATATTGACATGCAATCTGACAGTCTTAGTTTTCCACGGCAGCGTCTTAAGCAAACGGTAAAAATCAAAATTTCCTTCGATGTTTGATTAGTATAATTAAACTTCCGAAGAGCCGTAGCCGCTTTCATTGAATGGTGTTCACTATGATGTCGTTGACAGCGTCGTTGGTTGTTGTGATGGTGCTGATGCGGTGGCGGGTCGCGCGCGGGGAGATTGCTGGCCCCGAACGTACATGGAATGGACGGCGGAGAGTTGCTGGCCGTTCCAAGAACAATACTACATGCAGGGTGGCAATGAAGGTGATATCCTCTCCAGCATGATACTACCGACGAGATGCGAAGCCAAAGTTTGCAACGATGGTCGTAAACACGATGGAATGTACTGTGGCAAAAGACCATACAACGTTTTCGGCTGCAATTGCGACGGTGGGTGTATCGAAGGTGACGCGGAGGCGAACTTTCGACGCATCAACAACATACCCGACGCGTCGGGAAGTGTTTCGCTTAAGAACCCAACCACATGAAAATGGAAACGCCCCAAACGCTCCCATGTGTTTCGCAACAGTCGTGCCGGTTAAAGACTTGAATATTAGTAATATACTAATCTTCTAAGTCGAATGACAACTATAATAATAATAATAATAATAGCCTTTATTTAACAATCTTAAGAAACATTAGTGGATAGCTTAATGAGGTAGGTATAATCATAGAGTTAGTTATTTATTTAACTTACATCTATTAATTATTTGACACCAGTATTTGGATTGTCTTGCGTTCCCGCATAGGCCTCCCGAATGACAACTACTAATTAGTAATTACTAATGCCTCTACGAATTGATCGAGGCGTCGAATAACGAATTGAGTTCGACTGCCCGACTCGGACAGTCGCCATTACTAACCATATATTAGTTGCTAATTTGGTTTGTAATGGCGAGTCGGGCAGTCGACGCGAAATCAATTCTTATTTCGACGCCACTCGCCATTACTAACCAAATTAGTTACTAATTTGCCCTAGTCAATCGAATGACTGTGAATGAAATCATTCACAGTCGCGCATCTTTAGTGCCGATTCCAAAATAGTTAAAAGCGCTTACGACGGCTACAAGGAGGGACAGCTGAGCGCTTTCACAAGTCACTGTGCCACCAACAACGACGCAGAGTTTCGTACAGCGTGCCGTTGAAAAGAACAAACCCCGTTGGACATCGTCAAACAATTATCCTTTGTAAAAAGGTTTACTAGAAAATATCAGACACAGAGGATAAAAAAGTTTGGGACGATTTTTGCTCCAGCTCGAAAAATTACAACTAACAGGCTAAAAGTTCTTCGTCGCTTCTTTACTTTAGTCTACATACCGAAGCGACAGAAATCAAATATACTTATTTCCGTGTCAGTGTATAGTTTTATAATTTGACCTTTTCTAAGTGTATATTTATTGTATTTATGGAAATAAAGAGTTTTTGATTTGATTTGATTTGTATCGCTGGATCGACGAAATTGAAGCCCGTTCTCCGCCAGGGACCGTACAACCCCGAGTTTGGGTTAACCCCTTCGAATGGGTAACACTTTCGAATGATGCTCTAGTGATGTTTTAGATTTTTTTTTTTTTTAATTTATTTTATTACAATAACAAAAACAGTAATTCTAAAATTTGTACCATATAAACCTTGTGAGGTTTGTCGTGGTACTCACATTCGTTTTAATTTTATTTGTAATCTAAGTGTAAGTAATACAATAACTAGGTAACTATAATTAAAGGCTTACTGTACCTACTGCATCGGCTTTCACGTTCACTCCCTCTCGCTCGCTCAGTGTTAGCGATAGCCTCATCGTGCGTTGCAGGAGGGAGCAAACAGGTGTGACACAGTTAGGTAGTTGCACATGCACGAGTGCGACTGCACTGCCTGACAAGGCGTAAACAACTTCGTAAGCAAAAGTAAGGTACAGGTGATTCAATTATTTATTATTATTAATTAGTGCGCGAGCCCACAGTGCGCCATACAACGGCGGCTGTACGCGGCTATGAAGTGACGCGAAGTCGCACGGCGCGACGTGGACGAGCACCATGCACCTTCCTACAGCGTTCGTCGTTGTATGGCGCTCTGTGGACTCGCGCACTAAAACATACACGCACAGTGCGGAGCATCATTCACAATTCATTCTCTGCGCATTTCGATTGGGTTACCTCTTGTTCGGGTAACCCGTATAAAACACATGTGAAAGGGTAACCCTAAAATTGCTACTAGGGTTACCCTTTTGTTACGCTATTGAAGAGGAAACCTCTTTGTATGGATTTTTAGTGTTACACTATGGTTATCATTTCAACTCCTATTGAAGTGCAGGGGAGGGGCACTCAATGGGGATCCCAACTTGTAGCCAAAGACTTTGTGGGGGAGAGTCACCCAAAACCCTTTCAATACACCCCTAAGGGTTACAATGATATGCGCAGAACTTTTTTTGTCATAGGTACTGTAAATTACTTGTAGAACCAAGAAAATAGAAGGAAATTTTATTTTTTTTGCCGTCTACTACTTCAACAACCGGGTGTTCGTACGGCAATTTTCTAATCAATGATCCAATATCTTGTTTAATAGTTCATCTCTTTCCGAATTGACGTTATCAAGAGATTTGATCTTTTATTAGTTTTACCTATTCCATGAATATATTCTTTTTATTAGTTCGACTGACAATCAAAATTATATGAATTATATTCATTTTATTAGTTCGACTGACAATCAAAATGTCATGTCCTAATGCTTTACCGATTCGATTTTTTTTGACAATCGATTTCGTTTATGTAGAAGTTGTAATCGATTTTGCTATGATTGCTCAGCATATTCAGCATTTTGTATTATTTTACAGACTTTACTCAGGCGTCAAAATTTTTGGAAACAGAATATTTAATACAATAAAATATAAATGAAAATAGTAGGTATGTTTTATGTTACTATTGTGTCCTACTATCTGTATGTGTGTTGTGAGTAAATATAAAAATACCTGTGTTTGGAATTAGCAGGAGTTTTCTTGACCTCTTCTCCCTCCATTCTCTGCCTCAACTCTTTCTCCCACTGCTCCAGTTTGAGTCGCTCCTCCTTGGCTTGTTTCTCGTCGTTCTTCAGACCGTCTGATGGCTAATAAGTAAACAGATTAAACAAATGAGTTTTACGAAAATCTATGAACAGACTAGCTTCTGCGTTGTTTCTATGGAATAGTTCAAAGGTAATTTCTAACCCATGGGAACTGATTTATGGGATAACAAGTCTGTTTGATTCCAGGATTAGAATTACCTGTGTGCAAAATTTCGGCCCGATCCGTTCAGTAGTTTTGGCGTGAAGAGGTAACAAACATCCTAAACGGATCGGGTTGAAATTTTGGATACAGGTAATTCTAATCCTGTAATCAAACATAGGCTACTTTTTATCCCATAAATCAATTCCCATGGGATAGAAAACATAAACTAGTATTATATATGAGAAAGGTTGTGTGATTTTTTGTTACCACGTATCTCCATAAACGATTTAGATGAAATTTGCTATTTAGATAGTTTAGGATCTAGAATAACACATAGGCTAATCTAATTTTAATTCTAATTTTTAACCTCTGATGGGGTCAAAAATAGTAAAGTTTCTATTAAAAATTATTATTCCTTGGTTTGATTCACTCAAAACTCTAGTACGCATATAAAAACCCAGATTACAGGATATTTGTTACAGGAGGTAAAAAATATCTACAGATCGCATAAACATTTGTCCCGAGGCGGGAATCGAATCCTCCTGCATTGCAGGCGGACCTTCGTTCGCTGCGCCACAGAGGTCGTTTAAATATTAATAATGTTGTGTAATCGTTACAATAGAAACAAAAAAGAACACATTTTCAAACAATTTTTTTTCACAGAAAGTTCTTACAAAGAAAAACGATAAAAAACGATGACGCACGCGTCAAAGATAAATGTTTTGATATGGCTTTTTTTTTCTCCTAAATTGGTTAGGCTTGATACCCGAAAATCGACCAAATTTTGGACGCTTGCGGTAAATTTGAATTGTCCAAATGTTGGACGCTTGCCACTTTACGGTAAATTTGAATCGTCCAAATGTTGGACGCTTGTCACTTTGCGGTAAATTTTAACCGTCCAAATGTTGGACGCTTGTCACTTTGCGGTAAATTTTAATCGTCCAAATTTTGGACGCCTGCCCAGGGAGAGGATAACTTACCGTTCCTCGTTTCTCAAAGCGCAGTTCGCGCATCATTTTGTCGTAGTCTGCTCCCTTTTTTTCAGCCTGACTCAGGACTTTGTCGATCAGCGATTCTTCCTCCACCTATAAATAAACGAAAACTTTAATTACCAAATAATGTCCTCCTAGCCGATTTTCGACCACGGCGGCCAGTCTCATCGGAGATTAGCCAGATGCGCAGATCATATTATAGTGCACAAGTGTGTGCGCAAACACAGGTGCACTCTCAATTCCCTCACTCTCATAATCCGATAGGACAACAGACCGACACGACCGTGGAGAGGCAAAGCGCAGGACCAACGACTTAACGTGCTTTCGCACGGAGGTGTAACACCGCCAACTTCTTGACTCCGGGCTGATACTATGCATTTTCCTTGCTATAAAAACCAACAACTATTTGCCCGAGCCGGGATTCGAACCCAGGACCTCATAATATGCGGTTGAACAAGCTGGACGCTAGACTAACGAGGCAGAGAAAGACGAGGCTTTACTTAAATAGCATAATAGGTAAGTATTAAGCGAGTTTCTTCGGAATCAGGAAAACAAACCGCCCATAATGAACCTAAAATTCACTCTGTTGTCGCGTCCTTCTATACGCAATTTACTTTACTTTTTATTATTATAAATATTCACGGGTAGTTGCGAAAAATGCTGCCCCGCTTCGCAGACGCGGTAGCTCCAGTACTCAAGTCATCCCGTGACCACGACAGTGTGTAAACCTGTTGAAACGTCAGGAAAAATAGGTAAATAAACGCGATAAATACCCGTGAATATTTACATTAATATATCTATGTATTGTGTTTTTATCGCGTAAGTTTTAAAAACTTTACATTACTTTTTAGTTTGGCTACTTATTATCCCAGAGAAACGCGGGCAAAGCCGCGGGCATGCACTAGTAAATTATAATTACCTTCTGCCGTTTGAACACAACCGGCTGCAGATCCTTCCACTCACTGTCCAGCTTCTCCGTCAGATCGAGGGTCTGTTCCTTTTCCTTCTGCTTCTCTGCCTTGCGTTTCTTGGACTCCGCGATCAGCTGCTCGATCAGATCCTTGTGGGACTTCGCCCCGTCCCTGGCCTCGGTGCGGAGCATGCCTCCGCCGAAATGGCCTTCCGCTACGAAGTCATCTGGGGAACAATTTTAAATTGTGATCAAGAAAATGTGGTATTTTTATTACAATAACTATTCCATCGTTTTGAAGTTTTCAAACTTAAAAAACAACTGTCATATTTGTATTTTCTGTCATTCGTGCGTCAGCGATTCTCATCAGATTCATTCTTTGAATTAGTATACAGGGTGCCACGGAAAGGGTGTACTACGCAACGTGTTTTGTTCTACAAGTTTCGACAACTTTCATTTAAAAAGAGCCATTTTCTTTTCACTCGGTCAGCTGATTTTTACCTATGATACAACCCTAAAATCAGCTGTTTTATGACTTTATTTATCATCCAAAATGTGGACAAGTGGGCCTATCGTGGACAATGCTCACAAAATGAAAAAAATACTGCCTACTGACCAATAATACCTACAGACATCAGAGGCAAATAAAAAATAAGGTACCAACAATGGGGTCTACATTTTTAGATTTTTTTTGATTTTTACATTTGTGCCTACTAACCATATACTATTCAATTAATCAATAAGTTCCCAAATAAATCCAATTTCCAAGTTAGTCCAGGTCTTGATTTTACTAAGTTCAAGAGTTCTGATAATAAATATGGTACTGATAATGGTTCAAGCATTTATTTTCTCAGATAAAATTAAAAGGCAGTGGTGTAATGAAAGTTTACAAAACTGAATCAGTTTTTTTTTCAAAACCTAAATATGATATGTAATATATATTAATATATATTAATATATATTATTATTATTATTTATATGTAATATGTATTTGTTTCAATTGTAAATTATATTATAATTTTCTTTGTGAATAAAGGCTTCTGCCATTTTAATTATTTAAGCCTAAATATTATATATATACTTATTATACTTATGATACTTTTGTATCCTTTGTATGACTTATTATGACAAACAATAATCTTATGAGTTTCTAATTGGTTTCTTAATTTTGAAATTCAACATTTTACTTTCTATCATTGGCTTAATTTCTAAGAAATTAAATAACATCGCAAAAATTTACGACTTCGGCGGGACTCGAACCCGCATCCTTCCGTAAGTACCGGAATGCGCTAACCAACTACACCACGAGGTCGAGTGACGCTGGAGTCGAAAATCTTTGCGACTTTCTACGGACTGTAGCGCCGTTAGCTCCACCTACAGGGGAAACATTAGTTTATCCATTCCTGTTCAAAGACTAAAGTTACGTTTAGTTCGTTTGACGAGAGGTGTCGCGGTGCTCAAATTCTAAAGTTTTTCATTTAATCTTTTGATTGGTTTCAAATTCTCAAAGACAAAATATTGCTAGCATATTTCGTACGACAATGGCACAGACAATGGTGGCGCACGCATTTTTGTCTTTAAAAGTCGTGTGTAAAACGAATGTACAAAAGTATTTTCTTTTGTAGTGAAAAGTTGTTAAAAACACAATTGTGATGAATTACATAAACACGTAATGTTTTTTCAAGGCTTTGGTTTATGCCAATGAAATTGTTTAGGTACTTACCTTATAAAATTAATACTGATCATACCCAAAATGCTTCTAATACTATGTTCGCTAAGCCTATCAACATTCTGTACTAAATGTTCATAAACATATCTTTGGCACCAGCCGGAAGGGAAACTGGATTTGTACCTACAACACAAGCATTACTGCATCAATTTGCATTCATAAATAAGTACCTATTATCTAGATACCATAAATAAGTACTCATGCCTCAAGTTAAGTTTGGAAGGTATGTTGGATGTTGGTAACTTCAACTTCTTGTAAAATATCTTTTACATCTGGTTTGACACAATTCTGCCAATGTCCGTTTCATGATAGCATCGCAAGCTTTATGGAGTGAGCAACAATCTCTATGTATTCTACAGTATTTGGACTACCTCCGTGGCGCGGCGCATCGGGCGAAGGTCCGCCTGCGACGCAGGAGGTAGCGGGTTCGATTCCCGCCTTGGAACAAATTTGTGTACAATCTGCAGAAATTTGTTCCGTTGGTCTGGGTGTTTTCTATGTATAATAAAAAATATCTATCTATGTAGTATATTGTATTATGTATATCAGTTATCTAGTACCCATAACCCAAGCTCTGCTTAGCTTGGGGTTGGATAATGCTGTGTGAATTGTCCAGCATTATTTTATTTTATTTACAACAAAAAAACTCCACTAAACTACAAAACAAAAGGAACTGAAAAAAATGTGATCCATGTGACCTTCATCTATGCCGCACTCGCATTATGGAATGGTCCCTGATCTGAAGTCTCGCAAGGAAGACAGGAGTGCAAGAATGACCCAGCCTTAACCTGGATGTTGGTAAGATTTGGGTTGTCACATTTTATTGCCATTTTATTTTTTTAAAACTACGAGAAAACTTTGAAGACCACCTATTTTTAAAAATAAACCATCCCCGCAGTGTATTAAGCCGGGGCGGAACCCCGGCTTGCCAGCTTAATACACGTTTTATGTGGCATCCTGTATAGTTAAAGATGTAATGAAAAATAAAAATCTCAATAGATCCATCATGGAACTAATCAACGGATCTAATGAGAACCGTCCAAATGGATCAAGGTAAAATTTTGCAGATATAGTTCTACGCTTGGAATAACACATTTTATCCCATAAATCAGTTCACCTGGCATAGAAACAACTTTTAAACATTCACATAGAAATAATGTTATAAACATTCCGATAGGAAGAATGCATGCGAAGCCGTGAAAATTATTGGGTACATACAAAACTAAGAAATTCTTACCATGTAATCCTCCAAACCCTTTGCCCATTCCCTCTTCATCTTCATCATCAGAGCGAGGGTCATCAAACTTCTCAATTTGTTCTAAAGTCTGGCCTCTGAAAGAGTTGAAACAAAACCACACTTTACTCAGTTGACACTTTACTACTACAACCTCAGTGATACATTGGCGAAAGGTTTGCCTGAGATAATAAATAATAATAAATAAATAATGCTGGACAATTCACACAACATCATCTAGCCCCAAGCTAAGCAGAGCTTTTGTTATGGGTACTAGATAACTGATATACTTAATACAATACACTACATAGATAGTTATTTTTTTTTTATACATAGTTAACATTCAGAACACTGAACAAATATCTGCAGATTGTACAAACATTTGTCCGGAGGCAGGAATCGAACCTGCAACCTCCTAGATCGCAAGTGTACCTTTGCCCGCTGCGCCACTGAGGTCATCAACAGATGCAGGGGGTTGCTGCTTTGATTGGATGAATATTAGATTGATATGCAGATTAAGAGTCTGGGTAATCAACAACCCATAACACAAGCTTTGCTTACTGTGCGGCAAGATATAACAACAAAAAAGATTTGAGAGCATTGGACTAGGAGACTGCTGAAAAGCCACTGCTTAAATTTGATAGGGTAAATATTTTTTTCAGATTTATAAACATGTATTTTTTTACAATACAACCATTATTATGAAAAGTTCATACACATTAACACTTTCATGGCCCAAGACTCAGAAGATCTACTCCAGCCCCTGCGGGCCTGCGGGTTGCACTGCTGAGGCTGGGCAGTGAATGCAATATACTAACACTTGCCAGCCCCGTGTAGCGAGGCTGGGCAGTGAATGTGTTAATAGACAATGTTCTTGGGTGGAGATCCCAACTCGGCAAACATTGTGTAGGACAATAATTACATGAGAAAGACTGCAGGCTGAAGACAGGGTGCTATGGTGCTCATTAAGGGAGGTCTATATCCAGCAGTTGACTAAATCATTATATGCTTGAATTGAACTTACCTGTGAGTCAAAACTTCATCATCAGCTAAATTGTAGATATTCTTCTTGGAATGCTGCTTAGTTCGCTCCGCAGCAAACCTCGCTATCATCCTGTCTTCAGCAGATAGTTGCGTGTCTTTCTCGCCGATACGACGATCTATGAAGGTATTGGTTTTATTCATTAGTCTCATTTCAGTGCCGAGAGTTTCTTTTCTCTGAAAAAAATCAAGGGTTTTAATTGGAATTTTCTTCAAAATAAAACCTAGAATTAGAAACTACACCGAAAAAACTTAATATTTATTGATGTCATGTATGAGGCCAATAGAAACATGCCAAATTTGGACTAGCCATAATTAAACTAATTGGAGAAGTAGTGGTGTTTTTTTATTTAATGTTATATCTACCTTCTGTACAGCCTTAGCTCTCGAAACACCGGGTAAACCCTTGTCGTGCTTGGATTTTTTACCCAAAACTTTAATTTTTTCTCTGTTTATGTGCACTTCAAATGGATTCGTCTTTTTCTTGTTTGCTTCAGTCTTTCTTTTGTTTTGAACTTTATCTGCGAGACCATTGTTTCTCTTGTTTTTAACTTTTGCCATATTTGAGTAGAATTTCAAGTATTTTACAGATTTTTACTGTAATCTAATCACAGATCGAGAATAAGATAAATTGATGTACAACTTGTATTGTACCACGACCTGTTATTATTTTTAGGTTAGAAAAATTTCTTAAACATTTGACACTGAAGTCTGACTGACACGACACTGACGTTGACAAAACGTGAGTGATTCGTTGTAGTGTTGGGTTATTCATGAAACTTTAAGCTACGGCTCCACCTGCGTCCTAACGCTTTAATTAGCGCGCTAATTTGGGCGTCACGCAGATGTGGCCAAGGTATTAACGTGTTCTTATTGACGACGCGACACTAAAAATGCACCTTGGCCACTAGTTTCCAAGGTGCATTTTTAGCGCCCTAATTAATGCGTTAAAGGACATTAACATAACGTCAACGCTAACGCAGGTGGAGCCGTAGCATTAGAGTAAAATGCAGGGCTATTCAGCATCTCCGCTACCGAGTCATCGACACTTCATCGAAATTTTTGATTGGGAAATTGATTAGAAAAGATTGGGAAATTTGAGGCTCGATATTTTGTAAGATCATTTTTGTGATTTTTTGTAAATTTGTGAGTGAAAAGGAAGAAAAGACGATATAGAAACACCGTGGCAAGCGGAGCGAGCCTCGTAATTTTCAAATGAGTTTTAGCGATGATTGTGAAATTTATGCGAGAAAAGCAAGCAAGGATGACATGAGAACGGCTAGCGGAGCGAGCCTCGAAATTTTAAATTTGTTTAGTGGCAATTGCAAAATTTGTGAGTGAAAAGAAAGCAAGGATGACTTAAAACGGTGAGCTGAGCGAGCCTTGAAAATTTTGAAGAGTTTTTAGAGACGGTTGGGAAATTTGTGTTATAAAAAGAAGAAAATACGATATAACGACGCTGACGAGCGGTGCGATCCGCGACAATTATTGAGACTCTAGCGGCGGTGGAAAAATTTTAGAAAGAAAAAAAACCAAGGCAAAAGCAATGGCGAGGTTAGCGAGCCGCTTAAATTTCTGTGTGTTACCTTTCACGCTTAAACGGCTAAGCGGGTCTTAATCTTTGGCAGGGAGCTAAACGGTGTCTCGGACATGGGCTACCTGAAAAGCACGTGCGAAGCCGTGGGCTGAAGCAAGTTATAAACTGACTGAGTAAAAATAATGTTTGATAGTCGAACGTGACCGAAGTGGTGTTAATCTAATTTCGCCTGTTTCGCCATGACGACGACGACCGACGACGACGCGACGCCGACGCCTTGTAGCGTCTAGCGTGTAGGCGTAGGCATAATATTGTGTGGCTGGCCCAGTGGCCCTTTCTGTCCTGCTGTCACTTGTCAATCGTGTCGTTCGTTGTCTTTGTCTGGCTGCTGGAGTCCGGAGTGCATTTATTTCCAAACAAAATAGTTATTGTACTTTACAAAAGTTAGAAATATGGCAGATGAAATAAGCAAAGAGACTCTAAAGGAGGAGATTGAAAGTAAGATACTATTTTCTTTACATTTTATAAAGTGCTATGCCTGAAATAGCAATATTTTGTGCATTGCCACTTGCCCGGGAGTCTAGAAAATGGCTCCTTAGAAAATGTTCCACCAAGCTTTAGTAGAGCGCGTGCATTTTATTCAAAATATCTCTGATATTACCACGCCTACGAAAAAATGTTTTAGATGATGTTTCACGCCGTATATAGTGCGGATCCATCTGTAACTTGATTCGTTTTGGGATCCTTGTCGTTTACTCTGATTACTGATTGTTTATTTTTATGCTGCGTAGAAATTCGTCCACATACAAATCAGGTTATTGGTCGTGTTTTAAGAATATGTGTTTTTATAAATAGTTGCGCATTATGTGTAGGATCATTATCCGCTAACAGCGTATTCAGAGATATCGCGTAGTTTTGGAGAAATTGTAATTTTAGATGACAATTTACGATGCGGCACAGTTTGTGTGATGGCCATTAACGTTCCGTTCTACGCAGTGCACAAAGCATCGCGAAGCAAAGGTTGGCGCGCATTATTTTCAATTGACTAATAATACTAAAATCAAAAGGTTCTCAAGTGGATGCATGTTTATCTATATAGGTTAAAATCTATAATATAATTTAAATTTAGAAGGTATAATTTCTTAAAGTAAATAGGTACTGCCACTTGCTTAGATTTATTTTGATGGTTGCCTGTTTGATTCCTTCGGCATGGGGCAAACATTTTCACAATATTTTTTTACAAGACAAATAATAATATCTCAGGGTCTCCCAACACAAGCAAATTTTGTTTTTGAGTCACCCTGACTCCAGAACTTGCATGTATAATTATTAAGTACAGTGTAAACTCTATATAGCGACACTGAAGGGACTGTGCATTTTATGGCGTTATAGAGAGTTGTCGTTAAACGGAATCATGATAAGTCGGTGAAACCATGATAGTACAGCTTGATCCAAATCTTCGTATATAGGTTTCTTTAATTTATTGGAAGATTTTCCCTCGCCCTCAGCGTGGAGGATTATTTCTTTGTTCTTCCATATTGTGGACACGGTAGAGCGACTGAATCCAAAGCGTTTGCCAACATCACTTATCTTCTCTCCCGTTTCTTTTTGCGCGTATCAGTAAAACTTTTTCGTCAATACACAGTGATTTTCTTTTATTAGCCATGTTTACAGTTTGAAAGTTTGTGAGCAACTAAGAATATGATAAGGTATAGAAAATCCATGACTCCTACTTATGAGTCATGGTCTACACGTGCAAGCAATCCCAATTTGTAAACAAAAGAACGAATTTCTTAGGATGATGCCGACAGTCGAGTTTATTGCGGGCTAGGATAATAAAGCGACAATAGATCGTACACAGCTGCGCAGTTTTTACTAATTTTAGCAACTTAAACGGTACTTTTTATTACTCAATTGTTGTCGTTATTGAGAGTGGGTGTAATGCTATGTAGAGTGAAACATTGTATGAAAGACAAGCTAAACCAACCAAAGCCAATTGATTTCGACGCATAAGGGAGTTTGTCGTTAAATAGAGTGACGTTACATGAAGTTTACACTGTAATTGCAATAAACAGTTATTTTATTTCATTTTTTAATTAATATACCTAGGTACCTACTACATAGAATTCACTATGGATGTAAGCGGAATAACTACGAACCTTATTTGTGTTGGAAGAACATTAGTACCTACCTGTGTTAGTACCAATTTCGGGACTCTTAACATGACCCTATATTTAGGAAAAAATTTAAAAGCTGGCGCAAAAGGGATTGCGCCAGCTAAACCTATATCTACTTCCTTAGTAAGATTCATTATTATAATAGACTAGCCGCGCCCCGCGGCTAATTTATGTTTCCAACTTTCTTAATTTTTCTCCTGACATCAACAAACACAATACAAAAAGAATTAGCGAAATTGGTCTACCCATTCACGCTCGTCACTCTTACACGCGTGTGCGACAACTTTTAAAGGCGTCTTTAGCCTGTTGAGTAATTTATTCATTTGGTCTTGTACTTAGTTAGGTTGTAAACAGTGTTTTTAATCTATGCATGTAAAACTTTTAAGTTAAATAAAGAACTTTAAAAAAACAAAAAAACAATATTATCGCGTGATGCCGTGACCAAGGGAAATAGGGAATCATTTTTATAACTATAAAAAGATAGATATACATAGATAGCTGTACCTATGTTTGTTGTAACAGAACTCCTCAAAAATGCGGACCTCTCCAAAACTTCCGTCAAGAAAGTCATCCAAGAGCTGGAGAAGAAGCTGGATGTTGAACTGCGCTCCCGCAAAGTTGAGATCGACAAGATAGTTATGGACCATATCAACAGCATCGATTCTGAAGAGGAACGCACCAAGGCAGAGAATGTAAAAGTGAGTGAAGACGAGACAGAAAGCGACAGCGACAGTGATGATAAACCAAGGGTAAGTGTTTAGTACGGCATTGGTACTCGAGTCTAGAATCCTAGATATTTTATATAAACAAAGGAGTAAAAAAAATATTAGTAGAAAATATTTCACGACATTATATAATAAATAAATAAATAATAAATAAAACTGGACAATTCACACAGCATTATCTAGCCCCAAGCTAAGCAGAGCTTGTGTTATGGGTACTAGATAACTGATATACTTAATACAATACATTATATAGATAGATATTTTTATTATAAATGTCCAAATATGAATTTTCTCCGATAACGGACAAAATAACAATCAAAGAATAGTAACAAATGAAACATCATCATCAACGAAGCGGCTTTGAAAGTTACCTATCATTCACGTCATCATTCAACATTTCATTCGTTTCTCGTCCGTTAATCCGTCATTTTAAATTCAAGAGTTAGACTCTTGAATTTAAAATGTTTTCGCTGCGCGCTTTGTAGTTTGTTATTTTCTGCTAGGTATTGTTTTCAAATAAATGTTTAGTTTGATTAATAAATCCCTGTTCTGACATAAAATATCCTCGACTCTAGAACCGAGTGGAGGTACCTCTTGACAAAGAGGAATGGCAGGGGCGAAAGGAAAACTCTTTTCGCTTTTACAATCAGAAATGAATTTAATTTTACGTTCCAATAAATAATAAATAAATAATTAATGCTAGACAATTCACACAGCATTATCTAGCCCCAAGCTAAGCAGAGCTTGTGTTATGGGTACTAGATAACTGATATACTTAATATAATACACTACATAGATAGATATTTTTTATTATAGGTAATAGAAAACACCCAGACCAACGGAACAAATTTCTGCAGATCGTACACAAATTTATTCCGAGGCGGGAATCGAACCCACAACCTCCTGCGTCGCAGGTGGACCTGCGCCCGCTGCGCCACGGAGGACGGTCCTCCAATGGACAATGTTTTTTTAAAAATTAAATACACAAAACAAAACCCTCTATTAAATATATTGATGCTCTATTTCCACTAAAACTATCACTACTAGAGTGAAGCCAAATAGGAGGCGACGACGAGAAAGTGAAAGATGAAATGGCTAGACTGTAGGACATAAAGTATCTACATACCAAATTTCATCTTAATCGGTTATGTAGTTACGGAGATACGTGGTAACAAATATTCACACAAACTTTCGCATTTGTAATATAAAAGAACCTAGGATAGGATATTCGCCAGCCACCGATTAGATTCTTGCGTGTCTGCTAACCGCACCTATCACCTTTTCAGAAAACTCGCGGCTCAAACACTCGCAAGAAGCCAGCGACTCCAAAAGCGAAGGCCCCGAAGCGCGCGGGCGGCGCCGGGAAAGGCAAAGGGACAGGATTCACCCGCGCTTACAAACTCTCGCCCCAGCTGTCCGAACTCATGGGAGCCGATGAAATGCCACGCCATGCAGTCGTGAAACGTATCTGGGCTATTGTAAAGGAAAAACAGCTGTATGACCCTAACAATAAGCAGTTTGCGATCTGCGATGACTCGTTGTACAAGGTAATTGGGAAACAGAGGTTCAGGGTTTTCGGTATGATGAAATATCTGAAGACGCACTTTCTTATAGATTAAGTATCTATACAACTCTTTTCATTAGATCGTAAAGACAATCTGTTGTGAAGTTGGAAATATCACTTTAATTTTTTATACTAGAACTGTAAGGTTTTTGTTATTATTCTAAATTTTCAAGTAAAACATTAGTGGTAAGTTTAGTTCTTTTGACGTAGGCATCTCAGTAAGGTAAAGTTCACAATTTTTTCGTTTGAACGCTTAGGCTGTATTATTAATCATGTTGGTAGCGACTGGTTAGGTAGGTTATTTAATACCTACCTAAATAAATTTCTTGTTTGCTTCAGGCTTTTTAACGCTTTTGCAAATCTAAAGACTTCAGAAATTTTTCATCTAGTCGGTCTCAAAATTGTAGGCAGTTTTTATATCGTAATCTCACCTCAAGTGTATTATGTTGTCCAGATTTATTAATTATAATAATTAATTAATAAATCTGGTACCTGTATGTAATTAAGGCTTAATGAGTTATGCACTTTATAGCTTCTTTTAGTACGTATTGTTAACATAGTCGGTGTATTTGTAATTCGATCTATTTGATTATGTATCAAAATTAAATTTTATATTTTGTAAATGTATGTAGGTTCGTACATACCTAACATCTTACATCGGTACAGCGGTTGTAGTACAGTTTGGTACAATAGTACCGTAGAATGGTTAATAAACCATTTGAATAAAATAAGTATGTACAACTACTAAAACCATGATTGTTTTAAGTTCGTACATACAAATCATACTTTTGTAGAAGAAAAAATAAAAAATGTTAAGAGTATATTGTGTGTTTCATTTGATGTTATCTCATCGAAGTCTTTCATATGGTGAGGATTCCCGGATTTCGGGATTTTTAACCGTCCGTACTTCAATAACTATAAGGCTTATAGTTTTGAAATTCATACATTTTATATGTAGGTGAGGATATTTTCTAGTGCATCACTAGACACGATTGGTGATATTTCACCTGATAGAAAAATATTACAAAGTTACCTCTAAATGAAACTACCTACAAAATCGTGCTCGGCTGCCTAAGCACCGTCTTGCTCCAAAACCTCGGAATGTGCTTTCAAAGAACGCAAGTCTTTAGGGTACAATATCTTTAATAACTAGAATTCAATAGGTACTTATATAGGGCCCATTTCATTCATACTACCTGAGAGCCTCTGCTCTACCCAGGGACATAAGTACGTACGTACAACATAGGCCACTCTATCCTAAAATAAAATTATAGACAATCATCATAACAAGCTTACGCTAAAAGACTGCGAAGCAAAGTTGCTTCCCTCGCAAGGAACATTATACTCTTTCCCTCGGCCACGGTTTCTGTGACGGCTTTTAGAGATTGTGTGAAATGGAACGTTTTATATCATCTGACATTTTTTATGTCAACGTTACTTTGACGTAGCAAAGACGTTATTCTGAAATAACGCTACTAAATTCAAGAGATCGCAAGTTTGACCCTTTTCAAAGCATTCAAATAGATGTTTTTATTTAGCGGCATATCGGTTCCCTGTTGTCAATTTTCGTGATAGTGCTAAAATACCTTGAAGGAACTAATTTTCTGAAAATACTTCATTTCATTTGCATTGCAATTCCATATCTAGATTTCAAAGCTTATCTCCAGAGACCAGAGCTGCGATTTGGTGAGTATCAACTGAATTCCTGTTCCTATCCTACAGTTCACATAAATTTGCCCAATGGAATAGAAACCTACCAATTATAATAATCCATTCCAAACCGGCTAAATTGCGCAAGTAGTAGGTCTATTGCTTCTAATATTTACATTACGACCGCGGAAAGATTCACTTAGTCATTGCTATTTTCTGATTGATCAGATAATCTTACATCACTAATTACTTTTATCGGACAAACTTTGTTGGTAAGTTGATGTTTTCTGTAAAATATGCCAATCTTATCACTCCCACCTATCCGAAATAATCACAGCGAAAATTAAATTAACACCCATTAGATATAGTTAGTAGGCTACTGAGGCCAGACGAGAGTTTTACCTACATCGTTAACTAGTCACTATGGAATATATTGAGCAGGCCAGGTAGGTCCCTATTCTATTTCTTACTTCACTAAAGGAAAATATATGTACCTATTTTACTTGCCTAAATCCTGAGTGAATAAGTTTCTTTTAGAAACCATTCTCCATTATTGGCCACTACTTCCTATTATTATTTTATTTGGTGGTCAAATGCTTCATCATTTTCAATAGTAAAAATCATTTCCTGAAAGGAGTTGTGATGTGACCATGTTATAGATACTTGACTTTTTACCGTCAGCTTGCTGATTCCAAACGAAGGAGCTCCCCCAGACACATCCTACGACCTATTGGAGTTTATCAACAGGTTATTATTTTTTTATTTATTAACTTTCATAGTTGACAGTATAGGTGTATTGAACCTGCAGGATCCCAAGGCTAAGCTGTATTTCTAGAGCCAAGCCTTCAAAATATTTAACACTTTTGTGTCTGTAATACACAATATAAAAAAAAGTCTTGAAATACTAAAAGCACCTTCACTTCACTTTCCACACTCTGATTTGTAAAAATGGTTTCCATAAGAGACATGGGTAATTCTTTTTAAAACTAAAAGCACCTTGTCACTCTGATTTGTAAAAATGGTTTCCATATGAGACTAGGGTAATTATTTTTAAAACTAAAAGCACCTTGTCACTCTGATTTGTAAAAATGATTTCCATGAGACTAGAGTAATTCTTTTTAAAACTAAAAGCACCTTGTCACTCTGATTTTTAAAAATGGTTTCCATAAGAGACTAGAGTAATTCTTTTTAAAACTAAAAGCACCTTGTCACTCTGATTTTTAAAAATGGTTTCCATAAGAGACTAGAGTAATTCTTTTTAAAACTAAAAGCACCTTGTCACTCTGATTTGTAAAAATGGTTTCCATATGAGACTAGGGTAATTCTTTTTAAAACTAAAAGCACCTTGTCACTCTGATTTGTAAAAATGGTTTCCATATGAGACTAGAGTAATTCTTTTTAAAACTAAAAGCACCTTGTCACTCTGATTTGTAAAAATGATTTCCATGAGACTAGAGTAATTCTTTTTAAAACTAAAAGCACCTTGTCACTCTGATTTTTAAAAATGGTTTCCATAAGAGACTAGAGTAATTCTTTTTAAAACTAAAAGCACCTTGTCACTCTGATTTGTAAAAATGGTTTCCATATGAGACTAGGGTAATTCTTTTTAAAACTAAAAGCACCTTGTCACTCTGATTTGTAAAAATGGTTTCCATATGAGACTAGAGTAATTCTTTTTAAAACTAAAAGCACCTTTTCACTCTGATTTGTAAAACTGGTCTCTGTAGGAGACACACATCGGCTCAGCCTTTGCTAGGCATAGGCCATCTCTCTAACAACCAATACTAAACTACTAGAAACTATTATTTATTTAACTATGATAATGATGAAAAGGGTTAGAATGTTTTTGTATGGAGTGCGGCCCTAAAAATTTTTTCATACACATATCACATAATGTCCTAAAGCGTCGTAAAATAAATTCTTTCTATCCTCATTAAGAAACAATATTGAATATTTCCTGCTGCAGATCGATCACAATGGTGAACTGGTCAGCCGTTGGCTCCATCATCCTGCCCAGCCTCGGCGGGTGGGCAAGTAGCATCTACTTCGCAGGGCAGATCCGAGTGCCCAAAGGAGAGGTAATTAAGTAAGGGTGGTCTTCACTGAAAGATAGTCAGGCAGTTGGCAGTTTTGTCAGCTAACTTAGACATAAAATATAAAAGTGCCTCAAAATGGTCTGAGACATGTGTTCCATTGGTAAGGCCTCTATCATGGCCCCCCATAGAAACTTCTTTTAGAATGTCGATTACCATGACATTTAACTGTCTGATTGATTATCTTTTCAAAGGTAACTTGCCTTAATTAGAACAGAAACCAAATAGAAATAGGGATATTTATTTCCACACAAGACTCTTGAGTCAAAATAGGTCACTGAAAGTCTCATAAGATAATCTGTGAACAAAAGATTGTCATTCAAATTTGCATGGTTGCCACATCCCATGGGACAAGATGGTTTTGCCACAATCGCCACACTTGGGAGGCAGATTGGTGATCACTGATGTGTAAAAAATACACAGAAAAAGCTGCTGCGGTACTTTATCTGGTAGGTTCCCTTAATCGGCTCTTACGACATCCCCGGGCTGAGTTCTACATAATTAGTAAACATAATATGTACCTAGGATCTCCACACTAGAATAGGTCTAATATCTGATAAAAACCCCAATTGCATGGAGGTGAGAAATATTTATTTTGTAATAACTATCTTGCAGTTTTCCTGCGGTCTCACACTAGACAAAGCATGTATCAATGATAGACTAAACCTCATTGCAGGTGTCATGGTATGACAAGCTCGACAAGCCTTCTTGGAACCCTCCTAAATATGTGTTTGGGCCAGCCTGGACCATTCTGTACACTGGGATGGGGTATGCTGCATACTTGGTGTATGAAGACTGTGGTGGATTCACTGGTAAGTACATTATCTTGTTGGTCCTCCGTAAATACGGTTATCAGTTCTGCGAGCTGCATAACCTGCCCACTGCTACTTCGGCTTACTAATTCTGAGATCTATGTCGGTGACTTTGGTTCTCTTTTTCTCATTCTTTTCTACGGATTCTATCACATAGAGAAATTCCAAGCATAGCTCTCTCCATAGCTCGCTGAGCAACTCTGAGCTATAGCAGAGAATATATAACCTTAGTCAGCGTCCACGTCTCGGATCTATAAGTTTACCTGACATCACACGACTGAAGCTGTGTGGTGCCGGCTTAGAATTTGCACCCCAACTCTTCCCGCGGGTGTCGTAAGAGGCGACTAAGGGATATCCACCGGGAGCGGGCAGCAGCGCCCCCTGCATAACGGTTCTACCATCGAACTGCGATCCCCAACCCGCATGCCCAGCGCAGCGTGGGGATTATTTGCATTACCCCCATTAGATAAAAATTTTCGCTATTGTATAAAGAATGATCATGAGTTAGTCCATAACAATGTTATTCCCGAGCGATTTGTCCGCAACACTTAAAAACTGAGTAATATGATTCGGGATTCGAAGTCGTTTTTTAGTTTTTTTCGAATAAATCAAATCATTAAACGCGCGTTTATAGGTGTAGGTACCTATTTATCGGACAGACCAGCCAGTTTTAAAACGCGCGTTACTAAAGCGCGCACTTCATTCATAACGCCTTATGTATAATTACTCGAATCTAAACAGGTGTTTTTCTTTTTGAAAAACGTCTCACTTTGTTATGCAAAGATTGCGTAAAGTAGTCTATCTGGTATCTTATCTTATCAGGCGATGCATGGGTAATTGATAGCAGGAGATAGGATAAACACATGACAGGTAGACAGACGACTTTTTATGTAATCCAAATTTTGTAACACAGTTATATATACACTACCTTCTGCCCGGAGCTTCGCACGCGTATTTTCGGTATAATAAGTAGCCTATAAGCCTTAGATTGGCCCGTGACTCTACTCAAGCCCTTGCAGCGCACCATTTTATAAGCAACTAGCTGACCCGGCGAACTTCGTATCGCCTAACAGTCGATTCTTTAATTTTTTTTTTTTTTTTTTAGAATTTTTCTCTCCGTAAGAACCATCCTCGTACTTCAAGGAATATTTTAAAAAAGAATTAGCGAAATCGGTCCAACCGTTCTCGAGTTTTGCGCTTAGCAACACATTCAGCGACTCGTTTTTATATTATAGATAGATTGGTTCACAATTGGAACCTACTACCAGAAGACACTATATCAACCACATCAACAAACACCTTCAAGAATAAACTTGACAACGAGACGACAAAAACAAACTAAAAAAAGTGACGCAATGACTCAATTCAACACTGTGTGATATAGACACATCAGCCACAGGCTGCTCGTCTATAATAAATAAATAAATAAATACCTAATCTAAGTTAGGCTTTGCTCTAAAAGTACGCCAAATTTCATATAGATCTGTTCAGTAGTATAATATTGGAGATCCTAGGTAACAAAAATTCAGATTTCACAAACTTTCGGCTTTAGTGTATTAGTGGGATTAGTTCCTACTAATATTATAAATAATCCTTCCTACTATCTTTAGTAGGATTTATCTTCACGTCCAAGTAATGTATAAATTTATTATACACTGTTTTAAATTAAGTCATATTTGACTTGTAATGATAAAAACACACTAATATTATAAATGCGAAAGGATGTTTATCATCTTTTTTCTTTTGCATAAATATATTAGCTTTTTCACTTCTTCCACTAGCTAGTGCAAAAAATTAAACTGAGTAGAAAATCAAAACTTATTTTCTAAATTGACAGTAATTTATAGTTTAAAATTTGACTTGTCAAGTGCATATTTTGTTCGCCTAACTAAACTAAAGAAACAAAGTTATTGATTTCTGCAGGTACTGGGTGTACTAAACAAATTGAAGAATTAAGACCCACTGGCTTTAATTTGTTTACTACATTTTATTCAATAAATAAATAAAAAATTCGATCTTTGCTGAATTGGACGACCTCCGTGGCGCAGCGGGCGAAGGTCTACCTGCGACGCAAGAGATTGCGGGTTCTATTCCCGCCTCGGAACAAATTTGTGTACGATCTGCAAAAATTTATTCCGTTGGTCTGGGTGTTTTATGTATATAATAAATAATGTATGTATATAATGTATTAAATGTATCAGTTATCTAGTACCCATAACACAAGCTTTGAGTAGCTTACTTTGGGACTAGATGGTGCTGTGTGGATTGTCCAGCATTATGTTTTATTGGATAATCTATGGTATTTTTTCGGCAGAAACTATTTACATATAAGTAAATAACTAATACCTAAGTCTAAAGCGCGTTGTTATTGAAATGTCTTGTATATTTCGAGTTTTGACATAACACACAGTACAATTTTATTTATTGCGTAGATTTAACTAATCCAAATTTCCGGGACATTTGTGTCGCATCCGAGATTGAAGAAGTTTTCTTTGATTTCCAGAAACATCCGTACTACCCCTGACGCTGTACGGAACCCAGCTGGCGCTCAACTGGTCGTGGACCCCTATTTTCTTTGGACTAAAGAACTTCAAGTTGGTAAGTTATAGTCTAGAGGTATTATATCACACACTAACTTGATTGCTGCGAACTCAAATCATTGGTGAAATTCACCCGATGTTTAAAAGGCGAACCTAGCTGGTTTGCTTGCCAAACTAAAAAAAAAAATGCTGGACAATTCACACAGCATTATCTAGCCCCAAGCTAAGCAGAGCTTGTGATAAGGGTACTAGATAACTGATATACTTAATACAATTCACTACATAGATAGATATTTTTCTATTATACATAGAAACATCCAGAACAGCCGTAACAAATATGTGCAATTCGTACAAACATTGGTCCTGAGGCGGGAATCGAACCCGCTACCTCATTCGTCGCAGGCGAACCTTCGCCCGTCGCGCCACAGACGTCTCGACTAATCCCCCCTCGTTTGTTTTGTTTTTATTTAGGAAACAAACAGTTATAATAGTAAAGAATATAATGAAGACAAAGAATTAATACAAAAACCAATAAGTGTTTCCACCGGTAAAGAATAGTACATTGTAGTTACGCTTTGACGTGTGTGAAACATAAATAAATAAATAAATAAATAATGCTGGACAATTCACACAGCATTATCTAGCCCCAAGCTAAGCAGAGCTTGTGTTATGGGTACTAGATATCTGATATACTTAGGTATGCAATACACTACATAGATAGATATTTTTTTTATTATACATAGAAAACACCCAGACCAACGGAACAAATTTCAGCAGATCGTACACAAATTTGTTCTGAGGCGGGAATCGAACCCGCAACCTCCTGCGTCGCAGGCGGACCTTCGCCCGCTGCGCCACGGAGGTCGTCAAACATAACAGAAACAGATTACTTAGATAAATAATTCTAATAGACAAGTTTAATATCAAGGCAAGCTTAGATAAGAATGTAGTGAGTTTTAGCGAAAGACAAATTTAGACAAATTTTAAGCGATAAGACAATATAGTGTGGAAGCATGTTCACTAGTGGACTGTATGCTGATGAGCTATTTATTGTTACAGGCTCTGATAGAGATATCAGTCCTGGACGCGACAGCACTAGCGACCGCCATTGCCTTCGTTCACGTGAACCGCACCGCCGCCTGGCTCTTGGTGCCTTACCTCGCGTGGCTCGGCTACGCCACCAGCCTCAACTGGTACATCTGGAAGAAAAACCCTCAGGGAGGGCCGACTGTTACTGAAATCAAAGACGAGGGGAATAAGGCTAAGTGAAGGTAATAAGCTATTCTTTAATAGAATAATTCTTTAATATATTCTTTCGACCCGCCCCGGCTTTGCACGGGTGCAATGCTGATACTAAATATACTACAGAATCGCGCCCCCCCCCCCCCGCCGGTACCGCTATGTCCATGCATTTTAAATCTGTAATATCTTCGAAAATATAAATTTAAATTACATGTAGGTACAGGGCCATATTGCTATATTAAATGAAAAATTTATTTAAGGTACTTAATTAGATAAGGATTAATGCTGTTTTGCTTAAGATCGCTTCATAAATAAGCCATTGTTTCTCGTAAAAATTAAAGGCTAAAAAATGGTTATTGTGGTTATCCCTAAGATATAGACATATACCATCGCAGACTTTTTTGTAGACCTTTCTAAGGTGCACAATACTGTAGTACATTATTTTGATCTATCTCTCAGGGTTCAGCCAGCGTTTGCAATGTAAGCGCAAAAAAATGTGTTTATTTACGACATCACATTAGAATCCTCAAAAATTACAGTGTTTCTCTACTAGGTATATTATGCATATATTATACATATGAACCTTCCTCTTAAGGGTCCGGCGACGGATGAATTTCCTATACAAACGTAATACCAAAATGATTTGTAATTGGAGCATATTTTCACCATGGTCTGCTATTATTTGTATTAAAATAGTATTTATCTAGGTTCCTGCCACATTTTTTTTTCAAAATACCTTTCTGAAATGAAATTAAACCGAATCGCATTTTTACATGAAGGAATGAATGTTTTCGTAGTATTTGTGTAGATAAGTATTTTGAAAAAAGCTTGTGGTAGAAACCTAGATAAATACAATGCTAATACAAATAAAAGCAAACCATGGTGAAAAAATTCTCAAATTACAAATCATTTTGGTACTACGTTTGTATGGGAAATCCATCCGTCGCCGGACCCTTAAATCACTCTATCTAATAAAAAAAAAAACGCTTCAAAATCCGTTGCGTAGTTTTAAAGATCTAAGCATACATAGGGACAGACATACAGGAAGCGACTTTGTTTTATACTATGTAGAGATATAAATCCCCTGGCATCGCTGAAAACCAGCGGTGCTATGGCCCTTGTGCCATAGCAGCATTAAGCTGAGCCGGTGACCTTTTTGTGTTTCATTAAGTTTAATATTACTTATATTATAAGTAATTTCATGTTATTATGACAGATAAATAAAGATCTTCTATTCTATTCTTTAGTTCATTATAAGTACCTACACTAAATTTATAGAAGTGGAAGGTGACGCCTGAAAAAAATATCGGGTTTGTAGAGGGGGTGAAACCATTTTGCACAACCCCCTCCCCCATCCAAGAATTTGATATGGGTATCGTTTTCGACTAACATGGAGGTGAGGATTACGAATTTGATGACGGCAGGTGTGTTTGACAGTCCACCCACTCATAATTATGGGTATCGTTTTCGACAAACTCGAACACGTAGATTACGAAAAAGATGTTCATTTCAAAATCCAAGATGGCTGACATTTTTTAATCGAAAATCTCACTCTTGGTTATCGATTTCGATTAAAACAAAGACGTAGGTTACGAAAAGGGGAATACAATTCAAATCTAACAATATACACAGCCTCCGCGAGCTGCTTGCAGCATATAAAAAACGAGTTTCTATGGACACGTTTTCTATTGCATGGGAATTGATTTATGGGATAAAATGTAACCTATTTATTTATTAGGACTACCAACTCAAGATAACACAAAATAAACTAAAAACAATGACAGGGTTCTTAGGTCTAGAGCTCTCCTAGTTATAGGCGGCCGCAGAATGCGCATAAATCAATATTCGCCTAAGTTTGATTCTAGGCCAAGAACTACCTGTATGCAAAATGTCAGCCCTATCCATTCAATAGTTTTGGCGTGAAGAGCATCTAGTAGTGAAGATCATCCATCAAAACATCCAATCTTTCTCATTTATAATATTAGTGTGATTTATTTATAACTAGTTTATGCCCGCTGCTTCGCACGAGTTTTTTCTATAGAAACGTTTAGAGGTGATTTCTATACCATGGGAACGTTCCCATGGGATAGAAGTAACCTCAGTAGTTTTGGCGTGAAGAGGTAACAAACATACATCCATCTATCTACTCTATTATATACTCTACATATAAGTGTGATTAAAATGATGTTTTTTGTTACAGATTTCAAGTAATACACGCTGACCATCTTATAAATCAAAATAAGTGAACAATACTTAGTTTTAGATGAATATTCACTTGTCCAAGTGTAAACACCCCTTAAAGATCTCCAAATAATTATCACGACATATTTGTTATTCTATTACTAGAGTTCTGGTGTTTCCATTTGGATAGTTAATTTTAAGTGCAATAACGAACTTATTCTAACTTTAGTATTAATATTAAGCAATGGCATAAATATTTTTCAAGGTTGTTACATATTTTAAGCAGAAATCACAAACACGCAAGGCTAAATATTCACCTTATTTATGACTTAAATAAGTATAAAGTCATTCCTTTTGCATTTATTCAAAGTATTACTTATTCATGTTTTTGTTTTATAAAAGGCTATATAAGGTGTTGTTTTTTCGAATATTTTTTGTTATCCTGTTGCTACTGTATTAGTATACTATAAAAATTAATAATAAAAAGTACACAAATACATACTTGTTCTAAGTACCTACCTATATGCTTTGTCCTGTCCAAACACTCAATCAATTGTTTAGTTTTTTTTTTGTGCAAATTGATACTCTATTTCGGTGTGATACACCAATTGCCAGAAACGAAACACGAATTTTCGTGTTGGAAAATTAAAATAGGCCCCCAGCGTCGGCGATTAGATTATAAATATATATTTATAACAGAACAAAGTCTAAATAATAATATTTATACTACACCTGCTCGGAAAGTTGCCTATTCCTTTTCCATTTATAGAATAGAAAGTATGTCTGTGCAGGCCTATAGGAAACCGGGAGGAAAAACTCTATGGAATTTCATTTCTCACGTGTTTTAGCGAGAGGAAAAAGTGTATGGAAATCCATTTCTAGTGTGCGTTACTGGGGCGGCAAGTTGACTCGGATCAAGATGAATATATATAGAAAAATCAGAGCGCTATGTCCTGTAAATGTGCCCAAAAAATTAAATTTGTGCGCCCTATGGTTTCAGAGTAATTCGAGAAAATAAGATTCCGCTGCAGTAACGCCTGAAAACGTTACTGCAGCGGCAACATTTTTAAATATTAGCCTTAGCCAAATTTAAAGTAGCTTAAAAGATAGCTTAGATTTGTGCACCTCATGGGCCGAGCAGCGGCATTTGTGCGCCCTGTGGTTTTTGAGATATTGCAAATGCCGCTGCAGTAACGTTTGCAGTTTTCCGGAACGGCTAAATGAACAAGTATGGTTTTTGGTGAGGAAGTATGGTGTAATTTGAGCCAATTTTGTGCCCTAGTTGTTTTCTAAAATAAATGCATGGTGTATGAGATAGATGGGTTTTTCGGAAAATCAAAAACAGCCGCTAGCTCATGAACTACATCAGGAAGGCGCTCTGTGATTGCATTGGCTGATGCCTATTAGGAATACGTATCTTCTGACAAAATTGTGAAACCCTACATCAAATTTTCGATGAAATAAATCAATTTTATCACTGAAAATGGTTTACTTATTTCGAGCCTTAAATAAGGAAGTTTTTAACAAGATACAACTTTAAATGATTTGCCAAAAATCAGAGCGTATATTCAAATAAACGCACACTGAATTTGAGCTTTCTACACCCTTTAATTACCACATAATAAATAAAAACAGCCTGAGGGGAACTTTTAGACAGTTATCCGACCAAATACGAAAGGCCATAAAAAAGCGGCCGCTCAATACTTCAAGCCAACATCCTTAAATCGGTAGCTTTGTCATGTTTAAAATTAGGTACACTTGTGTAGACAAGTTTTAGTGTGGGATAGAAGCATCTTTATCATTGGTCCTGGTCGACATTCATTTCAGTCAATAACATGTTAAAAGGAGCCGTAAGTACCTACAGCAACAATTATTTTGTTTTTTTTGCAAGTGTATTGCGTTTTATTTTCTTTCGTACATTATACCTACTTTCGTTAACATAATAGGTACCTACAATAAATTTTCGTAATCGTAATCTATTTTAATTAATCCGCTGTATTTATATTATTTATCTGTAGGTACCTAGGTATCCAATGTAGGTATCCAATACTCTCGTCGTCGGAGGTCCGAAAAGACGAAAGCATTGGATAGGTACAGAGACTACTGGATTCGATTGTTTGTTACAGTATTATTGATAAGACAATATTCTCGTTCTCGACACTCGAGTTCCATAGAATACATACCTTCCCACGTCTGTTCAATGATGAATGAGATTTAGCGCGTTATAATTATCGAAAATGCAGTTCAGAAATTACACGTGAATAGAATACAAGAATAATGTGAAAACACAGATTTTAGGTAGGTAGGTAGGCTTAATTTTGATGTAAGGTCGACCGGGGTCAGTAGTAACACGGGGCAAGAGTAACATTGCGAATATCTCGACTACTAGGCTACCTGTGTGTCTGTGCGAGAGTTTGTCAGCCCTATGTAAAATTCAATAAAATTGTTTGCAGCTATTGAATTTATGTTTGTGTCCGAAAACCAAAAAGTGTTAGTTTTGCCCCCGGTCTTAACTACATTCAACTATATTGGGCTTAACTTAGTGCAGTAATATTCAAGGATTCTTAGGAACTGATTTTAAAGAAAACGAAAACTGTTGGAATATTGAACCATGCTATGTATTGGTACACCATTCAACTTGTCTATGAGACTAAGATTATCACAGATTAAATATAACCAGATGGTTGGCAAGCGTGCCGATGAGCAAGACCAAAGATTGCAAGGTGGTGGGGGGAAAGTGTTACCATGCAATTTTATTACCCCGATTTTAGGTTTCTTATTTCATGTCTCTGTTGGTGGATTGGATTTGCGATTTTCCAGTTCATAAATTTGGGTGTTCAAATTCAGAACAGGAAATTCCACCAAACCTTGGTTGACCTTTTGTAGTGAATGTTTTAAGTACTGGTGTGTTTAGGTCCTTACTTTTTGTTACAGCCTGCAGGTATTCCTCGGTCCGGTAGGTCTTATTTTATTACTTGCGCACTTACAACCTATTGATCCTGTTCTGTTAGGATTTAAAGCAAACTTTTAACTTTATTGTGTATTTGGTTAAGTTTAATCGTTCCAGTTCCAGTAAAGTTATTAGTTTTCTAGTAAATAAATATATAAGTAGGTACTTAAATTAGGTACGAATGTGGGAATAGGTAAACATTTAATTTAACTAAGCCTAGAAAGGAAACAACGTTTAGTTAGGTGCCTATCAATTTTCTTTTGTTATGTTCGTATAGGCACTTATTACGATACGAGTAGAAATAATTTTAAACACTAGAATATAGAAAAATAATATCAATAGTTTTATGTTAATAGTAATTAAACAAATTTTTATAAGGGAATAAAATTCTTACACGTTAACCAGGCTTAGCCAACAGACTTCGAAATCACATTTCTCCTAATAAATTAAATCTTACGGTTTAGATATTGCTAAGGTAACCTTTAATACGAAATTTAATGGCACTTTTAAAATTATTATGCAGCTAAAAAGAAAAAAGTGCAAATACAACAAAATTAAATGACACTTTTACACCACAATATTACCAACATTCGTGCCTACTAATCCAAATATTTATATTCTGTTATAATTAATAAGTATGTATGATCAGTCTTTAAGACGATTATTTCAATATAATCAAATCACATAGTCTTTAGTTAAATAAAATTTATTATTTTTTATACTGGATTACATTTCTTTTACATTCTCAGATTTAATTTTCTCAAATTAAATCTATATTATGGTATGTAAGAATATTGAATTATAATTATTAATTATGAATAATATACAGGTTGTAACAAAAAGTAAGCAATGGGTGGGTTCCGACTTGATTATAGAACCGAAGAAAAATTCCCGAATAGTTTCGAAAAAAAAGTAAACTAAATGTTGTGCTTGTTTTCAGGTAAAATAAACTAAAAAGGCCTACGTACCTCTTTACAACTCCTTTAAAACACAAAACACCTTCGTCGTGGGTCGTTGACCGTGGAGTTCAACGACCCGCGACGTCATCGCATATATTTTTTTGAAGGTAGATTATAATACAAAGTAGGTATGACAAACTTTCTCCGAGTCTTAAACATACTTTCATTCTTTTTATATATATTACCTACGTACCAGCCTTGAAACAGCATGAGGGAAAAGATAAGTTCGCTGTTTCATTTTTATTAATAAATTTGCATAGAAATGTTTACTACAAATTTTGGACTATATTTTGGGTCCCCAATCTTTGCAACCCGTTGCTTCTTTCCAACGCAAACGTAGATTTTTATCTGCAGGAAATCTGTAACAAATAAAAACATGACACTTAAATAATAAATGCGAAAGTTTGGATGGATGGATGAATGGATGTTTACCTCTTCACGCTACTTACTACTGAAAGGATCGGCTGAAATTTTGCATACAGGTATCTAATTCTAAAATACTTTTTATTCCATAAATCAGTTCCTATGGGATAGAAATCACACCCTTAAACGTTTCCATAGAAACAATGCGTGCGAAGCCGCGGGCATAAACTAGTTTTAAGATAATGTTTCTCGTTATGTACGTATTCAAAAATATTTCAACGCGCCATTTGGGGAATTTTATTGTCGAGTGCAGGCAACCCTAAATTTTCGCAATGTTAGGTTATATTAATTAAAATTTTCATAAAACATAACTTTTGAGCCTTGTACCTCTTAATTGTTCATGTAAATCTATGGATCTGTAAATTTTGAACCTTTTTGTAGTCAAAAGAACTTGTACTTACGAGTGGAATGATAAATTCGGCACTTTTGCTTCACTGTCACTTGTACATTAGAAAACATAGCGCCGCACCATTGTTGCCTTTAGTTTTTATTGTTTTTAGGTGCGGGAATGTCCACAGGAACACTTTATTCACATTTATACTTAGAAATCAAAATTTTACAACAAATTCTATGATTCTCGTGTCGAGCTCCGTCGATGTGTAGGAAATTTGTTTAGCAACTAGAGTTGCTTTTCAATGAAAAAACCGGCACGCGAGAAAGTGATAGCAAGCCATTCGCTCTATCTCATTTCTTCTTAGGTTTTAGGCCATAGAGTAAAAACTCGCTGCTGTCTCAGCAGAGGGATAGTGTCATTCAACAATTTGACAATTTGTGTAGCCAAAAACCGATCTATGTGTGTTTTGACAGCACGTAAATACAGTGCTTTCACTCACACATTCGTATGATTGAATGTTGCAAGTGAATAGCATTTTCCCTAAAAAATTGGGTAACTGAAGCAAAGTTCCAATTAAAAAATAAGCCATTGTTTTTTATCACCTTACATTTTATTTTCGATATTAATTCTTTTTTTTTTTTTAATTTTACGAAATATCAGCTGGTAGCTTTGTTACTATCATTCTTCCTAGGTCTAACGACAAAAAGGTTTTACTCCAAGTCCGCAAAATAAGATGGGCTCCGATCGTGTTCGGAACAATAATTTAAATAGACGGTCAAGTGCGTGTTCGACCACGTGCAGTGTAAGTAATTGCACGGTTCATGGCCTATCTAAACAAACCTATTTACGTGTTTTACATATCGAACAACCTTAATAAAGTTATTTTCAACAAAATTTGTTCAAATTTTCCTTTTTACCCACCAAATTACATATTTTAAGTTGATTAGGACTATTAGGTACTCAATTAGTGAAGTATATTGTAGCTGTGCAGTTTTCCTTTAAATTCACACCACCTACGACCAGCATTTTTTCCACGAATAATAATGCCCAAGTTAGACATGCACCTACCTACACCGAAATAAAACCAGGATTTCCTACGACTTCTTCAGCGTTAATAGTAATAATGTACAATTTTCTTTGTAAAATAGTAATTTGAGTTTACAATATGAATTTATTCAGAATATCGTCGAGTGACAGAAATTCTAAAACTGTGATATTCCGTAGTAGCGTAGTTTGATTCCTAAGTCCTAACTTGGGTGAAGTCCACCCTCTCCTCAACCATTTTAATAATGTCCTCTTAGCCAAATTTCGACCACGGCGGCCAATCTCATCGGAGACTAGCCAGATACGCAGGACATATTATAGTGCACAAGTGTGTGTGCAAACGTAGGTGCAGTCTCTGTTCCCTCACTCTCAAAATCCGATGGGATGACAGATCGACACGACCGGGGAGAGGTCAGGCGCAGGACCAACGCTCAACGTGCTTTCCGAGGCACGGGTACTATTATTATTTTTAGGGTACTATTTTTATATACCTATATACTATGTAACAAAACCGGGGTATTTTTTCCCCAGAGCATAGCAACATTTTCACGAAAATGGTGGACCAAATTTTTAAATTTATTTATGAGTTTTGATGACTGTTTTAGGCAAAATTACAAATGTAATATGTGTGTAGACCAGTGAAATGAGATATTTGCAGTATTATTTTTCTTGCTACTGGTGTTTAAATACCCTTTCACCGCACAACACATCATTTTTATATTTTTATGTGAGAGCTGTTTTCCGCGTCATTTGCAGTATTGTACTAACGGCTCAAAATGAAAATTGCGACGTTTAGTCGCAATTTTTTAGACTTACCTCGTTTGTGCCAACTATCATTCTAAGCCTACTTCTTCTAAGTTTTAGGCATAAGTCGTTCTCTCTTTATGTGTGAATGCGATAGCATTTGCGCGTGTTCTATAGCATACTCTTTCTACGAAGATTATAGTAAGGATTTATGATTAAATCAATGCTTTATATCTGTCAATGTTGTCTCGATGACACTGACATTCTTGACTCTAAAAACAGTTCTGTGTCTATTGCAACGTATGCATTCTCTCTCTGTTCTGAAATAGCCCACACAACATGTCCGTCTAAAGCTAATTTTCTGTATCCCCTAATTAAGTGTTAATCATGTAATGTAGTTCCTAATTGTTTTCACTAGACAATAATAACTATTGTGCTATGTGATTCTGTTCGTTTATTTTCACTCGCCGGTTTTGATCCACCAACCTAACCTATCTTCCATCACTGTGCATCAACTGCGTAGAATCGACATAGCCAAGGCTAGGCCTACTCACCGCCTGGCTGGCTCTCTGCTCTACAAAAACTACATAGTTCGATTTCCGAAACTTTAATAATTAATTAAACTAAGAATTTGGTCATTCACGCCGTGTTGAAAAATTAACAAAAAAAATTAAAAATTAACACTGTAGGGGAAGGTGGGGATCATTCGTACACTTTTTAATAAAAGCCTTGTAAAAAAAAAGTAATAGCAATTTGAAAATAAATTCAATGATTTTGAGTAAGCTACATATCTGGCTATAATAATAAGGTACATCCATATTGATATAATGCAATCTAACCGAGCAATGACGGTTTTTCCAAAAGATGGAAATCGTACGAAAGCACCCCGAACGTGGGGTAGATTCGTACATAGTGTGGGGCACATTCATACATAAGTGGGAGCCTTCGTACAGAGTATATAAAAGCGCCATTTATACTTAAGAACATTTTTATTCATTATAATAAGTTTCTCAAAAACTTAACATATTATTAAAAAAAGTCTTTGTCATCGAGATCAAACTACACAATTAATCAGCCTTAAAACAGTAGGTACTATTAAATGTTATACATTAAATTCTTATAAAATATTAAAATGCTACTGTCTTTTTATAAAAAAGGTAGTATTCATAACGTCCTTAGAGGAATCACAATGTAATATAATCAACTATTAGGAACTCACGAAACAAGAATTAATCTACCCAGGTATCTACTATTGCACATTGTACTGCGAAAAATCCTTTTCGAAGCTAAATATTTAGCTGTTCTTGCTGTCAAAGCAGACTTAGGTTGTGGCAAAATCATCACCACGTATGAGACGTTAACAGATCCTTCATTTTTGGTGTTGGGAAAAACAAATTTCCATGTTCCCGGTTTCTTTCAGAGAAATGAAACTTTGTATTCAATAGCACTGTATTTGGCTACCACTTGTCCAACATAGTGCGAAACAGTTTTCTTCTGCTCGAACTTCACCAATACAAAGGTTTCTTCTTTTATATTTTCCGTCAAAACTGGGAGATCTATAGGAGAACAAGAACTTTCTCTTAAACTTATGTCAGTCTCATCATCACTATCTGTCTCTATTGTCTTCTTCTGCCTCTTTGGTTTAGATGTTTTCTGTGTCTCTATCAATAATAAAGCGCGTTTCATCTCCTTTGCTCTTTGTTTTCTCTCTTGTTCCTGCTTCTTTAACTCTTTAGCTGTTTCTTATTCTTCCAGTCTTTGTTTTTCACGAGTATCTGTGTAAATCCTGGATTTGCGCCGTATTGTTCTGCGGACTTCCGAATGGATAAAGCTTTATCCAAATCTTTCTTCATCTACCTCTCCCAATCTAGTCCCCTTTTTTTGTATTTCCGCGGCATGGTTCTGAAATAAATAAATTGGTAAATAAACACTCATGCATGAAATATCACAATCCATGAGGGGTACATTCGCATAGTACGAATCTACCCCAGTTACTCTGTATGAAGGTACCCCAAACCCAAACATTTAACAAATTAATTCAAAATAAAAAAACGGTTAGCTTTATACTAAAATAAATACGCACACCATAAATTAAGGCATCAGTACATTATTTACAATAACTTACTTTTACAATTTGAGTAAATCTTACTAGAACTAAACACTTTCAAAGGTGAATCCAAACATTACTTACGAGAAGCGAAAACACGTATCGACTTATTGCACGGAAGCCGTCGGCCGCACTACCCCGTCTCGTCGCGCGGTTACCTAGCCGCGGTAGAGGGGAGGCACACACACAAGTATGGACGCGCTAACGTTTGTAATCGCGGAGTTATGATGAATGTAAGAATGCTCCCTCTGTACGAATGGTAACGGTTTACCCCTACATCCTACAATTAAATATTGTAATTTAAAACTTAACAAGGCATATATTAAAATAAACGTTTAAACATTGTATAAAATCAAAAACAAATTATTATTATTACCAAAATGCCCTAATATCCAAAATTTTTGAATGTGTGCGTCAAAATGCACGCAAACTACTACCCAATTCATAGTAATAATATTATTGCCAACAATAAACCTAATTGCACTAACTTTTGTGAAAAAATAAAGGGCCTACCTACTTTGCTCTAAAACATGTCTATATGTCTAAAACATTTGCAATCTGTGCGCAACAAGGGTACCGAGAAGAAGTGACATCACATTCTCTCCCACATTGGTTGCAAACGGGTTCCTTTTTCCTTTTGAGGTACGGAACCCTAAAAATAATACCTAGTTATTTAATTAAATCGCAATGAGTGAAATGGGTTATTTAGGGCATTTTGTGACACTTTTTAACAAAAATTGATAAATTTACAACCACTACAACACTGTAGACTAGGATCTAGACACAGTAAGTAGGTGTAGCCGGGCGTGTAAATGAAATGCTCCCGAAATTAATACCATCCCACTCGCTTGAGTGGTGCGCTGCACGATCGAGCGAGTTATCACGATTTTTAGAAGCGCGCCTCGCTCGCGTGCGCATTGCGCGAGCGAGCGGGACACACAATTTATAATTTTATAATGCTGGACAATTCACACAGCAAGCATTATCTAGCCCCAAGCTGAGCAGAGCTTGTGTTATGGGTACTAGATAACTGATATACTTAATACAATACAGTACATAGATAGATATACATAGAAAACACCCAGACCAACGGAACTCTGCAGATCGTACACAAATTTGTTCCGAGGCGGGAATCGAACCCGCAACCTCCTGCGTCGCAGGCGGACCTTCGCCCGCTGCGCCACGGAGGTCGTCAATTGTTGGGTAGTATTAGATACTATTTGCTATTTGAACACAGTGAGGAACCATGTAGGTAGGTAGGTAGTTACATACTTTGGTACCTTTATGTACCTGTCTAATACTGTCATTCTCAAAGTGTGCTGCGTGGAGCTCCGGGGCTCCGCGAAGCCTCTGTAGGGCCTCCGCGACAATACTGGTAATAATAAAAAACAATATAGTTTTAGTACCTACCTAACTAAACAAGGTTGCAGAGAAAATTATACATTATAGGTAGGTGCGATAATAACGATATACCTACGACAGTCACTAATTAACGAATTATATAAATTTTAGGTAGATACACATTGTAATTCGAACTGCGAGGCGCGTAGTGGTCTACAAAACAAGCATACTTCTCTCTGTGACTTCTCTACTACCTTTTAGTTTTCTGTGGAGCGGGATAGGCGCAGGTGAATAGTAGAATACCTAACTACTTGCTCCTGCTTTTATCAAATAGTATGTAGGTACCTACTTAAGAATTAAATACTAACCTAAAGGTACCTAGGTATTCATTTCTTTGTTTTTTTTACCTAGGTATAACATTCATCATGCATGATTCATGCATCATCCAAGAAGAACATTGTTAAACCTCGGCATACGGCACAGTCCACAAGAAAATAGAATTGTGTTAAGTATGTGTGTCTCGCACTCTGAGTACAGAAGTACTCAGAGGTCTCGCACATAGCACTATTGATCGAGTCCCACACGATCTTACCGAGTGTAGCTCGCTCGCTTGCGTGGCCCGCCTCGCGAGCAAGCGGGAGACACTCGAAGAGGCGGGAGGCGCGAGGGCTCGCGACTCTCGCGTGGCATGGCAACTCAGACAAGTTGTCTTGCGAGCCCTCGCACGTCCCCTCATTCGAGTACCTACAGCACGATTAGGAAAACTATGCGAGACGGCCTCTTTTATGGAAGTGTGTAGATACAATTGTGGCAGCACACGTGCTGAAGACCCATCTCTAGTAGAGATGATCCATTCCAAAAATGCACGCCGCCCCCTCCACTAAACGTCATACAATCAGCGTGCATTTTTTACAATGATTTATCTCTACCTAAGCAGGTTACCTACCTACTAAATTTTTACACAAAAAACGTGGTCTCGACCTAGGACTAGTAGTATTTTGTGGTCTAGACCCAGATTGCTGTTTATTCTTGTACGAAACGAAATGAACCGAAAGTTAAAACGACTAGGTATAGGTATATTTCGGTTCAGTTCGTAGGTAAGTACTAGGTACTACGAACATTTATTCTTAAGCCTTATTATAGGTTAGGTCTTAAAAGGTTTTAAATAAAAACTTTGCTGCACCGAGCAGGAAGCCAGAATTCATACATAATTATTTACTCTCAGACATGTCGAAGTGTAGCCTAATTAATAATAGTACAAATTGAAGAGATCGAAATTACCTTTATCACCTAACTATTAAATTAACTGAAATAGCTTTTCTGCACCACTGTACAAACATAAGAAATGCTGGTAGATAAATTAAGAAGGTACGGTGAATGTTCCTAACGGCCGCTTTTTTATGGCCTTTCATATTTGGTCGGATAACTGTCTAAAAGTTCCCCTCAGGCTGTTTTTACTTATTCAGTGGTAATTAAAGGATGTAGAAAGCTGAAATTCAGTGTGCGTTTATTTGAATATACGCTCTGATTTTTGGCAAATCATTTAAAGTTGTATCTTGTTAAAAACTTCCTTATTTAAGGCTCGAAATAAGTAAACCATTTTCAGTGATAAAATTGATTTATTTCATCGAAAATTTGATGTAGGGTTTCACAATTTTGTCAGAAGATACGTATTCCTAATAGGCATCAGCCAATGCAATCACAGAGCGCCTTCCTGATGTAGTTCATGAGCTAGCGGCTGTTTTTGATTTTCCGAAAAACCCATCTATCTCATACACCATGCATTTATTTTAGAAAACAACTAGGGCACAAAATTGGCTCAAATTACACCATACTTCCTCACCAAAAACCATACTTGTTCATTTAGCCGTTCCGGAAAACTGCAAACGTTACTGCAGCGGCATTTGCAATATCTCAAAAACCACAGGGCGCACAAATGCCGCTGCTCGGCCCATGAGGTGCACAAATCTAAGCTATCTTTTAAGCTACTTTAAATTTGGCTAAGGCTAATATTTAAAAATGTTGCCGCTGCAGTAACGTTTTCAGGCGTTACTGCAGCGGAATCTTATTTTCTCGAATTACTCTGAAACCATAGGGCGCACAAATTTAATTTTTTGGGCACATTTACAGGACATAGCGCTCTGATTTTTCTATATATATTCATCTTGATCCGAGTCAACTTGCCGCCCCAGTAACGCACACCCATTTCTAACGTGTTATTTTTTTTTAATTTCCTAAAAGATCGGCCGGTAGCTATGGTTATTTTCGTTAGGTCAAACGACAAAAAGTTTTTACTCCAAGTGCATTAGTCCTCCTCCGATTTCCGAACAATATTTTGAAAAAAGAACCCGAAGGCTGGCGCGGTCAATGAGGTTTTACCAACATCATTGGGCGCGGTAAGTTCTTCTAAATTTCAATTAATAATTAATTCTGCTTTTTATTTTCCTCGAAGGTGTAGTATAAAGCACTATTTATCACTCGGCAGAAAGTGCGATTCCTACCTCGTGTGTTTTAAGGCCCTCGGCTGCGCCTCGGGCCCAAAACTACACACTCGGTAGGAATGGATCACTTTCTCGCCTAGGTGTAAAATGCACTATTATACTACACCTGCTCAGAAAGTTGCTTGTTCCTTTTCCAAACATAAGGTAGAAAGTACGTCATTGCAGGTGTACTCAAATGCGGGACGGAAAACTCTATGGAATTTAATTTCTCACGCGTTCAGCGGGAGAGAAAAGTGTATGGAAATCCATTTCTAACGTTTTTTTTTCTAAATATCAGCCAATAGCTATGGTTATTTTCAATAGGTCAAACGACAAAAAGTTTTTACTCCGAATCCTCCATAATATGTTATCGGCCTCTCCCGTATTCGGAACAATAATTCAAAAATAGGTTTATGTTATTTTTAGGTAGTTAAGCGAGATTTCGGGCAGCAGCGCCACTTGCAGAACAATTCTAACACTGAACTGCGACCCCAACCAGCATCCCCAGCGTGGGGATTATGGGCATTACCCCCCATGAGATAAAAGCCAATAAGGTGCTTATCAGGGGGAGGCCTGCGCCCAGCAGTGGACCAATATAGGCTGTTTAGGTGAGGTGATAGATGATAGATTTAGATGATAGCGTTTATTCATAAAGAGATGTCATTTTTTCGATCTGCAGAAATTTGTTCTGTTGGTCTGGGTGTTTTCTATGTATAATAAAAAAATATATCTATCTATGTAGTGTATTGTATTAAGTATATCAGTTATCTAGTACCCATAACACAAGCTCTGCTTAGCTTGGGGCTAGATAATGCTGTGTGAATTGTCCAGCATTATTTATTTTATTAATTTTATGGTAAGTAGAGTCTTAAATCCCAAATTAGGTTTATCTAGACACACCTTGAGTTCTCGTAGAATTTATAAACATGCTTATAATACCTTTCACAGTTACGCACACAGCAGCAGAGGTGTCACCCACAGAAATATGTATAGAATATATTATCTAGAAATATATAAATGCTTCTAAACGGGTCACACTTTTCTGCAATATGTGGCTGCAATACAATGGCCGGCAACATTGCTCGCAATACCAGCCATCTATGCAAGATTGCATTAATGGCCCGGCAATAATTGCCAAACATGTTAGGTGTGGCGAGTATGGCCGGTATGGCCGGGTGATCGCTGACCGATCGATTTTAACTGCAATATTGCCCAGCCAGTTCTCTTGTTGTTTCAGTCGCTCTATAATGTAATGGCATAGTGCATCTTTTTCTACCGACATGAAGTTTGTTGTGAGTGATGCTTTGAGTAATTGCTATGTTCTGTGCTTTGATGTTTGTTTTTGAACGCAACACATGGCCCGGCCATAGATTGCTCGGACATCAGTATCCGAGCAATATTTTTGTAATGGCCGGGCAATTAGTTGCCAATAGTGCAGCCACTAATTGCAGAAAAGTATAGCCCGTATAACAAGCACCTAGCCTAGAATATATTTCTGTGCTGCCAACGTCTCGTGTTTTATCTGGCGCGGTCAGCAGTTACCTACACACGCGCAATCAACCTATCACGCGCATCAGGCAAGCGACCAATGAGAGACAACGCTGCGCCTATCTATCTCATACACCATGCATTTATTTTAGAAAACAACTAGGGCACAAAATTGGCTCAAATTATACCATACTTCCTCAACAAAAACCATACTTGTTCATTTAGCCGTTCCGGAGAACTGGAAATCTGCAAAACGTTACTGCAGCGGCATTTGCAATATCTCAAAAACCACAGGGCGCACAAATGCCGCTGCTCGGCCCATGAGGTGCACAAATGTAAGCTATCTTTTAAGCTACTTTAAATTTGGCTAAGGCTAATATTTAAAAATGTTGCCGCTGCAGTAACGTTTTCAGGCGTTACTGCAGCGGAATCTTATTTTCTCGAATTACTCTGAAACCATAGGGCGCACAAATTTAATTTTTTGGGCACATTTACAGGACATAGCGCTCTGATTTTTCTATATATATTCATCTTGATCCGAGTCAACTTGCCGCCCCAGTAACGCACACCCTGAGCTTGGCTAAATCAATAAAATGCTATATTTTTATTTTAATAGCGATACCGTATAAGAAAGGAATACTCTATCATAACTATGGTAATATGGTAGGCGGTACCCACTTGTTTGTACGAAATAAATCTTCTCATCTCTAAGCATCTTTAAGATAAAAAAAAATCCGCTCATGTGTGGTTGTAGGTACTGTATAGTCAACAAGACAAGTTGGAAAATATTATCAATTTTGGAAAATCATTGATGATGCCCTCCTAGCCGAATTTCGACCACTACGGCCAGTCTTAACGGATAGGTAGGTACTAGCCAATTACCTACTAAAGAAAACTCGTTAAAGGTAAAAAATGCCATAGAAACATCCAAGTAAAAACCCTTTTGGAAAGACGATAGATCGATATTATCGATCTATCGTTATATCGATCAATCGTCTTTCCTTCGTCTTTCCTTCGCCGACCTTTTTTAAGAAATACAGAACTATAGTTCTGTATTTCTTAAAAAAGGTCGGCGCTGTAAGTGAAGCCACACACCAGATATGTCAAGTGTATGCTTCTATACGACAATTGTAGCGCCACATTTGAAACACGACACATTTATCGCCCCGTTCAGGTATCTGCGCGTAAACACGGCCACGGCCGCAATTATGTACCTACCTAATTGTTATATAGCCACTATAGTAACATTTCCAAATTTCCTAATGACTGATTCAGCAACAGCGGTATGCAAGATCTCGCACGCATCCATCAGGTAGGTACAGTCAGCGTCAAATTGATATGAGCGTCTAGAGTAGTCAAAATGATCTGAAAAACATAAAAGCAATTTGATATACGCAGTTCGAATCACCATAATGTCATAAGCACCCAAAGTGATCAAAATATCTTACTACTCCTTATTTCACATTTATATTATGAGCAGTCAGGGTGACTGATTGCTCATATAAATATGAAATAACGAGTAGTAAGATATTTTGAACACCTTGGGTGCTTACAGCATTATGGTGATTCTAACGGCGTATATCAAATTGCTTTTATGTTTTTCAGATCATTTGGACTACTCTAGACGCTCGCTCATATCAATTTGACGCTGACTGTACCTAATGATTTAATGAATGTCACACACGGTCCACCAATCCGGTATTCGTACGGCCCGGTCTGTCATTCGTCTGAAGTAATTCGGAATGTTTCGATATCATACCTGCGTTAGGTATGTGAAGTGAGGCCAGGAGCGTTCGCATAGGTAGCTTGTAGTTAGTGTGATGGATGACTTGAGGTTCCTAGGTACCTACACAGTTACCGCATAATAGATAAGAGTTGCAACACATCGCAGCTTTATTTTCAAACCGTCATTATACAAATAAGGGAGATTTTTGTTATGAGCACCATCTGACGCGCCTCATCGAACTCTATTCGATGCAAAGACACCCATGATCGATTTCCAAATACATACAATAGATTTGATGTGAATCTGAGCTGCATAGTATCATTTTTTGGATAGTGATGTTTTCCGCTAGTTTCATTTTAAGTAGGTACTTACCTATTCCGATTTTTTTACTGGAACAATGTAGTATTTTCTTTAATGATAATTTGAATAATAATTAAAAATAAGTGATAGGTACGTACCTACCTAAAGAAAATAAAAGTCCGTTCCTAACCAATGAAAATAAAAGATTTCTTTAAAAAAATCACAACTTTGTTAACGCTATCAGTTTCAAAATAATGACATTATGAAACCAGATAATAGTTTTATATGAAAACATAAAAACCCAGTCCCACAGTTGACCCAGCGTCAATGAATATTATAATTAAAGAATTAAATAAAAGTAAAATTTTAAGGGTTTATAATTTTAAAGTAGGTAGGTAAGTATAAAATTTCGTACGGTTGCACGGAACCCTTCGTGAGCGAGGTGACTCTCACTTGGTCGGTTTTATTTTAGGTACCTAACTAGGTACCGTAGGTGTTTCATTATCTATTATTTTTTGTCAAATTCAAACATACCTAATTGGAATATTTAACGAAAACTAAAATCGCTATTGTATTTTTTGCAGTGTATGGGAAAGCTCAGGCCTCCGCCGTCGGCCCCGTAGGCGGCCCCTAAGTCAGCAGATTTGAGTCTTGAGGCCATTCCTAGATTTGTCACAGTGATTTATAGGCCGCTGGACAGTTGCCTCTACTATGTGCTTAAACTCGATCGAAACTCGATACATAGGCAAAGGGTGTCCCAGATATTAATTCGTTTTTATCTCGCCTGTTGCTCACCACTCGCATGTATACAAAAAGAGAATTGCGGCTCTGTATAACGCTCTATTGCTACTAAAATAAATTGCGAAAACCTAAAATCCCCCAGCCCGGCGGTACACGTGTGGCAACAGGTGAAATAAAATCAAATTTATTTCTGAGACACCCTTTCGTTTGTACCTAATTAGATAGATGGATAATACTTTATTGTACCACCCAAAGACAGATAACAATACAGAAATAAATGCTAAGAGTAGACGAAGTACAAAGGCGGCCTTATCGCTATGAGCGATCTCTTCTAGGCAACCTTGGGATGGACTGGACATGTATGAACAAAATAAACAGTGGCACCCGAAAAAAAAATACACTACATACTATAATACCTACATAAATAATACCTACAAACAACATAAGATGAACTTACTCATTACTGGGTAGGTACCTATACTAATTTACAATTTAATTTACGAGTCGCCAAAAGTATCGTTGAAAAAGTCATCAAGTTCGTAAAACATTTTTTTGAGCATCTCTTCATTAAGTTTGGTTTCGAATATGTTATTATTTCGAGACATTTTATGTTTTCTGGAATTTTATTATACACTAGCTGTACCCGCGACTTCGTTCGCGATTGCCTTACCTGCCGACTAATTAAGTTCACATTTAACCATAGTCTCTCATATTATGAAACGCCGCCGTCCAAAAAATCGTGTAGGGTCTACGGGGGATAGCATATTGTCATCTTCAATCCCATTCTTTATCCACACGACTTTTAGCTACGACTCGGCCAGCGTCAGTGTTAAGAAGTGTCCTACTCGTTTGACTTACTCACAGCTGGGGCCCTATTCTGCTATACTAATCGCTTCACTATGACAGGGCTATCGTCACAGAATGACACTTTTTGGTATTCCACCTTGGATGAAAGAAATTATGATGAATGCAGATGGAGAGACGCGCGTCAAGTTTGAAACTACATATTAATTTATCTCGCGCGCACTATCTGGAATTTTATTAATCTAAGGATTCTACGTGATGATTCTGCGACGATTCCATTGTCATACTGAAGCAATTATTTTGCAGAATTGGGCTCCTGATCCATTTGACTGGACCACCGTAATTTTTTTTCGTTAGTAGGTAGGTACAGTTGCCTGTGTACCACAATAAAAAATATTTTTCTGCGGTCCAGTTAGTTTAAGTGGACCACAATAATTAATTAATTTAATTGTACACGAAGTTTGGTTGGAGTAAGACTCCAACCAAACTTCGCTGGACCAGCTAAACCACCATATATCATGTAAGGCAGGAACCTAACTTATTTTTCCAAGACCACCTTATTAGGTAGGAACCTAACTAATGGGTGCGTCTTGGAAAAATAAATAGATAGGAACTTACCTACCCTTTATCTACTAATTTTTTTCTTCAATCTACAGATTATTTCATCAATCTACTGATTTTCTACTCGACTTTCTACTGATTTAGTCATATTCGATCTTGCATCTCTGTTTCTAACAAAAAGAATGCATGAAATCGGACGACGCGTAGACCCGTCGTGATGCGCGGTTAAAGAATTCTACTTTTTCCTCTCTCCCAGGGGAACCTTACTGAATTCCAGGATAAAATGTATTCCATGTCCTTTCTTGTAGTATGAACTCAAAACGTGCCAAGTTACATTCCAACTCATTACCTATGTAGTTTCGGCGTGATGAGCGGTGAAGGAATTTAACTTTCATCCCCTCTGCCAGGGCAACCTTACTGAATTCCGGGATAAAATGTATCTTTCCTCATAGTACGAACTAAAATCACGCCGAGTTGCATTCGAATTCATTAAGTAGTTCCGTCGTGATGCGCGGTTAAAGAATTTTACTTTCATTCTCTCTCCCAGGGGAACCTTATTGAATTCCAGGATAAAATGTATCCCATGTCCTTCCTTGAACTCAAATCGTACCAATTCAGTCCAACTCATTCAGTAGTTACGGCGTGAACGTGATGCGCGGTGAAGAAATTTTACTTTTATCCCCTCTCCCAGGGGAACCTGACTGAATTCCGGGATAAAAAGTATCCTATGTCCTTCCTCGTGGTATGACCTAAAATCGTACCGAGTTTTATTTCAAAACCTTAAGTAGTTCCGTCGTGATGCGCAGTTAAAGAATTTTACTTTCATCCCCTCTCCCAGGGAAACCTGACTGAATTCCGGGATAAAAAGTATCCTATGTCCTTCCTCGTAGTATGACCTAAAATCGTGCAGAGTTTCATTTCAATACCTTCAGTAGTTTCGGCGTGATGCGCGTTTAACAAACAGACAGACAGACAGACAGACAGACAGACAGACATGAATGAAAAAAAATTTCAGTTTTGGCTTCAGTATCGATAATAGAGTGCCCTCCAAAAAAAATTTTCAAAATATCTTCAATGTACAGAATTGGACCTGTTACAGTTTTATTATAAGTATAGATTTTTACCGCCATCGAGTTGGGGGAGGATTAGTGAATTTTTTATTTTGTTTCAGGCTTCACCAAGTTGTTTTTAAGGATATCTAGCTTGGCATCGGGAGGGCGGGTCATTTATTTTTAGGAAAAAATTAGGGTAATTCCTTACGAATTTGCTTATTTCTAACTATGGGGTAAAGATTCTCAATTTATTAAAGTGGAGGTTGACAATAACGACTACCTACCTAACCAACTATCTCTCTTGTACCTACAGTATATTGTTCTATCCTCCTAGCCCTTCCTATCTCAAGGAGCGAATTCCTTTCTGACTCTCACTCTCTCTCTTTGCGTTCCTCTCAACCACTAGTCTTAAAAGTCCCTGCCCACACTTCCACTTTCTACGACAAATCTTCACTGTACCTGTAAGCTACCGCCTATAATATAATAATACAATTAAACTAGTGATTTAATTAGACATCGCAATCCGAGGCATTTCAAATCAATAAATCACTGTCGTATAAATAAGAGGTCACTCCATCATCTGAGTTAATTAGGTACGTTTTTATCTAACGTATCTAGAGGTACACAGAAAATCTATATATATAAAAGAAAGTCGTGTTAGTTACACTATTTATAACTCAAGAACGGCTGTACCGATATGGCTGAAAATTGATGGGTAGGTAGCTTAGAGCCAGGAGACGGACATAGGATACTGTTTATCCCATTCGACAGCGTTCCCGTGTGATTTGACATAAAACGTCAGTCACTATAAAACGTGGTATAACAAAAAAGAATCAGACTTGGATTAACAAAACGAAAATGACAGTTATGTAATGGACGTATGGATGACGTATGCATGCCGGGGGGCCGATTCTGTAGTATATTTAGTATCAGTATTTGCACCCGTGCGAAGCCGGGGCGGGTCGCTAGTACAATATAAATTATACCTATATGCATTACATACTATAACACCAAACATGCCATCATCATCATCATCAGGCCTATATTAGTCCACAGCTGGACATAGGCCTCCCCTAATGAGAGCCATAGCGCCCTGTCTTCTTGCCGCATCCAGCATCTGTCTGCAGTCTTTCGCAGATCGTCATCCCACCTGGCCGGAGGGCGTCCTACACTACGTTTGCCGAGATGTGGTCTCCACTCAAGAACACGTTTACCCCAGCGGTTGTCGGTTCTTTGCGAGATTGGCCGGCCCACTGCCACTTCAGCTTGCTAATTCTCTGAGCTATATCGATAACTTTGGTTCTCTGTCGGATGTATTCGTTACGAATTCTATCCTTCAGAGAGACTCCGAGCATAGCTCTTTCCATAGCTCGCTGAGCGACTTTGAACTGGTGGACCAGCCCTACCGTGAGCCAAGCATTGCGGTATGGATGACGAGAAGACTCGACGAAGTTTCCCAAACGCTGCCCAGCCTAGCTAGATCCTCCTCTTGGCCTCCTTCTAAAATTATTTTTACGTAATAATTTTGAGACCCAAGGCCCAGATGCCGTATCTGTCCCGTAGGTATAGCGGGGCAAAATTTACACAAATAAATAATGTCGATGAAGTAGATTTTAGTTTCGAGCACGTTTCGAGTTGCATTAGTAGGGGTCAGTAAGACTAACGGCAAGCTTGGCACTGATGAAGGTCAACTTTTTAGCCCTCTAAATTATCATTTACCACCGGATAAATCTGAGACAGTATCGGTTTATCTAAGCCCGGGATTTGAGGTTGGGCTATAGTTGTTATAAGCCGCGGTTACGAGAGTAGAGTGCTCTAATTTTGCAAGCCTTTGCCGCTTTTGAGGGTTCCGTAGCAAAATAAAAACTTTGTTGGAACAAAGTATAAAGGTTTTTTTTCAATCCATTATGGTTATTAACACTAAAGTCATAATTTAGTACTAAAGACTTTACTACTAAAGTCATTTATAACGGGATATTTACCAGATTTGAGTTTTGAGCTTTCCAATATTTCGGCACAGTTTCGCGCCTTGATCACGGTTATTCCGTGATCATCGGGGTATTTACGGTGATCAAATCATGGTAAATAGCCCGTTATAAATGACTTTAAAGTAAAAAGGAACATGAAATTGTGTGAAAACGATAATGCGCGCAATAATTATGCTACGGCCAGACAAATAAGAAAACGGTAAAAAATGCCTGTTCTGACACCGGTAGGTACTTAAATGAATAAATAAATAATGCTGGACAATTCACACAGCGTTATCTAGCCCCAAGCTAAGCAGAGCTTGTGTTATGGGTAGGTACTAGATAACTGACTGTGGGTACAATACACTACATAGATAGATATTTTTTATTATACATAGAAAACGTCCAGAACACCCTGAACAAATATCTGCAGATCGTACAAACATTTGTCCCGAGGCGGGAATTAAACCCGCAACCTCCTGCGTCGCAGGCGGACCTTCGCCCGCTGCGCCACAGAGGTCGTCAACCGTCAACTTACCAAAGAGCTTAAAGTGTCATACTTACTAAAGAACTTGATAATGCTTTTTGCTGTTTTTATAACTGGATGTAATTTTTATAACGAAAATCTTCGTGTGCGAGGCCGGCTCACACTTGGCCGATTTTTTTAAATAATGACTGCCGACGTAAATGCAGACCAAGATCTTGGACAGCGCATTCGCCAGCAACGCAGGGCGGCGTGGTCTCGCTGGCTTCATCTCACCACTGAAGCTTGGCAGTGAGCTGAACATTGATCTTTACGATATGGAAAGTTTACGAGATGGGGAGGTTACGAGACGGGAAGGAGCCGATCGACGCTCGCCCTTGAAGAACGCTCGCCGACGAAAGTCAGTGTGGCGGGAATCGACTAACGCGGACTCTCAATGCCGGGAAACATTCGTTAACCAAGGTACCTTACTCAAGATATTTTCAAGGTCTTGTGTAGGGTATACTCCGCTGGTAACATTTTACTAAATTATTTTAGAATACCCACTAAAACATGTCTAAAACAAAGCGCTATATTTCGCGTAATTCTGTAAACATGGCAACAATGTGGCCGTTTAATCTTAATTCCCGTGTGGTACAACAATCGCCATCTTTAAGTGTCGCGTAAAGCGCGCTGTAACTTCACCTCACATCTACATGCTACATTTTGTATCTACACAGGGGCGGATTACGGATTAAAGCTTTGGGGCACTGGGGGCAGACATCATCAAAACATAGAGCTTAAAGTGCCTTATTTCTATAACAGTGTCAGACCGCAGTTTCACACGAATTTTTCTGGTATTAAAAGTAGCCTGTTTCCATCGGTAGGTTTAGAATTCAAATTTCAACCCGATCCGTTAGTAGTTTTGGCATGAAGAGTGACAAACATCCATCCATCCAAACTTTACCATTTATTAAGTGCGATTAGTGTGAAATGTTTAAGGTGTCTAATTCTTGTACGGTCACAGGATATTAGACGCGTCAAACGTTTTAACTATAATAATGGGTCAAAACAACCGATGATCCAATAATCCCTTTTATCTCTAGGTACATCAACCAGGTACATGAACCATATGGTTCGGCCTGGACCAGAGAGAATCCTTGCATTGTTGTATAGGTTGTATAGGTTGTATAGTAGTGTAGGTATAGTCTACCTTTTGTCCCCCAAAGGTATTTTTATTTTCACCAAATGAGGGTAAATTAAGAGCCTAGTACTGGTTCATCAAGCTAGAAACAGAATAAGCCCACGCTACGCCACGTACGCGACGCATTACTGGATCTGGACGCCTGAATTTGTATGAAAACTGATGACCTAGACTCTTTGAGATGAGACACACTAAAGTAGGTATACGAGTAGTAACTACGCCACGCCATCCGATGTTTCTTCGCGTTCGTTGCGTGGGCTCAGTCTGTTTCTAGCTTAAGTACCTACTACTGCAATGCAATTTAAAAAAAGTCTTAATCCTAAGTCGTAACAAGAACAGGGCAATATTGAATACCCCTCAAAACTAATCCTGACTAGGTACGTCTGTTCATCGCCGCCATTTTGTTTTTATGCTTTTATTAAGATGGTCGACATTTACACCATGTTTCGCGTAAGGCGGTGTGCACACCTATTATCTTAATTGCGCATTATCTTAATTATTATTGCGTAAGTTGTTTAGGATTAGGGTATTAAGGGAACATCTGTGTCTAATCCACTAAGTACATATTTGTTGCTTGATTGGGTTATACTAAGTTAAGCGAGTAATTTGTATGCTTGTGGGAAGGTATTGGATGCGCAGTTTTTTTCAACTATTTCGAAAATAACTTGAATAGGTACTCACACAAAAATAAATGCATATTACAACTACATAGACAGCCTAATTGATAAACGCTTTATTGGCCTTTGCAGCATGGGGTATAATGTCCATAATCTCCACGCTGGGCATGCGGAATGGGGAATCGTAGTTTGGTGGTAAAATTGTTCTGCAGGAGGCGCTGCTGTTAGCTTCCGGTGGGTATCCCTTAGTGGCCACTATGTAGCTCTTACGACACCCGCGGGAGTTGGGGTGGTGGAAATTCTGAGCCGCACCGCGAGGCCCACGTGCATATTAAGCCTTACTTATTTTGTTGTTGTTCGTACCTATTACTATTGACGACCTCCGTGGCGCAGCGGGCGAAGGTCCGCCTGCGACGCAGGAGGTTGCGGGTTCGATTCCCGACCCTGAACAAATTGGTGTACGATCTGCAGAATTTTTTTCGGTTGGTCTGGGTGTTTTCTATGTATAATAAAAAAAATATGTATCTATGTAGTGTATTGTATTAAGTATATCAGTTATCTAGTAACCATAACAAGCTCTGCTTAGCTTGGGGCTAGATAATGCTGTGTGAATTGTCCAGCATTATTTATTTATTTATTATTAGTTGTGTTGTTGTATACAGGGTGGCTTTTTGGGATGGGAGTGGATGATGGCGAAATTCGAAACCATGAGATTTTGTAGACACATTCCTATTACGTACATTCTAGTAAAGATTGATCCTTATCAGCAACCTAATCCGTTGAAACAAAAATGCAGCGTGACTTTTTTTTTTAATATGCTGTTTTTTTCCTCGAAAAAAGTCATGACACCCCTTTCACGACTTTTTTCTAACTCTCATGGTTTCAGATTTGGCCATACACTCAAATTACAGAAAGCCATTCTGTAGAGTGCTATGTGAGAATCGGACTATTCATAGAATTCAGAGACATCGCCGAGAAAAAAAACTAGTATTTCTACATAACGTTTAGTTATTATCTATATATAAAAGAAAGTCGTGTTAGTTACACTATTTATAACTCAAGAACGGCTGTACAGATATGGCTGAAAATTGGTGGATAGGTAGCTTAGAGCCAGGAGACGGACATAGGATACTGTTTATCCCGTTCGACAGCGTTCCCGTGTGACTTGACATAAAACTTCAGTCACTATAAAACGTGGTATAACAAAAAAGAATCAGACTTGGAATAACAAAACGGAAATTACAGCTATGTAATGGACGTATGGATGACAATTTGATTTTTGTAAGAAATCAATATTAAAACTATTACTATTAAATAAATAATTAACAAAGTTTGTGAAATCTGAATTTTTGTTATCTCTAAAACTACTGAACAGATCAAGATGAAATTTGGCGTACGTTTAGAACAAAGCCTAACTTAGGTAATAGGCTACTTATTTTACCAAAAATACGCGTGTGAAGCCGCGGGCAGAAGCTAGTTACTATAAAAATTATCGTTATTTGACGAATTCATTATGTTACCTACACGGGTTTACCACAAACATTGTTTTTATAGGAAGAACCTTCAATTTATTGTGTAAGTACCTATGTGTACAATGCTTTACCCCAGACATTACCCTTGGGAGCGCCTCGTAAAATAAAACATTTGAGGATTCAGACCTGGAAGGTACTGCGGGTTTTATTTAAGGTCTTAAATGTACCTGTAGTACCAACAGTCTAACACTATTCATAAAAAGTACCTAAATAGATAGATACTATATATCTCGGATCAAATTTGTGTACGATCTGCAGAAATTTGTTCCGTTGGTCTGGGTGTTTTCTATGTATAATAAAAATATCTATCTATGTAGTGTATTGTATTAAGTATATCAGTTATCTAGTACCCATAACACAAGCTCTGCTTAGCTTGGGGCTAGATAATGCTATGTGAATTGTCCAGCATTAAAAAAAAATATATCGTTTATTGTCAAAAAGATTAAAGTTTATATACTTATTTATTTATTATAAATAAACGCCGACAGCGTATACATAAAGCATTCTTATAGTTGAACTTGCTGAAGCTGGTTCTAATATATATACGCTAATAATAGGCGGACACAATTGTAAATACTCTTTTGACACATTGTTTAAAAAAATACTTCCTAAAAATTCAATAAGCTATACAGGGTGTGTGAAGACTACTACCAAAAATTGGCGGGGTGCAATCAGACCCTGCTTTTGAACACCTTAGCTACGCCTTAGCGCGTTCGTAGCAACACCGTAGCACTTTCATAGCAACATCGTAGCACTTTCGTAACACTTTCGTAGAAACACCGTAGCACTTTCATAGCAACATCGTAGCACTTTCGTAGCAACATCGTAGCAACATCGTAGCACTTTCGTAGCAACATCGTAGCACTTTCGTAGCTACAACAATTTTGGTGATATCTTCGCCAATTCATACTAGATTTTGATGATTCTTTCGTTGTTGCATAAAGGTTGATTTTTAAGTGGTCCCATAAAAGTTCGTCTATAGAGGAATTGATGATGTGCGCCGTAAAAACATCATTACAGTCAAGATAATTTTCACAATCATTGGAAACTAATGGTTTCCATGACAACGGGTGTAGACAAGAGGTCTACCTACAAAAACAAATTCCAAAGTTGACGAATGGCGGATCGCATAAAACGAAGGATGACCGATCCGTTCGTTTTAGATTTTTGATTTGAAAAGGTCTGGTGTCATGAAGATTTGTCACAAAGATTGATTGATTGTCACAAAGAAGTGTCACGTCCGAAGCAACGCACGTTGCTAACGTGCGTTGCTTCGGACGTGACATTCAGCAGTAAGGTTATTCGTTTCGTGCGATCCGTCTTCCGAAACTTCGTATATCGTGTTTCAAAGTAGGTCTTTTCTCATTCGTCATTTCATCCATGTGTTATCAAACGAAATAAGATTCGAATTTAACTAGATGTCGCCACTGGAAGAGTTTGAAGTCGTTTTATAGTTTTTAAAACACGGCAAATTATTTTTGCGTTAACTTCGACAAACGACTTTGATCAGGTATTCCGCGGCCTCCCCCGTAGATACTTAGAACCTTACAAAAATTAGACTCAAAATTGTCTATGACTTGTTTTGACGCAGACAGTTTGCGCAGAGGCTGACAAGTTTTGTGCACACGGAACAAGATACTAGTGGAGTCGAATTTATTTTATTTTGTAAGTAGGTATCTTATAATTATAAACTATTTAACTGTTTATTTTTTAACAGGATTATTAAATTAACAGAATTCAGATAAAGACAACGAATCATTTATTGATAGAACTATGAATTAGTCTCAACAGCATCTTTTCAAAAGGGTCATTTCAGACATACAATAATTTAAATAAGTTAACAAAAGTTAGTTAAATAAAATTAAAATACAAATTTTAGGCAAGCACTTTAAACTTAAAAGAACTAGTTTCTGTCCACGGCTTCGCACAAGTTGTTTCGGGGACAAAAAAAAACGCTATTTCAAGATTACAAGGATCTTATAAAATACTAATAAACTTACGCGCTCTGAACACGTTATTACTAGTACCTACCTACTATTTAATTTTAAACGTAAAAATAATACATACAACATAAAAATAAATAAACACATACCTTCCACAAATAAATAAAAATAAATTAGAAACAATAGCTGCTCCGTTCATAAACTTATGAACGACATAAATATTGTCACATAGGCAAAACAAAAAAATATATAAAATGCCGATTTCTTAAGGATATGGCTAAAATCACAAAACAAAGGATAAAAATACATTTAAACTTACTGAAAATAAGAAATTCAATCCTTTTTCTTGTACTTGGATGAGTGATTTTGCATTTCTTTTACGAGCACTTGGCCATGCTTCTTTCATATAAAATGCCGATTTCTTAAGGATATGGCTAAAATCACAAAACAAAGGATAAAAATACATATAAACTTACTGAAAATAAGAAATTCCATTCCTTTTTCTTCTACTTGGACGAGTGATTTTGCATTTCTTTTACGAGCACTTGGCCATGCTTCTTTCATATAAAATGCCGATTTCTTAAGGATATGGCTAAAATCACAAAACAAAGGATAAAAATACATATAAACTTACTGAAAATAAGAAATTCCATTCCTTTTTCTTCTACTTGGACGAGTGATTTTGCATTTCTTTTACGAGTACTTGGCCATGCTTCTTTCATATAAAATGCCGATTTCTTAAGGATATGGCTAAAATCACAAAACAAAGGATAAAAATACATATAAACTTACTGAAAATAAGAAATTCCATTCCTTTTTCTTCTACTTGGACGAGTGATTTTGCATTTCTTTTACGAGCACTTGGCCATGCTTTCTGACCGAGTGCTAAAATGACACTAGTTGAAATGGTAGCCTAACATGCCAAAAGGTTTCTATTTTGATAAAGACGCTTTCAGGGTTCGCATTGTGAATCTATGGGGGGCCGGAAAAAATCTTGATCGATGTAATACGAGCATAAAAAAATGACATCTTAATTGCATTTTGAACCATTTTTCAGTAAAGGACATAAAATAAATGCATTTCGGATTGATTATGTAAATCGTAGCAATGAAAGTACATAATAGGACATCAGTCATCCGGTATCTAAAACACAGTTTCAGAGGGATGTTTCACGTCACGTTTACATACATTTATATCATTTATTGTGATTATATACACTTATTTTCAATTTAAAATTTTATGGAATATCTGATTACGTAAAGACGCGCACGTATTCTGATTACGTAAAGACGCGCACGATTTTATACTGGCACACTTCTACGCGATAAATACTCGATGTAACATTAATTCTATCATACAAATCAATCTGTACTCTGGCGGATGTGAATCCCTAGCGAGATCCCGTTCGCTCGATAGCTATGTCCGAAATTATTAAAAAAGCACTTTATATCAAAGACCTGAGGGTTCATTTCCCACTCCTAGAGCTACCTATACAGGGTTTACAAATCTTCGCACGAAACCCAAATTAGACTCTAAATCCACGTCCAGAAGGGTTATTTGAAGTGTTTCGTGAATTTCACGTTCAATTAGATCCGTTTTCGATCCAGTGTATAATTCAGATTTATAACTTTCCAGGCGTTGAGCGATCGCTGCCCGTAGCAGACCCTGTATCTAGACAAGAGGGGATGGGGTAGATAGCGTAGCGTAATTTCGCTCAAAATTTTCTTTCTTTGAGGTGGTCGGTTAACAATCGACCACTAACTCTGCCCGTAGATGTCTAGAGACTAATGGAACCTACCAGAGGAACGGCAGGAGACGCTTCTGTGTGTACTTAACACCTCCACTGCCATCCCCAACTGCACGCCAATGCATGCATGCAAGGTGGTGGTAAGGGGGAAAATTACGTTAGTATACAGGGTGCCACGAAAAGGGTGCATTAAGTCGAAAGGAGGTGATTCTGGACATCGAGGAGGTCAATGTTTGTTCTACGATTTTTAAATTTTTCGATATTTTTACTTTTTTGGAAAAAAAAACAGATTTTAAGATCTTATTATTCGTGTTTTTTTTCAAATCAAATCAAATCAAAAACTCTTTATTTCCATAAATACAATAAATGTACACTTAGAAAAGCTTAAATCATAAAACTAAACACTGACACGGAAATAAAGTGATATTTTTAATTTCTGTCGCTTCGGTATGTAGACTAAAGAAACTTTTAGCCTGTAAAGAAGCGACGAAGAAACCTTTAGCCTGTTAGTTGTTATTTTCGAGCTGGAGCAAAACTCGTCCCGAGCTTTTTTATCCTCTAGATAATCTGATATTTTGTAGTAAGCCTTTTTACAAAGGATATGTTTGACATTTTGTTTGAATTTATTTATTGATAATATTTGCAACTCACTTGGAGTTTTGTTGTAGAAGTGTATACATTGCATTTTAAAAGATAAATCTATCTTGTGTAACCTAGTTGTGGGCACAGCGAGTTTATTCTTATTTCTAGTATTTATATTTTGTATGTCGCTATTTTAAAAAGATTTATATTTCTATGAGTGTACAAAAAGTTTTCATAAATATATTGACATGGTACTGTCATTATGTATTTCTTTGAATTTATCACGCAGGGATACACGCACCGGAGGGTGGGCAGCAGTGCCTCCTGCAGAACAACTTCATCGAACTGCGATCCCCAACTCGCATGCCCAGCGTGGGGATTATGGGGCCTCTACGAATAAATTATAAGTCTATTATACTTTTTTTTATTCGTAGCATTACCCCCAATGATGTTTTAAGCCAAAAAATGGCCCCCAGGTCCCGGCCGTCTCGCTATTCCTGGCCATGGAAGCGGATAATTTTTGCAAAGTGAGTTGCAAAAATTATCAATAAATAAATTCAAACAAATTGTCAAACATATCCTTTGTAAAAAGGCTAACTACAAAATTTCAGATTATTTACAGGCTAAAAAAACTTGGGACGAGTTTTGCTCCAGCTCGAAAAATAACAACTCACACGCTAAAGGTTTCTTCGTCGCTTCTTTACTTTAATCTACATACCGAAGCGACAGAAATAAAAAATATCACTTTATTTCCGTCTCACTGTTTAGTTTTATGATTTCACCTTTTCTAAGTGTACATTTATTGTATTTATGGAAAGAAAGAGTTTTTGATTTGATTTGTTCCTTAGTTGCCTCTTACGATACCCACGGGAGGAGTTGGGGTGGTGAAATTCTATGCCGGCACCACTCGGCATCTTTCTATGTATAATAAAAAATATCTATCTATTCTATTGTATTAAGTATATCAGTTATCTAGCACCTATAACACAAGCTCTGCTTAGCTTGGGGCTCGATAATGCTGTGTGGGTGGACCAGCATTATTCATTTACAGCCCATACTGATCCACTGTTGGACGCAGACCTATCCCGGATAAGCGTCTTAATTGGAGGCTTTGCCCATAATCCCCACGCTGGCCATACGGGTTGCGATCGCACGTTCAGTAGTAGAATCGCTACAGGTGGACATTAGCCCCTTAGTCGCTTCTTACAGACACCGGCGGGAAGAGTCGGTGTGGTGCAAATTCCAAGCCCTCCCCTCGACTGAAACTATATATTTGCTTTGTAGGTATAGGCTTTTATTCGTATGCAAATAATAGAGAGTAGTTAATACGACGATAAAGAAAGAAGCCTTCATAATTCCACGTCCATTTTAAAATAAAATTATGTGCAAAGTTGACTGAAGGCACAAAGCGTGTTGAACTAACATCCGGCGACGGAACCCCGCCGGACGTCCTGGGGAGCGCGATTCTTTGCGGAACTCTAAATGCAGTGAACGTTGTCTTTAATTAATGGTTTATACTGATACCAGTAGAGAGGCCTATGCCCAGCCGTGGGTACAAAAGAGCTGATGATGATGATTACTGATACCAGTTGGGCATACATTTGTGAATATTTGTAATAGGATTAAAAAAACTGATAAAATGTGCAGTCTAGCTACAAGATATAAAAATATTTGGTGTTTTCCAGACATGTAGCGTAAATTTTATCAAGAAAAATTACCAAGCGGCATTCAATTCACGTCTTTGGTTCCAATAACAATAGCTTTCTTACATTTTTGGCTACTAAAAATAGTCAAAGTGACCGCATTATTTTGGGTTATTCCAGTTTTCCCCCTTGACAAATCCCCCTTAAGGGGGAAATCTTACTAGTACTTATAAGATACCTACATTAATTAATTGAAGTATCTAACGTGTCCAAGTGTTCTAGGTATACGGTCTTTAGAAAATAGATCACTTTGTTTTTTCAAGATGTCCAGAATTATCAACCACACTTAAGGGTCCGGCGACGGATGAATTTCCTATACAAACGTAATACCAAAATGATTTGTAATTTGAGCATATTTACACCGTGGTCTGCTATTATTTGTATTAAAATAGTATTTATCTAGGTTCCTGCAACAATTTTTTTTCAAAATACCTTTCTGAAATGAAATTAAACCTAATCGCATTTTTACATCAAAGAATGAATGTTGTCTTAGTAATTGTGTAGATAAGTATTTTGAAAAAATCTTATGGTAGGAACCTGTATAAATACTATTCTAACACAAATAATAGCAAACCATGATGAAAACATTCTCAAATTACAAATCATTTTGGTACTACGTTTGTATGGGAAATTCATCCGTCGCCGGACCCTTAAGCACCCCACTTAAATTTCATTTGTTTTCATTTATTTAGTATACGGTAGGTTCATGTTTCCATGTTATACACTTGATGTCGTTCTAATGTAATTTCATCATCATCATCAGCCTAAATTAGTCCACTGCTGGACATAGGCCTCCCCTAATGAGCACCATAGCGCCCTGTCTTCAGCTTGCCGCATCCAGCATCTGCCTGCAGTCTTTCGCAGATCGTCATCCCACCTGGCCGGAGGGCGTCCTACACTACGTTTGCCGAGTCGTGGTCTCCGCTCAAGAACACGTTTGCCCCAGCGGTTGTCGGTTCTTCGCGAGATATGGCCGGCCCACTGCCACTTCAGCAATGTAATTTATTTTGCTTATTTAAAGATAATACTTATTATGAATATTTATACAACACACAAGTGTTTTTAAAGTAAGGAAACAACACAAAAGAAACGCAAAACAAAGAAACAGACAGACCGGATTTTATATAAACACATATAAAATAACAAATGATTGGCTGTAAACGGGCCTAGAATTAATGACAATGTCAGAAAGTAAAATATAAAATTAAAATACATGTCAAAAATGTTTTTATAAGGGCTTTGTCAAAATAAACGAAAATAAAATAAGGTAAGTATTTAAACCAAGGGCTCACAAATAACAAGTCAATCTGTCCACGTCGGAGGTCAAGATGTCTCCAAGGTCAACTCGATTGACACGTGATGTAGTGTCTAATACCGCCCTGACCTTACGGGTAGTGCCGCAGCCTTCAATGTGATAAACAGTCACTGGAGGTACCTACAATAGACTACAGTTTGAGTTTTCTTAGCCTGTGTAGATAAATATCTCATGTTTGTTACATTTTCACATCAAAAGTACTGAAGAGATCGAGTTAAAATGTTGCGGGGATGTCGATCTAGATCAGGGAAAAGGCACCTTTCTATCATAATTAATGATTTTATCTGGTAGGTATTTATCGCATACCTTTTGATATTATTTCCCCTAAGTTTCCACCGAGTTACAGCAATCAGGTCCCGGGGCGACTGACTGAGTCGATTTACCCGATTTATCCCCCATAAAATTAATTATGTTAACTTACAAATAGCGAAAGTTTTAAAACTTTTTATCAAGCTAGTAACAATATTATATACAAAGTAAACGCCGGGCCTCGTGGGAGTAGAGACCGCTGTCTCAAATCTACGTACGATCTCTTAAAGGCAACGTGACTGCATTTTCGGTAGACGCGGATTTTTGAGTAAACAATAATAGTACATTTTACACCTAGGCGAGAAAGTGATCGATTCCTACCGAGTGTGTCGTTTTCCTTCAAACACACGAGGTAGGAATCGCACTTTCTGCCGAGTGATAAATAGTGCTTTATACTACACCTTCGAGGAAAATAAAAAGCAGACTTAATTATTAATTGAAATTTAGAAGAACTTACCGCGCCCAAAGATGTTGGTAAAACCTCATTGACCGTGCCAGCCTTTGGGTTCTTTTTTCAAAATATTGTTCGGAAATCGGAGGAGGCCTAATGGACTTGGAGTAAAAACTTTTTGTCGTTTGACCGAACGAAAATAACCATAGCTACCGGCCGATCTTTTAGGAAATTAAAAAAAATAACACGTTAGAAATGGATTTCCATAAACTTTTTCCTCCCGCTAAAACACATGAGAAATGAAATTCCATAGAGTTTTTCCTCCCGGTTTCCTATAGGCCTGCAAAGACATACTTTCTATTCTATTAATGGAAAAGGAATATTAAGCAACTTTCCGAGCAGTTGTAGTATAAAAAAATTGTCAGCCACAATCGATCTTAGTAAAATTCGGGAGATTGGGTATTAGCTTCACGAAAGTGAAAGGTTCAAATTAGCCACCTTAGTCATAGTCGAATCGGCGCCGCCGGCGTTTCGGTAGGTACCGTTACTCTAAAATTCTCCGGTTTCCAGTTCGGCTGGAGTTTTAGAAAGATAAACAATGGGTCATAAGGGTCAGAACAATTTATTGATTTATTCCAACCACGCATTACATGTCGCCACCGCTTGACGTGCCAAGTACTTGACCAGCCCTGTAGTTAACAGACCTAGAAGTTGACAGACCTAGAAGTTGACAGATCTAGAAGTTGACAGACCTAGAAGTTGACAGACCTAGAAGTTAACAGACCTAGAAGTTGACAGACCTAGAAGTTGACATGCCTAGTGTTAAGCAACCGCCGACTGGCCGTGGCGCGACAGTCCACGAGCGCGTGCACCCGGTCACTCCGGATGTATGCAGGGTCTGCTGCCAGGTCCTTGATCGCAGCCAGGACTTGTTCCTTGTCGAAGGGCGTCTCAGGCGTCTCACAGACGCGTGACATCCAGCGGGTTTCTATGCATCTGGATGATCAGACAGCATCATTAAGGTGACATAATCGAGAGTATTTTGAGTGTTGAAAGTCCCCATTTAAAAATGTTGTAACCTATAAGTTTGAAGTGTGTGTAAATTGCTGTGTCTATGTTTCAGTGCCTTTTCCATCAAATATCAAATGGATGAACCGATTTTTATTTAGATTTTTTTATTTCTTTCTTAATTATGTTTGAGGTGAACCTATAAGTTTGACGTGTAAATTGGTGTGTCTATGTATCAGTGCCTTTTCCATCAAATATCAAATGGATGAACCGATTTTTATTTAGATTTTTTTATTTCTTTCTTAATTATGTTTGAGGTGAACCTGTAAGTTTGACGTGTAAATTGGTGTGTCTATGTATCAGTGCCTTTTCCATCAAATATCAAATGGATGAACCGATTTTAATTTAGATTTTTTTCTTTCTTTCTTAATTATGTTTGATGAAAGTCGGTGCTGCCATTCTAATATATATTCTCAGAGTAGCGACTATATAATTTATCTATTAATCGAAATAAAGCCCATCAGGTCAATATGACGGGGGTTTTTCACCTGATAACTGTTTTCGACACGTTGTATGTCAATATTTTGTTGCGCGATCTAAGGATTTAACTTTGCCTCATTTTGTCATCATCATCATTCCATACTGGTCTAGGTACTGCTGGTCATCATTATCATCATCATCAGCCGTCTTGTCCACTACTGGACATAGGCCTCTCCTAATGTGCACCATAGCACCTTCAGCTGCATCCAGCCTACAGTCTCTCGCAGATCGTCATCTTACCAGGCCGGAGGGCGTCTTTTACTGCGTTTGCTGAGCGGTATCCACTCAAGAACTTATTTTATTAATTTTAATAAAAGATGATTGAATATCTAAGAAATTAAATAACATCGCAAAAAATGTTTGCAATGTCATTTAATTTTTTAGAAATTTACCAGAGTGTGAGGATTACGCACTATAAAAATAAAAACTTTAGATTTTGAGCAACGCGACATCTCTCGTCAAACGAACTAAACGTAACTTTAGTATTTGAACAGGAATGGATAAACTTTAATGTTTCCCCTGTAGGTGTAGCTAACGGCGCTTCAGTCCGTAGAAAGTCGCAAAGATTTTCGATTCCAGCGTCACTTGACCTCGTGGTGTAGTTGGTTAGCACATTCCGGTACTGACGGAAGGATGCGGGTTCAAGTCCCGCCGAAGTTGTAAAAAATTTTGGCGATGTTATTTAATTTCTTAGAAATTTGCCAGAGTGCGAGGCTTACGCACTATAAAACAAGATCCGTCAAGTGCGAGTGTAACTCGCGCGCCGAGGGTTTCGAACATTTGTCAACAAATATGTACCAAAAGTACCGGTTAGAGACTTCGCAATTTAACGGATACCTAAGAATAGTAGGTACCAACCTACATTTCAGATAGATCTCTCTGCATGCTTCGGTTAAAATGGGTAATGGAATTTTTTTCGACTTTTTTCAAAATATTTCAAAAAGTATGAAACCTAGAGAAATTTCAAAAAATGTTTTGAAATGAATCCGAACCGATACCTTTCATTTGATACCCCACTCGGTGGGGTAGCCCCCTTTTGAAAATTATTCCTTTTTGACCATTTTTCAAAAAGCGTTCTTTTTACAAAAAAGCGTTCTTTAGATGATTGAATACTCACGAAGGACAAGGGTCGTCGTATAAGATAGGGTAGGGTTCGAACATGGTGCGGTCTTCAACTCGTATCAGGTACTTCTTGAGTCTAGAGGTGCTGCTCTTGTCTCGCAGCTTCAGGACTCGCTCCTAAAGGAACAGATTTTAATGATATCGAAAATCTCTCAATAGGGAACTCCACTCTTATTGAAATCCAGGAGTTGGTTCCAAAACATCGTATGAAATCCGCCCTATCGTGAGTGTCCACGTCTCAGATCCGTAGGTCATGACGGGTAGGACGCATTGATTGTAAACTTTAGTTTTCAAGCAGAATGGATGACGAAGAAGACTCGACATAGTTTCCCAAACGCTGCCCAACCTAGCTGGATCCTCCTCTTACCCTCCTTCTCGAAATTGTTTTTACCCAACTGCATAATCATTATATAGGTACAATATGTAAAAAAAACCTGTTTGATTTCAGCGTACTATTTCCCCACACTAGCAGTGTAACCACGAGTCTTATGTTTTAATAATTACTGTTGATCACACCGCACAGTGTTACCACGAGTAACAGAAATTACTCGTAGTCACACTGGTGTAGCAAAACGGTGTGACCACGAGTCTGCCGCGAAATCTTGCATGGTGCCGAGTCAGTCATTACTAGTGATCGGAAATTCGGGCGCTTATTTACCTAAAGTTGGCGTGAAGAACATGGAGCGGTTAAAACCACCTCTTTGGAGGAATTCCGGAATTTTTTCGAACTATAAAGATGATATATAAGACTTTTATTCTGACGCGTTTTTCAATAAAGTCGATATTTCCAGAGAAAAAGTTTTTTATTTACATGTTTCTACATTTTAATATCGACTTAAGTGAAAAACGCGTCAGGATAAAAGTTATATTTCGTTTATAAATAAGATTCCGGTGAAAGCAAAAAAACATTTTAGAAAATTCCGGAAATCTCGGAAATTCCCGCGAATATCCGAGAAAGAAGTGGTTTCAACCGCTCCAAGTCTTCTCCCCAACTTTAGGTAAATAAGCGCCCGAATTTCCGATCACTGGTCATTACATCATTGAATTGAAACAGAGAAAGTATACCTATGTAAGAAAAATGTGTTTCTTACACAGTAATAGGCATTCTCGATCATCTCCTGAATCTTGCTCGTGATGAGGCACATGGTCAGGTTGACGTGGTGCAGCGAGGGACCCTTGTCTCCCAGGAGGTTCTGGTACGGCTCCTGGCTGCAGTCTAGGATCCTAGAACAAAACAAAAAGTACCCCTTAGCACTCCCGCCTCGATTGCACTGCAAGGTGGAAGCCTGGCATAAAGTTTTGGGGAAACAGTTATGATTATAACTTAAAGAGGGCTTTTGTTCTGCAGAAAAGGGCAATTAGAACAATAGTACGGATTCCTCCGTGGGAGTCTTGCAGAGCTAGTTTTAAGACACTTAACATTTTGACAATACCGAGCCTCTATTATTAGTAGTTCTTATGGATGTTGTCAGGCATCCTTATAAGTATGAATCGATTGAACAAAGGGCAATACGGATAAGTACAAGAAGGAAAAATCTCGACACTCCTTTTCAGCCTAGGTTAAATGTTGTGAAGCATGGCTCTAGGTACCAGGCTGTTAAGTTATTTAACTCCCTGCCTATTGATTTAAAAAGCATTGATAGTCCTAGATATTTAAAACAAAATTAAAAAAGTTTTTGTTGGAAAAGTGCTTGTACTCAGTAAATGACTTTAAATTTTAAATTTTGACTATGTAAGCGACCTCTAATTTTAATGGTAATACTTAGATTTTAAGAGACATTTGTATTCAATTTTATTTATAATCAAATCAATGTTTTAATCGTTTAATTAAGACCTACTCATACATTCAAATACAATTGTAAATATTGTTCATGAATAAATCATCTATCTATCTATCTATCTGGGTGGTGTGTTAGCGCCACGAGGGTCAACGAAAACTCGTTTTATATCGAGTCAATTAATTTTTAAATCTGAAAATTGGAATAACATTTTGGCAACTACTCATTTTCACCTGAGCTCACGCGATCCAACCTCTTGCGCTCCGAAGTGGAAATGACTCCTTTTTATTCCAATAAAACACGTGCGAAGCCGCGAAAAGAAGCTAGTATTTATATGTAACTCGCGGGCTCGCAATTATATCAAATTGGTGAACACCGCGGCGGAGAAGTTCAAATAAATGAACTTCGAACTTAACAAGGGGGTTACCAATTGATGCACGCTACTGTACATACTAGTTAACGTGCATCGATAGATAGATCTACAAAATTGAACAGGTCGTTCAATTTAGCTGTACGCAGTCCATTGGCGGTGTTAGCTATAATGAAGCCAGCCGATTGTATGTATCTCCTAACAATATCTAACCTAAACTGATTTCCGTAATAACTACATCGGATGTGTAGTGTACTGTCGGGGTGTTCAGAACCTAATACCTTCAATCATGCATTAAATTATTTAATCCTAGTTTCTGTCTGCGGCTTCGGACGCGTTTATATGGAAATGCATAAAGGTTATTTGTATTCCATGGGAACTGATTTATAGGATGAAAAGTAGCATATGTTTTTTTCCAGACCTAGAACTACGTGAATTGATAACAAACATCCTTCCAATGTATAGAACATTGGATGTATGTTTGTTACCTGTTCACGCTAAACCTACTGAACTGATCGGGCTGAAATTTTGCATACTTTTTATCGCATAAATCAGGTCCCATGGGATAGAAGTCACCTTTAAACGTTTCTATAATTTTATTCTCGAAAACTTTTTACGATAACTTTTTTGGTTTCGGACCTACCAAACAAAAAATGGTTTTCGTGGTGACCTTTCAAAGTTGTAATGGTAAAATGCAACGAATAACTCTAAAATGCCGCGGAAGAAAGAAGAAAAGTTTGTATGAAACGAATGTGTTGCTGTCATACTACAGAAAATTGTTCCTCTCTCTGGTAGGGGCGTTGCAAGGCGTAAAAAGCTAGTTTCTTTTTCGCTTCTTTACTTTTACCTTTAAAAGATGGAACTGAAAAAGAAATCAAAGTGAACTTTATTTATTACAAACTACTAACTTACAAACTTTATTTATTAGTTTTACTAGTGTACTTTGAATTTTGTGAATTAAAACAAAAATATGTTTCGTAGATTACGGACAACCAATACTAAGGTCTTTGTTAATTTAATTAAAAAGCATTACTTCCGCGCCCGTACCCGGTATGATGCAATTTCTATTAAATTGGAGCACTATTGTCCCCATAATGGATCTGTGTACATCAACATACGCTGTCTCAAACGTATCATGTACTCAGACAGAATTATTAACATAATTGTCTACAAGTGCTAAGCCAACGTACTTAAGGCCAGGTATTCCTGCAGCAGTAGGTGTAAGGGAAAACGCGCGCCTGCCAAGCAGCCGCGCTCGTGTTTTTTGTAGTTGTTTAAAAATGGTGATTGAGAAAATTATTTTATCAAGTCAAACTCTGCGAATATGTTTAAAAATATTAAGTGTCCTCAGTTGAGTACAAAAAAAAAGTGTGATATCAGTAGTTCGCTAGTTTTAGTATTGAAAAAACGTTAGAAAAGTGGTAACTTTGGGATGTTTTTCCTTCGAGTGAAGTTCATTAGATCTTGTAAATGAATGCGACTTTGACTAGACTGGATCCTTTATCTTTTTTTCAGAATTTTAAACACTATTTACTAATTCTCAGATGATTTTAAAAATCAATAAAAAGCGGCTTCTGCTGGCCCACCAAGCCTTAATATATGTATGTTGTTCATCAAGTGTATGTATGAGCTGTATGGTGCCGGCTTAGAATTTGCACCACCCCAACACTTCCCGTGTCGTAAGAGGCGACTCAGGGATATCCACCAGGGAGCAGCGCCTCCTGCAGAACAATTCTACCACCTAACTGTGATCCCTAACCCGCATGCCAAGCATGGGTATTGTGGACACTACCCCCATGAGATTAAAACAAATAAAGCGCTTATCAGGGGGAGGCCTGCGTCCAGCAGTGGACAAATACAGGCTGTTGACGTTGAGGTGAAGATGTGTGTTCTACCGATTGCTGCATCATTTTATCTTATGCCTACGGATTTGCTGCCCTTGGAGTGGAGGTCCATGGGGTACCGAGACTCTCCGGGTTCTCCAAGCTTGGTTTGTAAGCCAAGCACGGGGATTGTTCTCCAGGGTAGAATAAATAAATAAATAAATAAATAATGCTGGACACATTATTATTAGTATTGTTAAACGGGTATTTGGCAGAGGCGGTAGCTCCAGTACTCCAGTCATCCCGTGACCACGACAGTGTGTAAACCTGTTGAAACGTCGGGAAAAGTAGGTAAATAAACGCGATAAATAAAAAAAAAAATAAACGCGGTAAATAAACCCGTTTAACAATACTAATAATAATGTGTTCAAATCGCGTAAGTTTGAAAATATTTAATGCTGGACAATTCACACAGCATTATCTAGCCCCAAGCTAAGCAGAGCTTGTGTTATGGGTACTAGATAACTGATATACTTAATACAATACACTACATAGATAGATATTTTTTTATACATACATAGAAAACACCCAGACCAACGGAACAAATTTCTGCAGATCGTACACAAATTTGTTCCGAGGCGGGAATCGAACCCGCAACCTCCTGCCACTGAGGTCGTCGAGAATAGACAATAATGACATCGCATCGATAAAGATTGTGTACATTATTGAAGTTGAATGAATGAATCTATACTATCTATACTCTATTCTAATATTATAAAGAGGAAATATTTGATTGTTTGTTTGTTTGTACTGAATAGGCTCCGAAAATACTCAACCGATTTGAAAAATTCTTTTACCATTAGAAGCCCACATTATTCCTGATGAACAAAGGCTACTTTTTACCGCGGGAAAATGCTTCATTCATACGGGAAAACGAGTAATAGGACAACGGGTAGTAAGAATGCAGCTAGTTTCAAATAATTTACGCATTCGATGACCAAGTGACATATTTTTTTTTATTCTACCCTAGACAAAATTCCACGTGCTTGCCCTATATGGTAATGCTGACGAAGCGCATCAGCATTGACAGAATTACCATCAGAGGGAATTCAGCCAGCGTCTTGAGGACGTTTCCGATGGGTTTTGATTTGGATCAGTTGTGCTACCTCTAGTGTAGACTGTTTGCAACAGTCTACATTAAGCTCAAGTGTTTCTGTTGTAAATCTCTACTAGTTATAATTAATACCTACTTAGGCACTACCAATGTTATAGGTGGACCACACAACTAGCGGATCTATGTAGAACCATGTCAGAGTAACAAATGCCAAAAGTGGCGTTTGTTATCTTATTGTGACAAGGTTCTTCAGAGATCCACCAGTTGTGTGGTCTGCCTATAGTTTCTACATTCAAATTATTTTTGGCTAAGATTTTGATTTCCTATAGTTTTAAGTTTTTTTTGTTGGAGACGGGACGAATTGGAATCGTCTCTTATTCCTATATGACCGATTCTAACCATTTGTATTGGATTGTTAGAAAGTTACAAAAATATATTTAAGTAAGAGGATTTAGAAAAACATTTAATTCAGGGTTCAATGCCATAAGAAACGATCCATTCCATCTTCCGGGAAACAGCTACAATGGATGGATTTACAATGGATCGGGCAGTAGTTTTTGATTTATAGTTCTTAAAGTACAAGAATTGTAGCTTTTCCGATCGACAGAGTACCTATTTTAGTTTTACTCGTAACGCAGTATGAGGTTTTACCGACTAATTTAATTTTATACTCCTTCCACGCGGTTATTTTCTTTGACTGAATGAAAGAATGCAATCATAATTCTAATTTTATTAGTTACGCTTTCAACTGATTTGTGGAATAAAAAGTAGCCTTTGGGCTACTTTTTATTCCACAAATCAGTATGTGAAGCAAACTTCATTCCAGGATTAGAATTATTGGATTTTATTAATTATGGACTGATTTTGAAAATTGGGTCAAGATTAGTATTTGGTCCGCTAAACTTTAAAATATATTTAAGTAAGAGGATTTATAAGTTTAATTTATATCGAGGCTCCAAGAGGTTACGGACTTGAGTATTTGATGTTAATTTCAACTCGTACGGAAACCTCGTACCTAAAAAACACGTGAGAAGCCGCGGGCAGAAGCTAGTGGTTACATACTTAAAAAAATTCGCAATCGAAAGTATAGGTACAGTGCAAATGTTTGCTTGTATTATATCGTCATCTGTTAATTACCTAGAGCGTCAGTCCGGACGTGACGTCACAGTAATGACGTGTCAAGATCAGCTGACGAACGGATAATGATAATGATGATGGCGTCTCAGACCCAAAGCAATTAGTGCATCCGGGTCATGAGTGCAGCTTTGTTTAGGTACTTTACTATAAAAACTGCCCCGTTGGTCTAGCGGTCGGCTTGTTCAGCCGGCATTATGGGTTCAAATCCCGAGTCGGGACATTAGTTGTTATTGGGGTTTTTCTATCAAGAAAAATTCACAGTAGCAGCCCGGAGTCAGGAAGTTGGCAGTGTTCCACCACTCGGAAAGCATGGTGGTCCTGCGATTGACCTCTCCCCGGTCGTGTCGGTCTGCCGACCCATCGGATTATGAGAGTGAGAGAATAGTGCGTCCACCTGTGTTTGCACTCACTCTTGTGCTGCGCATCTGGTTAGTCTCAGATGAGACTGGCTTCCACCGCGCCTTCGCACGAGCATTTTAAGTAGTAATCTTTGTCTCGAACCATTTCTAGGAACTTTTTAGCTGGCGATATTTTTGTTACAAATAAAACCTAGAGCCTGAAAATTGTGCCTCATAAACATTACTTATATACTAAGACCTAAAAATGTACACAATAAATATATATGAATATGAATGAATATGAATTTTTCTTTACCTTTTATACTTAAACTGCCTTCTGTCCGCGGCTTCGCACACGTATTTTCGGTGTTATAAGTATCCTAATAACTAAGTTCGGCTATGTTCTAAATACACGCCTAATTTCATCTTGATCTGTTTAGTATAGTTTTGGATATGTTAGGTACTAGTATAGTATTGTGATATCTGTGTCTTAGGTCACAAAACCATTCAATTTTCACAAACTTTTGACTTTATAATATTAGTAGGAAGGATATTAGGATAACAAATGGTGGAAATATATTATAAATGGTGGAAACATATCTTCAGATTTCATTATCAAATCAAATCAAAATCAAAAACTCTTTATTTCCATAAATACAATAAATGTACACTTAGAAAAGGTCAAATTATAAAACTATACACTGACACGGAAATAAAGTGATATTTTTGATTTCTGTCGCTTCGGTATGTAGACCAAAGTAAAGAAGCGACGAAGAAACCTTTAGCCTGTTAGTTGTTATTTTTCGAGTTGGAGCAAAACCCGTTCCAAGTCAAAATCAAAATCAAATCAAAAACTCTTTATTTCCATAAATACAATAAATGTACACTTAGAAAAGGCTTTTTTATCTTCTAGATAATCTGATATTTTATAGTAAGCCTTTTTGCACAGCAAGGTTTTGACAATTTGTTTGAATTTATTTACTGATAATTTTTGCAACTCACTAGGAGTTTTGTTGTAGAAGCGTATACATTGCCCTTTAAAAGATACATTAATTTTGTGTAGCCTAGTTGTGGGCACAGCGAGTTTATGTTTATTTCTGGTATTAAAGTTATGTTTATCACAATTTTTAGGGAACAGATTTTTATTTCTATGAGTGTACAACAAGTTTTCATAAATATATTGACATGGTACTGTCATTATATTTATTTCTTTGAATTTATCACGTAGGGATTCTCTGGGACCCATATTATAGATTGCACGAACAGCCCTCTTCTGCAGCACAAATACGGTGTTAATATCTGCAGCGTTCCCCCACAGCAGTATACCATAAGACATAATACTATGGAAGTAGCTGAAATAAACAAGTCTAGATGTATCCACGTCTGTAAGATGACGGATTTTTTTGACTGCATACGCTGCAGAACTTAGTCTCTTCGATAGCTTATCTATGTGTGGGCCCCATTGAAGTTTATGATCTAAGGTGATTCCTAAGAATACGGTACTTTCTACTATTTCTAACGTTTCTCCTTTAACGTTTATATCAGCCTTCACTTGTTTAACATTAGGTAGAATGAATCTAATACATTTTGTTTTGCTTTCGTTTAGCAAAAGATTATTGACACTAAACCAATGGACTACTTTTGAGATTGCATTATTCACATCGTCGAAATTTGTGTTTTGTCGTTTCATTTCAAAAATTAATGAAGTATCATCAGCAAATAATACAATCTCGTGATTATTCTTTACTAGATGAAGCAGGTCGTTAATATAAACTAAAAATAGGAAAGGACCGAGGATAGAACCCTGCGGTACACCCATTGAAACTACAGACCCCGAAGACCGTTTCCCATTAATGTCAACTCTTTGTATCCTATCACTCAAATAAGAAGTAAGAAGATCCAAAGAGGTGTTTCTTATTCCATTTGTTTATTCATAATTTTATCTGTTCGTGGCATTATCAACAGGGTAATTTTTTTATTTTTACAATTTTGAGAACTCATAAGAGGTAAGGGATAATTTAACGAAAACAAACCTTGAAGTTGGTGATTTTTCATTGAGGTTTTCAGTTGACAATAGGTTCTCATAGTTAGCTATGGGAACCTATTGTCAACTAAGTTTAAGATTTTCCATTACTAAGAATGCGTCGTAGGGATCGTCAAAAGCACTTTGACGACCCCTAAGACGCAGGAGGTTGCGGGTTCGATTCCTCCCTCTAGGCAAATGTTTGTACGATCTACCGATAATTATTATTCTTGGTGTTTTCTTTAATAAAAAGAAATATGTATGTGGATATGTGATGTATTTAGTTTAAGTCTCTGTTACCCATAACAGAAACTATGCATACTTTGGGACTAGATAATGCTGTGTGGATTGTCCAGCTTGATTTATTTTAAAGAGCTTTTGCCAACCGCCTTTGAAAGCTATCAAAAAGTAGCTTTCGCTTTGACCTCCACTGTCCACCAAAATCACAACCGTATTAAACGTAAACTTACTTGAATAAATCCTGAACCTTGTCCATAGTTTCCGTCAGAGTTTTCTCCTTCTTTTCTAACTGGACTCTTAGCTCTGCAGTCTTCTGTCTCTGTTCTTCTAGCTGCTGGTTGTAGGCTTCCAGCTTCTCCACTCTTCTGTGTTCTTGAGCTTCGTTCCAGTCTCTTCTGTCATCTGAAAACGGATAGCAAGGTTATTGATTAGTACCTTTGCTATTTGCTTTATTCACATGTTACCTTTGCTATTTGCTTTATTAACTTGTCAATTAATCTGTACTTGTTTTGTTGTGTCTTTCTTTCTCTAGTTCCGTTCGTTTTAGCCCTTTATGTAAGTGGGTGGGTAGGTACATACCTACTCCTTCTAATTTATGTATAACTGTATTGCAGGGTTCATTTATTGTTTATATGTTATGTACCTACTATTTCTGTTCTGTGCTGTATCAGAGTTGTGATTGTCAATAAATGTTTCTCTAACTCTATCTCTATCTATCTGTTAGATCGTGGTTCAATTATTTACTTAAAATCTTGACAAATCATTATCATAAGCATCTGGATATTAATCTTTCTCATCAGAACACATACGTCCACTCTTGAAGGTACCTCCCCCAAACCAGAAGAGTTTTTCTAAAATCACCATGCTTGGCTTGTATTGTCACTGAACGAATGCCAAATTCATTCTATAACTAAGCGTATATTAGGCGATTTGAAGAAAGGAAGAATTTAATTCGTGCCCAAGTATCATTTTTTTCTCATTAATAGTTCACATTTGATTGACTGGTGATGTATACTGGTAATACAATGGTATAGGTACATAAATATGTACTAGTTAATGCCCGCGGCTTCGCACGCGTTGTTTCTATGGAAAAGTTTTAAGGTTATTTATATCCCATGGGAACTGATTTATGCGATAAAAAATCGCCTATGTTCGATTCCAGGGTAAGACTTACCTGTATGCAAAATTTCAGCCTGAACCGTTCAGTAGTTTTAGCTTGAAGAGGTAACAAACATCTATCCATCCATCTATCCAAACTTTCTCTTTTATAATATTAGTGTGATTGGCCACACGTGGTTCATTGGCTGTATTAATGAGAACATTTCCACTTATTTCTGTTTTAGGCATGTATAGGAGTGTAAATAGGCATATTAAGTAACTATTGGTGTACCTAATGATTGGATAAAATTACTCTTCTAGTCAGCTTTCATTATAAAAGCTGAACAAGAGCATTTTAAGAAGGGAAAGATACGGTTTTAATTATCTAAATGTCCACATGTACCTACCTTGGGCAAATTCTGCAGTTAAGTAAAAATAATTTTGAGAAGGAGGCCAAGAGGAGGATCCAGCTAGGCTGGGCAGCGTTTGGGAAACTACGTCAAGTCTTCTCGTTATCCATACCGCAATGTTTGAAAACCAAAGTTTTCAATCAGTGCGTCCTACCCGTCATGACCTACGGAGCTGAGACGTAGACACTCACGGTAGGGCTGGTCCACCAGTTCAAAGTCGCTCAGCGAGCTATGGAAAGAGCTATGCTCGGAGTTTCTCGGAAGGATAGGATTCACAACGAATACATCCGACAGAGAACCAAAGTTATCGACATAGCTCAAAGAATTAGCAAGCTGAAGTGGCAGTGGGCCGGCCATATCTCGAGAAGAACCGACAACCGCTGGGGTAAACGTGTTCTTGAGTGGAGACCACGACTCGGCAAACGTCGTGTAGGACGCCCTCCGGCCAGGTGGGATGACGATCTGCGAAAGACTGCAGGCAGATGCTGGATGCGGCAAGCTGAAGACAGGGCGCTTTGGCGCTCATTAGGGGAGGCCTATGTCCAACAGTGGACTAATATAGGCTGATGATGATGATGATGAATGCCTCTACGAATTGATCGAGACGTTGAATAACGAATTGAGTTCGACTGCCCGACTCAGGCAGTCACCATTACTAATCAAATTACTTGTTAATTTGGTCGGTTGGTTGGATTTCGAGTCGACTACCCGACTCGCCATTACTAGCCAAAGTAGTAACTAATATGGTTAGTAATGGCAACTACTCGAGTCGCGCAGTCGAACTCAATCCGTTATTCGACTCCTCTCGCCATTACTAACCAAATTAGTTACTAATTTGCCCTAGTCATTCGAATGGTTCGAATGATTTGTGAGGTCGAATAGTTCGAATGAAATCATTCACAGTCATGCATCTTTACTATGCCTATGTCGATTGTTGGACAATCATTATGTAGTTCAAGAAACAATCAGATTCTACGATCCGGCGGCGACATGTACCTACATAGTTTTTAGCTTTAGGTCCTCACCGACTAACTGCCTCAGAACCATCAGCTCCCGACTCAGCACCTCGTTTTCAGCGCAGCGGTCCGTCATCAGCTTGTACACAGAGAAGTTCTGCTGCTCGGTCCGCCCGAAGTCGTCTATTATCTTGTGGTAGTTGTACTCGCCGGTGTACTCCTAGAAGTAGATAAATATGACGTGAAATGGTCCGTCTACATTTGTTGAGTCATCGCAAACGTTCAGGAGTCTACACAACACACCAAAGGCCTGATTGTCAACATTATGCGGCTTACCATCAAGGAGTCTACACACCAAAAGTTTGATCGTCAACATTTTGCGGCTTCAAGTCAAGGAGTATACACACCAAAGGTTTGATCGTCAACATTTTGCGGCTTCAAGTCAAGGAGTATACACACCAAAGGTTTGATCGTCAACATTTTGCGGCTTCAAGTCAAGGAGTATACACACCAAAGGTTTGATCGTCAACATTTTGCGGCTTCAAGTCAAGGAGTATACACACCAAAGGTTTGATCGTCAACATTTGGCGGGTTCCTATCAAGGAGTATACACACCAAAGGTTTGATCGTAAACATTTTGCGGCTTCAAGTCAAGGAGTATACACACCAAAGGTTTGATCGTCAACATTTGGCGGGTTCCTATCAAGGAGTCTACACACCAAAGGTTTGATCGTCAACATTTTGCGGTTTCCCATAAAGGAGTCTACACACCAAAGGTTTGATCGTCAACATTTGGCCGGTTCCCATCAAGGAGTCTACACACCAAAGGTTTGATCGTCAACATTTGGCCGGTTCCCATCAAGGAGTCTACACACCAAAGGTTTGATCGTCAACATTTGGCCGGTTCCCATCAAGGAGTCTACACACCAAAGGTTTGATCGTCAACATTTGGCCGGTTCCCATCAAGGAGTCTACACACCAAAGGTTTGATCGTCAACATTTGGCCGGTTCCCATCAAGGAGTCTACACACCAAAGGTTTGATCGTCAACATTTGGCCGGTTCCCATCAAGGAGTCTACACACCAAAGGTTTGATCGTCAACATTTTGCGGCTTCAAGTCAAGGAGTCTACACACCAAAGGTTTGAACGTCAACATTTAGAGAACATTCCCGAGGTGGTCCTAAAGTGTTATTTCCGATGGATTAATATTTATTCCGTAAATCTTGATAACCTTATAATATTTTGAAGGAATCACGACTAGCCACAATATTTTTGGTGATATCTTCGCCAGTTGTAAATGTATTTCAATTATTATTTCGGTGTTGTTTACAGGTTGATTTTGAGGTGGTTTTATAAAAGTTTGGTTCTGAAGGGATTGCAATGAGCGCCTTAAATAGGCCTCCATCCTAGAATTCAAAATAATCCAGTTCGACTAACTTGAATTTCCTCGAGTAGATGCAAGTGCTTCTGATACTCCTCCTGCGCCTCCTCCTCAATCCTCCTCTGCTGTTCTTCTTCTTTCCTCTGCTGGGCCGGGTTTATCCTTATCACTCCTTTCTTGGCCAGAAACAAGTAGACCTTCATCTCGTGATCGTAGTTCTTTTTCAGGTCTCGCATTTCCTGGAATTAGAAGCAATTTTTTTGTTACTCTACTACTTCGCAGATCTATAAAGATTAGCTGAGTAGAAGCTAAGGGTTGCTTCCCTATAGCTTCGAGCTGACAAGGGTTGATCTCCGGAGAGAATAATAAAACCAAACTTGTTGACTTCTTGTAAGAAAGTGTTTAATCGGTGTTTGATCTAAAACTAAGTAAAACACATGATCACGTAGAAACATGCTGTTAACAGTTACCGCATTCTTTTCAGCTAGCTACATCTGTTAAGGCTCGTACACGGAGAGTTCCGTACCATCGTACAAAGCTATTTCGCAACAGAAACCCTAAAATATATTTTTTAGATAAGTTCAGAATATTTGATAAAGAAAAAATATCAAAAAATCAATATGTCGTCATGGTCACCCATCAAAGTACTGACCGCGTCCGACGTTGCTTAACTTCGGTGATCGGTACTCAAAGCGGTATGGACGATGGCCTCCTTATTAATTTTTATTTTGATATTATTTTTTGTTATAGCGGCTATAGTAATACGCACTCTGTTAAAATTTAAACTGTCTACCTATTACGGTTCAAGAGATACAAGCCTTAACAAACGTAGAACAAAATTAGACAAAAAATCACGTATTTTTATGGGAGTGCTCATTATTTATTTATTAATTTTTAGTCGTTACAGTGGCAAAAAAGACATCCGTAGTAAGTATAAATTTCGCACCACTCACCTGAATTTGCAGCATTTGGTCCATCTTCCCCTTCTCCTGGATAGACCTCAGCTTAGCGACCCACTCGTCGCGCTGGTCGTACGCTACAGTCGATGACTCGAATAGGTCTTGGAGGAACTTCTTGCCTTTGCACAGAGCTGAGAGCATCTTGTCCCAAGATTGGTTGAAGAGGGCTCTGAAAATTTAATTAAATAATAAATAATAATAATAATTAATTAATAATTCTTCTATTAGAGCGAGGGGCTAGGCGCTTCGTTCGGATCGGCTTGGGCTGTAAAGTAAAGTAAATTTATTCACCACAAATAAACATGCATACATCATAATACAATCACATTAACTTAGAATTATTCTTATTTTTGCTGATCTTACTTTTTTTTTTTACACTAGGATACCCTGTGCTGTAGAGTCAAAGTATATTCTTAGTTAAAAGTGACGTAAGATACTGAAGTATTGTTCGGAACATGCCTGTGACTTTGAAATCTTGCTTGTGTTGACTATTATCGTTCTTATGTGGCTCTATTCAGTTCTTATGACAATAATTTCAAATTCATTCATACACATACCTACCCTAATATTTTTTTTTTATACCATCACGTACCTACTTATTTATCTACAGTATGTTAAGACAGCTTCCGTCTCATCATAGTCTTTACGTTTAGTCAAGAAGCCATGAATGTAGGATCTTTTTGCATTCTCTTCTTGTTTTTGAAAATAAGTTAAGTGTTTTATTTATTTTTGTGTATAAGAAGGGACCTAACCAGGGATAGAATCTACAAAAAAAATGTGTTTATACTACACCTGCTCGGAATAGAAAGTATGTCTTTGCAGGCCTATAGGAAACCGGGAGGAAAAACTCTATGGTATTTCATTTCTCACGTGTTTCCTACCTCGTGTGTTTTAAGGCCCTCGGCTGCGCTTCGGGCCCAAAACGACACACTCGGTAGGAATCGATCACTTTCTCGCCTAGGTGTTAAATGTACTATTGTCTGAAGGGGGGTTCCATTTGATGTGTCTAAAGAACATAAAGGACATAAAGGACACTGTTGCCAGATGCTATAAGAGTAAATGGAGGTTTCGCCTAGGTGCACGAGTGCACCTATGGGTGGAAGTGAGGACTTCTTCCCTGCATCCAGCGGGGTCGGTTTTTGGTCGAGTGTTTAGTGTACGAAAGCGAATCGGGACTTGATGCCGCCGTCGCTTCCGGGCTAGCGGCGGTGATTGGGTCAACAAGGTCGCCGAGAACGTATCTCGGTCTACGGAGGAGAGAGAAATATAACAAACTAGCAGCGCCTCGCGGTTTCACCCGCGTAATTCCCGTTCCCGTGGGAATTCCGGGATAAAATATAGCCTATGTGCTATTCCAGACTATAATCTATCTCTGTGCCAAATTTCAGCCAGATCCGTAGTAGTTTTTGCATGAAAGAGTAACAAACATCCATCCATCCATCTATACCTATAAACTTTCGCGTTTTATTAGTAGGATATACACTTCATTGCTGAAAGCTAACAGAACCCCGCTTTCGCTTCCGCTCCCGCTTGCCACAGAGACTGCATCATTCATAGATAGTAACTAGTTAGAGACGACCTCCGTGGCGCAGCGGGCGAGGGTCCGCCTGCGACGCAAGAGGTTGCGGGTTCGATTCCCGCCTCGGAACAAATTTGTGTACGATCTGCAGAGTTCCATTGTTCTGGGTGTTTTCTACGTTTAATAAAAATATATAACTATGTAGTGTATTGTATTAAGTATATCAGTTATCTAGTACCCATAACACAAGCTCAGCTTAGCTTGGGGCTAGATAATGCTGTGTGAATTGTCCAGCATTATTTATTATTTATTTATTTATTATTTATTCACCTGTCTTGCAGCATGTGCTCTATCTCCTCTCGTATCTTCTTGTTCTCAAACTGCACAGCGTTGAACCGCAGCATGGCCGTCTCCAGAGAGTTCTCTGCGGATGCTAGGCGGGCCTCGCCGTGGAGCTTCCGAGCTTCAAGCTGCAAATAGTATCTTCAGTAAACATAGATAAACATAGATTATATTATGTAAAGCAGTGTGCGTAGAGGTTTGTCGCTGGTGATGTGATGTCTCTCCCCTCACAAGGGTCAACGACAAGACAAGACACAACGACAAGTAATATTATCTACTCAGCGCTGGTGTTATACCAGCGCTGAGTAGATAATATTACTTGTCTACTCAGCAACATGCTGAGTTGATACCTTTTTGACTCGACACTCGGTGGTTTGCCAAGCAGGTTGCGGAAGTTACTAGGTAGGTACTTACTATTTTAATTTTAAGGTTTCCAACAATCTGGTGATTTTTGTTTAAAACTCAGCAGCTAACCGTTTTATACTTCACCTATCTTACTTATAATTACATTCCTAGTTAATATTTATTTTTCCACAAACATTTGTTTTTTTTAATGTGTCGTGTCAAATAAACTATTTCATTTCATTTCAGTATAACGACAATTAAAATATGCCGAAGATCTCAAGAGGCGCAAATATGCAGGTCTCGACAGAGCCTACACATTTGCTCCTCTTGGAGTAGAGACTCTAGGTCCGTGGGGTACCGAGGCTCTTCGGGTTTTTAAGAAATTATCTGAGCGTCTGGTCGAAGCGACGCGTGACCCGAGAGCTGGTGAGTATCTAGCACAGCGCATCAGCATTGCCATACAGCGGGGCAATGCAGCCAGCGTAGCGGGTACTGGTATTGATCTGGATCAGTTGAGCTACCTGTAGGTTGTTTGCAACAGTCTGCAGTTAGCTCAATTGTTTCAGTGGTAAATGCTAGTTCTAATTTATTTCTATTATTTTATTTGTAATTTTCTTTGTGAATAAAGTCATTATAATGACTTTATTCACAATAAATATTATATTTTATAAAATATAATATTTCAAGGTTGGTATGGAAAATAGTTTTATTGTTTTGAAAAAACTTAAACTGACTTTGAATCTCTTAGTTTTCAAAAGTTTTTTTAAAATACGTATTCCTCGGGAATAATTTTTCGTCCTCTACGGGTTACCACGGAAAGGGCAACCTGTACAGGAAAAGAAAAAAAATGTACTAAGCCGAAAGGCACAGGTGCAACTGCACAGGTCCCGAGATTCTGGACCCCGACTGGATCAACTTGTGAATAACGATTTTTTGAATTACGAATATAATTAACAATTAATTTAATTTGACGATGATAAAAGGCCCGACGGTATGACACTAGTCCCATAGAGTTGGGGAGGCCCATTGTGTGGGACGCTACATGCGTCGACTCACTTGCGCCTTCCCACCTTCCGAGGACATCCGTGAGGGCAGGCGCGGCGGCAGATTTGGCTGAAGATCTCAAGAGGCGCAAATATGCAGGTCTCGACAGAGCCTACACATTTGCTCCTCTTGGAGTCGAGACCCTAGGTCCGTGGGGTACCGAGGCTCTTCGGGTTTTCAAAAAATTATCTGAGCGTCTGGTCGAAGCGATGCGTGACCCGAGAGCTGGTCAGTATCTGGCACAGCGCATCAGCATTGCCATACAGCGGGGCAATGCAGCCAGCGTCTTGGGGACGCTTCCGACTGGTATTGATATGGATCAGTTGAGCTACCTGTAGATTGCTTGCAACAGTGTGCAGTTATAAATAAATAAATAAATAATATAAATAATGCTGGACAATTCACACAGCATTATCTAGCCCCAAGCTAAGCAGAGCTTGTGTTATGGGTACTAGATAACTGATATACTTAATGCAATATACTACATAGATAGATATTTTTATTATACATAGAAAACACCCAGACCAACGGAACAAATTTCTGCAGATCGTACACAAATTTGTTCCGAGGCGGGAATCGAACCCGCAACCTCCTGCGTCGCAGGCGGACCTTCGCCCGCTGCGCCACGGAGGTCGTCTAAGTCTAGTTACCTCAATTGTTTCAATTGTAAATACTAATTATATGATAATTTTCTTTGTGAATAAAGGCTTCTGCCATTTTGTGTATTTACAATGAAATAATGTAATTCCTTTGAAATTTCAAAACAATAATAATAATGTGAGAATACACGTAAAATAACACGAATATGACGAAAAAACGTCTATGTATATATTTTTTTAAAAAAAGTTCAAAAAATCGAAATTCTTTTTTTTTTAAAACAAACGTTGACGATATATATATATATATATATCGTCAACGTTATAACGATAACGATATCCAACAACAAAAAGGTTGTTCAAAGTTGCTCAAAAAAAAAGTTCCTTACCGTTGCACCCTTTATGTACTAGAAACCTCTCTCAAAAATCAAGACTAAAATATATAAATATTTTACGTGTGTCTTATGTATTGTATTTTTGTTGGTATACAATAAAGTATTTTTGTATTGTATTGTATTGTAAAAGTCTTACCTCTCCCTCTAACGCTGTAGCTCCCTGTTTCCGCTTGATCAGCTCGCCCATGTATCTCTGAACGAGTCCTTCAAGCTCCTCCGTGATAGCTACTCCACCTAAATTATATAGTTTGTTTGAAAAGACAACATTCTTTAATAAATTTATAACTAGCGGCTGCCCGCGGTTTGGGCCTATAGCCTATGGCCTTAGGATACCATTTACCTCCTTGCCAAATTTCAGTGAGATCCGTTCAGTTGTTTAGGCGTGGGAAGGTAACAGACAGACAGACAGAGTTACTTTCGTATTTATAATATTATAGTGTGGATGGTTATCAGAGAGCATCGTCTGGTCGAAGCGACGCGTGACCCGAGAGCTGGTGAGTATCTGGCGCAGCGCACCAGCATTGCCATACAGCGGGTCAATGCAGCCAGCGTCTTGAATATTATTTATATCACACTAATAATATTAATATTATAAATACGACAGTTTGGATGGAAGGGATGGATGATTGTTACCCCTTCACGCCAAAACTACTGAACGGATCGGGCTGAAATTTTGCACGCAGGTAATTTAATCCTGGAATCAAACATAGGCCACTTTTTATCCCATAAATCAGTTCTCACGGGATAGAAATCACCTTTAAACGTTTCTATAGAAACAACGCGTGCGAAGCCGCGGGCAGAAACTAGTAATATCTATTATGATATCAAAATGGTTTAGATTTTTCAGTACCTTCACACTCGATTTCGGTCTCTTCCATCAGAATTAGGGATCTTCTCAGGTCTTTCTTCGTCTTCTTGTCGTTCTTTTTGTGCGCCCCCGATCTCGCTGACTGTGGAATAACAGTAACCGTCAGAATCTCTGAGAGTTATTTAGCACTACCCACATACGTAGGAATTTGTTAAAAAATCAACTGTGGTAGGTACTGCTTCTATCTAACAATCGAAGTGGGTATTAATTTATATACCACTTACTATGTAACATCCTAGTTTTACTATGTACCTATATTTAGAAACTACTTTTAGGACTTTAGAAACTTAAAAACCTAGCGCTTATCAAAGAATGGTCGCATAGCCTCATAGGTCTTGCTTAGGTGAAGTGAGTCCCAAAATCCACGTTTTTACTATGCGGAAAATCAATTTTAAGGAAAAAAAACATTGAATTTTTTATAATTTTTTGATAAGCATCAAAGTTTAGGATTCTAGTTAGTAAGTTATGGGAGTCGAAACACGATTGACAAAACTTGACTCGATACAAAAAAATCGCAAAGTTTACTCTAAATCTTCATTTTTGCACAAATACTTCCACGGAAAAAGCAGTTTCATTTGCTAGTTTGTTAGAGCCAGATCATAGATTTACTTTAGGTTGGATTTTCGTAATCACGAACCGACCCGCGCACGGTCACCGAGCCTTCGAGAACAAACCCCGTGTCGGGGTGTGAGCGAGAAACTAAAAACAGCGAAGCCACGCATGAATCGCACGAGCTCTCTCGTGCGATTCATGCGTGGCTTCGCGAGACCAATATACCTACCAGCGATGTGCGCTCGCGGCTATACACTTCCTACTTCGACGAAATAGCCAGTCAGTTGTTTTGGAAGGCTTGGCGTGTTCGGTTCGGTCACGTACTTGTCTCGCGATATTGTCCGACGCTATAAAGAAAACATTTCGTGGACGATTTGTGGTGTTCTTTTACCCTTGTGACTCTAACTACGCATAATAGGAAGTGTTTGAGAAGTGAAAAACATAGATTGCATGGACTGCCGCGTTGCCGCCCCATCGCTCGTCGAGGCTGTGCGTTCTCACCGCATTAAGCAGGCTGCTACTCACCACCCTCGGCGTCCTAGAACAACCTAGAGAACGGTCCAAGCGGTTTCTGGTAAGTGAAAGCGATTTGTCTTGCATTTCTATGGTATTTCTGTGATCGGCTCTATCAGGTTACCCAGTCATCTTCCCCGCGCAAACATAGTTACTCATCATATTTCAATAAAATTTCGTCTAGGTGTTCCCTAATAAGTACTTTAGACGATTATGGTTTTATTTATTTGCGAAAGAGTGTTATTTTAGTGCAAAAAACAAATTAAGGCTTGGTAGGCCAGCAGAGGCCGCATTTTTGTGATTTTTAAAATCATCTGAGACTTAGAAAATAGTGTTTAAGATTCTGAAAAAAAGATATATATTACTTTAGAATCTAGTCTAGTCAAATTCGCATTCAGTTACAAGATCTAATGAACTTCACTCGATAGAAAAAGATCCCAAAGTTACTCCTTTTTCTAAGGTTTTTTCAATAGGTACTAAAACTAGCGAACTACTGATATCACACTTTTTTTTGTACTTAACTAAGGACACTTAATATTTCTAAACAAATTCGCAGAGTCTGACTTGATAAAATGATTTTCTTAATCACCATGTTTAAATAACTGCAAAAAACACGAGCGCGGCTGCTTGGCAGGCGCGCGTATTCCCATACATCTACTGCTGCAGGAATACCTGGCCTTAATAAAAAAAGGCCAGTAAAATTGCTTCGCTTCTTCAGATCAACGTGGTATTTGCTACGCAGAGTGGGAGAGGTAAGGTAGGTAAGTTTTAGTTGAATTTTCGCGGTATTCCGTTGAGTATTTTAGTTGGTGACAGTAGGTTACCGCATAACCTTGCGGATTTCGCTACCGTTTTGAATAGCGAATATCGCATAGGTCTAAATAAGCTTTAAAACGTGCCTGACGACGAGTACATAATAATAATAATAATAATAATAATAATAATAATAATAATGTAACTTTCATAGTAGGTACATCTTACATCTTCCACTTTCTTTAGTAATAAATATATTTTAAAAATGAGATTTAAGAATAAGTGAGTGTAAGTATAATAATAATATATTATTAGATGAGAACCAAGGCGCGTGAATCACAAGAGACCGGTCGGATATATAAAGCGCGCTGGCTACGGCGCGCGCTCACTTTGCTTGCGCCTTTTGCCCTGTGTGGACGTTATTTTGTGCTCTACTTACCTAGTTATTCATTTTGTTAATTTAATTGTTAATAAATCGTTTTAGGTAACTTTGTAATTTCTTTTTTTAAATAAATCCGCTTCTGATTCCTAAAATCAGAAGTGGGATAAAGTGCTCATTTACCCACTAAATTCAGTTTTTCGGTCTATTCATTTATCAAAAGAAAAAATTACATCCGCAAAGTGCGTGTTTCTTAACCTCATTTTTCCACGTGTTATTTTGTTGAATTTATTTTGTGTGTTCTTTGTGTGTCTTTTGTGTATCTTTGTGTTTGTCCTACGTGTTCCAAAATGGACAGGCCATCTAGGTCACGTTCACGCGAACAGCGTTCGCGGAGTCCACGTGGGCACCGCTCTCCTCGCAGGGAATCACGAGGTCGGCGTTCGCGTAGCCTGTCGCGAGTACGTACGCCGCGTCGCAGCAGACGGCGTTCCATAATTAGTTCAGTTCGCAGCAGGTCACGACATGCATCGCGGCCTCGTGATCATGGTTCGGGTCACAGTGATGGTGAGGCTCGGAGGCACAGACGCCGCCACAGCCGTGATCGTGACAGCCACGATCGTTACCACCGTCGTAGCTATCGGAGTCGCAGCCGCTAGAGCTGTGATCGCGATAGCTACGATCGTGACCACCGTCGTAGCTATCGGAGTCGGAGCCGCCGCCGTGATCGTCATAGTCACGATTCGTTGCACACCATGTTGTCTCGTATACAGGCTTTAGAGACACAGAACACTACACGGCCGCAGCCACCGCAGCCGCCGCCGCCGCCGCCGGAGGGCTCGGCCGCCCCTTCTTTTGGTAACGGTACTGAGCAGATAGTGGAAGCTATCCAGTCGCTCAAATCCGTAAGTAGTCGCAGTTATTACGTTTCCAATTTCGACCCCAGTATACATGACGTCGATGCTTGGTTTGACGAGGTAGATAGGGCTAGGTTAAGCAATCGATGGGATGATCACGAATGTCTGTGTCGTGTCGGAAATTGTTTGAAAGGTGACGCGAAGTCATGGCTAGACATGTGGGTTACTGACGATCGTTCATGGTCAAATTTTAAAAGAGATTTTAGATGTTTGTGTGTCAAAAAGATCGACGTAGCCAACATCTTGTACGAAGTGATGTCAACCGATTCAAACAAGTTCCGCACGTACGCTGAATACGCCCGTCAGTGTTTACTACGTCTTCGAATCGTAAAAGGTCTTAGCGAAGACCTTATTACGGCCATAGTTCTACGCGGTATCAAGGACCCACACGTCAAAGCTACCACGACCAACGCCAACCTCTCGCCAAATGATTTGGTGAACTACCTTTCGACGTTTTCTAAGCCCGAGGAGACGGTCAAGGATATAGGTATGGCACGTCGCCCAACAGGTCACAACAACGGCAACAGGGTCGCCGCCAGTAACAAACCACCTCCTAGGCATTTAAAGGCACAGTCTGGTAAGTGTTTTTCATGTGGCAAGACCGGACACCAGAAAGCTAACTGTCCCAAGGTATCCAAGTCTTCCAATGCAGGTACCCCGGACCAAACCAAGCCAACCGCAGGCGAGACTTCGGCGGAAATAACGTGCGCTTACTGTAAAAAGGTGGGTCATCACATCAGCAAGTGCCGTGCTAGGCAACGCTCCGACCAACGTAATAAGAGTAACGTTAACTTTTGCTCAAAGCCTGTTACTACTCGCCAAGATATTGTGGTAGGCGTGATCGAAGGTATACCTGTAGATATCTTGATAGACAGTGGCGCTATAGACGTTTCACTCATTTCGTCATCAATTGTGAACCACTTTTCTTGTCAACAAAAATCGACAAACCGCTTAATAAAGGGCATAGGTCATTCCCTTACTAGAGTAGATAGCTATGTCACCCTCGTTGTCGAATTGCAAGACATAACCTTGGAGGTCGATTTACTTGTAGTGCCTAAGGAATGCATGTACACAGCCCCTATCATCATAGGTACGGATGTGCTCAACCGCGAAGGTGTGACGTTTGAGAACAAAAGATTCCCAGCGTATCATGCATGATCCTAAGTTCTCGACAGTGTCGGCTGTGAACGCGAGCGAGCGGCCTCCGATGAAGACGGCTGTAACCGGCCGTGACTTGGAGGAGCTGACAGGTATTTTGGACGAGTACGCAGACTTTATGATTACGGGTACAGCTACTTCCACCGTCACCACAGGTAAAATGCATATTCGGGTAAATAGCGATAACCCGATATATTATCGCCCGTATAAGATGTCGTTTGATGAGAAGATCAAGGTACGTACCATTATTCAGGATCTACTTTCCAAGGGTATTATCCGTGAATCAGAGTCCCCCTATTCGAGTCCCATCCTTTTAGTAAAGAAGAAGGATGGGTCTGACCGCATGTGCGTCGATTTTCGCGCCCTCAATCGCATCACGGCCAAGGATCGATACCCGCTACCCTTAATCGACGACCACATCGATCGCCTAGGGCAAAGTAAGTACTTTTCGACATTAGACATGGCGACTGGCTTTCATCAGATCTGCATAGATGAAGCCTCCATTCCTCTCACAGGGTTTGTCACCTCAGAGTCTCACTATGAATGGCTCAAAATGCCGTATGGGCTAGCTAATGCGCCCATAGTATACCAGCGGATCATTAGTAAGACTTTACAGGATTTAATCTCGGAGGGAAAGGTTTTGGTGTATATCGACGATTGTTTGATACTAACTTCCTCAGTTTCAGAAGGCTTAGAGACTTTGCGTAAAGTACTTTCAACTTTGACTGGAGCAGGTTTTTCTATAAATCTAAAGAAATGCTCGTTTTTATGCACCGAAATCGAGTACCTAGGACGAGTGATCTCCAATGGTGAAGTACGACCCGCCCCGGGTAAGATTCAGGCGTTAGTCGATTCAGCTATCCCTCAAAATATTAAACAGGTGAGGCAGTTCCTCGGCTTGGCGGGATACTTTCGTAAGTATATTCCCAGCTACTCGACAAAAACGGCTTGTATTGTGCGGTTGACCGCTAAGGGCGTAACATTTTGCTGGGGTAGTGAACAGGAGGGTGTACGACAGGATATAATTAAAACACTCACTAACGCGCCTGTATTAGCTATATTTGATCCGAAGTTGCCTACTGAAGTACACACAGACGCCAGTAGTCTCGGTTATGGTGCTGTTTTACACCAGGTTCATGGGGATGGTAGTCGGCGTGTAGTCGCCTACTACAGTCAGGTTACAAAAGGGGCGGAACCAAAGTACCATTCCTATGAGCTAGAAACTTTGGCGGTAGTGAAGGCTCTGAAACATTTCAGACACTATTTGATAGGCATACAGTTTACAGTAGTTACCGATTGTAACGCCTTAAAGGCGACTCAAAACAAAAGAGATCTGTTACCGCGTGTGGCAAGATGGTGGATCTTTTTACAGGATTACAATTTTCAGATTAATTACAGAAAGGGCGCCATGTTGTCACACGCGGACTATCTTAGTCGTAACCCTTGCCATGTTAATAACATTGAACGCCCTCGGAACTGGGCACAAGTAGCACAAGCAGGTGACGAGGAGACTCAAACCATGATCCAGTCTTTGGAACAGGGTCAACTGGACCCTACAAGGTACGTAAAACAAAATGACATCCTTTATTACCGATATACACCAACAGGTGAGGAATCGCGGCTATTGTGCTACATTCCAAAGGGACATCGTTTGAGCCTCCTCCGAATCTTTCACGATGAACATAGCCATATAAGTTCGGATAAGGTAATTGACTTAATCTTAAGACATTTTTGGTTTCCTGGCCTTAGAACTTTTGTTGTAAAATATATTGCTCATTGTCTGACATGTATCGCACACAAGCGTGTACCTCGTGCACCTTTGCAACCCATTACATCTTGGGAAAAGCCCGACATACCATTCGATACTCTTCATGTTGACGTTTTGGGGCCTCTCCCCCTGTCAAAGGGCTACAAGTTTGTCATGCTTGTGGTCGATGCATTCACGAAATATTGTCTGCTGTGTCCGATATTAAATCAAGATGTGTACGAACTTAAACGTGTGTTTAAGCAAGTTATATCGTTGTTTGGTACACCTAAGTTAGTTGTATCGGATAGGGGACGCATGTTCGAGTCGGCGAACTTCACTTCGTGGATGCAGCTGCTGGGAGTAGATGTGCATCGTATTACACCCGAGATGCACCACGCTAACGGTCAGGTAGAGCGCTACGTTCGCACAGTCTTAAATATGTTACGAATTGCTGCTAATCACCGAAAGGGCGAGTGGGCGGATGAGGTTTGGCAACTTCAACTCATAATAAATCTCACTAAACAGAAAACAACTCAGACCTCAGCTCTTAACCTCTTGGTTGGCCACGAGAGTGCTACACCGGCAATACGCGCACTGGTAAGAGACGTTTCTGTAAACTCTGATACGGGTAATCGCGAGTCAAGGCGGGAGATGCTTAGACAAAGGACAGCCGAACGGTTGACAAGGAACCAGGCTCAGCAGGACGCTACAGTTAATAGGGACAGACACGCTCCACGAGTATTTCATGAAAATGACATGGTCTTTGTCATCAAGTATTCCCAGTCTAAGGGAAAGTTGGATCCTGGTATGCGTGGACCCTACCGTGTGACCAGGGTACTTAGTAACGGTCGTTACGAGTTAAAACTGATGGCTGGGTCGTATGGAAAGACAACATATGCTGCCGCCCAGTTCATGGTACCCTGGAGGGGCGAGTGGACCCCTGAGACATGTGCTGCTTTCTTTGAAGGTGAGCTCAAAGTGTTGGTGCGCCGCAGCAGTCTTGTACTTGTTTTACCAGTAGCAACTGTAGGCATGTGGCTTTCTTAGGCCTATGGTACAGTGTGAAATCTTTTCGGTATGCAACCTAATTGCCCTCCGGGGTGAGCCTATGCCGAAGAGTCACTGAGAGGTATTCAGTTACCTGGGTACTCAGTGTGAAATCTTTTCGGTATGCAACCTAATTGCCCTCCGGGGTGAGCCTATGCCGAAGAGTCACTGAGAGGTATTCAGTTACCTGGGTGCTCAGTGTGAAATCTTTTCGGTATGCAACCTAATTGCCCTCCGGGGTGAGCCTATGCCGAAGAGTCACTGAGAGGTATTCAGTTACCTGGGTGCTCAGTGTGAAATCTTTTCGGTATGCAACCTAATTGCCCTCCGGGGTGAGCCTATGCCGAAGAGTCACTGAGAGGTATTCAGTTACCTGGGTGCTCAGTGCGAAATCTTTTCGGTACGCGACCTAATTGCCCTTTGGGGTGAGCCTATGTCGAAAAGTCACTGAGAGGTATTCAGTTACCTGGGTGCTCAGTGTTATTTACTCGTTTTGCATGCATGTTTGGGTCGACCCTATCTTTTGTTAAATCAGTCTCTATTGGTTTGTGTTCCTTAAGGATCATAAATTGATGAGATCATGACTAATTCACTGTAGTGATCTTGAATGCTAACTTGAGCTAACATTACTTAACACGATCTAACCTTGTCGGGTTCAGTTTGGTACCCAATATCACTTTGGTAATCCGTTAATCAACTTGCAGATACTGCCGATGATCCTGATTGCCCTAGTAACGATGATAACTCACCAGAGTTTGAGACAGACCAACCAGAACCTCCAAGAAGTGACAACACCAGTGGACCTGCATCATGCCCTAGATCCATGCCGCTTTTGGACACTGATGAACCCGGACCATCTTCAAGATCTATGCCAGTGTTAGATGATGAAGAAGAACCTGGACGTGACTCCAGGGTATCAGGAGAAGCCGTATTAGATGAGAACCAAGGCGCGTGAATCACAAGAGACCGGTCGGATATATAAAGCGCGCTGGCTACGGCGCGCGCTCACTTTGCTTGCGCCTTTTGCCCTGTGCGGACGTTATTTTGTGCTCTACTTACCTAGTTATTCATTTTGTTAATTTAATTGTTAATAAATCGTTTTAGGTAACTTTGTAATTTCTTTTTTTTAAATAAATCCGCTTCTGATTCCTAAAAATATTCTTTATTTCCAGCTACGTGATCCATAAAGTGATACAATACAATTCTACTTAAAATAATTAAAAATAAAACACAAAAAAATACAGAATGAGATACATACCTAAGGTACCTGGGTCAGTAAAAGCATTGTCTTGCATGCCAACATCTTGAGGTTGCAAAGTTTTCTTTATTATTACATAAAAAAAATTATTGAGTTTTTAAACCTACTTGAACGGCAATGTAGAGGACATTGCCGTTGAAGTTGGTTAAAAAAACAAATTAACAAACAGTCTGCAGTATGGTAAACTATTTCAATTGTAAATGCCCTTTCTTATAATGTTTCTATTCTCTAATTGTAATTTTCTTTGTTAATAAATGGAACTGACTGACAAATACTCTCTCATCAATTCTGAAATATTAAAATTATTTTTTTATAAATTGACGGTACTTTAAGAATACCCATTCAAAGGGTCGCAAAGTGAAGTTGACATATCTATTTGTAAGTTCAATTTCGATTGAAGATTGCGATGCTTTATTTTCGAGATCTCTTACTGAGTTTACTGAAGTTTTAAGCCGGCCACTTTTAGTTGCTTTTGGTTTGAGATCGACGCGCAATTAGAATGGGCTGGAACCATTTCGAACTGAAACAAAAGCGGTCAGGCATTCCCATTTTGACAACGCACACTTGCGTATTGTTTAAGAAATGTGACATAAAATATTAAAACTTACAAGGTTCCTAAGAAATTAAGTAACAGAATAGAAATTTGCCAGAGTGTGAGGCTTACGCATTATAAAAACAAAAACTTAACAAGGTTCCGTTCCTATTTAATTCGCGCGCGAATTATATCAAGTAATTAAAGTTTTACAATGTGTGAAATATTTTTTACAAGTATGTGTTACAAAAAAGACTGATCTTTTGAACTTGGTAGGTTATAGACCTATGGGAAGAATCGCACATTCAAAAGAGGCACGATGCTATGAATTCAGCTTTTAAATTAGCTCTGCCGATATAATAAAATGATTTGAAATCTGGCCCGTCTACTACAAGCATAGAAGATACTTAAGAGTAGGTATTTTTGTAGACGATTGTCTTTTGATTTATATTACAAGACGTGACCACGGCTGGGGTCGTCCTCTCACTTACAAACTGAATTGGTGAACTACAGTGGCAATAAAATAGGAATATATCATAATAAATATTCACGTGCGAGATATGCAGCTACTGTCTTTTTCTAACAATGTAAATAAACAAATATAAATATAAATAATGTATTTATGTAACATGCTTTTTGTCCATAAATATTACTGAATTACTGAAAGTTGATGGTATGGTTCTTCCCGCGGGTGTCGTAAGAGGCGACTAAGGGATATACAATGGGGGCGGGCCGCAGCACCCCCTGCAGAGCAATTCTACAACCGAACTGCGATTCCCGACCCGCATGCCCAGCGTGGGGATGATTGGCATTTCCTTTTCTTTTTTATTGAACCTTATCTAAACGTGTCGAGTCGCGGTCTCCACTTAAGGGGCGAACTTAACGGGTTTGATTGTCAAAGTAGGTACTCACAGGATCCCCGTGGTAAAAAATTCGAATATTATAAAATTGAACATTTTTCTTTGGTTTTTTGAATGTGAAAGCACAGTTGAGAAAAAAAAATATGATAAAAAAAACATTAAAGTACTGTTTCGCAAACAATTTGGTCGAGATCTCAGGAACCCTGCGGCCTATTGAAATGAAATAAGTTTTGATTCGTAGGTTATTACAAATTATTTGGTTCCTTGAACCAGTTTTTTCATTAGTTGTGTAGTTTTCTTGTACACTTGTATGTAAAAACTTGATTTTTGCGCTTAGGCCATTGCAAAAACTTATGCTCTGGGTCTGCTCCTACGAACGCGAAATCTTATCTATCGACGACGACCTCCGTGGCGCAGCGGGCGAAGGTCCGCCTGCGACGCAGGAGGTTGCGGGTTCGATTCCCGACTCGGAACAAATTTGTGTACGATCTGCAGAAATTAGTTCCGTTGATCTGGGTGTTTTCTATATACCTATAATAAAAATATCTATCTATGTAGTATATTGTACTAAGTATATCAGTTATCTATAGTACCCATAACACAAGCTCTGCTTAGCTTGGGGCTAGATAATGCTGTGTGAATTGTCCAGCATTATTTATTTATTAATTTATCTATATGTCTATCCTTTTCACAAATGGATCACCTGATGGAAAGTGATAATGAATGTAACCGAAGGTGTATCACGAATACACCAATTCACTCTTGTCTTGAAGAGTACCTTGTTGTAATTGACCGGAAAAACAGCAGTCTGTAGAAAGCGTAGGTAATCCAAATCTTATGATGGAGGTGGAGGAAAATCGCTTAGTGCTTAGATTTACCAACCTTTACGCCCTGTAACACTGTCGTAAACTGCACTTACTAAAAATATTCTTTATCAAACACGATAAACCTATATTTTAAATTTGCCGCGCATTCTAATTTTAAAACTCCCGCGCTCTCACGCCTAACGGCACTGACAGCGTCACTGACAGCTTTGAGTGAAGTGAGCGACCATTGACAATCGAGAACAATGAATCAGCCTTTTCGATTGTCACTGGCTGGACAGACACTGACTTGCTAAATTGCTACGACGACTGTTCTTTAAATAGACAAGTCATCGTAAAGTCCTGCCTGAAGTACTGCGGAGATCGTGCGGACCTGAACACGAGGAGAGGAGGAACAAACCTTCAAGTCCATGGAAAGGTCATCGTGCTCTGCCTTCAGAGCCCTCAGCAGCGTGTCCTGCGCTCGGAACTTTGGGTGCACGCCCATGGAGCGATGCTGACGGTCCACCTGGATCATGCGGACCTGGAATACAAGGAGAATTAATGTATCGTTCAGTAAACAATTTGAAGTTTTAGCTAACTGCGGACTGTTGTAAACAATCTACAGGTAGCTCAACTGATCCATATCAATACCAATCGTTGCGTCGCCGCTACGCTAGCTGCATTGTCCCGCTGTATGGCAATGCTAATGCGCTGCGCCAGATACTCACCAGCTCTCGGGTCACGCGTCGCTTCGACCAAGTTTTATTATAATGTTTTATAAAGTTTCTTAATATTTACTTGTCTTTGCAGCCGTAAATGATCATCTTCCATCTTCTTTAGCACTTCCATATCATTTAACGACTCCGCAGATGTGTTCAAAGGTTCCATTTTGAGCATTTAATTTAAGATTTAGATTGAATACCGATTTATCAGGAAATATTAAGTAAAATTACTACAAATATTGATTGATTCATGGCGAAACCATCGCGATTTTTTTGAATTTGTTTTGCTTGTCATGATGGGAAGAAATCGTGGAACTTCTGCAGGGGGCGCTGCTGCCCGCCCCCGGTGGATATCCCTGAGTAGCCTCTTACGACACCCGCGGGAAGAGTTGTGGTGGTGCAAATTCTCATCCGGCACCACACAGCCCTGTTTGCCTGATAATTCTTGGGCCAAAATAATAACTTTGTGGGCGCCATATTTGTTTTCTCATAAATCGAGTTCTTGAATCCTTAACGAGTTTTCTTTAACTCTCATGATTTCCGATTTGGCCATAAACTCCCATCTCAAAAAAACCATAATACATAGTAAGAATATAGAAATTTGCTCTGCAGTGAGACGCGGGGCGATTATTAAACACAGTTCGACTAAGAATTAGACGTCCTCTGAGAAGCACGGGTGAAGCTCCACTTGACGCGAGGAGATCGTGGGTTCGATTCCCACCTCTGGACTAATGTTTGTACGATCTGCTGATTTTTTTCAGGCGTTCAGCATATTAATGCTTGAAAGAGAACTCTTTTATGCATAAATGCTAGAGAAACCCCGCTCTTTCTTATAAATACAAAAATAAATAAATTTAATTCTGTGCTTGGACGTGATGTTTGTTTGTAGTGTGTTCAAAACTGTGTGTTGTATTTGTTCTGGGTGTATGCTATGTATGTATAAGAAAAATAACTATTTAATTATCTATGTTATGTATCAAGTACCCATAACACAAGCTCTGCTTAATTTTGGGGCTATATAAAGCTGTGTGAATTATTTATTTATTTATTGATAGTAAACGGGCAGCCTGTGGCTAATATATCTATATCACACAGTGTTGTATTTAGTCATTGCGTCACTTTTTTGCTGTTACTATGGTTGAACGGGTGGAATCTTGCAACTCAATTTTGAAGCAGATATCTTCAACAGATTGAGCTGAAATTTTGTAAACACGTTTAGTTTGGATGACAATGCATTACAAGTTTTTAAATATGATTTTTTAAGATATCAAAATTTAGTTTGTTTTTGTCGTCTCGTAACCAGCTGTCAAGTTAATTGTTGAAGGCGTTTATATCCAGAATTGTTTATTTATTTAATAGTACCTAGAAACCATGAAATGAAATGTAAATGATTATTTCTGTACAATAGTAAGTTACAATAACATGCGTTGGGGGACCCCAAACCATGTTATAAACTCAAGCATATTAATGCTTGAAAGAGAGCTTTCCTAACCATTTAATTATAATTAATTTTAATTCCGAAAAAACGATAAAACAAATGGCGCGCGTATCAGATTTCAATTTTGAATTTATTTATTAATTTCAATTTTTTTTTATTTCTTCTAAACTTGGTTTGTTTATGGTTTTGACGTCAGCTTGAAACTGTCAGTCAACTTTTAAGACATTGACATGGCTCAAAAGTTGACTCTACGTAACAAAACTTCAACGAAACAAAAGACAAGCTGAAAATCACGCAAATCGACCACGATATGGTCACAGGCCACATTATGGCCTCTTGACACCGGAGCGGTTAACATAAATACGCTTGTGTTAGAGGAACCCCGCTCTTTCTTATCGTAAGGTTCGTTACAGAAATCGATTGAAAGAAATACAAAAATTATTTAATTTGGTTCTGTGGTTGGACGTGATGTTTGTATCGTGTTCAAAACTGTGTGTTGTATTTGTTAGTCCCGAGAACACCAGCCTCATAAGAGCCCGGGCAACAAGAGCTACCAAGCCAAAGTGAATAAACACAACACACACTACCTACACGCACACACATGTAGTGTGCTTGTAGGTAGTGTGTTGTGTTTGGTAGTCCCGAGAACACCGGTCTCTTACGTCATGACCTTAAAACTAGCTTTATAAATTTTATCTTCTCTCCTACACAAAGAAGGTATCATCCTTTTCACTTTAAACACTAAAACCGTACTGGAAATAAAGTACAAGGATCCAAGGTAGCGACAATGAAGATTTGTCCGCGGACACAATGGACTACCTAGCAGCTTTAAGTGGTTGCATTCTTATACAAACCCTTGAGTAAAGTAGTGTAATAGTAACTCAGTGATAGAAACTTAGCTAAAACAAAGCTGTGTGGTGCCGGCTTAGAATTTGCACCACCCCAACTCTTCCCGCGGGTATCGTAAGAGGCGACTAAGGTATATCCACCGGGGGCGGGCAGCAGCGCCCCCTACAGATCAATTTTACCACTAAACTGCGATCCAACCCGCATGCCCAGTGTGGGGATAATGGGCATTACCCCCATACGATAAAAGCCAATAAGGCGCTTAACCAGCCTGTATTGGTCCACTACTGGACGCAGATGACTGCGTCCAGTAGTGGACCAATACAGGCTGTTGAGGTTGAGGATAGAAACTTAGCAGTGGGTCGTGGTCGTGAAGGGCTGATGATAATAATAAATGATGATAGAAACTTGCTTATTCAGTTCAGGGACCAGAGAGGTGAGTCTATTTGACTTTACTAATGTGACGTGATCGTGACGTCTTCTTTTTCCATACAATTTGGTACAGCGCCTCTATCGTGCGGACAGGGAACTACGGAAATTCCATACAAAAAGGATACGTCACGATCACGTTACTAACTTCAAATAGACTCACCCCTCTGAAGTGTTTGTAATTTACACACAGCTCAACTCATCTATATCAATACCAGTCGGAAGCGTCCACAAGATGCTGGCTGCATTGCCCCGCTGTATGGCAATGCTGGTGCGCTGTGCCAGATACTGACCAGCTCTCGGGTCACGCGTCGCTTCGACCAGACGCTCAGATAATTTTTTAAAAACCCGAAGAGCCTTGGTACCCCACGGACCTAATGTCTCAACTCTAAGGGGAGCAAATGTGTAGGCTTTGTCGAGACCTGCATATTTGCGTCTCTTGAGATACTTAATTATCTAGTGAATGTCGTCCTAACTATTTGTATAGAAGACGTTCCACCTTAATGCTCTTTAGGTACCACCTCGAAGTGAGAATTAAAGTTACCTTTGTCGAAAGACTCGGGTATTCTTATTCATTGTAGATACCAGAAAGCTTAGGTACTTAGTTTGTTTTGACGACCTCGATGGAGTAGTAGAGAAATGGCCAACTGAATGAAATAATAATCTGTACGATGAAGAAGAGATCTCTTTCGACATCCAAAGTTATGTTCTTCAACAGGCACCCAATATTCATCGGATTGTCTTAGTTTTTATTGTAATTATTCTAAAAATAGCTTGAAAGATTGTAACCTAAGTATTTCGATTAATATAAAAATTACAAATTTAAAAAACCCCCCCGACAGATTTTTATGAAACATGGCTAAGAACACTCGCGCTAAAATTATCTATGACACAAAAAAAACTAAACGAAAATCGATTCAGTTTGGGAGCTACGATACGACACGTTAAACTTAAAACACCCTTATATTTTTACGTCGGGGGTTAAAAATAAGATAAAAATAGCTTTATTTTCCAATAGGTACACTGTGATTGATGACAATATAAAAAAAATTTGAACATAAAAAGGTTTTAAAGGGTTGTTATAAAATTAAAAATATCTTACTCCTAGTTGTTAGAGTTTGGACCGCCTGTGACGGTAAAGCCTCCTCCAAACGTTTCCAATCAATTCTATTTCTAACTGTTCTAGACCAGAGTTTTTCTGTCTTTGCCACATCATCGCTCCAACGGGTTAGCGGACTCGATTATTATATCTACCTAATAATACATCTTATTGAACCAGGTGAGAACTCTTGTGTTTAGTAAAACCTAACATAGGCTTTTAGGCACTTTTATCCGAAATGTATGTTGTTTTTTACCTGATTTTTTTATTCTATTCTATTCTTATCCACGGCTGAGTTGACATGCTTTAATTATTATTATTCATTTATTTCAGAGGAAAATCCATACAATCACACTTAATATTATAAATGCGAAAGTTTGGATGGATGGATGGATGGATGTTTGTTACCACATCACGCCAAAACCACTGAACGGATCGGGCTGAAATTTTGCACACAGGTAATTCTAATCCTGGAATCAAACATAGGCTACTTTTAATCCCATAAATCAGTTCCCATGGGATAGAAATCACCTTTAAACGTTTCCATAGAAACAACGCGTGCAACGCCGCGGGCATAAAGTCGTATTATTAAAAATGTTAAAAATAAATAAATTAAATTTCACCGTAAATTTAAAAATGAATGACATAAAATGTTACAAGAACACATAAGTTACACATAAATTAAAATAAAAATTCAATCATATTTAATGCTTTTGCAGCTACCACCTAAATTATTGTTGTTATTTTATCATTGAATGTTGTGTTTTTGAAATGTAATTATTCTAAGTATTTGACTTGACTAACGCTCGAATACTCAAAAGTAACTTAGGTTTGAGCACGTCTCAGATCGCGATTTTTTGACAGTTTTCAATGATAATCTGTCAAAAATTGGTCACTTGAGACGTGCTTAAATCTGAGTTGCGTTTGAGTACCTAGTGTTTCTTGTGAAACCATGGTATTAATAAATGAATTGAATTGAATTGAGTTTGGGATCGATTCTTACGCCGCCGCGACCCCATGGGTAATCTTACCTCAGTAAAATTATTATATTTTAAGTTGTTTTGTAGTCCTTATAAAGGATTTTCGTTCTTTCAATAGGTAGTAGATTATGCACCGAGTGTTTAAAGCAGTGTCTTACGTGACGCGCGGCTTTGAATCTCGAGCGCAAATCACGATTCTAGAATAACTCACGAGCGAAGCGAAGGAGTTACTAAAATCCTGAGTGCGAGAGGGAATTAATCACGCCCAAGACGAAGATGCTAGGAGAACACTCTACTTTACACACTTTCTGCGAGAAAAAGTTTCGTAACGTATTTCGCGGCATTCGTTTGTTGTTCCGTCTTCTGAACAGAGGTTAGTTTGAATTTGGAAGACCTCATTGTAAAGAGAGGGTCTTCTTTTTTATGTGTGAACATTTTTACCAAGGAGATGCGTGGTAAAAATGTTCACACAGTATGATGTTCCACAGTCAATCTCATAATGAATAATGAGTTTGAATTCAGACCCTCAAAATATGTATGGATAATCATTACGGATGCAAGCGGGTTAACTACGAACCTTATTTGTGTTGGAAGAACACCAACGTTTCATCGTTTCGTTTAAGAGTGAGTGCGGTTCTAGACGCGTTAAGGGATGAAACGTTGTTGGTGTTTTTCCAATACAAATAAGGTTCGTAGTTAACCCCGTAATGAATTCGTAGAACTACGATAGTTTTTATAAGAAAATTTATGGAAATGTTGACCAAGGAGGATCTCATTCGATTTGTTTATATTAGGTAAAAAAATTACCTTTCTCAGCTAACAAGGCTATAATCACTTGCTTTCGGTTAAGGTTACATGACGTATAAAGTGCGTTTTACGAACATACATAGAGTGTGAAAATATCTTCGAAATTATCTTATAAATATCACTCTTTGTCCGCAAACATCTACCTTACTTCCGATTCAACGATATCTCCCGGCGTAAAGATAAATCAATTCTCCCAGAACCCAAATTAGATATAAACAAAAGTAGTCCTTACTATCATTCAATTAAAATCTACAATAAAATCCTATAAATAATAACGAAATCTGAAAAAGACATTACTTATAAACCCTTCGAACAAATATTCCGCGGCCTCCCCCGTAGATACCTAGAACCTTACAAAATAGACACTCAAAATTGTCTACAACTTGTTCTGATGCAGACAGTTTGCGCTGAGCCTGACAAGTTTTGTGCATACGGAACAAGAGATTAGTGGAGTCGAATTTATTTTATTTTATTTTGAAAGTAGTACCTACCTGAAAATAAAATACACTGTTTATTTTTGTAAGGATTATTAAATCAACAGAATTCAGAAATATATAGTGAATCATTTATTCATCGAACTATAAATTGGTCTCAACAGTACAAAACAGTACAAAAGGGTCATTTTGGACATACAATAATTTAAATAAGTAAATAAAACTTGGTGAAATAAACTTAAAATACAAATTTCAGGCAGGCATTTTAAATTAAAAAGAACTATTTTCTGACCGTGGCTTCGCACGAGTTGTTTCCGGGACAAAAAAGAAACGTTATTTCAAGTTAAAAAAGATATTAAAAAATACTATTAAACGATCCGTACACATTATTATTAGTAAGATACTATTTATTTTTACACGTCTTTATATGAGAAATAAAAAACACATACTTACCACAAATATATTAAAAAAATTAGTAACAATAGCCGCTCCATTCATAAACTTAGAACAAAATAAATACTGTAACATATGCAGACCAAAATACAATATTTAATGCTGATTTCTTAAGGATATGGCTATGGCGAATATAAAGATAAAAATACATTTAAACTTACTGAAAATAAGAAATTTCATCATTTTTCTTCTGCTTGGACGAGTGATTTTTGCATTTTTATGCGAGCACTTGGCCATGCTTTCTGTCAGAGCGCTAAAATGACACTAGTTGAAATGGTAAGCTTAACATGCCAAATGCTTCTCTTTTGATACAGACGGTTTCAGGGTGCGCATTGTGAATCTATGGGGGGGGGGGGGGGGGGCGCGAAAACCTTGATCGATGGATATGCATATCGATAGATAAACCCCAACAAAAAAGTTATCTCTAAATAGTAGATAGATAGATAGAATAGACTGTCCTACGGAATACCGGCAGTCGAAATACCGGAGCACGGTATATCGAAAGTACACGAAACCGCAGATCAAAATACCGAAAGCTCATGAGGCCGCATCACGGAATACCGAAAGCACACAACACCGGAAAACTTTAGACCGGACGAACACAATCTCGAATGCACGCTATACCGGAAGATCACTAAATCGAAAGTACGCAATGTCGAAATTTTCTTCAGGGCTGTACGTTAGTTTTGTCATAATTAAGATACAGATACAGATTTGATTTTAATGATTCGTATCTATCGGTGACAATGTAAAACTATGTTTTTTTATGTGTTTCTTGCGTACTGCATTGAAAAACTTAGAGTCAAAGAATAGCTCTATTGATCGGTGTGAGCAACGCGAACGAAGATCGCAGTGGCAGCTTGGGTGTTTTGGCTGTATAGTGCAATAGTCACTTGGTCTTGTCCTTTGTTGTTTTTTTGTCCTTTGTTTTAAAACGATTTTCAAACCCAATTTGAGTTAAATGTTTTTTAACGTTAATCATGGGTAAGTTAGAATAATGCTGTGCTTAATATCAAAATCCTTAGGGTCTCGCTTTGTGTGTCCTTTTTTCACTCTTTAATATCTCAGCAACTACTTACCGCAGCTATCAACAACAACAACAGCCATTAACTTGAAATTAAAAATAATAATACGTTACGTGCGCTTGTGCAGACAAAAAAATCAAAAAATGAAAATAAGCATTTACCATGCAAATATTGGTGTCGAAATTTTAAAAGAATTTTTTTAAGAAATAGCTACAAGTGCTGCTGATACAAAAGTAATCGAATGGTTTGATACCTTTTATGTTGGAGTGAGGTCACTAAGCCAAAATAATGTCGGCTTTCCATCAAGATTTACACCAAATATGTAGTCTGTGGTTGATTGCATACTTCAGGACAAACCCATTACACAAAATTCAATTGAAAATTGACACAACGGTTTGAATAGCCTCCTAAATCGAAAAAGAATCAACATTTACAAAACATTGAAAGAAATTGGAAAAGAACAAAAAAGTGCCTACCGCCATCGAGATTGAAAGGATTTTCTGCAAATATAAGAAGAAGAAAAAAGAAATACCTCACAGCTTATAAAAAAAATCAAAATTTGATATCCAACAGGGGCACCATGGGCACCAAAGACTTTTTGAGTGGCCTAGCTTATATAGCGTACATGAAAAATTAAGTTTCCTACAAAGGTAAACTTTTTTGCTCTTTTATAATTTCTTGCAGTGTTTGGATGTGATCTCACGTATGCAATCAACCACAGACACAGACCACTTTATATTATGTGGTGGAAGCCTTGGTGGAAAGCGACATTGTTTTGAGTTACAACTTTGTTTAAAATATTGTTCGACGTGTGTATATTGTCCCATAATGGTCTTTAGTTCGAGTGAGTGTTTATTTGGTTATTTATAAAAAATAATATACTTTTATTCACCTTCTATCATATTTTTATTAACTCTAAATCTATAATAAAAGTTATTTTCTTCTATTTATTAAAACATTCTAAAATTGTATTATGTTAGACAAAGAAGTAACGTTATGAACCTACTGCTTTCACTGAAAAGTTTTGAAAAGATTTTAATTGGTATGACAAAACTTACGTACAACCCTGAAGAAAATTTCGAGATTGCGTACTTTCGATTTCGCGATCTTTCGGTATAACGTGCATTCGAGATTGTGTTCGTCCGGTCTACAGTTTTTCGGTATTGCGTGCTTTCGGTATTCCGTGATGCGGCCTCATGTACTTTCGATATTTCGATCTGCGGTTTCGTGTACTTTCGATATACCGTTATCCGGTATTTTGACTTCCGGTATTCCGTAGGACAGTCGATAGAATAGATAGAAAATTCTTTATTGCACACTTATCGATAGAAACATAATAACAAAACAGCTTAAAATCTAAGTGACAAGTGGCGGTCTTATCGCTCAAGAGCGATAGTATATTGTAAACAAGTATTTATTCTGTGTCACAAAAATTATAAGTAATTTTGGAACTTAGAAATAAAACTAATTACTCAATTAAATAATTTATGGACGAGACATTAATTAATATAAACTTAACTTTGGTCAAGGCTAGATTTTAAAATCAAAATCAAAGCTGTTCTTTAGATAATTAACTCTGTGCAAAACTTGGGTACAGAAATTAAGTTAACTTTATGATACTTAAATAAATTCAAACAAATTGTCAAAACCTTGCTGTGAAAAAAGGCTTACTATAAAATACCAGATTATCTAGAGAGGATAAAAAAGCTTGAGACGGGTTTTACTCCAACTCGAGAAATAACAACTAACAGGCTAAAGGTTTCTTCGACGCTTTTTTACTTTATTCTACATACCAAACATTAGGCACTACACACCACACAATATGGTAGTGGTGTGAAGTTGGGAATATTTTTTTTTAGCTTTTTACACAAGATCGTGTGAATGTTGATACAGCCCAGAATTCTAGGCATTGAAATCAATCAAATCAAATTCATCTATTTTGCGAAACATGGGTTAAAGATTAAAATAGAATGAGCATAGCCATGATAATAATAAATAATAAATAAATAATGCTGGACAATTCACACAGCATTATCTAGCCCTAGATAGATATTTTTATTATACATAGAAAACACCCACGATAAGCTTTACAGCATGCAAATTCAAGGTAAATGTATACAAATAAATACAATGTCAATATCTAAATTAATTAATAATCAATGAATTGTCTTATTCATGTCTGCATTCCAACATCGATACGGAATGAAGCCCATAACCATATGGGAACATTATTCGTGGGTTTGGTTAACCAAATTTCGAATGATTTGCGTCTAGCTAGGCTTAACTTTTTATGTCAACAATTGTGTTTCTTATTATCGCTATCGAAAAGATTGGTGACAGTCCTTGTACAAGACATTGACCTCAATCGTATCGTTATTTATACGACATACGTTACGTATACTAACCACCGATAATCCCTGCGTGATAAATTCAAAGAAATAAACATAATGACAGTACCATGTCAATATATTTATGAAAACTTGTTGTACACTCATAGAAATATCAATCTATTACCTAAAAATAGCAACATACATAATATAAATACTAGAAATAAGGATAAACTCGCTGTGCCCACAACTAGGCTACACAAGATAAATGTATCTTTTAAAGGGGCAATGTATACGCTTCTACAACAAAACTCCAAGTGAGTTGCAAAAATTATCAGTAAATAAATTCAAACAAATTGTCAAACATATCCTTTGTAAAAAGGCTTACTACAAAATATCAGATTATCTAGAGGATAAAAAAGCTTGGGACGAGTTTTGCTCCAACTCGAAAAATAACAACTACCAGGCTAAAGGTTTCTTCGTCGCTTCTTTACTTTAGTCTACATACCGAAGCGACAGAAATCAAAAATATCACTTTATTTCCGTGTCAGTGTTTAGTTTTATGATTTGACCTTTTCTAAGTGTACATTTATTGTATTTATGGAAATAAAGAGTTTTTGATTTGATTTGATTTGATTTGATAATAGTATTAAAACATCTAGTAAGGTCAGTCCTTACCTTTCATTTAATTATTTCCTTTTCTTGACAATTGGAATCAATTTCCTCATCTAAACTTTTACACATTATTAGTCATTTTCGTAATAATAACGATGTTTTGTCAAATAAAATTGGTCATCTGCGTGAAAAATTCTGTCTACAACGCGACTTCTCAAGCAATCAGTCCATAGATCAAACAAACAATACATAAAAGTTGCGAAAGAGTGTCCGTGTTCTGATGCAGTACCTATTATAAAGTTTTTAGTAAATTACTATAAAACAACTTAAAGTTACAGGTTATTGAATTATTTTTTAATTTGAACTAACTATTCTACTAAGAATGTTTGCTAGTTATACGATGTTAAGAATAAACATATTAATTTATTTTCATTCTGCAACAGACGCTAAACATCTACGACGTTTTACTTAAATCGCAGATGTAACATCGCAGTGTAATTTGTGGTTAAAATAACTTACGTAAGTTTATTTCTACCAAAATTACACGAGATGTTACATCCTTTGTTTAATGTTACCTTTTGTTATTATTTCCCCTACGTTTCTACCGCGTTACAGCGATCGTGGTCACAGGGCGACTCTGAAAAGGTACGCGATAAATACCCGATTATACCATTAACTATGAAAATGGATTGAAAAATAAATACTTGAAACTAAAATAATGTCCTAACTTGTAGGTCCGTGGTTCAAACAATGTAAGATTGCTCAATATTCCAACCGTAGCAGCAATGCAATGCATTTCTAATGGCGAATCGTAAACGCAGTATACAACGATTCGGCTTCATCCGCCAAAACTACTTGACACCGTGAAATTGAGGGAGATCCGACAATCGAATAAGGAATATGGTAATGTCGTAGGTGAATTGGGACAGCTAGGTCATAAGCCGCCTTGAGGGGCCGGCTTAGAATTTGCACCACCCCTAGGTACTCTTCCCGCGGGTGTCGTAAGAGGCGACTAAGAGATATACACCAGGGGGCGGGCAGCAGCGCCTCCTGCAGAACAATTCTACCTTACTGCGATCCCCAACCCGCTTGCCCAGCGTGGGGATTATAGGCATTACCCCCGTGAGATAAAAGCTAATAAGGCGCGTGTCAGGGGGAGGCAGTGGACCAATATAGGTGGTTGAGGTAAGGAGGTGAGGTGAGGTCATTTTTGACTGTACCTCGAGTCCTTTCACCCCTGTTCTAACCGACTTTGAAAAAAGGAGGAGATTATATTCGACTGTATGTTTGCTTTTTTTAAATGTATGTCCGTCGATTTCTCCGTCAATGAATAAACCAATTTTGAAAATTATTTCGCTACCTGGATAGAATATGATTCCATTTTGTTACCATAAAAATGTTATTCCCGCGGGCTTAGTATTTATACCACAAAAATAAAAAAATAATTGGGACCCTAAGTTGGTTTTTAGTAAAACTTTTCAACTTTCGCTATTTGTTAACATAATTAATGATTTATCGGGTATTTATCGCATACCTTTTCTCATTATTTCCCCTGCGTTTCTACTGCTTTACGTTTGGGAAGTACGTAGAAATATAGGCAAAGTAATAACAAAAGGTTCGCGATAAATACCTAATTTAATCATTAATTGGTTTTTAATTTTGTCAAAACAAGTAAATTATATTGGCTCGCGGCCATCAGCCAGATATTTCTATGTTGGGTTCTAACCGAGGTCTCGTACTCACTATTCCCGGATAAAAGAGAGATCGATTTACATTGCGTAGGAGATTTTTTTTCTGCGTTCACACAGTTTTCATTCTATGAAACCTTTGCACATTTTTTATTCTATGAAACTTTACTATATTTTTAGTTGTTGATGACGGACCATGTCGGTAAACGGTAACACCGTTTGCCGTAATATATTATGATATGAAAAATGACCTAGCCATTTCCCATCGTCCATGACATTACCGCCTGAAACTATATTACGAGTGAATTTTCGGAGTTGCAGCTTTTCGTTTGAGGAGTAGAATTGCAGTCAAAGGAAGTTAATACCACCTACGTCACGTCCGGACGGGTTGTTAGTAGACGTGGATGATGGAACCACGTCCTGGGGTCTAAGGAGTCACTACTACAGTCGAGTCTTTCGCGGCGGGTCTAAACAAATGTAGCCGGGGGTCACGGTCGTAGAGTTGTCGTAGTATTGACAAGATGAGATGACGCAGCGATATGCTCGCTCGCGAAGGGACCCATTTACTTTGTCGCGTCACTATTTTTACAAGCTTTAATTTAAGGCGCATACCTGCCCCAAATCAGCCGCACCACCTATTTTATCTTATTATTATGTTAAACGAAGGAATTTCTATTATTCTATAGTTCTAAAATGTTTCTGTTATTTTATTGTTTATTTTGTTAATAATGTATTCAAACTTTCGGCTTCATAATACTAGTAGGATATGACCATACTGCATATATTGTCCAGCATTATTTATAAGGAAGGAGGGACTCAAATTTAGAGACAAAATCCGAAATTGTTACTTAAGAGGAAGCTTCAAGGTCGCACCGATAGCCGAAAAAGTCAAAGAGAGACGCCTTCGATGGTACGAGCACGTACAGAGACGCCCGGAGGATCATATGGTCAAGCTTGCCCTAAATTTGCCAACAACAAGACGAGGGCGCGGAAGACCACCCTCCACTTGGTTGACGACGGTTGAAAAAGACCTAAAAGAAACTCAGCTCGACAAAGAAACCGCACAAAACCGTGCGCAATGGAGACAAAGGACAAGGAAGGCCGACCCCAAATAAATGGGAAAACGGTAGCGGAATATAGATAGATAGAATAGATAGATAGAATAGATAGATAGATAGATAGAATATACTTTATTGCACAAAAGTTGTACATGGGCGAGCATAATGCTAGATAGCATTCTCTACCTGCTAACCTTTGGGTAGTGTGGACAACAATTTAGTAGGTAGTGCTAGATTACAAAAATTTATAGAAAAACAAGAAAAATAATAATAATAAGTACAATTAATAATTTGTGTTTTTACCATTAACATAAATAAATACACATACAAACATAATAAAAAATAAATACTAGTCAGATTAATACATACTTATATATATAGGGACTCAATTTTAGAGCAACCAGTTTACAAACAACCCAGGATTATTGTAGAAGCATCGAGGTGTGGATATTATCCCTGGGCTACGTTCTTGTTACATAAATGTACGGTACAACGTGCAGAGATAGTCTACGTGTATGTTGTAACGAGACACCTTAAGGTGACAATTTGTACTTAATACAAGAAAGTCGGTTGCACTAGATGTTAGTAACTTCAGTAGGTACATATATAGATAAAAGTAAAAGTAAAAAAAGTAAAAGTATATTTATTGCATAATTACATGTTAAATGGATTGTACAGTTAAATAATAGTGTATCAATGTAATTTGCCCTTTATGGGCGTGCAATTATTTGTCTATTACATGCATTATGACAAATAAAAATAAAAACTTTAAAATAACAGATTGAGGAATGAATAAGGTACTTACATAATGTCAAATTTAAGAAATAAAGTAGTCTAGTCAACAGAATAGATAGCAAACACTTTATTATACCACACAAATACATACATCAAAAAATACAGAGAAAATACTTAGAAAAAAAAGGAAGTATAAAGGGCGGGCTTATCGCTGAGAGCGATCTCTTCCAGGCAACCTTGGGATGAACTGGAAATGAAAGAACAAAATAGACGGTGGCACTGAATAAATATATAGATACCTACTTAAAAAAAAGGAAACAAATACTTACACTACATACCTCCCATAATACATTATGATTTACTTCATTTATTTTTATTTATATATTTGATAAAAACCTCAACAGCCACTGGTCCACTGCTGCACGCAGGCCTCCCCCTGATAAGCGTCTTGTTGACTTTTATCTCATGGGGGTAGTGCCCATAATCCCCACGCTGGGCTTGCGGGTTGGCGATCGCAGATCGGTGGTAGAATTGTTCTGCAGAGGGCGCTGCTGCCCGCTCCCTGTTGATATCCCTTAGTCGCCTCTTACGACACTCGCGGGAAGAATAAGGGTGGTGCTAATTCTAAGCCGGCATCACACAGCTATTAGCTATTTAATAAATAATGCTGGAAAATCGACACAGCATCATCTAACCCCATGCTAAGCAGAGCTTGTGTTGCCTCGTACTAAAGTTTGAGCAGAACATGTAAATCAACATTACAGGACAATAGTAAGTGTTCACATTTTTAGGTACCCGACTCGATATACATAGGTACAGTGTGACCCACCGCCATGGTGCATGGAGAGCAAGATAAATTATAAGAATAAAAAATAAAATAGATTTAAATGTGCAATCAGACCTACAACCATTCTACAGTTTAAAACAAAATAACAAGAACAAAATTTTAAATAAAAAATCCCCGACAGATTTTTTTGAAACATAATAATAATAATATTTATTTACAGAATGGTTTACAATATTCGTATCGTACTAGTCTAATTATTAATAGTAATATACATTTCTACTGTTCACTATCTAGCACAAACATGCTTAATATAAACCTAATAGGGCCAAAGAAAATGTCTCCTCGCTCTAACTAAGTTAAAATAACTTGTATTGAGACACGAGGGCTCTTCCCTCCGGCAACAAATAAGCTCAACCAGCACCAAGTGCGACTATGATTTTATTGTCATAGAAATATGACTTAGGAATCCGTGTAAATACTACAATACAACTAAATTGAAGGAATGTAAAATTACTAAGATATACATTTAACATCGCTTAAAAAATAAAAGAATATAAAAAATGGCTAAGAACACTCAGAATAAAATTATCTATGACACAAAAAAAAAACTAAACGCAAATCAAAAAACGGATGAACCATCCGTTGGGAGCCACGATACCACAGACAGACACGTTAAACTTATAACACCCCTTTATTTTTGCGTTGGGGGTTAAAAATACTTATAAATGTAAGCCCGAAGGCACAAAATGACCTCTGCCTCAGCATGGATTGGTTCGCAATGCTGGTCTTCCCTCAGAGCCATTTTATTAGCGTTACGGATAATCTGTTCACATAAAAACTAAATACAATTTTAAACAAAGTTTTGCTAAACCAACAGATAAAAATAGAAATAAAATAGGATAACTTACTACGATGAACGGATACACGAACGGATAGACGATTGTATAGACTGTTCGGAACTACTTACAAAAGTTTTATGTTTGAACGTACCCAAAAAACGTACTAGGCATACTAAAACCAAACTTTTTTTACAGTCGTTGTAACAATTTGTTTCAGTGAGTATTCTGGTAAAATATGTAGGAACCTACAAGTCCAAATCCCGCAGCAAAATCCTGTAGCTACAAATACAAATAGGAAAGTAACTCAACAAACTTTTGTTCCATTTTCTCTGGCAATTTTTCCTGGGATATTGTTCGATTGGCATGCACTATGCACTGTGCTGTGCACTCCGCGGCGAATCCGAACTGGCTATTGATGCTGCAGCCTGCATTGTAATGTATCTCGGGTCTTTTGATATTCTTTGCGTCTATTTTTTGGGGTTCCGTGGGTAACGAGTGACTAAAAGAACCCAAAGGCTAGTTCATTGACAAAACATGAAATTGGCTTTTGGTTTAGTAGGTAATAAATAACTGATTCTGCTTTTTGTAAGTCTATGGAAATTAACGATTTTGAAACCTGATGAACTGAATTTGAAAATCTATCGTAACCAACCAGGTCCGGAAAAAAATTATCCATGTCGAAGGTATTGTACTTATTATATACATATTACTTGTAACAAGTTTAAAATACATATTAAACAGGGTGGCGTCATAATATACATGGTGTTATTTTTTTTATTTTGGTGGGTTCCATTACCGAATATTTGGTAATGGAACCCATCAAAATATAAACGAAATTACACCATGACGACGACACGAAATTACATTATGACACCACCCTGTTTAATTATAAATGTTAAACTAACTGTAACTGTTATCCGGCTAAACCAAATAATTTTTCAAAATTCTGTGAAAACAGTTCGTTTATAAAAATAAAGCAATGTCAGCGTATGTGTTTCGTTTAATTAAAATTCGCTATTTTGAAGATTTCGGATACATAATTGCCCTACAAGTAATGTTCGTCTGTTCAACCCTGTACATTATACTTACACATTTACTGTATCTACGGAATACGGTGCACAAATCCTACTCTCACTTGACTATTTTTTTTTCATTACCTCTTAGCTAGCTCTCATTTATTCAGAGAATCGAACCCGCACGAGTCCCTTGCGGCACAGAATCGTACCTAATAGCTATCTTGTATTTCTCTCGATGTAAGCAACCGTCGTCCAAGCTTACTTATTCCCTAGACGGTCCTGCTAACTAGGGTTTGTTTAGTTAACAGCAGGGATTCAAACCCGCACTGGGATGGGAATATTGGATCCCTTGATAAAAGCCTCCATTGATGGGGATAATTTAGCAGCCGACCGTGATTTCAATAGGTCTGCTTAACTTTTTTTGCTGATATATTTTATTTCCTTTTGAAACCTTTCAGTCATTAATTTCATACGCCTATCGTCCGTGATAAATGTTCAAATTCGAGTTCGAAAACGTTGCGTTGGTAAAATTGGTGTTTTGCTGTGACCTTTTTGTTTTCTGTTATTACCAGTTTCTGTTAATTTTTCATTCATAAATGTCTTTGTTGACATATAATATCTTAGATTCTAGAATAAAGTAGGTACATCATAGCATCTCCCGTAGCTTTGTCAGTAAGTCTCCATTTATTACTATCGTAAAATAAAACGGAACGAACTTCTGCAATTAAGGACATTGTAAAGAGTGCTTGGACCTTCAGTCTTAACTCTCTTATTTCGTGACTTGGATTAAATCTTGGACTTAACTTTAACTTACCTGATTGACAAAGAAAATAACAATGAAATAATAGAAACAAATTAGAACTAGTATTTACAATTGAAACAATTGAGCTAACTGCAGACCGATGCAAACAATCTACAGGTAGCTCAACTGATCCATATCAATACCAGTCGTCGCGTCCCCGCTACGCTGGCTGCATTGCCCCGCTGTATGGCAATGCTGATGCGCTGTGCCAGATACTGACCAGCTCTCGGGTCACGCGTCGCTTCGACCAGACGCGCAGATAATTTTTAACTTACCTACATTTTTAAGGGTTAGATTATGTTAAAAGCTAATAAGGCGCATGCCTAGGAATGCTCACTGATTTTCAGTCCCACCTGAAAAATGTTGCTGGAAGATGATGCTGTATGGATTCCAGCATTATTTATTATTATTTATTTGTAATTTCTACCCACGGCTTCGCACGCGTTGTTTCTATGGAAACGTTTGAAGGTGATTTATATCCCATGGGAACTGATTTATGGGATACAAATGCCTATGTTTGATTCCAGGATTAGAACTATCTGTGTGCCAAATTTCAGCCCGATCCGTTCAGTTGTTTTGGCGTGAAGAAGTTACAAACATCCATCTAAACATTCAAACTTTCGCATTTAGAATATACTAGTTTATGCCCGCAGCTTCGCACGCGTTGTTTCTATAGAAACGTATGTGATTTCTACTTAATACTTTTATCAAATAAATCAGTTCAGTAGTTTTGGCGTGAAGAGGTAACAAACATCCATCCATCCATCTATCCATCCATCCAAACTTTCGCATTTATATAAATTCGCATATATAATATTAGTGTGATTTAATAAGTGTGATAGTGTCATCATTCATTATTTTCGGCTGGACTAAGCTAGTAAGCAAGAGAATTTGCAGAATTTCTACAGACATACTTTTTAGTAAGCTCCGAAGAGTTGCAGGCAACTGTGTTACCAGATCAGTCAACAGCAAAACCTAAATTGTTGTCCAATATCTGGCAAAAAGTTTAGAAGCGCGTGTTGCGCGTCACTTCGATTCAGCTAAGTTTCCCGCGGGGGCACGCAGCTCCCCCCTCCCTGGGGTTGCTAGCATCGGGCGAAATGAGGCGTTTTCGGGAGATTTCGGGAATTTTTAGAGGTGATCTTGAGTTGAGGGACTTTGAGGGTACAAAATGTAGATGGAATAGAGGTTCTGTTGAAAATAAGTGAGTGTATGACCGGCGGTGATACTATTTCTTCCCTAAGGAATGTCTGAATGGTACTCATGAAAAATCGAGTTCAAGAACGGTCTAAGTAAAAATAATCGAACTAAATCATTCTTGAACACGATCTGTACCTACTGAGTCGTAGTTCATCCGCTCACAGTAAGCGGATGAACTATGAACATTGTTTATATTGAAAGGCCCACCAATGTTTCACCTCTTCACGGGAGACATTTTCTGGGTTATTGTGGTACAAAGCGCGCGCGTTTCGCGTCCCTGTTTTAGAATCCCGCGGGTCAATTCTGATGTATTCGTGAGTGTATTTCTGTCATACAATTTTCACCGCTCACTATCTGCAGTTTGATAACGAATTATATAAAAGAACATGAAGCAATAAGCGGCGAAAATATAATGATGATTGAGACACTTACGAATGTTTCTGAATCGACCTGCTGGTGAGATGTTCATTGCTTGATTCTATGTTGGAAAGCCATTTTTGGTTTACCTTGTATTTTGTTTAAAATCCGTTTTGAACACCAATCTTAAACACCATGTTGATTGAGACAGTGGACAAATCGATGTCCGTAATCAATGTTAAAAATTAAAATGAAAACAGTTTTATTAATCACAATATAATGAAAAACGCTACTAACTAAAACATCTTAGAGGCCATTATTCCATTTTAGACTATTTTACTATTTAAATTTTACTTTACTGTATAAGTAACAATTTATTTATCAGAAATCATAGAAAATTACAGTAACAGAATAAAACAATTACAACTAATATATACACTTATATCTATTTCTAAAAATCTAAGCCGACATCAGAAGGTAGAGTGCCCAGAATGCTGGCAGCATTGCTACGTTGAATGGCAATGCTAATTCGTTGACCGAAATAGAAGCCAGCATTCCGATCACCTGTGGACTCTATAAGAAGACTCTATTTTGACTCTATTTTGACTCTATTTTACTCTTTATGAAGTTTACTTATAATTTAATCTAATTCTAATTTAGTATCCATAAGCTACGTCAGTGATCTATGTATCAATGTAGCAAATAGAAAATAGAGTACTTTGTATCGTTAAACCTATCGCCGTTTTATTGAACCTCATGGACATAATAACCGTATTTACTTCCTTGTTACATTGTCATTTATAAAAGCTTTTGTCCAAACTCGTTTTCTGATGTTGATTGACATGGTCCTATATGATGCGCACTTTGGTTAACTTCGCACGATATTTCCAACGACAATTTCCACTTCCGTTACCGCTTTCAAATAAAATTGTCCACCCTAATGTCCTAGTTTATTATAAAAAAATATATATTATTGAATTTGAGATAGATAAGAAAATAATTCATGTTTATTTATTTATTTTAATTAATACGGTAACATACATCAATTTCATTTATTAAAGGACAGATCAAAAAAAACAAAAAGATATTAAAAATAATTAAGTAAATGAATTTGATACAGACACACATTCATACATTCCGCTCGCAAAACCGCCAACATTCTGACATAATTTCCCTGAAACTAACTGTTTTTAACCCCCGACGCAAAAAGAGAGGGGTGTTATAAGTTTAACGTGTCTGTCTGTGTATCTGTCTGTGGTATCGTAGCTCCCAAACGGATGAACCGATTTTTGTTCAGTTTTTTTGTGTCATAGATAATTTTATCACGAGTGTTCTTAGCCATGTTTCTTGAAAATCTGCCGGGGGTTTTTTAAATTTTTAATTTTATTCTTGTCTAAGAGGTTTCTAAACTTTTCCACTCCTGGCCTGTCTACTTCTTGCACTCCTCGCGATTCAACGCAGTAACCGCCCACTGTTGGGTCTCTCCTTTGCCACCAATTTTCTCGATTTTGAGTTTTACATTTTCAGCAATTACTTACTACTTTAATAACTCGTACACAAGCTATTACGAAGAAACACTCCCTAATCCATATTATGCACAAGTAGTCTAGACAGGTAACCATTTCTACCAAGACATGCATTTGTAGATTTCCCGGGAAAACCTGCAAATTTCCGCGAATTTCTCCCCGAGACTCCCGTATTACCCCGCAGGAGTCTAGCCCAGTGACCTAGCAACACCGTCATCTCGATTGGTCAGCCGCTTCAGTCGCTTTGGCGCCACGGACGCGCGCGCTCGTCCCGCCCGCCTTCGCGCTAAATACGACACAATATAACATACTATAGTGAATTTTATTGTTATTTTCGAAATGTGATGTGAAGTTTTGTGTGCGGAACAGTGAGCGGGGGAGAAAAGTGAGTATTAGTAATAGTTAGCTACTTAATTTAGTTTTAAGGGTGACTTGTCCTACATGCGTAAGGGTTAGATTTTGGTGTTTGTTTGTAAGATATGAAGGATCAGATATATTTTTGGCACACAACATTGGGGGAACTGGGGCGTTGAGGGTCTTTCGCATTTTCGGCGAAGTGTGAAAAGAAGTAGAAACGGTTTGAATATTAATATAGAGAGTTGATTGAAACTCTTTGAAACGTGTGAAATGATTAATGGATTTTTTTCCGATCAGTCGTAAATTTATACGGTTATTCATATAAATTAACTCATGTATGCAAATATTAATTAATGTTTTGCATATCAATTATTCTATGGGCATCACTTATATTTTTATTACCTACATTACGTATGTATTATTTACATTTATAATGCGAGAAGCAAATAAACACCACTAGGTATTCGGTTTATTTTAATGTGGCGAGATTTAACGATTATGGACGCAATTATCGTTTAAAATTAACATGCTGGATTTTATGTGACTTAAAGCATAATTCGAAACAACATTCATGGAAATCCATGTTCATTTGTTCAATGAAATATTTTAGAATATGTTTTTTCTGTAGTTGGCACGCACACACAAAAACAATAGGAGTATAAGAGTAAAATAACAAAAGGGAAAAAACAAAGAACAAAGAACGAAATGTTGGAAGTAAATGTAAGGTATATGCAACCAATCACAGCTAAATTGATTTAACGTTCTATTACCATAGAAGATTATTTAAATATCCAACAAAAAATATTTAATTATAAAGAAAATAACACATCTTTAGACCTAGAATTAACAAAATACAGAAACAGCTGAGCTATCCGCAGACTGTTGCAAGCAATCTAGAGATAGCTTGAAAATCATTTGAAGTATTTGTTTCCTTTATTTTGAATACATGCAGATTTCGAAGTGGCTAAATTAACCACCTGTAGTGCTTTCTACCAAGGGAGGCTAAATCACCGTTATAATGCTAACTGCAATTCTCTTCACTCTTTTATTAAACCAACTAAAGCTTTTATCTTTCATTTTCTTGAATTCGCTCGGAGACCAAGAAAAGAGCTGTTTTTATCTTTAAATTAATATTTCCATTTTTATGTTTATCCTGTAAAAGATTATTTACTAGCTTCTACGCGTGGATTTGAATGGTTTCCCGGGAGAAGAAATTGCCTAAATGTAGCTTTATTACTGGATTTATACTTACATCTATGATAAATTCCTGCCTGATCCTTTTGGTAGTTTTGAAATTATCTTGGACCTAACATCTCACTAAAAACAAACTTTCGACTTTAAAATACGTAAATGAATGGATATGATAAATGGTTAAAACCATAACTTTAAAAATTAGCTTTAATGCTACGCGACAAAAACAACAAAATAGCACAACACTTGCACCCTTACTTACTCTTACTGACCCAGTTAAATAATAATAAAAAAACTCTCTGTATTAATCCATTCGATGTCGGTTTAACCCCAATCAAACTAACTTCGATTAATCTTATAAGATTACAACACCCCGCAGAAAAGTATACGAAAACTTCCTCCTTTTTTGACGGTTAAAAAAAATGTTACGTCATTATGATATCCGTAGCACTTGACTTTCGTAGACCCTCTACGAAACGTCTACGAATTTTGCTACGAATGTCTACGAGAATGTGATTTATTAATCTTTTTATTGCTTCAATATACCATTTCGCTGGAAGTACCTACTTTGGACCTTAATGTTGGAGTGGTAAAATCTATATTTTAGAAAGACGAAGATTATGATATAATACGTTATATTCGGCTCTATATTAAGTTCCCACGTCAGTAATAGAAATATAGAAGATTTATAAAAAAGCAAACATTCCTTTATTTTTTATAAGAGAAAGTGCATTCACAGAAAGTTGACTAATAAATCTTGACTCATCCGGTTATCTGAACCAACTAAGTAATAAAATAAAAATAATACCACGTAGTTTAATGACGCAGACCGGTAGAGTTAAATAAGTTAAATAAAAAATAAGAACCAAATCTATCAAAAAACACATTGCATAATTACTATGAAATAAAGTTGGCTCTTTAATGATTTGTTCACTGCTGGACATAGCCTTCCCTGAAAGAGCACCGTAGCGCCCATCTTCAGCTCGCCGCATCTAGCTTATTAAGGGTCCGGCGACGGATGAATTTCCTATACAAACGTAATACCAAAATGATTTGTAATTTGAGCTTATTTTCACCATGGTCTGCTATTATTTGTATTAAAATAGTATTTATCTAGGTTCCTGACACATTTTTTTTTTGCAAAATACCTTTCTGAAATGAAATTAAACCGAATCGCAATTTTACATTAAAGAATGAATGTATTCTTAGTTTTTGTGTAGATAAGTATTTTGAAAAAAGCTTGTGGCAGGAACCTAAATAAATACTATTCTAATACAAATAATAGCAAACCATGGTGAAAATATTCTCAAACAACAAATCATTTTGGTACTACGTTTGTATGGGAAATTCATCCGTCGCCGGACCCTTAATGTATCATCAAAACCACAATAGCCTATGTTAGTCCACTGCTGGACGCGGGCCTCCCCCTGATTAGCGCCTTATAGGATCTTATCTCATGAAGGGTAATGCCCAAAATCCCCAGGCTGGGTAAGTGGGTTGGGGATCGCAGTTTGGTGATAGAATTGTCCTATAGGGCGCGCTACTGCCCGCCCCCGGTGTATATCCCTTAGTCGCCTCGTATGACACCCGCGGGAAGAGTTGGGGTGGTGCAAATTCTGAGTCATTGCTGTGTGGTGCCACACAGCATAATGTTTCGGTTAAAATGTAGTTCCGTTTTCAACATACGTTAGTAATATATCTGCTTAAACAACTATGAAGGCTACAAACATAACACAGAACCAGTGAACTTGAGCCCTACCTTGTGATTACTGAATGTTTAATGTCTTGCCGACACCAGTAATTATTAATTGTAACGAAGTGCGGGCGTGACGTCTTCTCTTGATACAAACTGAATATTTTCACGACAATTTCCATTATATAAAAACTTTCGTATATTGTGTAGTGTATTGTATTAAGTATATCAGTTATCTAGTACCCATAACACAAGCTCTGATTAATTATTTATTTCTTTGAATTTATCACGCAGGGATTCTCTGGGACCCATATTATAGATTGCACGAACAGCTCTCTTCTGCAGCACAAATACGGTGTTTATATCCGCAGCGTTCCCCCACAGCAGTATGCCATAAGATATGTCTTTTGGCATACTGCTGTGGGGGAACACTGCAGATATTAACTGATTTTGATACTTCTAGACTAGTCTATTGCGGCTACTTCCATAGAGTCTATGGAATGACTAGTCTAGAAGTATTAACGTCTGTAAGATGACGGATTTTTTGACTTGAATGGTGTTTGGCGGTAAAATAACAAAGACATATTCAGGAGGGTGATTACGGTGTGGTAAAGCACGGCATTACGGCTCAAACGTTAGCAGTTGAAACGTTCCGCACTAGCCCCATCAATCGATTGACATAAAAAATCCGTACCGCACGGAGCGGACTGGCGGCAGTGCCGGCGAGGATTCTTGAAGGCAACTTTTCCGTTTATGCAAATGATGTCATTTTGATTACCGTTCAGTGGACGCACTTGTCAGTGGATAGTCCGATGTCGGCCTGTGAACGCGGTGCGCGTTTCAACTGCTAACGTTTGGGCCGTAATACCGTGCCTTACCACACCGTAATCGCCCCTCCAGGTCACTCATGTGGTTGTTACTTATCACACTAATATTATATATGCGAAAGTTTGGATGGATGGATGTTTGTAACCTCTTCACGCCAAAACTACTGAACGGATCGGGCTGAAATTTTGTAACTCTAATCCTGGAATCAAACACAGGCTATGCATAGGTCAGTTCCCATGGGATAGAAATCACCTATAAACGTTACCATAGAAACAACGCATTCGAAGCCGCGAATATAAACTAGTAGTGAAATAAACTGATTAATTCAGTACCTGCCTCTACCCGGAAGGCTTTTTAATACCTAGAAATAATAAAAGCCTATTAATAAGTTATAGTTAAGTAGACAGTGGACTCTTTCTGCGAAAAATCGATGTGCGGCTTCTGCTTAACTGGGTTGAGCTGCGAAGTAAAAAAAATCAGGTTAAATAGTTCACTAAGGACAACGGTTTAGTAGTAATATTACTGTCATTCAAATGTTAAGTTAAACTCAAGTAATTCATAGCAACCATGTATTTATTTTCATTAAACCTTATTTACTAGGATATTTTTTTACAAATAACACAATACAATTACAACTTAGTATACTTTTTCAAAGATTCTGGTAACTTTCCTGCTTTATAAATAAATAAATCGTTTATTATGGAACAAAAACAATGGTTACATGGTGATACGAGAACAAATTTAAAAATTTTAAATACCCCTCGAAAGATTTAAATGAAACATGGCTAAAAATACTCGGGATAAAATTATCTATTATATGTATGACACAAAAAACTAAACGAAAATCGGTTCATCCGTTTGGGCGCTACGATACCACAGACAGATACACGGACAGACACGTTAAACTTATAACACCCCTCTCTTTTTGCGTCTGGGGTTATTGAAAACAATGTCACCGTAACTGTGTCGTAGATGACAACTACGACTTACGATGAGACGGTAAAATATTTTCGTCTAATGGATAGGTTTAGTCTTTATCTTTGATCACAGAATAATGATTTCGCAATATCGATTATAATTTATCTAAAAAGCCTCTATAAAAAAATTAACTCTCGAGTTTCTTCTAGTTATCAGAGGGGTCACGGTAGTGGCCCTGCCAAGTGGACGGTAGACGGTAGGCGGTAGACGGCCGTCACTGGAAATCCTTTTCTCGAACCATCTAGAGGTACTATTACATTTCATCTATTTATATCCACTGTAAGTTTAACAGTTAATCCAAGACGCCATTTTACGAAACTCAAATAAACTGAAAAAGCAAGCATTTTAAAACGATACTAAGTAAACTCTTCTATAAACTCAGATCAAGAGGTGACAGCGACACAAAATGCAAAGCTAATTCCAAGTCAATTTGGTCTAGTTAACGATACTAATTTGGTTGAAGGAACTGATTAAACTCGGTATTAACTACTGCAGGATGTAATCGACCTCAGAGCCAGAGCAACAGTTAGCAATTTGTGATATACGGCTCTTCTGTTAGCACTTATATGACAAATTCCTCCCCATCAGCTCACACATACGTCCACACCTCCACTGCTGGACATTCCTTCCCCAAACAGGGGGTTTAGCCATAACCACGCTCGTCAGGCGGTGATCGGGGTAACTATCAGAACCCCTAAGTAGGAAGGAAAACGAACGTTCAGTACAATTGACTACGCAGTGGAGGCCTCTCCCGTGGCAACCGTCGAAAATTTGGACGATTAAAATTTTCCGTTGATCTATCCGTTAAAGTCACCCGGGACAAATACGTTTTTGTGTATGTTTCCGATGGTATTCTGTAGGTCTTCATAGAATTAAAACTTTTAAATCCATCATGGTTATTAACACTAAAGTCAGCATTTTAGCGGGATATTTACCATGATTGGAGTTTTGAGCTTTCCAATATTTCGGGACAGTTTCATGCGCCATGATCACGGAATAACTGACGGCACTGCGAGTGAGTTGTTATTGGCAGATATATCGATCTACCCTAATTTCTTCATAGAATTTTTTAGTGTGTCTTCTTTTTTATTGGTTTCTGTTGGTGAATATGCCTGGATGATTGACCATTCTTCTTCTATGTTCCCGCCGCGTGTATTGATAGTTTTATATCACTAACCGCCTCGGAACAAATGTTTGTATGATCTGCAGATATTTGTTCAGAGTGTTCTGGATGTTTTCTATGTATAATAAAAAAATATCTATCTATGTAGTGTATTGTATTAAGTACCTATATCAGTTATCTAGTACCCATAACAAAAGCTTTGCTTAGCTTGGGACTAGATAATGCTGTGTGAACTGTCCAGCATTATTTATTTATTTATTTATTACTGTAATTCGTTCTGAAAATCCTTTTAAATCTTCTATATTGATAGCAAGACCTTATTGATCATGAAACCGACTCCGTACATCCCAGGCGTCTTTCCCTAGTAGTGTAATATGTATTCTTCTTTAAATCTGTACAGGCGCACGAAATGTATTATTATTTTAAATTTCAAGTTAAACGCTGCCGGTAGTTGCTTAGATATTACAGAGGAAAAAGGATAGAAAAAGCGAGACCACATGGGTTTTAAAACCGATCTCGAACCACTAAAATGACAAGAAATTTTCAAAGTCCAAATGTGATGGAACCCTGTCAAAGAAAAAGTCTGACGCTTTTGTTTCAGTTCAAAATGGTTCTATCCGTTTAGGCGCAGCTAATATTATGTCTGTGTTCTATCCCATAATGATCGCGAGCGGACATGAAAGATAAAAGGAGTACCTTGTTCCTAAAAAAAACTTTTAACAAATGCTGACTGGAGTCAACTTTTTATAGCTGAACGCATAAACTTCGACAGTAGAGTACCATTAAAATCATCTACTATATGTATCGGTACTTAGAATTGCGCGATCGAACTATAAATATTTTTACGGCAGCCTTGGCACGTTTAAAATCAATCAATTACAAAACAAGTCATCTCTTCAATTATCATCATCATTTTAAAACGGGATTACCCATTGGCTTCGCGGAAAGGAAGATCTTTCTCTTCCTTTCACTAGCCTCCTTTTTGTCTTGGCATGTTTTTTATCTCTACATAGTGTAAAACAAAGTCGCTTCCTGTTTGTCTATACCTATGTTTGCTTAGATCTTTAAAACTACGCAACGGATTTTGATGCGGTTTGTTTAATAGATAAAATGATTCAAGAGGAAGGTTTATATGTATAACACATGCATAATATTGTAGAGAAACACTGATAGTTTTAGAGGTTTCTAATGTGATGTCGTAAATAAACACATTTTTTTGCGCTTACATTGCAAACGCTGGCTGAACCCTACGAGATAGATCAAAATAATGTACTACAGTATTGTACACCTTAAAAAGGTCTACAAAAAACTACGCGAATGCACATCTATCTCTAAAGGATAACCCACAATAACCATTTTTATCCTTTACTTCTTACGAGAAATAATGGCTTATTTACGAAGCATTTTAAGCAATACAGCATTAATCCTTATCCAATAAGTACCTTAAGTACATTGTGCATTTAATATAGATTAATATAGCCCTTACAGCATGTAATTTAAATGAATATTATCGAAGATATATTACAGATTTAAAATACAGGAACATAGCGGTTGCGGCGGTACCGGCCGGGGGGCCGATTCTGTGGTATATTTAGTATCAGCATTGCACGGGCGCATTGGCGGGTCGCTAGTTTTACCAATAAATTCTTGTATCTTGTACCTCACCTTTGCTTCTCGCATCCAGGTACGTCCTCTGACTTTCACGATGTCGTCGCAAAAATAATCATCGATTGAACAGTCATCATCATTCTAGCCCGAGATCACGAACGGTTGTGACAGAACTTTTTTTGCTTTTGTAAGCCTTTGTCTTGCGTTAGGGAAGTGTTTTAACCATATAGTTTACGAAGGTATGCCTTAGCAACTTTTTTTATGGACATAGTCTTTAATACAATGTCAATTTATTTTTATGTTGTTAATCTAAAAGATAAAAAGAAATAAATAAATCTTTATTCGTAGCATAAACAATATGTAAGTTACATATAGTTAAACTACAACATAAAAACTACAGAAAAACTACTAACAAATAAGAAAGCTTAATGCTAAGAAATTAACTCAGCATTATGTATACATTCAATATTATAAAAAAACTTATAAATAATATTTAAAAGAAACCTTAGAATACGTACTACATAGGTCAGTGTTTTCAAGTATCATTCGTAATATTTGAAGAAAAAAGGCTTTTTTATTTTACTTATCGTTTATTATTTATATATATATTAGGTACTGAGAGATGGATTTTGTTGTCACTTCTTCAAGCCCAAATAATTGAATCAATCGGCTGAAACTGCGCATAGCCGTGGTCCTACATCTGGGCTACGATAAAAAGCAACTTTTTATCTCGCTCTTTCTCTTTTTATCTCGAGGATCGCGTGCGAAGTCATAGGCGAGGCCTAGTGAGTTAATAAATGTCTGAAGAATACATAATTATGTTACTGGTAAGGTTAGAGAAGATTCGATAATGTACAGGAACCTTATAAAATTTTATCTAAATCTTGTTTACTCTTTGTGTTTTTAGAATACGCTCGCTTTCAAATGGTTTTATGTGAAGTAAAAACCCTTTTCTGCTGTTTTACGACTTTTTATAGTGTTCTTCTAAGCACTATGAAGGTCGTAAAGAATTTTGATTTTAACCACTCAATTTGAACTTCAGAGAAGATAATTTTAAATAAAAAAACTGTGGAACAAAGGAAATTATAACGTTCATTTTGTATACCGATGTTTTTGTTTTGTAATAATTTATTGAGGAACCACTTGAACAAAATTTGATTAAATGAATCAACGGTTCACCGTAACCCACTCGAAAACTAAAAAAAGTTTAGAAATTACCAACCCAACAATCTTCAGGTCTTCGTAACACTCAGTTTTTTTGGGTCAAAACTCAACTATGTATTTCTTTCTTCATCTCACAGCTTATTTATTATTTATTTATTATTATTCTCAAACATCTGTCCAGGGGGCCTACACGAAAAACGAAAACCGAACTTTCATATTCGTTTCCGCGCAAACCCAAATCTTAGTCACTTCCATAATTATAAAATAGCGTTTGCACAAAAACGAATCAGAAACTAAGATTTTCTTTTTACGAGTAACGGGCCATACCTTCAATCTCAACATTAAAATAAACGATCAATAAATCAATGCCAAGAAAGATCTAGCGAAACAAGAGCTCAGCTACGAGAATCGTAAACCTAGATGTAAATAATCCAGTAAGATACAAATTGCAAATCCTTATGATTTATATGCAAGCCGTCGTGTCTCGGTCATTTAGTTCGGACTTATCCTACTGCGAGGTGTACTGTGGCATTTGTATGCGAAACCTTTGAGCATAGCTGAGGGTATATAGCTGGGTCAAACTTTCCTAGCATGAACAGGGAACACCCTCGAACAGGTTTACTGTAGTTAAGGATAGATAAAATCTTACAAAATGCGAAAAATTCTTAAATGTTTTGTGGTAGATTATGAAATTTTAATATTTACGTACCTATTTGTTCTTCGTTCTAAAATTTTCCTTTTCCTCAAAAAAAGCGTCAACTGAACAAAGCCGCAGGCAGTAGCTAGTACAATATAGACATGACGTGTGATGAATGTTATAGGTCGAAGCTCATTTATAACTAGTAGGTACCTAAATTGGGTAAAATATTGCGGTAAATATTTACCTCAATTATACCGCATCGCTCTCGAGTTGCAAATTTTTAGTTTGTCTCAAATGTGATAGGTCAAAAATACTTCGCCACCACCTTGCATAGAATTCTTTAGAAATCTATGTCATCATCATCATCATCGTCATCATGATCAGCCTATGTTAGTCCACTGCTTGACATAGGCCTCCCCTAATGAGCGCCATAGCGCCCTGTCTTCAGTTTGCCCATCCAGCATCTGCATGCAGTCTTTCGCAGGTCGTCATCCCACCTTGCCGGAGGACCTACACTACGTTTGACGAGGCGTGGTCTCCACTCAAGAACACGTTTCCCCCAGCAGTTATCTTCGCGAGATATGGCCGGCCCACTGCCACTTTAGCTGGCTAATTCTGATGTCGATAACTTTAGTTCTCTGTCGGATGTATCAAATCTATGTAAACTGGCTTTTAGACTTTAACATTGACCCAGCTGTTCTCCACTTACAACAGTGATCACTGTGGCCGCTGCAGTAATCCGGTAGGGTTGTAATCCGCACAGATGGAATGGGCTTACTGTTTTACGATTACACTGTGCTGCTTAGGCGATGTTGACTCTCTGCGGTGTTTGAGAAAACACTGTGAGTAACCGAGAGGGTATTTGGTAAACTGTTACTGAAATCTATGGAACTATAGGCAGGGTACAGCCAAAGTCATAAACTATTTTTTCCCCCGCAGCTTTGCACGGCTTGTTTTTGGAAAGCATTTAGACAAGTCAAATTGTAAATGAAAAATCATTATCAAATAAGAAATAAGGTAGGTATGTATTATTCCAGTTTCAGACTAACATTTATCCTAAATTTCATTAAAAACGGATCGGACTGAAATTTTGCATACGGGTACTTAATTCTAATCCTGGAATCAAACATATAAATATACTTACCCATAAATCATTTCCCATGGGATAGAAATCACCTTTAAACGTTTCCATAGAAATAACACGTGCGAAGCCGCGGGCATAAACTAGTTTATCATATTAGTGGGATAAAACGGTTGAATGGATAAATATTTCTGTGCTATTTCTATTTATCAGGCTAAATTCATCCCAGAAACAGCCCGGAAGCCGCGGGCAGAAAGTATGAATGAATGAATGAATGAATTAACACTTTATTGTACTCTTAAACATAACATTCATAAAAATCTTATATCTAAATAAGTAAAAAATAAATAAAAATAGTACAAAAGGCGGCCTTATCGCTGAGAGCGATTTCTCCCAGGCAACCTTGGGATGAAGAGATATAAGAATAGAAAAAGGGGTGAAAATGCAACGAAAGGAAATAACAGAACTTATATAAATCTAGTACATACATATTTACAATACAAAATAATCTAATCTACTCACAAAGAAAATAATAATAATAATAAACTAATACAGTAGGTCCACTGGAAACAATTATAATAAAAAGCTAATAAACTAAAAGTTGCAATAACATCTTAAGTTAGAAGACAGAAGAAGCAGAGAATGAAATGAGTCTAGACTGCTGTAGAAAGGAAATGAGACTTCAGTTTGGTTTTGAAGGAGGTGATGGAAGGAGCAAGCCTGATATCGACAGGCAGTAAAAAAAAAAAGAAAAAAAAAAAAGAAAGTAGTATTTATTTAAACTTTTACTCATGGATACTCAGTCATATCTGAGGTCATTTCCAATGTCAAATCTATGTACGTTACAATCTAAAGCTGTCGAAGCCTGTCCATTGACGCGGAGCGAGGTAGCGGAGCCGAGCGAGGGAGTAATGTTGAGCGGAGTTGCGATCTCTGTCTGTCTTATTACATAATATCAGAAATAAACATAAACTCGCTGTGCCCACAACTAGGCTACACAAAATTAATGTATCTTTTAAAGGGCAATGTATACGCTTCTACAACAAAACTCTTAGTGAGTTGCAAAATTTATCAGTAAATAAATTCAAACAAATTGTCAAAACCTTGCAGTGCAAAAAGGCTATAAAATATCAGATTATCTAGAGGATAAATAAGCTTCGGACGGGTTTTGCTCCAACTCGAAAAATAACAACTAACAGGCTAAAGGTTTTTTCGTCGCATCTTTACTTTAGTCACACAGACAGAAATCAAAAACATCACTTTATTTCCGTGTCACTGTTTAATTTTATAATTTGACCTTTTCTAAGCTTTTCTTATCTAGCTGTATGAATTACACTCAGCTTCCCCGCTCCGCTTCGCAAATCCCTGTCCACTGAAGCGGAGCGGAGATTTTATGAAGTTCCATTGGTTAATATTGGCACAACTCCGCTCCACTCCTCCCCTCTCCGCGCCAATGGACTGACAGCCATTAGCTGTTCACGTTCATTGATTGTACCTATTGCTGGCGAGAGCAGTGACCGTAATAGGTAAGATTCTGGGTCATACGCATTGTATTGAGAAGAGATGATTGGACCAGGTTAGCTACCTAGATATCTTGAAAATGTATATAGTAGGTATAGATACTATATAGAAAAAACATTTTAATTTTGTTGTTTAAGTAGCGATAAAAAGTATTTTTATTTTCATTTTAATACCTTTAAGGCTTGGTAGTCCAGCAGAGACCGAAAATTTGTGTTTTTTAAAATCATCTGAGACTTAGAAAACAGTGTTTAAAATTCTGAAAAAAAAAAAAAAGATTTGGATCTAGTCTAGTCGCATTCAGTAACAAGGTTTAATGAACGTCACTCGATAGAATAAATTCTTAAAGTTACCCCTTTTTTCTAGTGTTTTTTCAATATTATGACTAGCGAATTACTGATATTTAACTTTTTTTGTATATAACTAATGACACTTAATATTTACAAGCAAATTCGCAGAAATAACTACAAAAAACACGAGCGCGGCGGCTTGGCAGGCGCGCGTTGGCCCTTACGCCTACTGTAATACTTGGCCTTAAGTAGAATTTGGTACCAAGCCGTATGAATAATTCAAATAAAATGAAAATGAATGAAAATAAATAATTTATTTGACACGATATTTTACACGTACAACATTGAGGAAAAAACTAAACTACGACATAGGCCTCCTCTAATGAGGGACATAGCGCCCTGTCTTCAGCTTGCCGCATCCAGCATCTGCCTGTAATCTTTCACAGGTCGTCATCCCATCTGGTTGTAGGGCATCCTACACTAATTTGCCGAGTCGCAGTCTCCACTAAAGAACACGTTTACCCCAGTGGTTGTCGGTTCTTTGCGAGATATGGCCGACTCACTGCCAGCTTAGTAATTATTTGACCGAAAACTTTTTATCATATCAAGCTTTGCGGACGACGAGAAGACTCGACGTAGTCTTCTAAACGCTGCCAAGCCTAGCTGGATCCTGAATCCTCGTTAGCTACTTAGTACAATCAAAAATCACCAAATAGTTTTCAATTTCATTGTTGACAATGTTTTGCTAATGGAATCTATGCACCAAAGTCGGCGGGTTGCGACATTTCTGTGCATGATTCAGTAACGTTAACAGCCGACGGTGTTTTGTCGGCGGCTTGCCGACTTTGGTGAGTAGAGTCCGGTGTCCAAGGGTAACGTAGGGGAAATAATAACAATAAAGTAAAAGAACAAAATTCACCAAGAAAATTACAATCAAATAATAGAAATAAATTAGAACTAGTATTTACAATTGAAAAAATTGAGATAACTACAGACTGTTCCAAACAATCTACAGGTAGCTCAACTGATCCATATCAATACCAGTCGGAAGCGTCCCCAAGACGCTGGCTGCATTGCCCCGCTGTAAAATAAAAAGAAAATATTTTAATTTTAAAATCCGCCCTACAGATTTTCATGAAACATGGCTAAGAACACTTGGGATAAAATTATCTATGACACAAAAAAAAACTAAACAAAAATCGGTTCATCCGTTTGGGAGCTACTATACCACTTATAACACTTTTAACCACTGATAACTTATAACACGCCTCTTTTTTGGCATCGTGGTTTAAAAATAACGCGATAAATACCCGATAAATAATCATTAATTAATTCATTTTTTTTCCATAAGCGTGGTATCTAGGTAACATAGGTTTGTAACACATTTTTCGCGCGGTTCGGTATTGTATTAGTATCACTACCAGTAGTTTGGTTTTTTTTTCACAAGCCCTAAGTATGTACCTCCGATCTGTGTCTATTGTAATAAGAGAAAATAAATAAATAATTATGTCCAGAATTATTTATTTACTTGCTTGTCTCAAATTGCTTAATCAGCATACTGGATGCGGTTATTCTTGTTTCCCATATTTTAAAACTAGCTTCTGCACGTGTATTAGCATTCGTTGTTTATATAGAGACGTTTAAAGGTAAAGTATTTCTATCCCATGGAGACTGATTTATGGGATAAAAGTAGCCTGAGTTATTCCTTGTCTTGACCTACGACTATGCAAAATTTTAGTCCGATCCGTTCAGTAGTTTTGCGTGAAAAGGTTATAAACGACCATAATTTCGCATTCAACTATATATTTATTTCCTTTAGACCTTACAGGACTCTTGAACAAGTCACAAAATTGAAATTTATCGAATTTCAATTTTGTATGCGTGCATAGTAAAACTAGGACATAAAGTGATCACTTTGATTTTTTGTACACTTAAAGAAGCGAAAAAGAAACCTTTACATTAAGAATAAGAATAAGAAACATTTATTGTTCAAACTGTGTACATAGTGGTCTTAAGAATTACTTTTAAATTGTTCAACAGTTTATCCTTTCGGACATACAATAATAAATTCATTACGGATGTAAGCGAGTTAACTACGAACCTTACTCACTCTGAAGATGTCCCTCGTTAAGGGATGAAACGTTGGTGTTCTTCCAACAAAAAATAAGGTTCGTAGTTAACCCGCTTACATCCGTAATGATTTCGTAGAACTACGATAGTTTTTATATTATTATTTTTATATTAAATTATTATTAACAACATTTTTAATATTAGTGTGATACTCTGCTACCCGTGCAAAGCCGGGGCGGGTAGCTAGTGTATAATAAACACGTGTGAGTAAACTGGAGAGCCTACGGCAGTAAATGCCGCCGGCAGTTAGCAGTCGAAATGTTTGGATTGAGAATTATAACTGGCCTGAGGGCAGTTTGTACGTACGGTCAGACAAACACGCCGAGAATAGATTCAACACGAATTATATAACAAATTAAACACGAATACCTACAGCGAGAATGAATTTAAATAGAAACGATTTTAATATCAAGTGAAGTTTTTGGGAATTATTCCGGGTTCGTCCTAATGGCTTCGGCCCAAAGTTGTCCTAACCCGGAATTAGATCCTTTAAAATCTACTGAACCAAACTTTAAGAAACTCTATGACGATAAAAATGTCGGCAAGCCGAATTTCGGCCAGCCATTTGCGCAGGACATATCAAAATGCTATGTTATTGTTCAATACAAAACATAAAATAGTAAGATTTATGAGAAATTAGTAGTATTTTAATCTATTGTAATAGCAACACTAGAATTAATTTTTTTTTCTATTGCCCACTTCCGGTGGCCATTTTTTACTTCACATTTTTACATCTGTGCTATGAGCACACACATTGTTTCTATAAAACTAAATAAATTACTTAAAATTCCTTAGCCTTTTACTTAACAGTTATCGCTATGCGAATAACTGTGCCTGGAAGAGATTGCTTGTAAGCGATAAGGCCACCCATTGCACTTGTTTTATGTAGGTAATGTCTCCTTGTAGTGTAATTTTTATGTTGTACTTTATAGCATTTTGTTTTGTATTGTAACTGTTGTTTATTTTAGGCTATGGTATTAGATTATAGGTAGTAACTTGTTGGTGTGATTTTATTATTGTAAATGTTTTATTAGTGTATTTTCTCTTTTTATATTTCTTTGTCGCTTTGGTGCTGCACTGTATTTTCAATATAAATATCTTAGATATCTATATAAATAAATTACTCTAGACTTAGGTGTATGTATTTTCAATACAAAATGAATTGATGCATAAAAATATATGAAATGAAAAAAATCCTAATCATGGATGTAAAAACTACACAATTGTTTATTGCTATGCTGACGGTACCTTCTCAAGAAACATAAACACTTTACAATAGTCGGACATAAATTCATATTATCCCTCTATTATGTTATTCCTATTATTTATTGGAGTGAAGTTTCGTCGGTTTGTTACACAAATAAGTACAAAGTTTAACAATATTTTTCAATAACAGCGAATTAGTGCCTATAACAATGTTATTCGAGGTCCAGAAATTACATGTATGCAAAGTTTTAGCCCGACTGGTTCAGTATTTTTGACATGAAGGAGTTACAAAAAACATGAGGAGTGCCTGTGGTATGATTTCTCATCATAATCATCATTGTCATCAGCCCTTGTCGACCCACTGCTGGGCATAGGCGTCTCTATGTTTATGTTATTCCCCTCGGTCCTGTACTAGTCTGGGCCAGGAACTCACGCCTGTCTTATATTACTATACCCTGTCACCAGCTTTGCACGTGTTTTCTGATAAAAGGTCATGATGTCCTACTCCAGAATACAAATTACCGCGAGTTCCCTTTTGTGCAACTCAGTTGAGCAAATGGAGCAATGGGACCCTTTCTTTTTGAAATTATTCCCCATTGCTCAACGCAAGTTACTCAACTTAGAAAATTAACAAGGTATAAATTAGTAAATTTTGGAAAATACCGGAAATGACAGACAGTGACAGGCTATGCTAAGTTATAGTGACAGCTTATGTAAAAAATGTCAGTCAATGTCTAAAATGACTTTTGATGTCAAAAATTACAGTCAATTCTGTCTCTAAAGTCATTTACAACGGGATATTTACCATGATTTGAGTTTTAACGTTCGTAGCAAAAGACAAAAAAATGCGGGTAGATCGATATATCTGCCAATAACAACTCACTCGCAGTGCCCTCAGTTATTCCGTGATCATGGCGCATGAAACTGTGCCGAAATATTGGAATGCTCAAAACTCAAATCATGGTAAATATCCCGCTGTAAATGACTTTAGAGTTAATAAATAACCATGATGGATTTAAAAGTTTTTAAATTCTATCTCCTTGCCAAATTTGACTCAGATCCGTTTAGCCGTTTAGTCATGAAAGCATCCAAGTCAACAGACAGCGCGACAGACAGACAGAGTGACTTTTGAATCACACTAATAAGCGAAAGTTTAGAGGTTTAGATATCTGGATGTTTGTTACCACGTCACGCCAAAACTACTGAACGGTTCGGGCTGAAACTTTGCATATTATGTAGTTTTAGACCTGGAATAAAACAAAGGCAACTTTTTCCGAAAAAACGAGTGCGAAGCCGTGAAGCTAGTTTACAATATTTGTATGGAGGGATTAGTGTGTATAGCATATTCGTGTATTTGTAGACCTAGATATATGTAAAAACACCGATTCAGGTAGGTAACAATTCATGTAGGTATGTTATGTATGTATTTGTCAAAACATCAATTCAGGGAGTTATATGTGTATCGTCAAAACTGCTTTTCGTCATTACCCAATTTTTGCCAAAGGTGCGTTTTGTCAAATCTTTTTAGTCAAAACTGTTTTTCGTCAAAATACCATTTTTGCCAAAGATGCGTGCAGTCAAATATTAATATTTCATGTAGGTACCTATGTTATACGTATGTTTGTACGAGTACCTTGATGTTTAAAAACAAAGGCAGAAGCTTCTATATAAATTCAAAGTTTGTACAAAGAACAAAATGCCGGCAGAGTCGCATTAGCGCTACAAATAAACTGAAAAACTTACTTTACATAAAAAGAGCTTTCTTAGAAGACATTGTTAAAAGTTCCGCCGTTGGGTTGAGTTTATTTATTCGCTTGAATTCTCACCAGCAAGGCTTCTTGTAAGCGGGTGGCCGTGGCGGGCGTAAAAATCGACCCCGACAACTCAGCCCTTGGAGGACGACTAAGGGAATGGACTAGAGGGATAGCAGTTTCTTTCTTTGTATTTAAAACACCTCCACTGCGATCCCAGAGCCGCATGCCCAGCGTGGAATTTCCTCTCTAATGATAAAACCGATTCAGCGTAACTGACAAAAGCGTGACGTTCATTTATCAGACGTTTTGTTTAGTTGACTATCTCAATTATTTTAGTGTTGTAATTGTTGTAATTATTTTAGTGTTGTAATTATTATGCAATGTGTTTTTAAAATTGAGTTGATTTTCCAATAACTTTATAGTGTACTCAGAAGTTCTAGATTTAAGTTTACGTCACACAATTTTGTTTATAAATAAATAAAAATTAAATAATGCTGGACAATTCACACAGCATTATCTAGCCCCAAGCTAAGCAGAGCTTGTGTTATGGGTACTAGATAACTGATATATGTACTTAATACATTATATACATAGATAAATATTTTTTTAAAACATACAAAACACCCAGACCAACGCAACAAATTTCTGCAGTTCGTACACAAATTTGTTCCGAGGCCGGAATCGAACCCGCATCCTCTTGCGTCGCAGGCGGACTCTCGCCCGCTGCGCCACCTGAGGTCGTTATAATTGAAATACCTAAATGATTTTTTTTAAGGGCAGAAGCCTTTATTCACAAAGAAAATTATAATATAATTAGTATTTACAATTGAAACAATTGAGCTAACTGCAGACTGTTGCAAACAATCTACAGGTAGCTCAACTGATCCATATCAATACATTCCTAAATGAATTGAATTATTCAATTTCGTTCTCTGTTCAGAGCATGAACATAAGTTTTGATTTTAAAAAAGAAAATAATAACAGAGTGCGTAGGGTCCAACCCTTACTTTTAAATTATAAAGTGTACGCAAAGGAGCTCCGAGGAGCTTTTTATGCACCTAATCTGGCGTAGTTTGATTGGCTGCTACCCTGCGGCTCTTCTGTAGGAAATAGTACATTATGGTACTAGTGTGTAACATTGGTGATTACCGCCGAGGCGCCATTGAGACCCGAGCCGTAGGCGAGGGTCTTAAGAGAGCCGAGGACGGTAATCATCAATACACACGTGTATCATACGACGTTTTTCAAAACACTTGTGAATAAAATAACAGTAAAAACTCATTTTATTACAGAGAAAACAAAAGTTATTTAGTTTGAGTGAAAGTTTTATTTATTAAACACGAGTATGTACGAGTTAAAATTATCAATTTAATTAAGAAGTTGCTTAAAATGAGCAAGCAATAGGAACATTAATTAATTTGTTCTATTGAACACGATCTTTTTTTTGAATAAAAACTTTTTTAAGAACAAAGCAACTCAATTAATAAAATAAAAAAAATCTATAACTCACTAGTGAGTTATAGCAATAAGAAAGTCACAGTTTGATTATGGGTGTCATTCTGTGCTCATTGCGGTGACCATAGAGCCACTTTATGAGCAAGTGTGTTAAAATATATTTACCACCCACTTTATTTATTGTTCAAAGAGGTATTTATATATAGCAACTATCGCATTTTGAAGAAGGAATAAAACTGGGTTAGCTTCGAACCTTGTTTGTGTTAGAACACCAACGTTTCGTCCCTTACGATGGACATCCTCGGGATGAAACGTTGGTGTTCTTCCTACAAAAACTAGGTCCGTAGTAAGCCCGCTTATATTCATATTGTATTGTTTTTAATTGATTATTTTGACTCTAGTTATTCAAACGCGCGTTTGAATTTAATCACACTAATGCTATTACTACGATTGTTTGGATGGATGGATGTAGAGATAAATGGATGGATGGATGTTTGTTAATTCTTCTCGCCAAAACTACTCAACGCATAGTAGGTAGTTCTCAAATCTCATTACATCTCGTTTATTTTTAACCCTCGACGCAAAAAGAGAGGGGTGTTATAAGTTTAACGTGTCTGTCTGTGGTATCGTAACTCCCAAACGGATGAACCGATTTTCGTTTAGTTTTTTGAGTGTCATACATTATTTTATCCCGAGTGTTCTTAGCCATGTTTCATTAAAATCTGTCTGGGGGTTCCAAAAATTTTTAATTTTGTTCTTGTTATCTCATTACAATTCCCAATGGATTTTAACACAGTTTAACACAATTTAACACAGTACTTAATTCAATCTTTGTTGATTTGGAATAACGTATCTAAAGGCTCATAAAGTTTAATTTGAAAAAAAAACTAAAACTTTTAATCCCGGAAATAAAACATACAAAATCGTGGGCAGAACCTAGTAAAACATAAAACGTAAAGAGCAACTCACACAAATTGATAACCGTAGATGTTTTAAAAGTGGTAGGTATTGGTTTTTTGTTCTCATTGGCTCTAGTTTATCAATAAATTACTCGTTTCACTAACTCACGCCACCAATAAACATTATGGCTTCAATCCAATATCTGATTGTTTGTTCTTTATTACCATTCTCTATTCAAGTCGAGATATACTACAGCTGTTTGGAATAATAAATTATTCTACTATAAAACTTTTTGTACGATAGGATAGAAGATGGATTACAATGCAGTACTTTCAAATATAACTGAAAATAAAGAAATTACATTACAAGAACCAAATTAAAAATATAACCCCCCCCCCACAGATTTTCATGAAACATGGCTAAAAACACTCGAGATAAAATTATCTCTGACACAAAAAAACTGAACGAAAATTGGTTCATCCGTTTGGGAGCTACGAAACCACAGACAGATACACAGACAGATACGTTACACTTATAAATAACAACCCTCTCTTTTTGCGTCGGGGGTTAAAAATATGTCATCAAACTGTTGACTTAACATATTTTTTAAAATAAAACTGTTAGCTTCGGCCAGACCTGCGCGTCAAACACGCGGGATGCTGTACGCGAAGTGGGAGCGTCAACAACGCAAAACTTTTACTTTAAAAAGTTTGCGCGTCTCGGTCGCGTTGTTGTACAAGGCGTCATTTGAATCGTCATTGCAGCGTCCGCCGCGCGGTTGACGTCGTCGCTTCACGTCCCGCGTCCCTCTTGTGGCGGATAGTGCCCATTATCCCCACTCTGGGCATGCGGGTTGGGGATCGCAGTTCGGTGCAGTTGTTCTGCGCTGCCCGCCCCCCGGTGCATGTGTCCCTTAGTCGCCTCTTACGACACCTACGGGAGGAGTTGGGGTGGTGCAATTCTAAGCTGGCACCACACAGCTTTTAGTAAACCTTTGAGTTCAGTGAAACTTTATAGTAGGTAACTAATAGTAGTACCTAGTACTTACAATTGAAAAAATTGAGTTAACTGCAGACTGCTGCAAACAATGTAGAGGTAACTCAACAACAGGTAGACATGTGCATCATGGGCAATGAAAGTTTTAGTTAAATATCTCATTCACCGCCCAGCTTCTTTGTTGTGTCTCTGAGGGACGCGCCGTCACTACCATATACAGGGTTATTGGTAATTCACTGACACTACTTGAACTGCTGGTTCTGCGCATCAACACGACCACGTTTTTGAAGACGCCAGGTCTTCATTCTTAAACTTAGTATTTATAGTAGGTACCCCCCATTCAAAAATCGTTCTATAAAGAGGCTATTCTAATAATATAAAGAGGCTAACTTAAAAACGGATCTGCCCCGAATTAACAGTGGGTGCGAGAGTTGAAGATTGGTCTCAAGTAATTAATTGGGTTCCGGGCTAAGAAGTTTCTTCATTTCTTAGCAGAGATGATTATAAAAAAAAATAAGAATTAAGACTAGGGCCGCGATTACGGTGTGGTAAGGCAAGGCATTACGGCTCAAACGTTAGCAGTTGAAACGTTCGGGAGCGAATTCACTCACCGGCATCGGACAATCCGCTGACAAGTGCATCCACTGATCGGCAATCCGAATGACGTCATTCGCGTTAAATGGAAAAATTGCCTTCAATACCTGATCCTCGCCGGCATTGCCGACAGTCCGCTCCGTGCGGTACGGATTTTTTAAGTCAATTAATTGCTGGGGCTAGTGCGGATTGTCCGATGCCGGCCTGTGAACGCGCACCCTAACGTTTCAACTGCCAACGTTTGAGCCGTAATGCCGTGCCTTACCACACCGTGATCCCTGGGGTCTTCACGAACGTGTTAGTGATGATGTGCAGAACCTGCAATTCACTTAGTGTCAGTGAATAACCCTGTATATCCAACAGGTGGGCGAATGCGTCTTGGGCAATGAAAGTGTTAAGACCTTTCAGATTAGACAGTTTCATTAAGTTCAGACCTACGCGGTATTCGCTACCCAGAGCGGAGTGGGTATGCGGTACATACAAAATGCCGGTAGGATGACATTTTGAATCATTCATTAATTTTTTAGTGTTGTTACATAAGTTTTAAGTAATAAAAGTATAGTACCATACAAGAGCACCCTTGAACTGCTACAAAATAACTTAATCTAGCTTAGTCTAGTTTTAGAAATAAGCTTAGAAAATTTATCTCCATTTATATTATAATTACCATATTTTGAAATACCTGTAAGGGCCGTTTAAATGTAAGAAATTATTTGTAAACGTATAATATTACTAGCTTCTATTCGCGGCTTCGCACGCGTATTTTCGGTACCTATATTAAGTAACCTATTGTTTAAGTTAGGCTACGCTCTAAGTGTATGCCAAATTTAATCTTTATCTGTTCAGTCATTTTGGAGATACTAGGTAACAAAAAAATATCACATTTCACAAACTTTTGCATTTATAATATTAGTAGGATACTGTTGGTATATAAATAAACGAATAAATTATTATTTAAATATTAAATCGGTAATAAACTAGCACTTAACATCGAAGTATTCCTGTAGGGTAAAATAGCCTTTTTCAAATAAATTCTCTTTGAGTTTTTATAAAAATGACGGGTGAAACCAAGCCAGTTTTAGTTTCTGGGAAGCGAATACCATAAATAAATAAATAAAAATAGCCTTTATTCCCCATGCTTAAAATACAATTTAACAGTAATTTTGTACTTTTAAACCAATGTTATTTTATGATTAATTTACAAATTATTATATTTTATTACTAATTATGAAAATAATACTTAAATTCTAAATATGTAGTGTCATTGATTAAATTTTATAGGGTTTACCCTTATCTCAATAAAGCCTCTCTTATGCACTGCACGCACAATCGAATACCATGCATAGGTCTAAATAAGCCCTTAGAAGAACTCTACGATAAAGTCACGAGTGATTCACAATATAAAATTATCATATATCATAATGTCCGTCCGTCCGTCCGTCCGTCCGCGCGATTGCCTCTCAATAAATCCTAGTTAGCCAGTTCTTTTGTAATGTTGACCTATTTATGAGTTAGTGTTGCGTAGGTCTTTTGGATTTCACATTGGACATTGTTATTGTGTTTGTGTTTTTGGTAATCAATCATGGCACCATTCGTATCAGCTGATCAAATCAAATCAATAACTTTTATATCTTTAGTCTTACACAATAAGCTTATCAGTTCTAAGGACAAATTACCAAAATAATTTGTAACTATAATATGTACCTCAAATAAAAATAAGGTAATAGCTTAAGTTTAGGTTCTTTTAGTGAAATCGTCATGCTGTCTTGAAATATTTATTTATTAAATCAATTTGACCTAAAACGTTTTAAATGAATAAAAGTAGTAATAATATTATGACTTTATATAAAACGATTTAATGTATTATTCGTAGTCCGTGACATAAAAGTTCTGATCTTTAAAGAACCTTATTTATGGTTTGTTTACGTTATTTATTTTGCACGGGTATATAGACAATTATACTTTATGACAAAGAAAATTTCAATCAAATATTAGAAATAAATTAGAACTAGGTAGTATTTACATGTGTTAGTTGATTCTCTTTACGAGATTATTGAGATTTCTGATCTAGGTGGTTAGAAATAAATAAATAAAATATTTCCATTCTTTTAACAAGGTGGCTTACCGGTTGTTCGTACGCCAATTGGCGTGTCTACTTCTCAATGATCAAATCAACTGTGGGTTCTAGTCCCACAAGTTCTATCTACTTACTTTCTTCTTCTTGAAAAATGATTGATATTCCATCATTTTTCAACGGACTATATATTATACAATTCGGCTATACATTTTTGATCGATAGGTATTTGCGCCAACTGTTATCCGGTTATGATGGTTATTTTAAGTTCTTAACTTACAAGTTCAATTTATAAGTTCTAATATACCTATATTCTATGGTAACGGTGCGGTGTTAGTAGTAATTATAACTCCGACGACCTCCGTGGCGCAGCGGGCGAAGGTCCGCCTGCGACGCAAGACGTTGCGGGTCGATTCCCGCCTCGGAACAAAAGTACGATCTGCAGAAATTTGTTCCGTTGGTCTGGGTGTTTTCTATGTGACTGCGAAAAATGATAAACCGAAATTTGTTTCATCGGCAAACTATTCATCGATGTAACGATACTTCGAATCCTTTTTTCTGCGACTTTTTTTGTTCGCTCTTACTAAATATCAATGACCTTGCATCGATATCTTGTTAAGTCGACTTTTGTTTGGTCGATGTAATGTTACTTCGAAAATGTTTTGCCGATACAGTTCATAGGGTATTAGGGAGAAAAATATACCTATAGCTTTTTTAATCCATTTACTGCACAGCCTAGCTCTACTACCTAGGTTGGATATGACCGTCATTATTGGCAATTAAAGTGTAAATTGATAAAATTTCAAAATCCTCTGCAAGCGAGTCACACTTGCACTTCACACTAAATGCGAAAGCTTCGATGGACGGACAATTGTTACTTCTTCACGCCAAAACTACGGCGTCGCTAAATATTTTTTATTTATTCTACAAACATTCTCTTTAAATCATGTGGAGTATTGTCAGTTCGACAGTTGAAATGAACATTGTACTAAAACAACACGCAGCCCTTCCTTATAATAAAAAAATATCTATCTATGTATATAATTTATTAAATATCTAGAACCCATTACACAAGCTTTGAGTAGCTTACTTTGGGGCTAGATGGTGCTGTGTGGATTGTCCAGCATTATTAGTTAATTATTTATAACTGTAATAAACAAAATACTGTATCTTATCTAGAAATAAAGGTATTCTTATTCTTTTATCGCTTGTGTACAGACTATGAACCTGAGGTGGTCCTATAAAAGTTTTTTTCAAATGGTGCGCTTTAGAAAAATAAAGTTGCTTTGCATTTGATCCTTGATATGTCATGCTGATGGCTCATGAAAACATTGCCAACCTTTGAAAGACATGTCTCGTGGCAGTTTTGCTTTCAGCTTATCGGTTTACAAATCCTGCTTCATAAACCTTCGACACTGTCGTTCACAAAATGTTTTATGCACTAATAAAGCAGTCTGAGGTTATCATGCATCAGTTTATACATAGACATCAGTCTGATCTGTCAAGCAAAGATCAACTGATGGTTTGTACGGTTTAGGCTTTATAAATAAGTCGGCAAATCAGTTTGATGGCCTTTAATGACAGTCTTTCCTACGTCAATTGTTAAATTGAATATTGACGCTAATTTTGAAGTTTGGAGCGACTTATTCAACCTGGATCGGTGTGGCTTTTTTTGAACTAATTCTAGACTTTTGTGTTAGAGCAAAAAGCTGAGTCAGGACCTGTTAGAGCTACACACACACGCTCGTCGGCTTGCTGAGTGGGCTACTTATGTAGTACCAACCTAGTGCTTAGGTACTTGTGTTAATATGCGTATTGTGTTAGTATTAATGTTGACTTGTGTTTTTTGTACGTGTTTAAGTAGACTTTTTATTTTGTTTCAGTAGTAGTGTTGTTTATTAAATAATTTTATTACTTTCTTTCTTCAAATCGGCTTCGTATTACGACGACTATTTACATTTTGTTTCTTTTAAAACTGTCTGATTCTGTCACAATCGTGTTCAAAATAGTTTTTAGTACTCGAGCGAAATCGTGATGGACGCAGAAATAGGATAGTTTTTAAAAAGTTACCCTCCCCTAAAATCCGATCCCCCACGATCTGTCATGCAAGTAAGATCGACTGATGCTTTGGAGTGATAGTGTATACCGCGCTTTATACAAATAAAGTCAGTCAATCAGATCGCTGTTGTTGTCAGTTGTCGTGTCAAGTTGTCGTTCAAATGCATTGATTTGTTTTCTTGGCGGGTTTTGTTTGCCCCGGGAAGAGTGCATGGTACGGGTTGAAAAGTTGGTCCCTTATTGGAATGGCTTTAACTACAGATAAAAAATAATATGGTAGAATTGCTTTGGTGGTCGAAGAATTTTGAGATTTTTAATTTACTAGCTTCTGCCCGCAGCTTCGAACGCTTTAACCATAATAAAGTCCCTTAGATATTTTTTAAATCCTTGCCAAATTTCTATTGGAAGTGAAAGGTAACAAATAGACAAAGATTTTAGTTACTTTTGCATTTATAAAATTAAACATAGAAAAATTCGGTACTTGTATTTCTTTTTGTTAATTACCTAGCCGTTCAATTTTAGTTATCATATATAAATAACTTTTACAGATTATCAAATAGTCATAGGGAAATTAATCGCTGCTGCTAATAATGGTTTTGTTCTGATTATACCTATGAGTTATGAATAATTAAATGGGTTTCGATTTGAACTCAAAATCTCCTTAAAAACTCTTCGTACGACTGTGATAGTGCACAAGTGTGTGCGCAAACACAGGTGCACTCTCTTTTCCCTCACTCTCATAATCCAATGAGACGACAGACCGACACGACCGGGGAGAGGTCAAGCGCAGGACCAACAACCTGCTTTCCGAGGCACGGGGGTGTAACACCGCCGACTTCCTGACTCCGGGCTTCTGCTGTGAATTTTCCTTGCTAGAAAAACCCCAATAACAACTTTTGGCCCGACCCGGAATTCGAACCCAGGACCTCATAATCAGCTGACTGCTAGACCAACGAGGCAGTCAGCTAATACATTCATGGAAGTTTAAGTAGGCTAGTAAACTTAGATACAGGTATACCTTGTGTTTTAACTGGAAGTTTATCCTCTTCATGGAAGAAATTAATCGCCTAACATTATCGCTTTCTCGAGAATTCCCCTGAAGTACAGCACGCGTCGCTTTCACAGGCACAGCGAAAGTTCAAGGTACCGTAAGGTAAGTGCAATGCTTTAGATCGCAGGTAGAAAGCAGGTAAATCTAAAACTTATTCAGTTATTTATTTATTTTATTAGGTACACAAGTTTTTCCCCATAAAGGGGATTTTCAAGAGGGAAAACTGGAATAACCCACATATACTTACGAAGATAAAATAATAAAATCAAATAAAATATGTACGAATTGGCTTGAGACGTACCTAACTTACGTGCACAGAACAAATAATTTGACACGTTAAGTTGATATTTTCACAATCTACCCAATTGATGTAGTATGTCATAAATTGTGTAGATTGTGTAAATTTTAAAAGGTTAAACAACAGATTTGATTCGAGATGGGGACGTGCAACTGAAACTCGTGCAAGATTCATAGAACGGATTCTTTTAAATAATTAAGCATCTTTGGCCTCTGCCATGAAGTTTGGTCCTTTTTAGAGTTTCGAGATCGGTTTCGGTTTCGGTCTCGCTATGTCTGTCCTTTTTCCCTCTTTAATATCTCAGGAACTACCGCAGCTATTAACTTGAAATTTAAAATAATTATACATTAACTCAATAAATGATTAAAATCATAGGTTGCTGGGCCACAGGACTTTAGGATTAGGAAAAATTAAGAATGTGCAACACACAAGCCGCTCAGTACATCCGGGTTCTAGGTACCGCAAAGGGATATTGATAGAATAATATATCTAGTATCGCTTTCAACCGTATATCACTGTGCTACACCCTTGTCAGTGGAGGAGTCATCTTCATACAAAATGTAGTCTTAATTAGAAACATAAGACGGGCTTTGCTTTGAGATATATGATAAGGCGGGTGGAAAAGAGAAAGGTATAGTGACGACCTCCGTGGCGCAGCGGGCGAAGGTCCGCCTGCGACGCAGGAGGTTGTGGGTTCGATTCTCGCCTCGGAACAAATTTGTGTACGATCTGCAGAAATTTGTTCCGTTGGTCTGGGTGTTTTCTATGTAAAATATAAAAATATCTATCTATGTAGTGTACTGTATTAAGTATATCAGTTATCTAGTACCCATAACACAAGCTCTGCTTAGCTTGGGGCTAGATAATGCTGTGTGAATTGTCCAGCATTATTTATTTTATTTATTTATAGCTCGTCCTTCGACGAAACCACTTCGATAACCATGCGTTTTATTATATACTATTATATATATTACTAGCTGACCTGCCGCGATTTGATTCGCGTGGACTTTAGTAATGCTAATACTCCAAGTAATGTTGGTTTCCATGTAAACTATCAACGCCAAAGTTTTACAACCAATCCTTTACTATTTTAAAGTTATTATGAGAAAACCGTTAAATCCGGGAACCACCTATAGAAGGATGAATCTAAGAATGCTTGTTTAAAAATTACTTATTCGATTACGACCCCATTTTAACTAGGTACCTCAGAATACGAATTTCCAAAATCCGTTCTTAGCAAGTGCCTACTTTCTAAAAGGTATTATAAAATCATTTTTATAATAACTTTTAGAAAGTAGGAAATTTGGTAATTCGTATTTTAAGGGGGCCAAAGGTCATCCTTTGGCCCCCTTAAAATACGAATTTCCAAAAATCCTAAATAGAAACCTCCATCCAAAATTTCAGCTTCGTAGCTCTTCTAGTTCCTTGAATTTCGTGATATGTTACTGAGTCGCCTAATTTTGACTCCACACCATTGACCTTTAGGGTGTGAATTTCAAAAAACCCTGATACACGTGTCTGTTTATTTTAAGTCTTCTTTCTACGCTACAAATTTTGAAGGGCTTATAGTTACGGTTCTGAAGTTATTATAAAAATGACCCTTAGAATACGAATTTCTAAAAATCCGTTGTTAGCGAGTGCCTACCTCCTGAAAGGAACCTCCATTCAAAATTTCAGCTTCGTAGCTCTTGTAGTTTCAGAGATCTCTTGACGAGTCAAGTTTTCTCTGCTCTTTTATATAAATAGATTAAAAAAATTTACTATCTCCTTGAACTAAGCCAAGTCTCTTTCTGCTTGAAATAATCTTACATCCAACATAAAGATTAATTAGTAAAAAACCCTGTGAAGTAGGAAGGTGACCCATTTCAAGAGGGATAGCCTAGACAACAGGCGAGTTGAACCGATAGAAAAATCAAAGGATTTTCACATTGTAGCTTATTTTTAGCATCGGGTTCGTTGGCTGAATTAAAATGTGTTGATTGTGGTTGGTTATGGACCTTATGGTAATAAGCTATTTTTTTAATTATGGTTTCTGATCACTATTTCAACGTAAAGAAGATTAAACCTTTTAAATCCATCATGGTTATTATCCCTAAAGTCATTTACAACGGGATTTTGTGATATTATAGTGCCGTCAGTTATTCTGTGAATATTGGAAAGCTCAAAACTCAAATCATGGTAAATATCCCGTTGTAAATGACTTTAGTAAAGAAGATTTGTCACGCAAATTTTGATCTTGGGACTGCACTTATTGAATGGAGGGGGGGGGGGGGGTACCTGCCACCAATACCAATAATAAGTTTTAAAATGAATCTCTGGCGTCTTCAAGAACATGTTCAATATGCTCGACAGTAGTTCACACAGCATCAGCGAATCTTCAATTACCCTGTGTAGGCCTCTGAGCTCTTTCTACCATAAATATAGCAATTGACTTTTCCATCAGAGTAACAAATCGCAGTCAAGCCGGCTTATCTGCGCCTGATGCTGACTAATGTCAGGAATCAATCTAATTCCTGACCGGAAACGGATGCGTGCTTTACACGTTTTAGGGCAGTGCGTGGGAGGCCTTATTTTTATCTGATCTAGGGTCGTGGGTGGTGGACTGTGGTGGACCTTGAAGTGACATTTTGTTCTTTGTAAGATACCACAAAAAAACTTAATGTCACTTCAAGCCTAGCTTTATTATATAGACAGTTTATTGTCAAAAGTCTTTGGTTAAGTTAGATTTACTTCTCTAAAATGCTAATAAGTATAGAAAAGTATTTTACTATAAAAACTAAAAACTATTCTAGTTTGACGAATTTATTACGGACTAGCTGCGCCCCGTGGCTTCACCCACATGGAATTTTATGTTTCCAACTTTCTTAATTGTTTCTTTCATAAGAATATTTCCATGGCAATAACAAACATAACAAAAATGAATTACTGAAATTGGTCTAGCCGTTCACGCGTGATGACGTGACCAAGGGAAATAGGCATTAATTTTTATATATAAGAAGATAGATGTAAGCGGATTAGTGCTTGGAGAGATGCGGAACGCGCACGTCTAGAACCGCACTCATCCTGAAGATATCCGTTAAGGTATGAAACGTTGGTGTTCTTCGAATACAAAAAAGATTCGTAGTTAGCCCGCTTACCCATCTGCGCCCCGTGCGTGCGCCGTACATCCCTTGCAGTAGGAACCCAAACCGAACTCGCTAGGGCGCGGCGGGGTGAGGAAGCTCGGTCATGCGGGAGGCGAAGAGTGTCCATTCTATAAATAAAATAAAATAAAATAAAATAAAAATAGCCTTTATTCCCATTCCAAATACAATTTACCATTAATATTGTAATATTTAACTAATGTTATTATTGTGATTAATTATAAATTATTATATATTAATAACAATTTTGATAATAATAAATTTTAAATAATATGTAGTGTCATTCATTAAATTTTTATAGGGTTTATCCATTTCTGGATAAAGGCCTCCTCCATCTCTTGCCAGTTTGCTCTATTTTGAGCCGCTCTTATCCACTGTTTTCCTGCTACCTATATGATGTCATCCTTCCAACGGCGAGCCGGTCGGCCCGGGTCTCTCTTCCCATCTCGTGGCCACCAATGCAGAACTCTTTCGCTCCATCTGTTGTCGCTGGTTCTCGCGATGTGGCCCGCCCACTTCCATTTGAGTCTAGCTGCCATTGTACCTGCATCTGTAAGCTTAGTCTTGGATCTTATTTTTGAGCATCTGACGCGAGATCGCGTCAGAAGCTCAAAAAAAATAAGGTCCATTCTATACGATAGTATTATTATTATGTTCTCTGCTAGAGGTCAAGGTTCAGAAAAAGACAAAGCTCCTCATGGTTAAACCATTAACACTAATGGGCACACAAAACTCGCTTGATTTATAATGGAATTGGAATAAATATAGTTTACGATCATTATCAAGCTTTCAAAATATTGGTCAAATAGGTAAAGTAAATGTTAGTTCAGGAAATTAATGAAAATATTTAATCGAATAGAAAATCAGTGATCTGTATCATACATTAATGATATAGAAAATACATTATTGACTTTCCTTTTCTGTTTATTAAAACAACAAAGAATAAAATTCCGGGTCTGATAATTCTATTTCTTATATTATAATAATATAAAGTATTAAATTTGGGCTATTTCAGTTTTTCCCCCTGAAATCTCCCCTAAGGAGGAAAACTGGAGTTTTAAAAAATGAATTCCAGTTTTCCCGCTTGAAAAATAATCTTCAGAGGGGGGAAACTGGAATTCATTTTTAAACTGGGCTAGTCAAGAGAAATTACTTGCCCAGGTTTTTAAGAATAAAGAAATAAAGTTTTTCTTTTGAGGTACCTAAAAACACATCTCAAAAACATAACATGAACAAATTTTCTTGTTTTATCGGCAATTCAAACAGACAAGAACAAAATCTTAAGATCCAGTTTGTTGTAAAACTTTTAACCAGTTTGCAGAAAATTCGCACCAAGAAAAACCAGCGAAATTCCTCTGAGATTTCGACGACGTCATGCCCATATTACCAGTAATAAACGTAAAACACAATTAGGTACAATTATAATTCAACCGTTTAGAATCGCTTTTAAAGTTGTTCCGGGTATTAGACGTCCCACCGATGGGACTAGGGGCGGGTTCCACCAGTGAGACGTGGGAATACTTGACGAGGGTTAAACCTATGCCCGATGGAGTCAAGGGTTAACTCAATGCGTGGTAATGTAATTTATAGGGGTACCTGCTTGCAATTAACCTTTAGTATCTACTTGTTATTGTATTTTTGACCGAATACAGCAAAGTCGAAAGAATGGATTATGTTTTTAGCAATATAAGTGATTTGTTAGCGGTTCGTCCAAAAATTGATTCATCCATATCGCGTTTCGTCAAATAAGCGGTTTGTCAAGAATCCATGCGCAGTTCGTCCAAAATGCGATTCGTCCAAATCGCGTTCCGTCCAATAAGCGATTCGTCCAATAAACGTTTCGTCCAATAAACGGTTCGTCAGGAATCCATGCGCAGTTCGTTCAATTCTTATTTCTTACTAAGTGGGTCAAAATCACCAATGTGGCAAATACCAAATTCTGTTTTATGATTAATTTACCTAGCAGCTATTAATTTGATGATCAGCCTAAATGATCATTAAACGTATGTGGAATATATGAATTGCATTTTTGACGAAAAAAATAATTATATTAAATAATGCTGGACAAAAACAGCAGCAGCAAGTCACAAGCTCAGTAGAGCTTGTATTATGGGTACCAGATGCCTGATATATAAAATACAATATTAAATATAAAAAACATATGTATCTATCTATCTTTTTATGAAACAGAAAACACCCAGAACACCCAAATAAATTAATATTTGCAGGTCGTACACACATTTTTCCCAGGACGAGAATAGAACCCATAACCTCCTGCGTCGCAAACCTTCGACCACCACGCCATGCGCCACATCGGTCGTCGTAATTTTTAGTTTTGTTTTTTTGGTCTACCAGTGGCTGTGATTATAATTATTGTTAATAATAAACACTTAATGAAATAGCTAATTGCACAACCATATAAAGATGGACTGGACACTGCATCCTAAAGTAGGATATCAGAAAAACGACTAATGTAACAAGACCTTTAGGTAAATGATGCAGTAATTTCACCATCTCCAAGAAGTATGACGACCGACGGTATGACACTAGTCCCATAGAGTTGGGAAGGCCCATTGTGTGGGACGCTACATGCGTCGACACACTTGCGCCTTCCCATCTTCCGAGGACATCCGTGAGGGCGGGCGCGGCGGCAGATTTGGCTGAAGATCTCAAGAGGCGCAAATATGCAGGTCTCGACAGAGCCTACAAATTTGCTCCCCTTGGAGTCGAGACCCTAGGTCCGTGGGGTACCGAGGCTCCTCGGGTTTTCAAGAAGTTAATATCAATAGAACTTAAATTCTGGATATTATTTAGTTTTATAATAGGTACTTACCTACCTATCTAATTATGTGTAACATAAATAATGTTATGTTACTGTTCTTTAGTTTCCTTTCCTTTCCTGTGCTGTTTGTGTGTGTACCCAATAAAAAGTCTATCTATCTACTTGACGTGTAGTATACAATAGAATATAGAAATTTTGACTTAAATTGTGAATGTTATAAACATTTTATGGTTAATAGCAACTGGAAATAGATGAAACTACCTCATATATAAATAAAGTTATACACTCTAAAATTGAAAGCTTCATTTAAGTAGGTACATCTTCACACATTTAAGTGAGTTGGTAGCCGCTTGACCATAATCAATAAAAAAAGTTACATAAATAAAAAAGTCTTATAGGGATATAACTATTTTTCAATATAACCTTATGTTTTAGAACCTAGAAAACCGCAAAACTTTATACTTTAACTTTATTTTTAACTAAGCCTACTCTCCGTACATAGGCAAAAACGCTGTCAGCCATAATATTTGTGGTGTGACGTATATGTATATATATATAATGAACCTTTCACGGTAATTGTTGATCCAGTACGATTTCTTAAGAAATGTTGATCCACCTATTTCAAGTGTACATTCGACTCTAAACCTAGTAAACAGATATACTTTGATCCACATTTGAAGAGCACATGGCAACGCTAGATCTACATTAACTGGTTATCGAGATACTCGCATTCAAAATATCCCAAAATATCAAAATTTTGTTGATCCACTAACGGTCACAAATTTTACACTAAAACGTCTTTTTCACATCCGTTACATATTTAACTACGCGTAACATTAGCTTAGACAATGTTGATCCGCAGACTTTGGAGCCACAAATGACTACTTCGTCTGTTTTCAAAGCGGCAACGCCGCAATGCCGCGACTGTGATACTGACAAAATACATGTTTAAGTAGTTCCGACCACTTTTGAGTGGAACATGTAGGTACCTATAGTTATTGGTTATTATGAGAGCGGACGTGAGGTGAATGAACCGTATGAAATTAACTTCGGCTGAATTAAGCCATATTTACTAATAATTCGGCTAAAATAAATTACATACGATCTTCACTGATCATACCCCAACTTAAGGTAGGTTCATCATCATCATCATCTGCAGTCCACTGCTGCACATAGGCCACCCCTAGTGAGCGCCATAGCGCCTGTCTTCAGCTTGCCGCATCCAGCATCTACTTGCAGTCTTTCGCAGATCGTCATCCCACCTGGCTGGAGAGCATCCTACACTACGTTTGCCGAGTCACAGTCTCCACTCAAGGACACGTTTACCCCAGTGGTTGTTGGTTCTTCGCGAGATATGGTAGTTACCTTTGGTTCAGATGTTTTCGTTACGAATCCTATCCTTCAGAAAGACTTCGAGCATAGATCTTTCCATAGCTCGCTGAGCGGCTTTGAACTGGTGGACCAGCCCTACCGTGAGTGTCCACGGCTCAGCTCCGTAGGTCATGACGGTTATAGGAGGCACTGATTGAAAGCTTTATCATTCAAACATTGCGGTATGGATGACGAGAAGTTTTGACATAGTTTTCCATACACTGCCCACCCTAGCTGGATCATCTCCTTGGCCTCCTTCTCAAAACTATTTTTACATGACTGGAGGCCTGAATTTCCCCTGATTGCAGAATTTGCCCAAGATAAGTACACTCAGAAACAATTTCGATTAGGTGATGGTCTGTAGTTATTCAGGAGAGTTTTCTCAGTCTATTCTTTTAGATGGGTATCTCTCCCTTCTTAAACAAGATCCGTCAAGTGCGAGTGTAACTCGCGCGCCGAGGGTTTCGAACGGCCGGGAACGGGTACCATTACTTTCTGGCTTTATTTATTTGATGGTCAGTGTCCATAACCCCACGCTGGGCAAGCGGATTGGGGATTGCAGTTCGGTGGTGGAGTTGGTTATGCAGGGGGCGCTGCTGCCCGTCCTCCGGTGTATGTCCCTTAGTCGCCTCTTACGACTTACGAAATAAGTAAGTTACCTATTTCGTATTTTAAGGCCTTTGGTATGAAAAGTAGGTAAATAAAAAACTTTAGGGGGAGGGGGGGTTCTGATGACATGCATACATAGGTAACCTAAACATTTTATGACAGTCAATGAACGATGAAGATAACTTAAGGGTCATTATATGAAAGTAAAATCATTGACACTAGTAATATTCAGAGTCGGTTAATCACGTTTGGCACAGTAGTTACGATAAGTAGCGGCACGTAAGCTTAGCGCTGAGCAAATGGTGGAGGGGATACTGCGCACCCTGTGATACCAAATTTTTTACTTCTGCGCAATAACGGTCAGCGCTTGAGTTTCGTGCCGCTACTTGTACCTTAAATAATTCTAGGTCCTAGGTTTAATTTGTAACAATGATATCCAATGCCTAGCTAAAAGTGCCTCGAGGTGGTTCGAGAAAAGGGTTCCTGGTGGAGGTTGTGTACTCCACACGGTCCACTACTGTGGGCCCTGATATGTATTTATGTGTGTATTTATACGAGAGACTCAGTTGGGTGTCTAAAACGAGATCTTTACGTAAGTGCTCGAAGCAACTGTCGACGCCACGTCATCACTCAGCTGCTTTTAGAGGCAGCTTCCAGTACGCTGCAGCAAAGTGCTGGAACAACATCCCGCCTCCTATACGAGATCTTCAGTGTTTTCATACTTTCAGGGCTAAATTAAAAAAGTTTATCTTAGATCACCAGAAAAGCACTGAAGATCTCAGAAATGAAATATCAATTTTGTAGTGTGAAATTTTTACTCACCTGCTCCACAGCGGCTGCTGCTCTCTCTCTCTACTCTATTCTAGAGCCACTGGGCATCATGCCATATTTACTGTTTGCTATGTATATTTTCCTGTTATTTTTATTTAAAAAAATTGTTTTAGTTTTAAACATTGTATTGTAAAATTAAACTTTACTGGACCTGTTCGTGCTTCTTTTTGTATTGTTTAATGTATTGTGTTAGTGTACGTGACGCGTTGGTTTTGGTTCCGACGGAAGATCAGCGTTGTGATAACTGTGCGCAATGGCTATCACAACATAATGCTGAGTCGGACGCCATTTTATAGCATTAAGTTTTCTCATAACACAGCTAGTAGTTAAGTAGTAGCATTAGTGTAAGGTAATTTAAGAAACTAGCTTAGTGCACGTTTTGTATTGTAAATGCTATAAATAAAGATTTTCTTATCTTATCTTATCTTATCTGATAGGTGTAACGTAGATATTTAGGCGAAAATTAAATGAAATTAAATAATTTATTTGATACATAACAATTACAAAAGCTATAAAGAAATAAAACGATACGTGCGAGTCGAACTCGCGCACTAAGGGTTCCGTTTAATTGTAAGACCTTGTTTCTTGCCAAATATCATGATTCTAGGTCAACATGAAGCAGGTACCTACCCTGTATGTTTTGGCCGAGGGAGAGAATCAAAAATTATAATTTTTTTAATAATAAACTACAAACTTACGGTTTTCAGATTTTTCTCGTTATTTGTGCTATATGACCTTGCATCTTACCAAATATTATGATTCTAGATAAGCAGGAAGTACCCTATAGGTTTTGGTCTATAGCTAGAATCAAAAGTTTTTTTCGTGAATTAATTACAAATTTCCTTTTTTCGGATTTTTTCCTTTATTTGGGCTACATCTTGCCAAATTTCATAATTTTAGGTCTACGGGAAGTACACTATAGGTTTTGGTCCATGGCGAGCATTAAAAGTAATTTTTTAAAGTAAATGAATTACAAATTTATGGTTTTCGGATTTTTTTCATTACTTGTGCTATAAGACCGTGATCCTCACCAAATTTCATGATTCCAGGTCTGCGGGAAGTGGGTACTTCCCGCAGGTTATAGGTTTTGTGTGCTTGTGATTCCCTTGGAAATCTCAAAATATTCGGACATAAACGGCTGCAACTTTTGAATGCATTGACTTAGGAGTTTTATTTATATCACGGCTTCAAAAAGTTACGGACTTGAGTATTTGACGAAAATTTCAACTCGATACGTCCACGCGTTCCTGAGAAAAGAGAGTTGACAGACGGACAGACCGACAGACAGACAGATGGACAACAAAGTGATCCTATAGGGGTTCATTTTTACTTTTTGAGGTACGGAACCCTAAAAACTAAACAAGGTACGAAATACCAAGAAATAAATCACAAAAAAAAACTGTTTATTTGGTTATAGGTTTCAGTTAGTAACACAAACAAACAAGATTCGTCAAGTGCAACCGTAATTTGCGCGCCGAGGGTTTTGAACGTTTGTTAATTATACAAATATGTGGGTACTTAAGGTACCGGTTCTACCTAAAAGTAGTAGCTACCGACCGACTTACATTTAAGATGGATCGCTGTGCATACTTCGGAGATTAGAGGGCTATGTTCAATTTATCGACTTTTCTCAAAATATTAAAAAAAAAATGTTACCTTCAGAAATTGCCAGAACGGTTCTAAAATGTACAAACCGATACCTTTCATTTGATACCCCACTCGGTGAGGTAATCCCCCATTAAAAAAATATTCCCCCCTTTTATTAATTAAATAAACTATTTTAAGAAGTATAAAACCTGCAGAAATTTTAGTACTCTACAAAACGATACCTTTAAAAAATTTCATTCATTTTTTTTTTATTTTCGTTTATTTTTCTTTATATCTGTTAAGTTGCACAAATGTAATATTATTTTAAATTTCAAGTTAATAGCTGCGGTAGTTGCTGATGTATTAAAGGGAGAAAAGGATAGACAAAACGAGTCCATGAGGGTTTCGAAACCGATCTCGAAACCCTAAATTAACAAAATAGTTACATAATCATCGCTCAAAAGTATTGACGGATCAACATTTGACCGTAGAAAATTGTACGCAATGGATTTTGAATAATTAAATAATGACTAGGGAACGCGATGTCACAATAAATAATAAATGTCATGGAACATGGCGTTACCTAGTCAGTACGATTCTACACGAGTCGACCCCTCCCCCAGACGGAGCGGCAACGTCGCAGCCATTTTCGACCAATGCTGCGTTCTGATTGGTTCATTTGAATCGGATCAACTTGTGCAAAATGGATTTGTATATTGGATCAACAAATGGTATCATAATGCCTAAGGCTACGGGAGGTCAAATGTTGATCTGGTCGGAGCCACACTTGTTCCTGGAAATGCATAATAGATCAACAAAAGAGGCTCGGATCAACATGTGTTTTTGGATCAACAAAGTACTCGCCGTGAGTCGCGCCTGATCAACATTTACCGTAATGGTATCTCTATATATATATATATATATATATATATATATATATATATACGAATATGGACGCACTTAAAAGCGAATATCACTCGTATATAATCCGACATGAAATTTGCTTAGAGTCCTATGACGTCACAAAATGGTCAACAGCAGCGTTTACAGATTTCAACTAGATTAAAGATAGAAATTAACAAATCTATTTTTAAATTGAAAATATGTAGATAATCATATTTTATACTTTTAATTTCCGAAATCTACATATGTATATTGGTTTCTTAAGTCAAATACTACAGAAAATATTTATTTATTGCGCCAAATTTGATATGAGTTAAGTAGCCTATTATGTATAAGCACATAAATAGTTGGTGGCGCATGATATAATTAGGTATGCAAGTAGGTAGCTAGTTGTAAAACCAGAATGGGCTATAAATTAACCAAATTGAAGACGTAACTGAGCATGAATAAGAGCGTGATTTGCGTAACAATTGTTACATTTATTATCTTGGTAATAAACTGAGGTTTACTATACAATAATTAACGTTGAGGTTAAGCTAGGTTAACCTATTGATTTACAACAGGTAAGAAATTGTTTTTTTTTATTATTTTTCTGGGTTGGTCGTATATTTTGAAGGTTGTAAAGGTAGCCTTAACGACCTTTAGAATTAAAGTAGGTATTAAGAAACGGCAAATTAAAATTAAAGTCTGAACTGGCGTAGCGCATCAGCATTTCCATACTAACTTTGACGATACTACTGTCATAGTGAAGCGATTAGTTTAATAGGACTCCAGCAGTGGTATTTTAATTCATTCGATTCGTTTCCGAATCGAATCCGACGGATCTTAAAAACCATCTTTTAATTTCGCCTCGGGTTGATGATCGAAATAAGGAGCTCCTCCTCATTGACATGACCATTAGTCAACAGATTCGCTTCGGATTTTCGATCATCAACCCGAGGCGAAATCAAAATAGCGTTTTATAGATCCGTCGGATTCGATTCGGAAACGAATCGAATTAATTAAAATACTCCTTCTGGAGGGATTCGTCATAAAACTTACTTCCGAAAATCGTATTAATTTTTTTTTAAGCATAGTCTAGAAAATTCAAATTAATTAAAATTTTGAACCAATAATTGTAAATACTAGTTGTAATTTATTTCTCCTAGTTGATTGTAATTTTCTTTATCAATACTTAATTGCAATTCTAATGATATATTTTTTGAATTGACAATCCGGACTTTATACACCAAATTTCAACGTAATACCTTCAGTTGTTTTCGCGTGAACTTTGTATGTTACATAATATAAACTTTCTCCTTTATAACATTAGCGTGATTTCGTCAGAAAATATAAACAGAAAATCCTGTTTTCGTTATACTTCGTGGCTGTAGTGTATGCAGTAAAGTGTTGCATTTTCTTTGTTGCTTCAGGGTGTTTCGGAATTCCCTCCAAAGCTGATTGCTTTCTTTGTGTCGGAAATGAAGTTAAACTTGATAATTTTGGACGGAATTTTTAGAAAACTTATTTGAGTTGACCTTAATATTTTACGACGGAAATTTATTTAAGTTTTTAGTACAACAACTTGCTCTCATCTGCAGTTACCTTTAAAATGTTTGTTGCTTTCATGTTTTGGCAGTGGATATCATTTGATTAAATTTTAAATATTTGAATGAATGAAGTAGTAATAGTTTACTACTTCTACTAATTGTGAAATAACAAAATAAGCACCTTTCAGATTATTTGATAACTTAAAGTAATGTAAGTTAATTTTTTTTTCTTGGATATGCTATCCTAGAAAAAAAAATTAAGTTGTGTAGTTTTTATTTAATGTCTAGCAGGTCATTCTGATGTGTATGTATGTAAGTGTGCTACATTTTGAAGACGAATAAAAAAAATACGAACGAGCGGTGAAAAAAGTATGAGTGATACACTCACGAATACATCTGAATTGACTTGGAAAGGGATAAAAATATATGCAGAATATTTCAGTGCTATACTTAATAAGTAGGAAGGTATTAAATACTTTATCTAAATTAAATAATCATTTTAAAATATTTCATATACTATAATAAAATGAATGTGACTCTGTACAAAACAATAAAATACAAAAATGCTTTATTGTACACCATAAAAATAACATAACAAGGAGACATTACTTAAGACAAGTCCAATGGACGGCCTTATAGCTAACAATCGATCTCTTCCAGGCTACACTTTTTTAACTTATTATGGTTGTGAATAGATAAGTACACTATCACATTAGGTGTGTCTGTAATGATAGGTGTGCAATTAATAAACAATAAATAACCTATTATTTAAACCACAAGCAAAGCTGCAAACAAAAAGTAGTCCAAGTGAACAGAATACAGAAAAAAGAGCAAGTCAACTATAAAAAGGTTAAAAAACTTTTCAAATATCAAACCAATGCACGGGCCAACAGCTTTCACGTTAAAACAACAGCCAAGCGTGAGTAAACTAAACAAATTTTGTAGTTCCGTAGGTACAGACAGCGTTAGAATTAAATGATCATAACCTGCATAACACAATGCAGGTTCGAATCCGATTTTTAATGGTTTTATATATCGTTGTACCTACTGTTTTTATGTTACCTAAATAAAAATATAATTATTTATTTTCGACTTGTAAAACTCCTACGATTTACAGGTTTGGATTTAAACCGGCATGTCTTATGCTATGAAGGGGGGAGGGGGGATACTTAATTCTGACGCTGTCTGTACATTTACTATTTATTGTGTCTTAATACAATATTTCACACTTAAATATATAAATATAGAGATATTCTCTACGAGAATATCTCCATACCGAGATATTCTCGTAGAAGTATTTTAAAATATCTTTCCATGTTATCTACTTATTTATGATAAATTCTCTTTTTGATTCACTCAGCTTTAAGTTACCACAATCAAAATAAATCTAATAAAATAATGAATATTATCCTCCATTTGCCAAATGACAGCGTGTGTGCGTGCGCAGCAATTTTTCAGCGTGAGCGGCATAAAATTATCTATGACACAAAATAACTAAACGAAAATCGGTTCATTCGTTTGGGAGCTACGATACCACAGAAATATACACAGATACACAGACAGACACGTTAAACTTATGTATAACACTCTCTCTTTATACGTGTCGGGGTTTAAAAAAAGGAAGAAACTATGGCGCTCACTAAAGGAGGCCTATACCCAGCAGTGGACTAATATGGGCTGATGATTATCATACAGGTAACATGTCGATTTAGGGTTTCTTGTATTTTCATACATGGAACTGCGTACATACCTCGTTGATCTAGCGGTCCACTTGTTCAACGACGAAGTTGGCGGTGTTACACCCCCGTGCCTCGGAAAGCACGTTAAGCCGTTGGTCCTGCACTTGACCTCTCTCCGGTCGTGTTGGTCTACCGTCCCATCAGATTAGGAGAGTGAGGGAATAGAGAGTGCACCTGTGTTTGCGCACACACTTGTGCACTATAATATGTCCTGCGCATCTGGGTAGTTTCCGATGAGACTGGTCTAGACATGTGCGCCGACGTTAAAATAACCGGCGGCGGGCGCCGGCCTGAAATCGGCGGCGGCGGCGTGATTTCGGCGTGAACTCGGCGCGTTGGTATGAGTATTATATAAATAATGCTGGACAATTCACACAGCATTATTTAGCCTCAAGCTAAGCAGAGCTTGTTTTATGGGTACTAGATAACTGATATACATAATATTAATATACGAATACATTAGGGGGTGAATTACGAAACTTCGAAGTTTCGTAAATTCGAAGTTCATAGCCTTTATTGGGCATTTTTCAAGTTCGAATGCGGTGGCCAAGAATTCGAATTTTTTAGTTTCTATTATTTACTTACGCAAATAAGGCACCTTTCGCAGTCGCGTAACGCACACGTACTATGAAAGAGTAAGTGCGAGTTTTTTATTTCGGACTCTTGTGTAGACAAAAACAACATCATTGGAAAATTCAATAGTTTTGCCTAGGTATACGCAAAATGTCAAATGTAGCCCTACAAGCGATCTTCTCTTCTGTCTACAGCACTAGTTCTTTAGTAAAAAAAGTTCTAAGAACATCTCGTTTGCTCCCAACAGGAATATCAATAAAAAAATAATTTTTAAACGAAGCTCGAACGGCTTGGCACAGTAGTGCTTGCCCCGATGCTGCTCCCCCAAAATCACTTTTGTCCTAACGCCAATGGGACGAGCCCTGTGTCAGTTGACACGGAATTGTTTGTTACAAAAGTGCTCCAGCACTGCAGATCGTTCCCGCCTCGTAGCCGTTTCTAAATAGCAGTCAGGACATTGGTTGCAAGCATTTCCTTCATAATTATAACACTGGTACCTACTTTATTGGATCCCGTAACTTTCCGTATCGCAACATGTCATCAGTTGGGTGCAAGGTGTTGTGCGCCTCATCAATGCTAATACATATATAATATGTAGTCATACATTGCGTACATTATAGAAGTAAAAGGAATGACTTTCAAACCATTTACGCAATCGATGACAAAGTGACGTAATTTTTATGCGAGCACGGGGATTGTTGTCTAGGTTAGAATAGATCTAACCTAGACAACAATCCCCGTGCTCGCCCTGCTGTAGATTGTTTGCAACAGTCTGTAGTTAGCTCAATTGTTTCTATTGTAATTCTGTAAATCACAATCTTAACGAAAATTATAGAAGCAGGTTAACCAGTTCTCTGCCAGGCTTCAGCGATTCGACCCGGAAAGGCGCTTCGTCGCTGCTATACGTGCAGTGCAAGCGCGTCGGTGACACTTAATGTGGAACGTAATCAAAGTATTTTCGTATGTTTTGGATAAGTAAATCACTTTTCCGATTCTAACTCTATCTGTAAAGGGACTCACAGATCTCGAGAATACAAGTTATATTTTCTATCTGAACTTCGAACTTTCGAAATTGAGTTTCCGAATTTCGAAAGTCAGTTTCGAAATTGAAAAATATATATGAAGCCTGACGTTTCGTACCCCTAACAGTGTTTGTGCTTTTGTGGTAACTTTGTAAGAATTTGAAATTAATTAAATGCAATTAATACTATAAATTTAGTCTGAATCTTTCTAGTGGAATTGTCTTGGTATTTGTTAAAGTTTATATTCCTACGGTGTCATCTTCATTTATAATCGGCACCTGTATCAGTCTGAATCAGCGGCAACTTTTGATACCGTTCGGTTTGCAGTGGCTTTTGACATCGCGGCACCCTTTGACATCGTGGCGCGGCGCGGTTCTTATTTGACTACAACTTGGTTATAGGTAGCAGGTGTCGCACAATGTAATAATTAATTAAATGACTGAGTTTTCAAAGCGTCTAAAAGAATACGTTCCACGCCGAATTCACGCCGATTGGCCGATCGGCGGCGGAGGCGTGGAAGATTTGCCGGCGGCGGCGGCGGGTCGGCGCGGCGCACATGTCTAGACTGGTCGTGGTCGAAATTCGGCTAGGAGGACATTATATACAAGGAACCCTAAAACGACATGTTACCTATTTTCCCCCGCCTCGGTTTCAACCACACTGTCCGCTTTGTGACTGAAGTGATAAACACACTGGAAATCTGAAAATAAACCATTATTTTGTTATTGACGGTTGAATAAGCTGCTCCGTATCAAAACCTGAGTCTAGTATGAGTTTGCAAAATACTAAAACGGAAAAAGTTATCGAGAACTTGACAGGTCACTATCGCTTACTCGTCAAAGAGTAAAGCTCTGCGTACATTAATCAAACGCCGCTACCGCGAAGTACAAAAATTCATTCCAGGTGTGCGACAAGCTAAGGTATTGGAAAACTATTGGATCGCCGTCACACTACGAAAAGGTTTTCTCAGTACCCCGTAGGGGCGTTGTGAGGCGCTGATTGTATGGAAGGAAGTGAAAACTTTAATAATTTTAGTAAACCATGCAAAAGTCATAAAAAGGCTTCTCCGGCGTTACATTTTTGTGGTGATTTTACAGACATCATTTGGAATTTTACCAGCTTCACGTTAAAACAAGAGGTCACATAAAATAACAAAGTTTAAATGGATTTAGGTTACTTCAAGATTCATAAATACTTGTTGTACCTTTTTTGTATCGTTTCACAAAACTAATTGGTACTTACTAACATCCTCAATCAGGTATAGAGAAAGTATTTCACCTTAAATTATAGAGTATTGATTAAATTTCATTTAGATATTGCGATGACTGTCGCGGCGTAAGAATCGACGCCTCCAACTTAGCCCGTATATGTCTAGAGAGTCTACTAAGGGAACCTACCAGAGATCGGGCATACAATACAATACAATACAACGTCGACGTCGACGTCTACGTCCCACTCCCCGCAGGAAAGCTACACACGCGTGTGGTGCATAGCGTTGACATTTAATGTGTACCACTCGTAAATCTATGGACCCAAAGTTGTCTGGAATAAAGCTTTTTTTATTATACGCGAGTAGCAATGGCGTCATTAATCACGTATTCGTACGTAGCGTGTTCGTTGGTCGCAGTGGACGCTAGCACATACATTTTCTTGCAAAGCAAAGCTAGCCATACGTGCGTAGCCTCTCCGTGCGCTCCAGTCGGTTAGCGGCTTTAAGCACACTCTTCTTTCTTCTTTTCATCTTCCTAAGATCTTTTACATATCTTCAATCAAAGCGTACATTGTACCAGCCACAATACCTCCCCATTGTATATCTACCCATATCATCCTAATAGGGAAAATGTAAATCCTAGAGAAATTGCTTCTTTTCATCTTATAAGAACGGCTAAAAAGGATTGTCTAATCAATTTTAGCAGGAACCGTGGATCAGACAATTGTATTGTTACTATACGTTTTCGTGATAGGTAAACAGTATATACCTTCTTACCTTTTATTTTTATAGAATATAATAATTTTATTGTGAAATTTCGTTGTGTGGTAGTTGTGGAGTACTAGGTTGCGGCAAGTTCGCTTACCGCGTTGTCTGCTGTTTTATACTGTCAATGTAAAACATATCCAAAGATTACGAGCTTAGGCTCATATTAAATTGCCCTTTTTTGTGCTGTCCGGTATCGGTATGCTACAACCTTTAGGTAGATTAGGCAGCTAAGTACTCAGTTTCTTTTGCATTTTTGGCTACGGACAGAGGTGCGGGTTCTAATTCTATGGAAATCGTATATTTTGAAATAAGTTATACTATACATTTTCCATGTTTAATTCAGTTTTTTTATAATTAACCAATTTTCACATTTTGATAATAATTTCATAAGAAAAACTCTACAAACAAAAGTATATAAGTAGTAAATATTCAAACAGAAATTCAACGTAAAAAAACAGGTCAACTTTTCAAATGTAACCCGTTACCGCATCGCATCCACTCTAAAGAGAAATAATAATAAAGGCTAACCTCATTGGTAATGATGTTGCCAGCTCAATATTACTGTAATATCTTTTATCAGTAACCAACAGGCGGCTTATACGAAACCAATAACTAGAAGGCGCTTCGGCTTCGGTCAAAAAACGTTCGGAATTGGCCGAATAGTAGAAGCGTACGGTTTTTAGAAACTCATCAGAAAACATAAATCCACTGCTCAACATGCTTCCATAAAGGAGGGGGATATTTAATATTAATTAGATTTAGGATTATTTATTTATTAAAAAGGATGGCGTTCCTTTTAAAAAGCATTCTTATAATTCTTCTATTTAAAAGCAGTTTCTAGCATTTACGCTAATAACAGGCAGACAGAACATTGTTTAAAAAATAGTTCCTTAAAATTGAAATACATAGGTATATTTTATTGGACGCGACAATTAAAAAAAAAACAAATATGAGGACCATTCTCTTTACAAAAATCTGCAGACCCCTTTAGCATAGGTATAACTGTCAGCAGTTATTGTTTATTATTATTATTAGGTGTGTATCGTAAACTACCGAAAATAACTTCAAAGGAAAATCCCACAAAATAACTAAAATCCCTCAAAATAACTTAAAAGCCGACAACTAGATTTCCTGCATTATCTAGTGAATTGCATACCTAACTGTAGGATAGTATCCGGAATCCCAGCCTTGATTACCTCAGTAACCAAGTACCAAGTTTGCGGCTAACCACAGTTCTCTAGTTATCTATAAATCGGCTTATTCTCTAACGATTGCTGTTATCTTCAGACCATTTCCAGTCAACGATTACTGGAAAGTCCAGCTATGAAAGTTAGTGTACGTAGATGAGGAAGCATCAGTATTTTTGTGCCAAATAAAATGTTTTTATCACATTCATATAGATACTTTGTTCCTTTAAAAGTTTCAATAATTTTTATTAATTTATTATGAATGGCCAATAAAAGAGGAAATGCAATCATTGATATCAATTAGGTGTCAATTGATCTGTTGTTGGAGCCAATGAGATTAATGCAGCTAATAGGATTAGTGGGGGATGCTGGGAATCCGAATTAATACAACGTGACCGGATTTAGCTATAAGCGACCTCCATGGGCGAGAGTATCGCTAGCGAGTCTTATTACGTTCTTGTACGTTTTATAGGGAAAATTGAATAAAAATATAAAAGATTTATTTAGGCAATCAGATTTATACACTTTTTACAATATAAAACAACATTTATATATTTATTATCTTTACAAAATCTATAGCCCTTAAATCTAGAGATTTCAAACCTTAGCTATCTAAATCACAAAAAATAATATTTTAGGCAAAATACAATTTCAAATAAAATTTTGTTCATACTACTTGTAAGTAACTACTGGGTTTTTCTATTTTTTATTCCCGTGTATGTATAAAGTAAATGTATTAGGTATATCAGTCATCAAATGCCCATAATACAAGCTCTGCTTAGCTTGGGGTTAGACGATGCTATGGGGATTGTCCAGCATCTTTTGTTTATTTTCACGTTATCTCCATAAAACAGTCATAGAGGGAGTTCCTTAGATATAGAGGCCTACCATCTATTTACCTATGCACCCCTATAGACATCAAGGTACCTAAGTACTCTTTGGTAAACTAAGTGTAGTATCAACTAATTCCCAAAGGCCACGAAGTTAACCCAGGTATGCCTGTGCCGGAAACTAGGGACCAAGTAACCAGCATACTTAGTTTAAGTTTAACTTGACCATACGTGTATTAAATTCCCCTTAGTTATTGTTTGAGGAATTCAGTCTTGGGTTGATGAGAGATCTACGCGGAACCAGAATGGGATGGAAAATTAAACCGTTTCGATCTGTAACAGATTGGACTGTTTTAAGCTAAATACGTTTTTTCAGAGGTTATTTTTATAACGGTTTACCTAATATTTGAAGTTTTATGCGTTACCTGAAAATACTTCTCGAGTCTTCTCGTCATCTATACCGCAATACTTGAAAACGGAAGTTTTGAATCAGTGCGTCCTACCCGTCATGGCCTGAGCCAGAGCTGAGACGTGGACAATCACGGTAGGGCTGGTCCACCAGTTCAAAGTCGCTCAGCGAGCTATGGAAAGAGCTATGCTCAGAGTCTCTCTGAAGGATATGATTCGTAACGAATACATCCGACAGAGAACCAAAGTTATCGACATAGCTCAAAGAATAATTAGCAAGCAGAAGTTGCAGTGGGCCGATGACGGTGAGAAGTTAGTCCGCATAACCGACCGTTCAGCGACTTTTATCTTTTTTCTCACGTTAGACAAGTTTTTCATTTCGTTTGTTATTTTGATCATTCTGTGTAAACTATTGGTTATATTCGTTCCACGCCTTCTAGGGCTATTTTCTATGTTGTATTGTATTTTGTATATCAGTCATCTAGTACCCTTATCCTAGATGATGCTGTGTGGATTGTTTAGCATTATCTAAATTTTTATTTTATTCAATACCTTGGTAACAACATACTATCCCAATTATAAGCACTGTGTAAACCCATTATCAGTTTCACTTAGATAACCCGTTTGCGCGAATTCCATGCCCATTTCGAGGATTCTAGGGTCCATTATGAAAGTTTCATGTAACGGCATAATTCTCGCTATCTATAAACTATGCGAGCTCATTCCCAATCACACAATAGATTAGTCCCTGGGGATAGGGATGGGGTAGCAGCTGGGAATTTAGCCGGAGTTACAACTTAAAAAACTTAAAAGTTTTGGACTTTAACTGGATTATCATCCTGATTCTTTTTTTTATTAATAATAGTTTTTTTTCACATACAGCTGATGCTAGTTACCCCCGAGCTATTCCTTGCCCCTGCAGGGTTGCAGAAGCTGGTCAAACTTAACGAATTTATGAGTTGAAATCGTGAATCTGTTAAAAACGAATTGCACTAGCAGCGTATCGCTAGACAGCGTAACGATAGTTGTGGAACCTTCAAAAAATGTATTTTGTAAATGGCAAAACGTGTTAATTACTCTGACCTTACATATCACAAAATACAGTACAGAACTATGTAGACTTTACATATTTTTACTTTACATAATACAAGTACCTACAGTTCTTGTTCTGTGTACTCTTATGTTCGCACTGAGACTCGGGTTGGTCCATTGTGCGTGTTTTGTTTTGCTAGTACAACCAGCCTAACTCCGTCCAGAAGCGAAGAATCTTCCTGGGATCTCCACAGGCTTCGCGGGGTGACCTCGGGTGGTCGAGGATTTCGTGTCGTTGCGCTGTTACTCCCTCGCATTCCAGGACTACGTGGGCAGCTGATTCTTTGTCTCTAAGACACCCCCTGCAGAGAGGGCTGTCTGTTACTCCGATGGTGAAGAGATGTTTGTTCAGTGGACGGTGTCCTGTGAGGGTCCCTACTAGGACGCGTAGGTCCGTTCTGGTCAAGTTCAGTAGGCGCTTGGTTAGCCTTGATCAAGCCGGAAGTGCTGTTCTTGCCTGGCGGCATTCTTGTAGGTGTGTCCATCGTTCAGTAAAGTACCTACAGTACTACGTAATTAAATAAATAAAATAAAATAAAATTAGCCTTTATTTCCTACTTCTTATGTAACTAGTACTTATATAACTATCTATTTACAATTTTTACTTAAGCTAGTAGTCGCCTTTTTTGGCGTACAGTACTACGTATGCCTTACATATTAACCGACTTAAATACTGTGGAGGTTCACAAACAGCGCTCTATTCCACTCTGATCCACTGAGCTGATCCTTGGATGGATTAAATCCGACATTTTGTTCCGCCCTTATCCATAGCCCGGGTGAATTATATCCCAATCTGAACCCGATCAAAAATAAAAACTATCATAGCTTGACGTATTCATTAGATACTCATGTTAGCGGGTTAACTACGGACCTTGTTGTGAATCGTTGGTGTTCTTCCAACACAAATAAGGTTCGTAGTTAACCTGCTTACATCAGTAATGATCACAAACGACGATGACACGACTTTTTTTAAATGTTTGGTCAGAATCGTTCTGATTTTGACCGGACATTCAAAAAGTCGTAATTTTCAATAACTTTTCCCACCCCTAGTCCCAGGGTCCGCTCCATAAACTGGTTGTAAATTCTAATCTCGCCTATTGCCTCTTGTTTTTGCTCCCGTACCTAGTTTCGTTGTTTCCAACAATGGATTGTTTTGTTCGAGGTTTCCGAATAGATATCTATTGATGGGTTGATTATAAACCTATTACGCACTTAGAAATTAGTGCTGATAAGGAATATCATAACTTCTGAACTATTGAAATCAAAAATAGATCGCTTTTAGTTTTTTTTTCATCGTAGGATAGGATATCGTGCTGCAGCGGAGCTTTCCAACAGCAACAAGCTGTATATATTCAATTCTGAAGCTTAATGCAATAAACATACGTAACATTATTGCTCTGAATATCTAAATCTAGTCTAGAAATCTAGTTTGATATGCTAGGGTTGCCTACTGCAACCAATTTCACCGGATATAATCTCAACATAACGCAAACAGTAAACTTTTTTTAAAAAGCTTACGCTAGATATGCGCCGGAGACGTCTGTTATACTCATAACGTCCACTACTGAACGTGCCCCCCCAAAACAAGGGAGGGGGGGGGGGGGTTGCCATGACATCCAAGCGTGCCGGGCTGTGGTAACAGTACCTATAGTTGTTAAAAATGCCAAAATCACCCAGAACACTTTTGTGATTTGGGTGTTTTTTTTTGTAATTTATTTTACGAGGCTCCCTGGTTATTATCTCAAAAGACTTTAGCCTGGGATTAGCTATGTTTAACCCCGCTTGATCCGTCATCACGAGACCCTAACCGGAGATCAATAACCCAGTCAACTAGAACGGAGATTAGCCGACCGGTGGTAAAGGTGGGTTACATTATATTACCGTCGCGGCGGCGGTAGGGAAGTGGATCGACGACATACAGCTCCGTGGTCGCTGACATAGAACTCTGTGGCCGTGTTAACGCTCCGTGGTTGACGACATAAAACTGTGCTACGGAATACCGGAAATCGAAATACCGGAGAATAACGGTATCCAGAAAGAACGAAATATCGAAAGCACACTACTTCGAAAAACTGTAGAGCGATCACATTCTCGATTGAACGCTACACCAAAAGATCACAAAATCGAAATAGTGCTGTCTATCTCTATAACAGCCAACCTAATTCCAAATCATAAATGAAAACTCTTTATTTCCGTAAATACAGTAAATGTACACTTAGAAAAGGTCAAATTATAAAACTAAACACTGACACGGAAATAAAGTGATATTTTTGATTTCTCTCGCTTCGGTATGTAGACTAAGGTAAAGAAGCGACGAAGAAACCTTAAGCCTGTTAGTTGTTATTTTTCGAGAAGCTTTTTTATCCTCTAGATAATCTGATATTTTGGTTTTTGTAATTGTTTCTTAAACAAATAATTAGAAAAAACAAATTTACTGATTCCATTTTTTTTTTACCAAATCTTACTGTAATGCTCCCGTAGATTTGTGGTACATAAATACCACCTCTATCGCTATTGTTTGATTTACCATTTCGTATAAAAATGTACAGAAAGTAAAGACATTGCATTTCACGCAAGTTGCTGTTGAGCGATCTCCACCAGACAACTATGGCTGGAGCAGCCAGAAACCACCGATTCGGATATAATTCCTCGAAATAACCTAATAGGATCTCAGACGTGCCTCCTTAGCAGACCCGAAATTATAATATCTGATGTTCAAACAATCCCGTGAGGGTTAAATTGAATTAAGTACAGTTGAGCAGAGAAGTCAGAAAGTCATTTTGGGAATAAAGGTTTGCCGCAAACTTTTTTTAATTAAATAGAAGTAAAAATTACAACCCAATTACAACCTGGGTCTTTTCAAAACAAGAGTGAATAAGTGTCTGTATCTTCTAGACTAGACCTTCGTGATACATTGTTACTTTCCATCAGGTGAGAATGTTAAATATTAACAAGACCTACTACTGTTTTGACACAATCATCATTACTTGTTGGTATCTCGTTTTTCTGGTCACCTCAGAGGGTATGACTTAAAATCAGTGTTTGCTCTTCCGAGCAAAACTATGCGCTGAGTTATTGCCTTTTTGCTGGGCTGCAGCACACACTTTACCTGCTTATTTGTGATTTTTTATTTATTTTAATTTGTGCTACTTATTTTTTTTTATTCAGAGTATTCTCTTTTTCTTTGTCAGTTCATTATATTTTTTGTTAAATGTTTATAAATACCTATGTACTGTGTGTTGCAGAAGCAAATAAATGATTTATCTATCTATCTATCTATCTACTACATGGATTCTGATATAATATAAATAATAATTAATAAATAATGCTGGACAATTCACACATCATCTAGCCCCAAGCTAAGCAGAGCTTGTATCTATATCTGAACAGAATACGATAAAGGTAGATATTAGAAGATGATAAATATTCTAACCACGTAATATGTAATGCATTGAAACATTTATACCGTTTTACCCGAACATTAATAACCGTTTATTTCATATACTTTTACTGTCTTGTCTGTTTGTTTTTGCTATACCTGAGTAAGGAATTAAGTGCACCTAAAATCCTGATAGATCCGAGAAAAGGAGCCCTTGTATCTATAATACAAGTGAAAACTTAGAGCAAGGAGTCAATTCGACCCCTAAAGGTTTTTGATCCAAAGTACCTTTTATGAAAGAATAATACTACATACTCCTAAACTTAGAACAAAATACTTTGTAAGCCTATTTCTGGAAAATATAACTTTTATTATTATTATTAAAGATTTTAACCACATCATAAGTTATAGTCAGTATAAAAATCCAGTCGGGTTACTTTATTTGTTATAGCAATTAAGATTATGACCACAATTCATAATGAATCAAACTGCCGCCGCAGCGCTGCCGCGATGTGGTTACAATAAATCGTTTATAAGCCAAGCAAATATATTTATGTATGTCATAATGAAACCAAGTTTTTTAAACTTATGCTATTAAAATTACATATTAATTTAAAAATTCGCCTCCGGTTTCCAACGTATAAGCAATAAAACAGCCGTGGTCAGCGTATAACTCAAATACCCGTGAGTTAAATGGGAAATCACTTAAGTGCGCGAGTGTCAGAGTAGGTTGGACAGATGGCAGTGTCTTCTGTCTCCTGATTGCTAGAGTCGGATAATTAACACTTTCATTGCCTATGAGACGCATCTCCATATTTTTGCTATTTAGCTGCGACGCGTCCCGTCTCGGCTCTCACCGCAGATGCTTGGCAGTGAATGTGTTAACCTCTCATCATCTACTGTACGAAACTATATGAAAGCACTTGTGTGTACGAGTGTCCGAATAGGTCAGACTGATGGTAGGTCTCCTGTCTCTTGACTTGATTGCTGGCATCTGGATAATATATTCATCATTATCATCAATAGTCATGTGTGGTTAGGTACCAGCTGATACTGGTAAAAGTCTTGTAAGGTCTACCTTTGATTATCGACTGTATTCTTTCCCTGTCCGTGAAGTAAACAAAATTAAATTCAAATTGCAGAAATTTTTGGTAACGCGATAAAATGTATGAAACATAAAAAAATTCTTAATTTGTTTTAAAATGGTTACGAGAAGTGAAGTGAATAAAGAAAGCACTGAATATTTCCAATAATAAAGTACATATTACATTTTTGCATTGGCATTTTTACATGTAGCAATTTTTACAAAAACAGACCGCTTACAAATTTTAAAACAAAACAATTAGAATCTGTACTATCTAGATATCTTTTACATGTATAAGCTTACATTTTCCCAGTACAAATATCACCAAATTTATCAATAAATACTGTTGTAGTTGGTAACTTTTTGTTTTCATTGTTATTTTTGCTACGAAACAGAATCCTACTCGTGTGTATCAAAAATCAATTTCTATCCCAAAAATGATATTTCCGTTCCGTCGAATAGAAAACATTCGACCTAGAGATGGGCGCTGTTTGTTGGCTTCGGAGTCCGACTTTCGAAAATCAATTGCTTTGTTTATTTATTTATTAAGTAATCCGACAGCGGTACATTTTACATAAAACAGTATAAAGACTTATGCTAAAATAATGCCAATCATAGGATTACATAGAGAAGGTTAAGATTTACAACAGAAAGGTGAGTGAAGTTGATAAATAAAAAGAAACGTTAACTACAAAACAAATAGGTAGTACAGAGTACACAGTAAACTAAGAAAATTTCAAAATTTGTATGGAATAAAACAACTATCTACAAAGAAAATTTCAACCATATAAAAGAAACAAATTAGAACTTGTACAGAATAAACAGTAAACTGAGGAATTTATTTCAATGGCTTTGCGACGTGTGTTTCAGTGAGCGTGCGTGTATGTTTTTGAGTGTGTGTTGTATGAGTGTGTGTGTGTGTGTGTGTGTGTGTGTGTGTGTGTGTGCGTGTGTGCGATGTGTTGTTAAGTGCTCCTGAATCATCAGTCTCTCTGGACAACAGGAGATACCTGGTGTGGGAGGCGAAGTTGACGTGAGTTCGAATGCGGGAGGGATGAAAGGAATTAAGGAGTCTTGATGCACCAGTCTCTTAAGAGTCTGGGCTTTTTAACCTGTAAACTTAAAGAAGTAATTAGTAATGACGTCATCTATCTTGCTGTCTTGCTCAGATCGGATTCAAATTGAGCAGGACAGCAAGAGATATGACGTTCGTTCTACAATTACGAAGGTACTTATTTAATGTAAAAATACTATCGGCATGTTATTTTAGGATCTGTACCAACTAATAAATTTATTTCTCACAGAGCTCTAGAGATTTAATTAATCCTTTATCTCATTTTACACTAGTTTTGAATGGAAATTACAAAACAAACGTTACAAAATTTTATGTGATTTGGATAGGTTCTTATTTAAAAATAACAACATCACTGAATGATTCACGAAGCGACGACTTCGTGAGTTGAAATTAAAAACAGTTGAAAAAAAAGGAAATTAAGATCATTTGGCCTATGATTTTTTCAACTAAACTAAAGTTATACATTCTTTTGAACTTTATAAAAATAATTTTCGGAGTTCGAAACAAAATGAACTCGCATCCCTTTCCGTACAAATAAAGTCGTCAAATTACATTTGTGTAATGATTATTTGATTGCATGATATTTGTTTTCCAAACGAAGTCAAACGTTATACTTACTCTCGTATTGGCCCAAATATAAGATCAAATCATTCTTATAATCCGTTATTCTGGATTTTCTTACGAATAAATATTGCTTATTGGAAAGAATTGTAGTTATTGGCTTATATTGAGGCTCCGAGCAAAAGGACTTAGTTCCTGTGGGAATTTTCTCAAGTAACAATTTATTTTTTATTTTAGGTCCTGTAATGTAACTGAATCACTGCAGTCAAATCGTGATTTGTTCCAATCGAGATCTAATCGTATCGCTAATAATCTGGATTTAGTCTTCCAATCGTTTTGAGAGTAGACTTAAAGATAACTAGTCCAATCGAGATTTAGTTATTCTACCTAGACATAAATTTTGTTAGAAGAAATTAACCAAACAAACATAGATATATAGTCCAAAAGATCCATGAAAAGGTACATAATAAGGTTTTTTTAATGTAGTGTATAAGCTCTCACACTCACGGTAATTTTTCAGAAATCTAATAACGGCGCTGGAGTCCGAAGGCAGTTCCCAAAGTTTTTCGATTCCAAGGTCATTTGACCTCGTGGTGTTAGCACTTTTCCGTCCAGAGGGAAGCATGCGGGTCCAAATCCCGTCGAAGCCAAATTGTTTTGATTTCTTAAATTCTACCTTCTTTCCCCCATGTTTCTTTTGACTGGCACTTTTGAGCTATCTATATCATTAATAAATAAATAAATTATGTTGGACAATTCACACAGCATTCTCTAGCCCCAAGCTAAGCAGAGCTTGTGTTATGGGTACTAGATCATTGATAATATAATATACTATATAGATAGATATTTTTTATTATACATAGAAAACATCCAGAACGCCCTGGACATATATCTGCAGATCGTACAAACATTTGTCCCGAGGCGGGAATCGAACCCGCAACCTCCTGCGTCGCAGGCAGACCTTCGCCCGCTGCGCCACAGAGGTCGCCAAGAAAATTGACACCAGTGAAACCTAGTCTAAAAATGGTATTAGAAATTTTTGTTAACGTAGTTAGTTTAGGAAATGTTAACACCCAAAAGTATCGCTATTTCTTGGTCATTCGCTGTTCCTCGAGTAAAAATATCTATTCCTACTAACTGTTTGTCTTTCTCATACTTTATTACTTTTGGGTGTCATTTTAGGGTTCCAGCGAAAGTAAAACAAAAACAAAGTAAAACAATTTTAATTACAGCGAGATTTCTAAAAAAACCGGAGAAACCTTTTTGTAAACTTTACAAAACAAGCAAACTTTTTTAAGGACTTGAATAAGCAATGGATCCCTAAGCATTTAACAGTAGCCTAGATAAATACAAAGTGCTTTATATTTCTTGGAATTTTACAATAGCCCTTAAAATGTAGCTACTTTTTCTTAGATATAAGTAAAATTCTGTAGATATGGTACGGTTTCCCATCGCTAACTCAACAAATGGGCTGTGTAGTGTTACCACTAAAGCAGACACGCTATTTCCAATCTTTTGCAACAACAAGATATGAAAAGACTATACCGAAGTGCGACCGAGACAATAATACGCACGCGAAACACGAACGCTGGTGGTGCCGATCTGACTATGACTGAGGTGGGGAGAGGAGGAAGCTACCCAATCTGCTAGCTGTGTGGTGCCGGCTTAGAATTAGGTCGTAAGAGGCGACTAAGGGATATCCACCGAGGGTGGGCAGCAGCGCCCCCTGCAGAACAGTTCTACCACCGAACTGCGATCCCCAACCCGCATGCATGGGGATTATGGGCATTACCCCCATGAGATAAAAGCCAACAAGGCGCTTATCAGGGGGAGGCCTGCGTCCAGCAGTGGACCAATACAGGCTGTTGAGGTTGAGTACCCAATCTCCCGAATTTTACTGACCTCGATGTCCATCACTCCCGGAATTAATAATAATAATAATAATTCTGGACAATTCACACAGCATTATCTAGCCCCAAGCTAAGCAGAGCTTGTGTTATGGGTACTAGATAACTGATATACTGAATACAATACACTACATAGATATATATTTTTTATTATACATAGGAAACACCCAGTCCAACGGAACAAATTTCTGCAGATCGTACACAAATTTGTTCCGAGGCGGGAATCGAACCCTTTTGCGTCGCAGGCGGACCTTCGCCCGCTGCGCCACGGAGATCGTAAGACCCAAGTGTTTTATTACCCTCTTACAAAGATCGGTTATGGCGTTTGTTTTGAGTTAATGTACATATGTATGTATAGAGTCTCAGCCTTACCTATGCGGGTCAATAATAAGTATTAAAAAGGGAACAAAGAATACAATCTGAATAGACCAGCTAGCCAGAAGGCGTCCTACACCGCGTTTACCGAGTCGCGATTGAAGCCTTCTCGGCTACAAACGTGACTTAACAAACCTAAAAAAATCGTAAAACAAAAATGTTGGCATGAAAGAACACATATTTCGTGGCACTTGTTTATAAGAGGATACTCAATATTAATAAAGCAGAAACAGAATCGACGCATTGCTATTCATTGAAAGCAATAAAAACTAAGTGAAGCCAATATATGAATAAGTGCGATATAGTGAAGTGAGGTGGGGTGCGAGTGATGGCGACACTCTATAGTATTTTGTGATGGGACTATCAGTGGCCCACCTAATGGAACCATCGCCTCTGTGGCATGGCCTTGTTCAGAGGCAAACAAGGCACTGGGTGTGGTGGCTTGAGTGTGGTACTTTTCGAGAAGAACCCTTTCTCAAGTTGCCCAACAATTCGACTCATGGCCTCATTGCCTCATTATAAAAAATGAGCCCATATTAAGACTAACGCCAGAGAATATAATTATATTTATTAATAATAAAAAAACACCTTTATTGTGCTGTTTGGGTATATGTGTGTAAAAATTATATTACATACTATCTATACTTATAATAAAACTGTAACAGGTCCAATTCTGTACATTGAAGATATTTTGAAATTTTTTTTGGAGGGACACTCTATTGTCGATACTGAAGCCAAAACTGTAATTTTTTTCATTCATGTCTGTCTGTCTGTCTGTCTGTCTGTCTGTCTGTCTGTCTGTCTGTCTGTTTCTTAAACGCGCATCACGTCGAAACTACTGAAGGTATTGAAATGAAACTCGGCACGATTTTAGGTCATACTACGAGGAAGGACATAGGATACTTTTTATCCCGGAATTCAGTCAGGTTTCCCTGGGAGAGGGGATGAAAGTAAAATTTCATCACCGCGAATGACGCCGAAAGTGCTGAATGAGTTGGAATGAAACCTTGCACGATTTGATTTCATACTACGAGGAAGGACATGGGATACATTTCATCCCGGAATTCAGTCATGTTCCCCTGGGAGAGAGGATGAAAGTAAAATTCTTTAACTGCGCATCACGATGGAACAACTGAATGAATTCGAATGGAACTCGGCATAATTTGATTTCATACTACGAGGAAAGACACATTTTATCCCAGAATTTAGTAAGGTTCCCCTGGGAGAAGGGATGAAAGTAAAATTCCTTCACCGCGCATCACGCCGAAACTACTGAATGAGTTGGACTGAATTGGTACTATTTGAGTTCAAGGAAGGACATGGGATACATTTTATCCTGGAATTCAGTAAGGTTCCCCTGGGAGAGAGGATGAAAGTAAAATTCTTTAACCGCGCATCACGACGGAACTACTTAATGAAATCGAATGCAACTCGGCATGATTTTAGTTCATACCTACTATGAGGAAAGATACATTTTATCCCGGAATTCAGTAAGGTTCCCCTGGCAGAGGGGATGAAAGTCAAATTCCTTCACCGCGCATCACGCCGAAACTACATAGGTAATGAGTTGGAATTAAACTTGGCACGTTTTGAGTTCATACTACAAGGAAGGACATGGAATACATTTTATCCTGGAATTCAGTAAGGTTCCCCTGGGAGAGAGGAAAAAGTAGAATTCTTTAACCGCGCATCACGACGGGTCTACGCGTCGTCCGATTTCATGCATTCTTTTTGTTAGAAACAGTGTTGCAAGATCGAATTTGACTAAATCAGTAGAAAGTCGAGTAGAAAATCAGTAGATTGATGAAATAATCTGGAGTTAGAAGAAAAAAATTAGTAGATAGAGGGTAGGTAAGTTCCTATCTATGTATTTTTGCAAGACGCACCCATTAGTTAGGTTCCTACCTACTAAGGCGTCTTGGAAAAATATGTTAAGTTTTTGTATTTTTTGTACCTTACATGATATATGGTGGTTTAGCTGGTCCAGTTAACTGTACTACCGAAGTTTGGTTGCAGTAAGTGGTCCAATTAAACTAACTAGACCACAGAAAAATATTTTTTACTGTGGTACACAGCCAACTGTACCTACCTACTAACGAAAAAAAAAATTACGGTGGTCCAGTCAAATGGATCAGGAGCCCAATTCTGCAATACAATTGCTTCAGTATGACAATGGAATCGTCGCAGAATCATCACGTAGAATCCTTAGATTTATAAAACTCCAGATGGTGCGTGCGAGATAAATTAATAGTTTTCATCATCTGCATTCATCATAATTTCTTTCATCTGAGGTGGAATACCCAAACGTGTCATTCTGTGTCGATACCCCTGTCATAGTGAAGCGATTAGTATAGCAGAATAGGGCCCCAGCTGAACGGAACCATCAATAAGAAGTGAAACGAGTATGACACTTCTTAACACTGACGCTGGCCGAGTCGTAGCTAAAAGTCGTGTGGATAAAGAATGGAATTGAAGATGACAACATGCTATCCCCCGTAGACACTACACGATTTTTTGCACGGCGGCGTTTCATAATATGAGAGACTATGGTCAAATGTGAACTTAATTAGTCGGCAGGTGAGGCAATCGCGAACGAAGTCGCGGGTACAGCTAGTTTTATATAATTTTACACACATATACCAAACACAAAATAATATTTTGTGCTTAACGTGAAAAAGGGGTTTGAAAATATGTTTTTACCGCCTGAGCTTTAAACAGAGTACTGACGAAGCAATGTAACGTGTCAACGAGACGCAGCTTAGCACACGGCGGTATAATTATACTAGTTAATGCCCGCGGCTTCGCACGCGTTGTTTATAGAAACGTTTAAAGGTGATTTCTATACCATGGGAACGGATTTTTGGAATTAAAAGTAAGCCTATGTTTCATTTCTGGATTAGAATTACCTGTATGCAAAATTTCAACACGATCCGTTCAGTAGTTTTGGCGAGAAGAGGTAACAAACATCGATCCATCCATCCAAACTTTGGCATTTATAATATTAGTGTGATAATGTATAATAAATGTAATGTATTATAAATATATTGGCGAATGGTACATTACGACCCATAACACCAGTGAGTACCTGGCTTCATGGATAAAGCCACGTCGACATGTCGCTGGGAAAAGAAGAACACGATGCTTTTGAAACGCCATCAGTCGCACCACGCTGTCCCGTATTTGTGTTGTCAGAGTCGTAGTCGGCCCGATGCCAAAATAAAATCTCTTTCCCTTACACTAGTGCAAGAGTCGATGTACAAAAATTTTTCTTACTGAATACCAAGTCGAATTCAAATTCTAAAAATTCCAGTTGTCTTCATAGTTTTGGTTCATCAGCACTATCTGTCCACTCATAATTACTATATCCTCCTAATAGGTATAATCAATTTATTTTTATAGCCCTTGGTTTTTTAGTATGTTAAATGCTTTCTTAGTACCTTATAGTTTCTGATCTTATATTATTCTAACCAAAACATTTATTTTTATAGTATCATATACGCCAGTGTTAAGTTTTATACTAACCTATCCTATCCATCCAAAGGTTGCCTGGAAGAGATTGCTTTCAACGATAAGGCCGCCGATTATACCATACTAGATTAATTAGTAGTTACTGTAAGTTATTTTATAAGTTTTTGATGGTAAAATAAAGATACGATCTATCTATCTATTTCTATTTGTATCTTTACATCATCATCATCATAATCATCAACCTAAATTAGTCCACTGCTGGACATAGGCCTCCCCTAATGAGCGCTTGTATCTTTACATGGGAACTGATTAATCGTCCATATCCATTTCGTTGTTGAAACAATGTTTTAGGTACTTAATATCTTGTTCTAGTGGCCTGGAGAAGAAACGAAATTGTTCTAAAATAATGTTATTTAAAATTATATTGATTTAACTAAGAGTTCGAAGACAAATTTGATTTCAAATATTCCAATAATGAATGAAAATATTCTCCACCTCTCCAATGCCCACTCTTCTAGGAACCGTTCGTATTCTGTCTAGTTTTAACGAAAAAATCGGAATATCTACGTCTCATCTTTTAGATGTGTTACACTATATGATGTAGGAAGTGGTCGAACGAGCTTCTGCTCTGTAAAAGGACAGCGTATCCATCGACGCATTGGACGTTACATCACATAGCGTGCCGGTAGTAGTACAGTCGGCAACGTAAGTATCTGGCTCGTATACATAAAAATACTACAAGTTTTAGTATTTTTATGTATACGTACTATGTATGTACGTACGTTGTAGATAGGTTATTATTCTTTATTACACCATCATTAAATAAAACAATGAAATAACTTAATACTAACTATATCTAGTGTGGCACAATCGACGGCCTTATCGCTAACAACAATCTCTTCTTGTAGTCTACAACTAATTTAACAAATAGATCAACCTAATGGTAATTATAGAAAACTACATTAATTTGACCCAAGTGTAATTAAAAACTTAAACAAATGAAACAATACTGACCACTAGAAATAAAAACCTGTGTCGCGATGAGTACCATAGACCATCAGCTAAAACAATGAACATAAAATTACAAAGGTTTTACAAAAAACATTTATACACAATTATAGAAACAAAGTAATAAATTGATTCCAAGACTCCTGAACTAGGAAGTTAAAAGCTGATGAAGTATTTCAGAAGTGGAAAACTAATTGTTTTCGATCACCGAGAAAAACTGGACCAATAATTTCATTACATTTCAAAACTGTTTAAAATTACTTATACAGTTTTAAAATTAAAACAAAAATAATAGTTAGATCATCTAGGTTGTTTCAAATAACATCTTTATTTAACAAAGAAACCCGAGGCTCCCCGGGTTTTCAAAAAGTATCAGAACGTCTGGTCGAAGCGACGCGTGACCCGAGAGCTGGTGAGTATCTGGCGCAGCGCATCAGCATTGCCATACAGCGGGGCAATGCAGCCAGCGTAGCGGGGACGCGACGACTGGTATTGATATGGATCAGTTGAGCGTAGATTGTTTGGTACAGTCTGCAGTTATCTCAATTGTTTCCATTGTAAATACAAGTTCTAATTTGTTTCTTTTATATGGTTGAAATTTTCTTTGTAGATAGTTGTTTTATTCCATACAAATATAAGCCCCAACGCCAGGTCCATTGTTTTTTACGTCGTCTTGATTTTCCCGTTGTTCATCTTTGTCGCGATTTCAGATAGACCTTACGTATCGTTCACTTGATGACGTCACGTATAATATGAGTCGTAAAAAAAGACAAAATAAAGTGGTGTTCTTGCCACTGGCTCCTATCTGTAGGTTACTTGTTATCAGGGTGAGTAACGGATGCGTTCACAAAAATATTGTTACTACTTTGAGTACTACACGGCTTCAGCTCGCAGTTTTGTTTGATTTTTTCTACATCTAGGTATATAAAGGCTGCACATTAGTTTACGATGTCGATAAGTCAAAAAAATCCGTCATCTTACAGACGTGGATTGGATACATCTAGACTTGTTTATTTCAGCTACTTCCATAGTCTTGTCTTATGGCATACTGCTGTGGGGGAACGCTGCAGATATTAACAACATATTTGTGCTGCAGAAGAGGGTTGTTCGTGCAATCTATAATGTGGGTCCCAGAGAATCCCTACGTGATAAATTCAAAGAAATAGACATAATGACAGTACCATGTCAATATATTTATGTTTATGAAAACTTGTTGTACACTCATAGAAATATAAATCAGTTCCCTAAAAATAGTGATGAACATAACTTTAATACTAGAAATAAACATAAACCCGCTGTGCCCACAACTAGGTCTATACAAAATTAATGTATCTTGTATACGCTTCTACAACAAAACTCCTAGTGAGTTCCAAAAATTATCAGTAAATATATTCAAACAATTTGTCAAAACCTTGCTGTGCAAAAAGGCTTACTACAAAATATCAGATTATCTAGAAGATAAAAAAGCTTGGGATGGGTTTTGCTCCAACTCGAAAAGTAACAACTAACAGGCTAAAGGTTTCTTCGTCGCTTCTTTACTTTAGTCTACATACCGAAGCGACAGAAATCTAAAATGCCACCTTATTTCCGTGTCAGTGTTTAGTTTTACAATTTGACCTTTTCCAAGTCTACATTTATTGTATTTATGGAAATAAAGATTTTTGATTTTGATTTTGATGAACGTATTCGTCTCTTTCCATACATTTGGCGCCTTGCAGAGCCTCTACCGGATCTAGAGGAACTATTTATCCTAGTTTGTCAGCGATGGATAGTTTCAAACGAACTCAATTAAAGTTTGCGAATGGTTGTGAAATATTTGGTACATTTTGGCATTACAAGTGAAAATTTTGATAAGTAGGCGACGTTCCCGAAAACTTCTGGGCAAGGACGAAAGGCTCTGTCGAGACCTGCATATTTGCGCCTCTTGAGATCTTCGGAAAAATCAGCGGCCGCACCCGCCCTCACGGATGTCCTCAGAAGATGGGAAGGCGCAAGTGTGTCGACGCATGTAGCGTCCAACAGAAATAGTTGATTATAAAATTACCTATAAAAATTCTTTCAAGACGTATCCTCGAATGGCGATCAGCCGAGGAGGAATATCGTCGTGACAAGGAGCGTCAGGACCTAAAGGAAATAAATACCATGAGTTTTGAGTTTATTAAATTAATATTAAGTTTTAACGCCTGTAAATAAATAAACGTAATGAAAGCAGTAGTTGCGAGTCGTAACAAAGACATATCTATTAATTAGGTACCGACCTATTCTACCGTCACACTATTCCATAGCGATTGTTCTACCATTTCCTTGTCGTTATTACGGTCATTATCGTTAGTACTTATTGACAAGAAACGTAGTAAATGTAAAAGACAGCAATTTTGCTATTACGACAGCAATCAAAAGTGAATCAGCCTGGTGGCGTGTGTCTACAATAAACTCGATTGTAGATCCGCAACAATTTTTCTCCGCTTCCGCATAAAAAAACCCGCTCTTTCTTTGCACTGTAAACTCACCCTAAAGTTGTGAGTCCACGGCATCGGAATCGAAGCATGCGGAGCTGCAAATCCTTACGGATTTTTTGCTTTGATTGGAATATAAATGTATTTGTTAAAAGACTTACATATACTAAACTTAGACTAAAATACATAGGAAACTTAGATTAAAATACAAGGTGTAAACCCAGGAACAAAATGGCTCTGCCTTAGCATGAGTTTACTTACCTTAGCATGACTAGCAAGCTAGCAACCAGCGCTGGTCTTCCGTCAGAGACACATGTTGGCTTTGCTGCTTTATTTCTATGGTACGCCGTCCACTGGATCGACATATCTGCCAATACCGATGCCATGGACCGGTATATCTGCTAATGACTACGAATACCTCGTCACTACGAGGATATTATTGGCAATGACGTCATCAGCAAACTAGAACGCTTTGAAAATACCTATATTGCCGATGCGAAACCCGAAAGCAGTAGACGCGCCCTATCGGTATATTGTAAATACTAGCTGACCCGCCGCGATTTCATCCGCGTGCCCTTTAGTTTTACAACTAATCCTTTATAATTTTAATGTTATTATGAGAAAGCCATAAATTCCATTTCATCCTAAGTATGCTTGTTTAAAATTACTTATTCGATTACGACCCCATTTTAACTACCTACCTTAGAAGACGAATTACCAAAATCCGTTCTTAGCGAGTGCCTACTTTCTAAAAGTTATTATAAAATGATTTCGTGATTATGTCAGTGATTCGTCTAACTTTGATTCCACACCATTGAACCATTGGGTGTGAATTTCATAAAACCCTGAAACACGTGTCTGTTTAGTTTAAGTCTTCTTTCTACGCTACAAATTTTGAAGGGCCAACAGTTACGGTTCTGAAGTTATTATAAAAATGAACTTCGACCCTCTTAGAATACGAATTTCCAAAAATCCGTTCTTTGCGGGTGCTTACGTCCTGAAAAGAACCTCCATGAAAAATTTCGGCTTTGTAGCTCTTGTAGTTTGAGAGATCTCTTGATGAGTCAAGTTTTCTCTTCTCTTTATACCCTACTAATAATATAAACGCGAAAGTTTGTAAGTATGGATGGATAGATGTTTGTTATTCTCTCACGTAAAAACTACTGAACGGATCTGGATAAAATTTGGCACAGAGATCGATTATAGTCTGGAATAGCGCATAAGCTATATTTATGCCGGAATTCTCACGGGAAAGGGAATTATGCGGGTGAAACCGCGAGGCGCTGCTAGCTGTATAGATTACGAGGCTTAATTTATCTATTCACAGCTAGCATGTAACATTACGCCGAGTGCTAAAATCCATCTCGTTGGTCGTTGCGAGCGCCTTTTTCCATAGTACTGCACGAAAGTTCGCTGTGTGTTACATTACGCACCGTAATACCTGTCACACATACTTAAAACTCAATTGTAGATCCGCACCGATTTTTCTCCGCCTCCGTATGGATAAAGTTTTTGTTTTTATAGTGCGTAAGCCTCACACTCTGGCAAATTTCTAAGAAATCAAATAATATCGCAAAAAATTTTGACTTCGACGGGACTTGAACCCGCATCCTTCCGGCAGTACCGGAATGTGCTAACCAAATACACCACGAGGTCAAGTGACGTAGGAGTCGAAAATCTTTGCGACTTTCTACGGACTGAAGCGCCGTTAGTTAGCACATTCCGATACTGACGGAAAGATGCGGGTTCAGTGTCGTCGAAGTCAAAATTTTTGCGATATTATTTGATAATTTGGCGTGTTTTAAAAATGCGATAAACCGACTAAAAATTCATCTAGTTAAAATTCGAGTCTAAATTAGTTTGATGATCGAGGTTATACCCTATCCAAAAAAAAGAATTATCAAAATCGGACTACTCTGTAAAAAGTTATGCGTGGTCAAACATTACAATCAGTGAGTGAACAATCAATCATCCCCTGTTTTCCTACCCTAAGGATTGGATTTTTTTTCCAAATTTATATGGGACTATCTTCGGGGTATACTTTTTCCAATTAAAAAATAATTATATAAATCGGACTACTCTGTAAAAAGTTATGCGTAAAAAAATATACACGTCGACTTGAGAACATCCTACGTTTTTCGTCGGTTGATAAATAGAGTCGCCCCGTTCTTTCTTCCCACCATAAACTCACCCTAAAGAATACTCCATGCCTATACGTACATAAAATATAACGTAGCAGTTTGTAAGTGGGTGTGTCTGAAGGATATCCGGGTCTGATTTGACTTAGATTAATTACCAGCGAGCGTGCCAGAAGGTCTCTCGCTTTATCTAAGAGGCTAAATGTTTGTGGAGGTTTTAAGAGCCTATTTTATACTAAAAGCACTTTTAGATGTCGTAGGGATCAGAAAAATCTGTGATTTCAATGACATTTAAGATCAATTGACGACCTCAGTTGCGCAGCGGGCGAGAGTCCGCCTGCGACGCAAGAGGTTGTGGGTTCATTTCCCGCCTCAGAACAAATTTGTGTATGATCTGCAGAAATTTGTTCCGTTGGTCTGGGTGTTTTCTATTTATACTTAAAAATATCTATCTATTTATATAATGTATTAAATATATCAGTTATCTAGTACCCATAACACAAGCTTTGAGTAGCTTTGGGGCTAGTTTGGATGGTCCAGCATTATTATTATATTATTATTATTAATTTATTTTGGAATTTAGCTGTAAAAACCAGAGATTGTGTAAAACCCCTAAGCTATTGGGAAATCATTCTTATTAAAGTTTGGATCGATGGATGGATAGATGGATGTTTGTTACTTTTTCACGCCAAAACTACTGAACGGATTGGCAGAAATTTTTCACAGATGTATTTCTAGACATGTAACTTTTCATAAATGTAGTTTTTAGCTACTTTTCGTAGCAAAGACCTACAAAATTTACCTCTCATTTGGAAAAAAAAATTGAAAAAGTGAGGTCGATACTTCCGTCGGGGTTTTTATAGTTTTCAACAAAACATATGTTGCCCTAGTATAAGCTACCTTTTTGGTGTGACATATTTAACTGATGTTATAAGTTGGAGAAGCCACTGGCTCTTGAAACATAGTTTTGAACTAGTTCAAGAGCCTACGGACGCATTACTGTCTGTGACTTAAATCACACTAATATTCAAATGCTTGAATGTTTAGATGTATGGATGGATGTTTGTGACCTCTTCACGCTAAAACTACTGAAACGGATCGGGTAGAAATTTAGCATACACCTAGTTTGCATGTACCTAGTTTTTGGCCTGGAATAAAACGTAGGCTTTTTTTTTATACTTTATATCATGCAGTTCCATAGAAACAACGCGTGCAGCCGCGGGTAGAAACTAGTATGTGAACAATTTTTACTGAAACCTGCGAATAAAAGAATGGGATTGAGAATGACGTTATCTCTCATGTGGTCTCCATGTATGGTGCCGTCTTAGAATTTGCCCCACCCCAACTCTTCCTGCGGGTGTCGTAAGAGGCGACTAAGGGATATCTACCGGGGGCGGGCAGCAGCATCCCCTGCAAAAAAAATCTACCATCGAACTGCGATCCCCAACCAGCATGCCCAGCGTGGGCAGCTTAGCCTCCCCCTGATAAGCGCCTTATTGGCTTTTATCGTCCAGTAGTGGACCAATACAGGCTGTTGAGGTTGAGGTCTTGCTCAGATGGGATTCCAACTGAGCAGGATAGCGTCATTTTCAACTCGGGTTAACTGCGTGTTCAACTGTGGTTATCCGCATGAGCTAAGCCGAGTTCAGAACCTAGTACAGACAAATGTACTGACATCATTAGAACTATGCGTGTCCTGAACAATATGTACCAAATTACTTTCGGTTTCAGTTTCAGTGTCGCGTGACAAACTTCTGTTGGATGAGAACTGATTTATTGACTAAACAGATTTTATACGTCGCCGATGTCGCAATGTTTGTTGAGGTAGGTAAACAGGGATTGAAGATTTTGGCCCTTACATTCACTGTTTTGTTTTCTTAATCACCGCGCAGAATAAATGTTTTTATATTTTAGATTTGGATCTATATAAAAAAATATCATTATTCTGCGCGGTGGCTTCTAAGACACTAAAACAAATAAACAATTTGCTTCGAAAATAATATAGCAAGCGTCAGGTTTCGGAGACATGCACATATGTATGAAGAAAAGATATAGTTATTTTCATCTGTCAATATCTCATAAACCTCACACTTTAAGACATAATTTTAAAAACACTTTTTATTTTTTTAGTATCCTTTATCCAAAAATACAACATTCATTGTGCGCGACGATTTTGAAAAAAAAAAAACAAAATTGTGACCGATGTTACCCTCCATACAAAAATCTCCAAACCCCTTTAGTTATTTTGGGAATAACGCTCTGAATACTTAAATAAAACAATAACAGGTCCAATTCCGTATATTGACGATCTTATGAATTTTTTTAGAGGGCTCATTTCAACATAAACTTCGCAGACGATAAAAATCAACTATTAATTGAATTTTTTAAATAATGAATTTGGTTTAACTATGTTGAATGATCGCAATCTTAGCACAACGAAATACAAAACTACTATTGATGCGGTCTTTGTTAGACATTTAAATAGGTTCGAATCAAAACTGTTCGTTTCTTACTTCAGCTACCTTAAACCTATCGTATCAGTTTTAGAGATTGGCGATGATAGTTCTGGTAATGATGATGGTGAAAAAGTCGTTGAAATTATGGATGAAAGTTGATTTTTCGGAGAGATAAACTTTTTAATGTAAAATAATTGTAATAGTTTTAAAATGTTAAATTTTTAATGTAATATAAATTGTCATGTTTGTGTACGATAGCGCAATAAATGAATATTGTATTCTACCACATAAATGATAGTACTTTTATACTGATAAAGCAATTGGTGCAAAATTATTCCCTAACCATTCCAAAATATCAAACATGCTCAACGTTAATAATCAAGTTTTCACTTCTGCCGGCACTCCTGGAGTGCAACCCGTCTTTTTTTCACTTTATGTGTTTCTATCTGTATGTATTAGTATTCCAATGAAACTTGACTGATTTGAGTTCATGCTACGAAGAAGGATATAGGATATTTATCCCTAAATTTTGTTTTAAAAATTGGATTTTATCCCGAAATTCAATAGGGTTCCCTTGGGAGAGGGGTAGAAAGTAAATTTTTTTGACCGTGCATAACACCAAAACTTCTGAATGAAGTTAAATGAAACTTTGTACGATTTGAGTTTATTCTACGAGAAAGGTTATAGAATACTTTTTATCCTGGAATTCAGTTGGTATCCCTTGGGTGACGGGATTTACGTAAAATTTCTGGGCCACGAATAACGCCAAAACTATTGAATGAATTCAAATGAAACGTAGAGATTGAGAAGACTGAAGAAACACAAGTGAGAGACTGCACTTGTGTTTCTTCAGTCTTCTCAATCTCACACTCTCAGAATCCGATGGAATCATAATACTTAAAAAAAATAAACGTAAAACACACCTTGATTTGGCGAGAATCAACCCATTCCATAGTAAGTCAGCTTTCTGACTTTTATAAAAGAACTACTCCACTGAAGTTACTCGTAGAATACTCGCATTTTTCAGTTTTATCGCGATAATCTTGCATTTTCAGCTAAAATAAAATAAGTGGCTCTGCTGAAATGTCTCTAAGTGCACTCTGGACGGTAGTTTACTTTACTTTACTTTCAATTTCATCTATTTTCTACTATTTCTTGCATTTCTTGGCAGTTGTTAAGTACTCGTAGAAGTACTTAAGAAGGTAAATTAAACGAATAATAATTATTATATACTACTAGCTTCTGCCCGCGGCTTTGCACGTGTTATTTCTGTATAATAAGTAGCCAATTATCTAAGTTTGACTATGTTCTAAATGTATGCCCAATTTAATTTAGATCCGTTCAGTAGTTTTGGATCATATGTTACAAAAATTCACATTTCACAAACTTTCGGCTTTAAAATATTAGTAGGAAGTAGGATAACAGTTTTTCTGTTAATCTCTATTCTGGCAAAATAATTATGTTTTACTTTTGTTAGTATAACGTGTCTGTCTGTGTATCTGTCTGTGGTATCGTAGCTCCCAAACGGATGAATCGATTTTCGTTTAGTTTTTTTTGTGTGATAGATAATTTTATCCCGACTGTTTTTAGCCATGTTTCATGACAAAGTTTTGTTCTTTTTACTAGAATATTTATTAGGAAAATTTGATACTTAGATTTGAGTAGCAAGTAAGCTGCTGCCTTTCCTCTGGTAGGTTCCCTCAACCTCTATGGAATGAGTAACAGGGTTCGATTCTTACGCCGCCTCGACTGCCACGCCCGATTTACATTATGAGATACCGCCTATAGTCAGCGACCACGGTATTATGTTACTTCATTCATTTTCATTTCGAAGTAAAAAAAAACCAAAGTAGGGTACCTACATAGGGTAATTTACCAAACTCGCCCAATTTACCCAACTTGGCACCAAAAGAGGTGTTCTCAAGAGCCCTAGACAAAGGTTGAGTCAATCAACCTTCTTAATTGCATACAACACAACCCGAAATTAACTCATCAATCAAGCTAAAAACCGCCTTATGTCTTCGCGATTGTCAAGGGAAAACAGACGTTATTGTATGGGATTAGAGGCTCTTGAGTTGGGTTAATGGTGTGTTAGTAATGGTTATAATTGTAGGTTTTGCTGCGTGGACCCAATTCGGAGAGGTTTTCTAAGCTTTTTGTGATACTACTAGCTTTTCCCCTTGGCTTCACTTAGTTAAAACGTTAATATGATGATATTAATTCGTTAATTTAAAGTTTGAGAGATCCTATTTTAAAGAGATACTCAAAGGAAACCAGACTTAAATAAAACAGACCAAGATCGGGATAGACTCGCATGCGAAGGATTCCGTATTAAAAAACTAGTTATAAAATCAACAAGCATCAAGTCCTGCGCCTGTCTTCACCCCGGCCGCCGTGTCGGTCTGCTGTCTCATCGAATTATGAGAGTTCGGAAGTAGAGAGTGCAACTGTGTTTGCGCACGCACTTGTGCGTTGTACTTGGGTTCCATGACCGTGAAAAAACGATTGATAAAAAAAATGTATAAAATAACTTAATATTATATTTTTATTTTTACTTCTTAGGGACAAACAATCGTACATAAATATTAACAGATTATCTTGAGTAAACTAAATAGGTAGGTACTAAAAATATGACTAGCCCCGTTATCGAAAAATAACAACTAACAGGCTAAAGGTTTCTTCGTCGCTTCTTTACTTTAGTCTACATACCGAAGCGACAGAAATCAAAAATATCACTTTATTTCCGTGTCAGTGTTTAGTTTTATGATTTGACCTTTTCTAAGTGTACATTTATTGTATTTATGGAAATAAAGAGTTTTTGATTTGATTTGATTTGATCCGCGAGTTCAAAGAAAGGTGTAAGTGAACTTATATAGAAGTAGATACACTTATAAAGGTAAACAGCATTTATGTGATATAACATGAGAGTACACTGTTTCGCACATAGTTTGGTCAAGATCTCAGGAACCCTGCGGTCTATTCAAATGATTTACGTTTTGATTCGTAGGTACTTACTAATTATTTGGTTACTTGAATCAGTTTCTTTATTAGTTGTGTAGATTTCCTGTAAATAAGCAAAAAATTGATTTTTGCGCTTGTATGCCGTTTCAAAAGGCTTATTCCAATAATCCCCTGCCAACTCAAAGAAAAGACGCACAGGGGATTTGTGGACAAGAGTTCCAGAAATCCCCTGATAACGTATGCCCTGTCTTGCTCCTATGAACGCGAAATCCTATCCCAATCCTTTTCGCAAACTGTACACCCTCTTAATATTAATTAAAAATTAATATTAAGATTAGTTAAATAACTAACACAATAGGCTAAAGTTAGCCTAATAAAGCCGCACGCACACGTAAAATCAACGAAACAAGGCAGATTTTACATTTATGGCCCCTCCACACTAACCTTCGGACATATTTCTTTTACGGCCGCCGCGGGAATGATGGCGGGAGAGGTGATACAGTCGCCGAGGGAAATATTTACACCTGTTTACTATACGAAGATCATTTGAAAAGCATTTTATGAAAAACAAGGTGTGCTACCTCGCTCATGTGTTATACCCGTGTATAAACTGCGTACTTGAAGAATAGGATTGATAATGGCGTTATCTCGGATGCTGTCCCGTTCAGATCGGATTCGAACTGAGCAGGACAGCAAGAGAGACTTTATTCCCAATCTTTTAGCACGTAAGTTATATTATTTGTACTAGGTGCATAATTTTTACAGCATCATTCACAAGTCGCGTTCTATGAAAAGTGTTGTTATACAAAGGTCAATTCAGTAAAATGGAAATTTCCAAAAATCCTTTCTTTCCATACTTTACCGTCTGACCAAGTTTCATATTCTATATCATGTCGGCATGACTAGTCTACGTTGAGAGTGGCCGACGACGCCAACGTGGCCGAAAACCGGCTAGGAGGATGATAATCATCAATACTAAATTCAGAATATTTTTGAAATTGTGGTTTAAGTTCCGTACATTAATTAAGGAATTAACGAAATTAGTTTACTGTATTAATACAGTAAAACAGTCCAAACATACTAGAACCTACAATCTATTCCGACAACTGTACATTATAATCCTGTACGTTAACCTCGTGGGATCAAAGCCTAATTTCGGACAGGTTGGGGCCACGAGAACAGCGGGAGAGCAACCTAATTCAATGCAAAACCTTTTAGCTGATGGAATTCTTTATTCAGTAATAACTAGCGATTTTCAAATGGAATCAGCAAATTTTGGATAAGGATTCAATATACCAGAGATGATACTAAGCACAAAACTCTGCTTAGCTTTGTGCTTCGCGTTATATCTGGTAGGCTTATACAGGGTTATTGGTAATTTACTGACACTGCGTCAAATGCAAGTTCTGCCCATCAACACGAACACGCTCGTGATGACGCCAGGTACTTAGGGGACAGATATATTTCTTATATACAATACAGATTTGAACCCGCACCTTCCATCAGTACCGGAATGTGCTTGCCAACTACACCACGAGGTCAAGTAACGTAGGAGTTATTGACGTAGAAATCGACGAACATTATATAAAAAAAAAACATATAGTTATGCCTTTATTCACAAAGAAAATTACAATCAAATAATAGAAATAAATTAGAACTACTATTTACAATTGAAACGATTGAGCTAACTGCAGACTGTTGCAAACAATCTACAGGTAGCTCAACTGATCCATATCAATACCAGTCATCGCGTCCTCAAGACTGTATGACTGCTGTATGGAAATGCTGATGCGCTACGCCAGATACTCACCAGATATCGGGTCACGCGTCGCTTAAAAACCCAGTAATAAAACATACAGTCAATCATGGAGTCTCTTCCTTGTTTCGAAGTCAGTTAATTATTTATATAATCAAACCAACTGGCATCTCCGGCAAGTAATCTTACTTAGGTGAACAAGAAATTAAAGTTCAAAATGGTCTGGTCTGCCTTCAACTTCAAGGAGCCGCCTCGCTCCACCACCCTGTGACCGATGTGGTTCATCAGACGTCAGTCATGCCGACAATCAACGTGTTATTAATAAAACTAGGTTTTATTATACCTTAGATACGGAACCCTTGAAATGTACGACGACCTTCTCGCGGGTGAGTTGTCCACTTCACTTAGGGGTAGGGGACAACGGGTTAGTCCACCTAGTTATACTGTAAGTTATACGATATAACAAAATGCACAAAAAAATCCGATTAATTATACGGAGCAGTATAACTAAACGGATCCGATTATTTTCGATTGGGCTCGTCCATTAAGTTATATTCGTAAATACACACCACCTAATGAAATTTATGGGTGTTCCAATTACAAAAAAATAATTTAAAAATAATAACATCAAGAATGTATGTACATACAGTCTAATAGAATTAATAGGTAAGTATATTACTATCGCAATTTTCCCAGAAAAGTGGCTATTGGCCTGAAAACCAAGAGACTTTTGATTCGGACGAGTTGTCAACTATGTATTTTAGAAAAGTCCACAGACGAAATGTACCCTAACACTAACAAACAACAAGTAAATAAATAAATAATAAAAATAAAAGATAAAAAGAATAATAAAAGATCCAGCTTGCTCCTAGATCTACTGTTGTTTCTTTATTTATTTTATTTTTATTAAACAAATAATGCTGGACATACGTAATTGTAGGACATGCCGTTTCGAACCTCTACTATAGTAGAAGTATTTCAAGCTTTTAATTTTATCTAAGTTAAACTTCAGTGATGCTTCAGAATTCTGCGAAGCCGACCTTCATTTAGATTGTAAATTACACATAATCCATCATCATCAATCGTCAGCTAAAGGCCTCTATTCCTATGGCCTCCCTAAGTCCATAAGATTTAGGAGCGGTCAGTAATTGCAGATCCGACGCGTTATGTCTCACGGCCAGAGACCTCACGGCCCATCTACTAGGAAATATTACCCGCATACCCTGAAAACTTGTTCTGTTACCCTAATTTATGTTGGTAGGACCAGCAGCTGGGCAATTCAGATGTATTTGTGCAACTTTTGGGAGGGGGAAGGTAGAATTCCCCCCAAAGAGTTATAGACGGGGCCGACCCAGCTGGTCCACTTGCCAGGTGGTCTGTCGACCTGGTTCTAAGGAGATCTCCATCTGTAATTATGAGAATTTCACCTCCACCCCCTAAACTGGTGACCCTGACGTGATAAAATTTGGCGGTCTCACCTGTCACTCGCAAACACGGTTCGGGGGTTGAAGTTGGAATTCCCAAACACTCATACCTACTATTTTCGCCGGGAATTGGCTGCATCGTTATTACCAATAAAAACAAAAGAAAATTAATTAACCAACGAGCAGCGAAGATAGTATGACTGATACACTCACGTTTACTTCCGATCCGAATTGACCGGATGATAAAGTACCTATCTGTACATTTAGGGCTCTTATACACACACATTTATTTCGCCGTAAAAATCTACGGTTAATTCGCCATGTTAGGCACGGTCGTTAGTTGTATATGGTTGTATATATCACTATGGAATCTTGTTCACATACCAAAGTTTTCACATAGAAAAATTTCTTCTGGAGAAGTCTTTACGACATTGATGAATTATAACTTTTGCTGACATAGCTATTTATCTAATTTTTATTTTCAATTGACATATCTATCATACTCAATTTGACATTGTAATATTCCAGATTGACATTAATGTAGTTATCGGGCTGACATTGTATTCAAATAATAATAACATTCGTTTTCATAATTTTATTCACAAGATCTTTTTATTACGATATTACCTACTTTGTGTTTCCTATTTGAATTGTTTTAATATTGATTTGATTGTACAATTAGTTTTTTGTGTACTCAGGATTTTTAGCTTTAAGTTTTCCACACACAATTTATTTTGTTTGTAAAGGAAATAAATGAATTGAATATCACGGTGCGGCGGGGCACTACAGCCGAGTGCTTCCCCGTTCAACCCACAATTTTTCTACCCAATATTATTTTTCCCCGTTCAACCCAAAAACCGCCACCGTATGCGCCGTTTCTGACCCTCCCCGGGCGCTGCTATGCACAGTTTTAAGAAAGATAATTATTTATTAACACAACGCACAAGCAAACCTTTTTACAGACATAAAACACTACTTAGTACTAGATAATACGTAGAAAGACAAAAACACAGTTGAACATTAGTCATGTACTATCGCAAGTAAGCAGTAAAAGCTTTTCATTTATATTTGGCTTAAAAAAGACTTAAATCAAAGAATATGGCACAAAAACTTAACGGTCGTGGTTTGGCACAATCCAAACCGTACATTAAAAGAAGTGTCAAGAAATACACCATTTCGGCCAAAAGAATAATTTAAATGTAGTTATGCTCTGATTTATTTGTAGCTTGACTTTTATCATTTATGTAAATGTAAATATAATATTATATTGTACAGTGATCTACATCGATGAAGAGAAAATCAATAATATCTTATTTTCTTAGATAATAATTTATAATCTACTAGTTTATGCCCGCGGCTTTGCCCGTTGTTTCTACGGAAACGTTTAAAGGTAATTTCTATCCGATGGAAACTGATTTATGGGGTAAAAAGTAACCTATGTTTCATTCCAGGATTAGAGTTACCTGTATACAAAATTTCAGCGCGATCCATTCAGTACTTTTGGCGTGAAGAGGTAACAAACATTAAAAAAATAAGCAAAAAAATGGTGACCGATGTTAGAGCCAATATCATCAAACTCCTTTTGTTTAAGTTGTAAGCCTAAATAAATAAAGTTATTGAAATTTAAATCTAAATTTGATAGGAAGTCCCCTGACAGGTTTCAAGTTTGGAAATTTACTTACTATAATATTTACAATTGAATTAATTGAGCTAACTGCAGACTGTTGCAAACAATCTACAGGTAGCTCAACTGATCCATATCAATACCAGTCGGAAGCGTCCCCAAGACGCTGGCTGCATTGCCCCGCTGTATGGCAATGCTGATGCGCTGTGCCAGATACTGACCAGCTCTCGGGTCACGCGTCGCTTTGACCAGACGCTCAGAGAATTTTTTGAAAACCCAAAGAGCCTCGGTACCCCACGGACCTAGGGTCTCGACTCCAAGAGGAGCAAATGTGAAGGCTCTGTCGAGACCTGCATATTTGCGCCTCTTGAGATCTTCGGCCAAATCTGCCGCCAAATCTTACAAAAACAATGATAAAAAGAAAAATTTAGTATTTTACATACGGTTTTGTTTTTGAATAAATTAAATTAGTTTGTTTTTAAATAGAACAGCTTACTATCTTAATTTTACCGAAAGAGACTTCTATTCTTTGATTGAAACTTGACGGTCAATAATTTTATTTGTTATTAGCACTTGAAGTGTAAACTGTTTGTCACTTTTTCATTGTGTTATTGTGTTGCATTTGTGTTAGTACTTTGCTATGTGAAGATGAGCAATAGCTGAACGAATAGTGTTGTGTTTGGCAAGGAAATAACTAATTATAGTCTCGAAAAGAATATTAACATGTCATATTTTTAGATTTTACTAAGAAAAACGAGTGTAGAAGCTAAAACTACATGATAATACTTTTTGATAGGTACTTATTCTACCCACAAAAACAACAAAACACTCAATAATACAATTTCAAACCATTCTACTAATACTAAAACTACTTAAACTACGAATATTACAAACGCGAAAGTTTGTAAGTATGGATGGATGGATGGATGTTTGTTACTCTTACACGTAAAAACTACTGAATGGATTTTAAGGAAACTTTACAATAATATAGCTTATACACCAGAATAACACATAGGCTACAATTTATTAAGATATTGTGTGAATTGTCCAAAATATGACGATAAGTGTCAAGTAAGTAGGAATAAAAACTACCATCAGCGAGCTATTCTTTCGTGCGCTGCCAAAACCGCTAGAGTTACACATGTAATGTATGATGGAAATGTTTATCTTAAATAGTCCTACTAAAAAGCCTGCCACAGTATATATCTATATCTTATGTGTAAGCCATTATAGCCAAAATAGTGAACCATGACTACAATAATAATAGATAATTTATTTCAAATGCACATTTGGTAGTAATAAATTGATTCCTAAATTAAAATAGATACTTTAATCGCTTCTGGTATTTAAAGTAGAGATTATATTTTACTCGAAATACTAATCTTGCGCAGACGAAGTCGCGGGCCCCCAGCTAGTATTTTATATAAATAAATAATAAATAAATAAATAAATAAATAATGCTAGACAATTCACACAGCATTATCTAGCCCCAAGCTAAGCAGAGCTTGTGTTATGGGTACTAGATAACTGATATACTTAATACAATACACTACATAGATAGATATTTTTTATTATACATAGAAAACACCCAGACCAACGGAACAAATTTCTGCAGATCGTACACAAATTTGTTCCGAGGCGGGAATCGAACCCGCAACCTCCTGCGTCGCAGGCGGACCTTCGCCCGCTGCGCCACGGAGGTCGTCAACACAGTACAGTGTTATTAAAATCCTTTTAAAATTCCTGCTTAGCATAACATTAAGCAAGCAACGCGATGAAGTTATCATAAACTTAATTCTTGGTTAGAGGCTACTTCAGCCTTAGAGTGCATTCCGTTTACTTTTCATAAAGGTTTTTAAATCTTGCAATGTTCGAGAGGTAGGAGTTTCTTTTCAAACTTGGCTTGGTGAAATTGTGTAGTATAAAAATTGTATCTATGCAGGTAATGCAAATATTTTTTGTTTATTATTTATCTCGTATCTACCCATAACAGAAGCTCTGTTTATTTTGGGGCTAAAGGATGTTGTGTGAATTGTCCAGCATTATTGATTTATTTTATTTATAATAATAATAATAATGCTGGACGATTCACAGAGCATTATCTAGCCCCAAGCTAAGCAGAGCTTGTGTTATGGGTACTAGATAACTGATAAACTTAATACACTACACTACATAGGTATATTTTTTTATTATACATAGAAAACATCCAGATCGTCTGCAGGTCGTACAAACATTGAGATCTGCAGACGATCTTACACAATGACACAACGTCATAAACATTGTAACTCATGTGAAATTTATTTTGAGACACCCAGTAGTACCAAGTGACTCACGTGACTTGAGCCAAGCCGCGGGCAAAAGTGTGTGTAGAACACATCGGCCTACATTTAAAAAGTCTCCGTTTATCACGTCACGTAACGCGTTTCACGTCGACGAAGCAATATCCCATTTCAACAGCAACGCTCAATAACTCAACTGTCTACGGGAATTTATTTTACCGAATGTAACCAAATGCCTTCCTGCGAGCTCAAAAACAGTTAGTACTAAGTACCAGCCTATATTCCGAGTTGGTATAAGGTGTTCCGGGACATATGCCAAAGCTTTTCACGGTCAGACAGACCGTGAAAAGCTTTGGCATTTCTCTGGTATCCGCTTCGAAGCTATTCGACCACTTGTGTGCTACAGGATTTTAAGACGCGATCCAATGGAAAAATCTCTGATAAATGAGAACGATTTGAATGTCGGAAACAAGACACGAAACTATTTACAATAGATTGCTGACTTTCTGTCTTGCCTCGGTTTGGCTTATGACCCCAATGGTCAGAGGCCAAGAACTCCTTTGGGCGGGGTTGATACTTGATAGTGAGGGGCGTGTTTTGGTGAGAGAAAAAGTGTAAAAATCGGAAGACTAAGACAATAATCAAGGGGTAGTTAAGAACAGGAATCGACCACTTTTCAGATTAGCGTAATGTCCTGGTAACGCCCCAGGAATTTTTGTCCTAGTGCCGAAAAACCCAACCTTCTGTGAATCGCAATCAAGTTTTGATAGAGTAAAATGTATCAAATCAAATCATTTATTTGCAGTAATGTAAGTACAAAAGTTTTTAATAATAATGGTGTAGTGTATGTCCAGGTAAAACCATGGTCTACATACATCGTCTCGTAGGTCGAGGTGTTGCAAATCAGCTGTCAATGTCACTTGTCAGACGGACATAGCCGAGAAGGCGGGAATCCGGGTTGACAGGCGAACAGATGCCGACTGCGGAGGAGGTCGAGCTGAGCATCATGAGCTGATGAATGCCTCGGCTGTGTCGAGCCGATGTATCCCTTATCGTGTACACTATCGGTCTATGGAATCCCTACAAATGGCGACGGGATAAAAGGTAAGATATTGTATTAGTACTTGAAGGAAGGGAGGGACACCAACGAGATTGAAAGTTACAATGCAAAATGCTCTCGTAGAAGTTCCTTGCTATCTTATCAAAGTAAAATACAGATAAACATAAGGAAACGCCTTAATACAGTATCTCAAACTTGCACACTTGCTTCCTACTTTTTGTTTTTCTATGTAATCAAATGTCCAAGCATGGACCAAGAAACGCAAGGATTGGAATGGCAACAGCAGTCTGTCATGTTATATAGGTACCAATTATGGTATCCAGGTGGTAAAAATATGTGTAAGTAGGTACATTCTCATTTACCTATACCTACTAAAATCTAATATTGTCCCGAGTTAATTTATACCATTATTGTACTTATTTTATGTTCAGTATAAAGTTGACTTTCTTTATGAAACAATGTTGCAATAGGAATATGAATAGAACTCATTCCCATTTATTTTATTTGGTTTATGATAGATAACACATTTATTTATAACTTCTTGTCAAATAATATGTGGCAATGTGCTGTAAGCACCAGCTCTAGACAAACCTTCTGTGATTAAAGTGTCTTGTAATTAAGAAAAGTACTTAGGATAGTGGATAAATACAGATACCTACACACACAATGTGCAGGAGCCATAGGAGCTAAATGTACTCGGTTCCATCAAATTATAAATAGTATAAGAATCTAATAATATTATAAAATACCTAAACGGAACCAAAGGAGATTACCTCGGTACAAAGCTATATTCAAAGCAATTAAAAAGACAAGGTAAAAGGTAAAAGGTAAGTAAAAGGTAAAAGGTAAGTAAAAGGTAAAAGGTAAGGTAAACACTAAAACACAAATAAATGGATCTGATTTACCATGCAGTGTCGGTTGTGCAATAAGCTATTTCATTAGGTTTGTATTATCTTAAGATGAATTATTGGAACACCAGCTGGTAGACCAAATAAAAGAATTAAATTAAATTTGCTATGGATGTGCAGTGCATCATCAAAGGTCAAGTCGGTACTGAGCTGCTATAAAATAGCATTGTCAAAATTAAGATCCTAAATCGACAATGTCTACTGTAACAGATGGGGAACTACTTTTAAAACTGTACTTATGTGCCTATCATAAACTGCAATATTCTTACTCATACATAGGTAAATTAGTACAACCTTGAAAAAAAAATTATTTGGATCTGTGCAAAAGTGCCTAACCATTGAAAATTAAGGTATCATTTATTGCATGAAATACATGGAGATACCTACAGGTGTTATGATGAATCATTGTACTCCTTCCTGCCTTTGCAGTGTGCAATGTCTGTATAACAAGTTATTATGATTGAAATTAACGCATTCGCTGCCCAGCCTTGGCGGTGCGCCGCGCCGAAAGGAGCTGGAGGTGGGCAAGTGCGACGTGGGCCATGTAAGTGAAAATTGAATTGAATTGGCAATTGAAAATCAAAAAAAAAAAAAAAAAACTGATAGATATGGGATAAACAATTTACAAAAATAAATGTCATGGTGGTGAATAATCTTTGTCAACTATAAATCCATGAATAGTGTATGAAATAATCATTCTTGACTTTCTAAAATCCTAATTCAGTAGTAGGTATAGTCTTAGATTGTGGTAATTTATGGACGGAGCCATAGCAAATTTACCTACTGTTGCATATCATGGTGGGTTCATGTTATGGATAATTCAGGGCAAGTGGTAGTATGGTACTCATCAGCATTTTTCCAAGTACCCACATGTATAGTTTGTGATTGGAAGGTCAATAAACTAGTTATGACTGCACTCACACATAGATATCTAAAAAAACAGTTGCCTATGCTATACATATAACACAGACTTTATTGTCGATGCGCCTTTTGCGGACAACGAAATCCGAAAGTCAACAAAAGATTTTTGGATAATATTGCATTTAATACTTATTAAAAAGATGGTGGTTACTGTCACAGATGCGCGTGTATCTAAAACCTTCATTTATGGTGATGATATTACAAAGTACGGTTATAGTTAAATAAAGGTTTATATTATTACTATTTGGGCCGTTAAAAGTGATTTATTCTTATTTTTTCCTTGAATAAAAATTATCTACATTATTATATCGTTTGGAAACAAGAAATAAAATGATTTGTTTTCTTATATTAACAAACAGCCGATGCTGTTAAAAAAGTAAAAATGAGGTAGGATTGTTGGGTTATAATTACAAACAGTTAAAAATCACTTTATTATGTAACTATTATTAAAAAACTTATAAAAGAGCTGGTATCATCAATATAAGTAGCCCATATACCTACATAACATGGAGTAAATAAAGGGTTAGTGCTGGAAAATTTATACAGCGTCGAGAATAAATAATAATACCAGCAAGATGATTTCCTCCTAGCCGAATTGCGACCACGGCAGCCGGTCTCATCGAAGACTGGCGGGATGCACGGCACATGTTGTGGTGCACGGGTTTGGGCGCGAACCAGGGTGCGCTCCCTGTTCCCGCACTCTCATAGTCCGGTAGGACGGCGGACCGACGCGGCCGGGGAGAGGTCAGGCGCGTGACCGATGGCTTTACCTACGTACTTTCCGAGGCACGGAGCTGCAAGCTAAGTAGAAGTAATGACTATCCCAAAAGTAAATTGATAACTGAACCTGATAGTGAATAGTTTAATAAAAAAATGTAATTAATTATTGTTGCAAGCAATCTAGAGGGAGCATGGTAGGTACCTAGAGGTATAGTAGGACGAATAATCGTATTTCATCTTTGAGACTTCGTGGGTTGCAACTATTTTGGTAAAAATTAAGTAGTAATGTGACAATTATCGAGCTTATTATAAATTGTATCATTATTGATGTGCCTGGTTGATTGACGATTTCTTCCGTGCACGGATTGGTTCGTCATGTAACTATTCGTATAAAACAAAACATAATTTCGGGTTCTGAGGTAAGCTTACGCGGTTAATATTAAATGGTATGGTAATGGTAATGGTATGGTAATGGTAATGGTATGGTAATGGTAATGGTATGGTAATTGCTTAAGCTTCCGCGCATGTGTGGAAATTGATTATTTGTTCGAGTATAGGTCGGTGTGGGTTGACAAGACCGCCATTAAATTGGAAATTGTCTGGTAGTTCAAATGAATGCCACTGGGTTGACAAGACCGCCATTAAGTTGGAAATTGTCTGGTAGTTCAAATGAATGCCACTGGGTTGACAAGACCGCCATTAAATTGGAAATTGTCTGGTAGTTCAAATGAATGCCACGGGGTTGACAAGACCGCCATTAAATTGGAAATTGTCTGGGAGTCCAAATGAATGCCACCATTAAATTGGTATTGGTCGACATGTCTTCCATTAAAATTGGAAGTAGGCAGTAGTTCAAATGAATACTCTCATTAATTAAAATTGGTAGACATAGTCCCCGTTCAATTAAAATTGGTTTTGTAGTTCAAATGAATATCCTCATTTAGTTGAAATTGGTTGGCATAACCTCCATTAAATTGAAATGGTAAATCAAAGTAACACCCTCTTATAAATATAAATTGGTGGACATGTCCTCCCCTTTTAATTTAAAATGTTTTGTAGTTAAAATGTATTCCTTCATTAAATCGGGGATAATTGCTGATAGTTCAAATGAACACCTTATTACGTATTTCTTACAAAGTATGAAGTGCTTTTTGCTTATTAATGAGATATTACTTCAATTGCTCCGTCAAAACTTAAAACATAGTGCAGTGTCTCTATAAGGGTCAGAGGACAACAAAACTTGCGTATGCTGCAAATAAGAGAGATGGAAGCACCACTATTCGTACGGCAAAGACGAGACTGAAGATTTTATAACCTAGGTGCCTGGTGCATAAGCTACTAAAGGGCTACGCAGTTGTGAAGAACATCATAAAGAAATTCCTCTAAGTGACAATGTTTAACCAGGATAACCAACCATGACAAAGAATAGCTGTCATAAATATGCGCCAAGAAATTGGAAACGAAAATCATGTCCTCCTTGACTGAGATATAATTGAAAGGTACTTTTATGGAACATCAGGGGTATTTTCATTGGTAAATAATGAAAGAAAAGAAGTTTGCGAGTACCTATTTGAAGGATCTTCAACTCCACAAACAAAAGTGCACACCACGTAAAGCTACTACAACTTCACTAGAGTATTCGAACATAGGTACTTCTTTGGCAAGAATTCTGATCTAAGTTTTAAAAAGGATATTTCCTATTTACCTCCATGAAATTGTGGAGCAAACAAGACCACATGCTATTTTGAGTTACTGCTATTATTGAGAATTATTCATTGTCAAAGGCGATAAGATACCCGAGTATGATACTGACTATTAGATATTGTATAGAAATATTAAATTTAATGCGTTTATTTCAGACAACGACAAATAATGGCACAAAAAAGTTTAGGTGTCCATATTAGCTTTTGTCACATCTATAATAACAAGAAAAATATAAAATTAAAACAATAAACCCCGACAGATTTTCTTGAAACATCTTACACTCGATAAAATTATATATACTATAAAAAAAAAAAAAAACTAAACGAAAATCGGTTCATCCGTTTGAGAGCTACGATACCACAGATACACAGACAGACACGTTAAACTTATAACACCCCTGTCTTTTTGCGTCGGGGGTTAAAAATACAATCCGTGATAAATATATGGAAGCAAAAAAACAGAAGAGAGAGGGTAAGAGTGTAGAGAAAGAAGAAGAGAAGTCGCTGAATCAAGCTTAATGGAAGGTGACAAGTTTTATGTTGAAGTAATTGATAAAGGCAATAAATGTTGGGTCTATCGACATGTCACAGTGCGAAAACATCTTACAGATCAAGCATTGAAAAGGAATGTCGTACAGCTGAAAATAGTATCCAGATGAAGAAGCGGCTTCCCAGGACCCACCAGAAACAGGCTAAAGAATACCAAGAAGAAATCTGTAATGAACAAATTAGACTGATTTCGGGTGGAATTTGAGTTGAGTGATAAGCAAGCACTATTTACCAAAATTAAATAATTCAGTGTTAAAATGAAATTGTGTCTCACATTGGTCTTAAATTATTGTGCTAAACTTTATACCTTACTAGTGTAATGTGGTTAATAAAAGATACTTAACTATAGCCATACATTTTTGTAGTAGAAAATAAATAATGTTTGATGTGTTCAACACACCATGTTGTGTGACTTTAAATTTATCCTCAAGGGAGGGATGTAGTGTATGTCCAGGTAAAACCATGGTCTACATACATCGTCTCGTAGGTCGAGGTGTTGCAAATCAGCTGTCAATGTCACTTGTCAGACGGACATAGCCGAGAAGGCGGGAATCCGGGTTGACAGGCGAACAGATGCCGACTGCGGAGGAGGTCGAGCTGAGCATCATGAGCTGATGAATGCCTCGGCTGTGTCGAGCCGATGTATCCCTTATCGTGTACACTATCGGTCTATGGAATCCCTACAAATGGTAACTCCAATACATTCTGCCTCGTCGAGGCGTGCAAAATTGAAATTTTAGGCTTTATTAAAGTAACATGTCAAAGATTAATACTTAACTAAAGCTAGCATTATACATTTCAAAATGTGTGTCAAAAAAAATTGTCCTAAGTCAAAAAAAAGTTTTATAATCAAAATATTTCTTTATGTCATAAAACATCTCTCCATTAACCACACTTTTAATTTAATTTTGAATAAATTAAATGGCATTGCTTTCAGTTCATTGGGCAATTTGTTGTATATTTTTATTGCCTGGTGATAAGCATTATTCGTTACAAGTTTTACTCTGTGTTCCGGGACATAGAGCCTGTCTCTAGTCTCGTCCGTCTCTCCATCACATCGGTGTGCGTCTTAAAGTAATGAGGATATTGTTTCACAAACAGGCACATATCCCTTATGTATGTACATGCAGGGCAATGGTAGTATTTTTTTTATTTTTTTTTTTATTCGGCGAGGAAATTCGTTGACGAATAAACTGGTCTGGGGGGGACCAGAATTATGTGGGACTCGACGTTCTGAAAAGAACATAATACCCACTAAAACCTCTCCGGTGTCCCTCTCTCGCCATTTTTGCCGAACCACGGGAACATTTAATAGTATACTAAATTTCTTAAACAAGGGTATGCAGCTATCCGTATTCTAAACGCCACAGATGGCTCGTACGCATTTTTTCTTAATGATAAAGGCCTTATCTGCATCTATTATGATACAGAGAAGCTATTAGATATTATCAAGTAAATTATACTTTTATACATTAAGTTAACCTAGTTTGTATGAATGATTAATCTAGTTTCTACTCGATGTAAGTTAAGTACCTACCTACCATAATACACAAAATGTTTGTAACCTAAACCACATTAAACTAAATGCCTTTATTGTAATATTAAGTGATTGTTTTATCTTATAATTAGCACTCATGTCGCCTGAAACACAGGATTACCTAGTTCAGGCTAATTTGTTATACTTAGCTGTATATATTTGTTTAGTGCACTTATGTATTGTCTATTTTACGAGTTTCTTTGAATAAATTTTATTTATGTATTATTATTTATTTATTGAATTCATGATCAAGGAAAATAAACTTCGATTTATCCTACCAATCGATTGAAAGACGCGCTGTTAAACTTATCGGCGACGACTCGCTTGCAGAGGTTAACCTACAAAGCCTCGATCACAGACGGCACGTCGCCAGACTCTCAGTGTTCTACAAGTAAGTACCACTTTGGTGATTGTGCGCAGGCATTGCACGACCTTATCCCATCTTCTCCCTTCCACCATAGGACCAGCAGACGCACAGAAAAATACCACCCGTACCTGGTCCACATACCACAGTGTCGAACCAAAAAATTTTGCTCTACTTTTATAATAAGCACGGCCAAAGAGTGGAATGAGCTTCCTGTTTCTGTTTTCCCGTTAGAGTACAATTTTGGAGTCTTCAAATCCAGGGTAAATAAGTTCCTTTTGGGAAAGCGTGTCCATCTTAAGCCACATCTTCACTTACCTTAAGTGAGTTGGTGGCCAAAAGCTTGACCATTATAAAAAAAAAAAACAATCCTTGATTGAGATTTTCATTCGATTTTTGGCAGTGGGACACATATCGCCTCTGAGGCGACTATACCTACTTTATTTTAGTGCCTACCTAAATCCTACGGCACCTTGTACAAGGCCGGGACAAAAGCCCGCCTTACGTTGATATTAAATTCATTCAATTCTTGTCCTAATGCCCCTGGGGGCTTGCTGAAAAATCTGTTGAAAAAGCATCCTTATTACAGCCGCCATTTGACTACGGGACACGAATCCTTTTAACCTTGGAGTTACCATGCCAATTAAAGAGTGGTTAGTGATAGTCACGTGTTTTTTTAGCAACGGTCTATAGCTGACAGGGGCAGGCAAGATGTAGTAGTCGAATATTAGGACAGATGCTATATATTTTAAACTGGCTACGTCCCACGGTTTGGCCCACGTAGAATTCATACAAATTTCAGAAATTTACTGTACAGGTACTGTACATACTAGGGGTACTTTTGTTTTAGTTCATGGTTTATTAACACCGTGTTTTGAGTGAATCGAACCAAGGAATATCTTATTTAAGAGATCAAAGAAATCAGAGGTTAATTTTTGAAAATTAAAATAGCCTATAAGTTATTTTAGAACCTAAACTATCTACATACCAAACTTTTATCAAAATCTGTTATGTAGTTACGGAGATACGGTACCTAAAAAACATTCACACAAACTTTCACATATATAATATTAGTAGGAAGTAGGATAAATTTCATTTCTGTCATGGTAAAAAAGTACATTTTTGAATATAAATGCCTATACGGTAAAAACAAACTAAAAAACACGGTGGCGGGTTGGTGCGACATTTCAGTGTATGAATATTGTAGGCCGACAGTGTTTTATCAACTTGTCAACGACCCGCCGACTTTGTTAGACTCATAATTAGCCCGATGTTGGGTAGGTCTATGTACTGTCTTCTTCTACTACCCTACTTAGGAGGCCTACTGATACGGAAAAGAAAAATGTCCAAAACATTCCCATTCGGAAAAACTGACACTACGTTATATTTTCTATGGAATAACGTCGGTGGGAATGTTACAAATATAAAAGGGCAGAAGCCTTTATTCACACAGAAAACTACAAACAATTAATATAAATAAATAAGAACTAGTATTAACAACTGAAACAATTGAGCTACATAACTGCAGACTGTTCCAAACAATCTGCAGCTAAATATAAATAAGTACAAAACTATTATAGTGGTAGGTAGTGGTGTAAAATGGTTTCTACCCCATAATAGGGTATGTACCATTTTAGAGTCCAGGTTTAAAACTCCTTGGTTACCGTCTTGACTTGCACTAACGCTAAAGTTTGCCAGAGTTTTTGCTAACGACTTCGTAGGTACCCGCGTCCGTTTCCTCCTGGGGAGGAAACGGACTCCATGCCATTCCACTTCCAAGCACTTCCGTGCTGCGCAAACGCAGGCAATTTTTATTGCGGCGCCACGGCACACCATCACAGGGAACCGTAGTTGCTGTGTCCTGTACTCACATCTTTATAATTTAACAAATTTATCGCCTATAACCAGCAGTGAACTGTATAGGCTTATACGATAATGAATGGGTAAATCCACGCGCATCTGCTACTAAAACCATTCAATCGAATAGACTCAATATCGCTTCATTATTAATTAGAACCACTTAATCCAATCCTAAGCGGTTTCGGGATAATACAATATGGAATTAATTCCCCAGTTCGTATTTATAGCATTATATTAGGTTTTAATTACTAGTAGGTATTAATTTCAGCTTTATTATATAATGTGTATTAGGTAAATACATTTTTATTTTGCTGTTACGTAGGCTGTTACATAGGTCAGAAATAAAATCTGCTATTTTACATCTACTTGTCCACGTATGAACGGCCCACTCAACGAGAAAATTGGCTTCACTATGTCAATTCAAAAACAAGATCCGTGAAGTGCGAGTGTAACTCGCGCGCCGAGGGTTTTGAACGTTTGTCAACAAATATGTACCAAAAGTACCGGTTAGAGATATCGCAATTTAACGAATAGGTACCTAAGAATAGTAGGTACCAACCTACATTTCAGATGGATATCTCTGCATGCTTCGGTTAAATGGGTGGTTCGGTCATGGTGGGTAATGGTAAATTTTTCGACTTTTTTCGAAATATTTCAGAAAGTATGAAAGATACAGAAATTTGAAAAACTGGTTTGAAATGTCCAAACCAATACCTTTCATTTGATACCCCACTCGGTGGGGTAGCCCCCCTTTTGAAAATTATTCCTTTTTGACCATTTTTCAAAAAGTATTCATTTTATAGACTTCTTTATATTTTTCCTGTAAAATATAGATCTATATCTACAATCGCTTCATACATTTTAAATGGATCGCTCGGCAAACTTCGGAGATAGGGGGGGGGGGGGGAATGGGTTTTTTTTCGACTTTTTACAAAATATTTCAAAAAGTATGAAACCTACAGAAATTTGAAAAACTGTTTTGAAATGTCCAAACTGATACCTTTTATTTGATACCCCACTCGGTGAGGTAGCTCCCCCTTTTTAAAATTATCCCCCCCCTTTTTGACCATTTTTCAAAAAGTGTTCTTTTTTCAAACTTCTCTATATTTTTCCTGTAAAATATAGATCCATGTGTCAATAAACGCTCCATACATTTTACATGGATCGCTCTGCAATCTTCGGAGATAGGGGGGGGGGGGGGGGGAATGGGTATTTTTTCGACTTTTTTCGAAATATTTTAAAAAGTATAAAACCTACAAAAAATTCAAAAAATATTTTGAAATGTACAAAATGATACCTTTCATTTGATACCCCATATGAATCTGTAGGTATCTTTTAAAATTTCGGCATCACAATTTGTATGGAAAATATTCATTTTCATTTTTCATTTATTTTCAAATTTTTTTCTTAATATCTGTATAGGCGCACGAAATGTATTATTGTTTTAAATTTCAGGTTGATAGCTGCAGTAGTTTTTGAGTTATTAAGGAGGGAAAAAAGGACAGACAAAGCGAGACCATAAGGGTTTTGAAACCGATCTTCGATCTTCAAAACCCTAACAAGAGAACACCTTCTACAGGTGTCACAATGAACTTTATTTATCAGAAATTATAGAAAATTACAGTAACAGAATAAAACAATTACAACTAATATATACACTTATATCTATTTCATAAACCGTCACCAGAAGGCAGAGTGCCCAGAATGCTGGCAGCATTGCCACGTTGAATGGCAATGCTAATTCGTTGACCGAAATAGAAGCCAGCATTCCGATCGCCTGTGAACTCTATAAGAAATTTGGTAAGATCTTTATAAATTGCGTGTGCCCCAGGACCCCAAGGACCAAGGGTTTCTAGCCCAAACGGCTCAAATAGGTAAATGTCTTTTGGTCCTTGGTGTCACATAAAAATGTCTTCATCATAATACTCTCCCTGATGAAGATGATGCGGGGTGATGCGGTGGGGCATACTGAAGATGATAGATGATGAAAAACACTTATACCCACGGCATAAGTCGCTGAATAAACAAACCGGTGTAGTGAAAAAAACCCGATAAACTGTTTTCAAAGCAAATTGAAATCAAAATCTGTTACCCAAAAGTTCCTTTCTTTTCTAATTTGAAACTCTAACAAAACGTTTCAATAAAAACTTTCGCTGACACAGTTTAAACTTTGATCGGTAAACAATAATTTGAAAACATATTTTTCTGGAGTTAGTTGGCTTACTGCCAGAAGTATCTATTAGCTGTGGTACAATCAATACGCATAAAGGGTGTCGCAGATCAGGGCCGCATCGCTACCGCACAGCACAAAAAAATTGCATTTTAATAAGGGTTTTAACTCGTAACATTTAGATGCATTTCATATTGACTGCAATAGGTGATAGATAACTCATGGGCCACTCGTTTGAAGCTTGTTGGAAGCCATTCGTCTGTGTAAAGATAACAAATTTTAGCCCAAAATTTGAACGCACATTTTTGTGCTGTGTGGTTGGATTTATGTGCACGGAGCTTAATACTTATGCAAGATAATATTTTCGATTACGGTTGATCACTGAACGTGCAAACGTGTTCTTGAGTGGAGACCACGACTCGGCAAACGTAGTGCCGCCCTCCAGCGCGGTCGGATGACGACCTGGGAAAGACTGCAGGCAGATGATGGATAGCTGAAGACAGGGTGCTATGGCGCTCATTAGGGGAGGCCTATGTCCAGCAGTGGACTAAAATAGAGTAAGTTAGCGCGCACACTGGGCCAACTGAACAGTCGGGATGGACGTGAGTGCGCATACCAGATAACAGTCGGCCGACGGCCCTCAAACGATTTACTTGTTGGTTGGCAATTTCTAAAGAGAGCGTTTGTATACTGAAAGTTCATAGAAAATTATCCAGAGAAGTTATATTGCTTTTATACAACGGAGGAGAAGGATCGAGAAGAAAAACCGAGAGTATTGGATGCATCCCGTTTACAGTGACAGATTATTAGATGGAAAATTTTACACGAAACTGCATTCATAATCTAGTAATTTGGAAATTACTAGATGACCTGAACAATTTTCGCCTTTTACATGACCAGCCGGCGCCAAAGCTCGGAGCAAACTGAACTATTTGGCCGCCACGCCGTGACAGACCACTGTGGCGCGGCGGACGAAGGTACGCCTGCGACGCAGGAGGTTGCGGGTTCGATTCCCGCCTCAGTACAAATTAATGTTTATACGATCTGTAAATATTTGTTCAGAGTGTTCTGGATGTTTTCTATGTATAATAAAAAATATCTATCTATAGTGTATTGCATTATGTGAATCAGTTATCTAGTACCCATAAGACAGGCTTTACTTAGCTTGGGGCTAAAAAATGCTGTGTGAATGGTCTAGCATTATTTATTTATGTAATTAAGCAATCGGTAATGTGCGCGCGTGGAAGAGCGCCATACTATATATATTATAGTTCGCCGACAAGGCAATCGTGTAGCCCATCAAATTTTTTTATCGGCAGATACCGAATCGTTATAATTTGGCCGGTTTCCTAATCAGTGTAACTGAGTGTTCCCTAACAACCATTCTTACTGTATCCATAATACTGTGTCACCCATTCTATTGTTACATAATTTCTTTCACGAATTTTAAAGCTCTTCTTTTGAAAACGAATGAACGGAAAGAGAATGAGTGAACGAAAAGGAATGACTAATGCTCGAGTGAATGGAAATAAATGTGTTCCCCAATTTATGTTATTTTGTGAGCAGAAAATGAAGGGGAGTCGCTGGAGCGGACATATTAAGTGAGAATAGACTTATTGATCGACATGCAAGACTGATTTGTTTTGATTGTTTTATGGTTGTACTTGTAGGACAAAGGAAATTGTAAGGAATAATGCAGCCAGCGTCTTGGGGACGCTTCTGACTGGTATTGATATGGATCAGTTGAGCTACCTGAAGATTGTTTGTAACAGTCTGCCGTTGAAAATTGAATCGTTTCAATTAAATTGTTTCAATTATAAATTGTTTCAATTGTAAATACTAGTTCCAATTAATTTTATTATTCGATTGTAATTTTCACTTTGAATTAAGTAAAAAAAATACTAAAGTCATCTTCAATTGTAAGGTATGGATGACTCGAATTTTGAAACAGACTAGAATACTTATAACGATGTTTTAATTACTTTTGCCTTAGGTACCTACCTTTTTTGATTAATTTTAGGGCTGTCGCTTAAACTAAGATGTCTTTTAAAATGTTTATTTATAACTCAAGGTCTTTATAAAACGCCAAAGTTGTTTGGGTATCATCAAATGAAAAACTATGAAAATTAAGAAAAAAAAAATATTTTCGTGATCCTAATACTGACGTGCAAATTTAACATACTTACGTTCCTTTGATATCATTTTCATTCGAACCCTAAAAAATATCAATAATCCATTTCCCCGACAGACTAAAACTTTAAGTTGACTGCTTGAATCCAACATTGACTTAGCAAAGTAAAACAAAACTTGGGGACAGAAAACCAACTTACAAATAAGTTAAAGTCCTTAACGTATTTGTTTCTGACCCTTTTGCCAATTAGTGGAAACACCTGGTCAGCCCATGCCTATCAAAATATTATGAAGGTAAGAACCTAGCTACCAATTATATGTTGACGACCCCTGTGGCGCAGCGGGCGAAGGTCCGCCTGCGACGCAGGAGGTTGCGGGTTCGATTCCCGCCTCGGGACAAATGTTTGTACGATCTGCAGATCAGTTCAGGGTGATCTGGATGTTTTTCTATGTATAAAAAAGAAATATCTATCTATGTAGTGTATTGTATTAAGTATATCAGTTATCTAGTACCCATAACACAAGCTCTGCTTAGCTTGGGGCTAGATAATGCTGTGTGATTTTTCCAACATTATTTATTTATTTATATGGCACTGGCTGCTGCCCGCGGCTTTGCACGCACTTATTAAGTAGCCTTTGTTCTTCCCCGAGATACCATTTACCTCCCTGTCCAATTTCATCAAGATCCGTTCAGCCGTTTAGGCGTGGGAAAGTAACACACAGACAGACAGATAGACAGGTATACAGACATAGTTAGTTCATCACACTATGTTTGTTACCTGTTCACGCCAAAACTACTAAACGGATCGGGTTGAAATTTTGCACACAGGTAATTCTAATCCTGGAATCAAACATAGGCTTTTTATCCCATAAATCAGTTTCCATGGCATAGAAGTCACCTTTAAACGTTTCCATAGAAACAACGCGTGCGAAGCCCCGGGCATAAACTAGTAATTTATAAAATTAGAATGGATTTAGGTACAAATAAACATGAAAAAAATTCAAAAATTTTAAAAATTCTCGTCTGTTTTTCATGAAACATGGCTAAGAACACTCGGGATAAAATTATCTTTGACAAAAAAAAAACTAAACGCAAATCTATTCATCCATTTCGGAGCTACGATACCACAGACAGATACACAGATACACAGACGTTCAGCTTATAACACCCCTCTCTTTTTGAGTCGGGGGTTAGTTACAATTACAATCAAAGAATAGAAACAAAATTAGAGCTCGTATTACAGTTGACACGATTGAGATAATTGCATTACTGCACAGCACAAAAATTTGCATTAAAATTTGGGCTCAAATTCGTTAAGCACAAACGGCTTCCAACAAGCTTCAAACGAGTGGCCCACGAGCTAGCAAACAATCTACAGGTAGCTCAACTGATCCATATCAATACCAGTGGGAAGAGTCTCCAAGACGCTGGCTGCATTGCCCCGCTGTATGGCAATGCTGATAAGAGCTACATAGGTATCTGATAACACTTCACCAGCACACAACCGTCAGCACACAGGTATGATCGTATCAGAAAATTTGCATAAAAATAGCCAAACAAATAAAACTAAAAATAATAACCGAAAAAGACACAACGCGAACAAAAACCCATCAAATATCTATACTTTAATATTATAAAGAGGAAAGATTTGATTTTTTGTTTGTTTGTATTGAATAGACTCTGAAACTACTGGACCGATTTGATAAATTCTTTTACCATTAGAAGCTCACATAACTTCTGATGAAAATAGGCTACTTTTAACCGGGGTTACGGCAGTAACGGTTATTAAGAATGCAGCTAGTTCAGTCATAAAACCAATTCTGTAGAAAAAATAAACAAAAAATAACTAAAAATTAAACTGTAAGAGACAGACACAATGGTAACAAATACCCATGAATTATTCAGTCAAAAAGTCAATTTTGTTGAGAAAATATAACAAAAAAAAAAAAAAAAAAAAACTGAAAGAGACACCACTCGAACTAAAACCCAACAAAAATATTCAGTCATAAAACCTGTGTTGATTCCAACTCAAAAAACATTCCTCTGGCCTAGGGCGCCATAAATCAAATTATAAAATCGTTTCAACACGTCAAACGCGGGGGCTCTTTCACAAAACTCTTTTGACAGGGACAAAAGTAACAATCCCATTCAAAAAATTTCACAAAAGCTATATCAATTCAGAAATTATATTGTTAAGGTACGCGTCCAACTAGGCTGCAGAGTTTTGACTGCATCAATGGTGACAATATTTACGTGCTTCCAAGTGGGATTGTTGGTCACCGGATCAAAAGTACTTTTTGAAGAAAAAACTCTTCTTTGTTTAAATTGGTTTGAAGTTTAATTGATAAGCTCTTGATTGCTTCAATCAATCAGTTCGGTGGTGACCTTTCCTAAGTGTACATTTATTGTTTTTATGGAAATAAAGAGTTTTTGGTTTTGATTTTGAAAGTTTATAAAATTTCAACTTATACGAACATCATGGTAAAATAATAATTAAGGTAATTAAGTGGCAGTTACTTTCGCTTGTGTAATAATTGTTTTTCAGCATTACCATGATGTCCGTAAATACATCCTGTAAGTAAATACAGTATTTACAATAGTTAAAATTCTTGGCCAGATACGCAGTCACCGTTGTCAAAAGCGGCTGAGACATCATCATCTTTTTGTCCGTAGGTGTCTAGTAGACGTTTACCTTTAGCAGTGGGCGCGTCACGCAGACTAGCGCAGGCCATTTGTTTGCGTCCCCCAGACGACTGAGATATGAATTCGCGGTTCCAGGACGCGGAGATAAGGTGCTTTCTCATTTTAATTTCTGAAGGAACTCTAAATTTAGTGGGGGATGGCAGGGGTGGAGTAAGGTTTAATTTAATTACTGGTTAGTCGACTTGGACAAAGCTACGTCATCATAAATCATCATCATCAGCCTTTGTTAGTCCACTGCTGGACATAGGCCTCCCCTAGGAATATTTACGAGCACCATAGCGCCCTGTCTTCAGTTTGCCGCATCCAGCGCCAGAAGGCGTCCTACACTACGTTTACGTAGTCTACTATCTATAATATTAGTTAGTTATTATAAAGAGGAAAGATTTGTCTATGTTTGTAACGAATAAACTCAAGAACTACTCGACCGATTTAAAAAATTCTTTCACCAATAAAATGCTACATTATCCCTGAGTAACATAGATAGTCGGTATTTATATTATGTTTAAAATTTAAAAATCCACCCGTGCGAAGCCGGGACGGGTCGCTAGTGTAGGATAAGTTTAAAACTGTGTCTCACCTCCCGGCGCCCAAACTCAGGATAATGTAAAACCCGATTTCACCGAACAGAGAGCATCTTCAACAACCTTTAATGGTCCACTGCTGGACCATTAAATCCCCTTGATAAGTACCTTTGCCTTTTATCTTATGGGGGGTAATGCCCATAATCAATTGGACACGCTGGTCATGCGGGTGATCGCAGTTCGATAGTAGAATTGTTCTGCAGGGGGCGCTACTACCCGCCCCCGATGGATATCCCTTAGTCGCCTTTTACGACACCTGCGGGAAGAGTTGGGGTGGTGCAAATTCTATGCCTATAAAATTTGTTAATTCAAATTAGAAATACCACAAAACAAATGAATGATAAATCTCCAATAATTAATTGAGATTTGGTATCGGATGGAGCTAGCCGACTTCGCTCGCCACACTTGCCGGTCATTCTGACGAGGGCCAAAAAGACCCAGTCGGTCCATTTATTTAGGAAAATAACCATCGCTTCATTATTCTCTGTAATTTATCTACGTCGCGAGACGTGGTCAGGAGAAAAATGTCTTTTTTATCCGCGGTTTTTACATCATTGGATTTGTTGCGGTGAGGTTCTTTTGTTCTTGCGATATAGTACAGTCAAATAAAGAAATTTCTAGACAATTATGATTTCCAAAAACGCAAATATCACTATTTTGCGTTTTTGAAAATCATAATTGTATTTAATACCGTAAATGCGAAAGTTTGGATGTTTGTTAGGTACTTTTTCACGCTAAAACTACTGAACAGGTCGGGCTGATATTTTTATAGATAGACTGAAATTTTGCAAGATTCTATACCTGGATTAACATTTAAAGCCTTTCGCCTGTAGAAGTTACTCTAAAGTTGCGCGTCCACTGCGTCGGAATTGCAGCGTAGGCGGCGTCGGTATTTACAATATGCCGATAGGGTGCGTAAGTACCTATTTTGCTTCCGCAATATAGGTATTTTCAAAGCGCTCGAATTTGCGGATGATGTCATCAGAAATACCGTTCTTTGGCATCGGCAGATCACAGGCATACGCTGATCCAGTACACGCTGTACCATAGAAATCAATACAAAGCAAATCCTTACGCTTCGTACGGTCCGATTCCGACGCAGTGGAAGCGTTACTTAATTAGTACCAAACCGTCTCGTACCCACAACAAACATGTATTTTTTACGAGACACTCCGTCATACTCTTGACTGATTTATTACACCTAATTATTAAAACTCACAGTCATTTGCGTGCCACATGGCAGTTAAGTCACACCTTTAAACGCTTCATAATATTATGAACACGACGTAAAACTAGGAAAAATTACCATACCTATTACTTAGGTATATCAACAGGGTAAAAAAGGAGTTCAGAGTAGTTTACTCACACACACAGTCCCTACTGGGTAATATTAATTCCGTAATGACTGCAAACGTGTTAAATAAGTTTATCAATTTAGCCCGGATGACAATTATTTGGCGACCTCTGTCGCGCTGTGAGCTATGGTCCGCCTAGACCCAGTAGGTTGTGAGTTCGATTCCCGTCGAGGGGCATAATTGTTTCTTTGATCTGCAAACTACTAATATTTTGTGATTGGATATATCCTATCTATAATCATTATTATAATCATCAGCCTATATTAGTCCACAGCTGGACTACATTAATCCACTGCTGGAAATAGGCCGATCTATAATAATGTAAGTAAAAATTAAGATTAATTAAAAGTAATAGAAATGAGCTCTACCTAACCTACTTGGGGAAAAATGGCACACTGGCGAATAAATATAAAAATGCTTTATAAATAATACCCAAAAACACACGATAATTATTAATCAGTACACGTGAATTAATTAAGGCACTTCACACACGGTGGGGCGATAAAACAATGCTGGGCGCTCGAAATTAAACCACTCCATGTGACAGAGGGGTCCCTGATATAGACACATACATAGGTAGTACCATGGTAGTACCTATGTCTCCACACCAAATCTACTGGATTCAGATAGACATAGAACCACCTTAATAAACATAATGCTGTCATTATGTTTATTTCTTTGAATTTATGTACCATGTCAACTTGTTGTACACTAATAGAAATATCAATCTATTCCCTAAAAATAGCAATATAGGTACATAGTATCAATACTAGAAATAAGAACAAACTCGCGGTGCCCACAACTAGGCTACACAAGATAAATGTATCTTTAAAGGGCAATGTATACGCTTCTACAACAAAACTCCCAGTGAGTTGCAAAAATTATCAATAAATAAATTCAAACAAATTGTCAAACATATCCTTTGTAAAAAGGCTTACTACAATATATCAGATTATCTAGAGGATAAAAAAGCTTGGGACGAGTTTTGCTCCAGCTCGAAAAATAAAAACTAACAGGCTAAAGGTTTCTTCGTCGCTTCTTTACTTTAGTCTACATACCGAAGCGACAGAAATCAAAAATATCACTTTATTTCCGTGTTAGTGTTTAGTTTTATAATTTGATCTTTTCTAAGTGTACATTTATTGTATTTATGGAAATAAAGAGTTTTTGATTTGATTTGATTTAATTCTAAGAGTGTGGAAACTGAGATCTGCATTGGCATCTCGCATAGGAGTGTATCGTGCCATGTCCCCCTGCATAACCAGGCCCTGCCAGCTCCTTGAAGTAGGAACCAGTGTAACATGGTTAATATGGTTATTGGTAATTCACTGACACTCCGCGAAGAAGCAGCGTAATCGATTTCGAAAAGGACGAGAGAAGAATTAAATGACGGATGAAAGGTAACAAAATCAAAAAAAGTTTCGGACATCTATGACCTGGACCGAGCTGAGGCCAAAGTATTTATCATCCGGGTAAAAATACGCTTGTCTCAAAACAATCAAATCAAATAAAATAGGTATTTATGTACGAATTCTTCGTACATAAATAATTGCTGAAATCCGAATGAGTTTTACCAGGGCTCAATAACTATGCCATTTACAGTAAGTAGCTACTGTCACCCTAACACCCTCATTTATTTTACAGCATAAAACGAATTATCCGAAAATCTTAAGAGCGTTTTCATGTCAAGAAGAATGACTATTTCTCTTTTTTCCCTAACAATGGGGTAAGGGAACAACAAACAACACTTACTCCCTTATTCCACTCTTTTGTGGGTCGAATATACCTAATTCTGAGTATTTGACAGTTGTGAGATGGGAAAAATCGTACGTGTGGATTGGACACAGTGTATGAGTGATGATTTATCATAGTAGATGGATGGGGTAAAGATTTTTGTAAATGGCAATACTGGGGTATTCAGACAGGGCAATATTATGAGTGATCTGAAATGTATTGGACGTTTAAAATTTTTACATGTTTTTACTTTGATAAACACTCTACCTAAATTTTAGATAGGAAGGTAGGTAGGTACTTAATAGAGGCTAGTTGACTATTTTTTAAGAAGGTCTTAAATTAATAATTATTGTCCGATTAGAGTGAAAAAAATATTAAGTAGGTACCATATTTTTCTCTCATGAAGTTTACTTAGAGTCCTATGACGTCACAACATGGCCGACGGCGATTTCAGAGTGGAAAATTAAAAAATAAATTTTACTATAAAAACTTTCGTAGTTTGATGAATCTTCCAACACAAGTTCGTAGTTAACCCGCTTACATCTATATATATAAAAGAAAGTCGTGTTAGTTACACTATTTATAACTCAAGAACGGCTGTACCGATATGTCTGAAAATTGGTGGGTAGGTAGCTTAGAGCCAGGAGACGGACATAGGATACTGTTTATCCCGTTCGACAGCGTATCCCGTGTGACTTGAGTCAGTCACTATAAAACGTGGTATAACAAAAAATAATCAGACTTGGAATAACCAAACACAAATGACAGTTATGTAATGGACGTATAGATGACGTATGGATGCCGGGGGGCCGATTCTGTAGTATATTTAGTATCAGCATTTGCACCCGTGCGAAGCTGGGGCGGGTCGCTAGTTCATAATAAAAAATAAATTTTTACATTGAAAATATGTAGTCATCTTACACTTTCAATATCAGAAATCTATAAATATGTTTTTTTTTTGTCATATAATACAGAAAATATTTATTTATTGCGCCAAATTTGATTGATATGAGTCCAGTAGCTCTGAGACAATTCTACGTTTACTTTCATCAAATGATGAATAATTGCATCATTAAATGAATTCTAGTCTTATATTCCGGTAATAAAGTAAAATTAGCCATTCAATAACAAATGAACACCATTTAGTGAAATCGCTCAACAAAATGGCGTCCTATTGTCAGAAACTTAAATCAAATAAATTAAATTAAATACTTGATAAAGTACTAAGAGCAAAACGACTATAAAATCGAATTAACTTTGGGCTTGAAATCATTGCCGGACTGAAATGTCAAAGGATCGAGAGTAACCTCTTTTGCTTTATCGATAAGGTCTAAAGTTCCGGTCGCTTCCTTTGCATTGATTAACATAATCAACATTAATTTAGTTGAAAGGGAGTTGATAAGAAAGTACCTACGATTTGTTGGATTTGAAGTATTTAGGGCAAAGGATTAAGGGCCCAGCGTGGGGTTATGGGCATTACCTTCCCATGAGATAGAAGTCATTAAGGCGATTGTCAGAGGGGCCAATATAGGCTTTTGAGGTGGAGGGCAAAGAATTTGGCCATAGATTTCGAAATTATATCAGTTTTTTTGGACGATTTCGAAAAAAGGGTAGGTTCTATGACGGCTTTATGTATGTATGTTTTTAACCCCAGACAAAAAGAGAGGGGTGTTACAAGTTTGACGTGTCTGTCCGTGTATCTGTGTATCTATCTGTGGTATCGTAGCTCCCAAACGGATGAACCGATTTTCGTGTAGTTTTTTTTGTGTCATAGATAATTTTATCCCGAGTGTTCTTAGCTATGTTTCAAGAAAATTTGTTAGGGGGTTTTTAAAACTTTTAATTTTGTTCTTGTTTTAAATATAGTTCCATCGATTTCTCCGTCAATTATTGATCGATTTTGAAAAATAGTTCGCTATTTATGAAGCATGATTCTGAGATGTTCCCAGAAAAATGTAATGCCAGAAAAACCCTTGTTTTTTTGTTGTAACAATAAAATAAAAAAATTAAATTAAATACCTCACGATCTTGGAACGATTTGTCATTTTGGATTCTATGAACATGCAGGTACCTAAGGTAATTTGTTCCGTTGGTCTGGGTGTTTTCTAGGGTCCAGCATTATTTATTTATTTAGTATTATTTATTTATAGAATAGTAGGTACTCTTCTGTCTCTCTATTTCTACAGTTTCTACAGTACTTTCCCATAATTCCCAGTGCCTGTCCTTGATTTGTCCTTTTCCTCCAAATACCGCAAAGCCCAACTGTTTCCAATCGGCTTGCAAATCGACGGCATTCCGATGACAGGCCATTGGGAAACTAGACGGTTGGGTAGCGTGGTCCTTACACGGCTGATACATTTGGTTTCCTTTGATTTACTGCTGAAGCCTTGGTCTCTTATTTACTACGCAGTACGCTGAGGAATGCGCTATGCGGTGCCGGACACATAATCATATGAAAAACGTTTAGAGTGGTCTTTTGTTCAGAAGTCTGCGTCAACGGTGGGGGGTAGTACGCAGCGTACTTCGCACTGATCAAGAGACCAACGATTTAGCTTGGTACTAGATGATGCTGTGTGAGTTTTCCAGCATTATTATTATTTTTTTCCGCAACGCGTGAGTGTGTTTTTCTCGTATTTCTATGTGGTTGGCGGACACTCACCTCAAATCATCAAAACGGCTCAGTAAAGCAAAATTTTAAATGAGATATCAAAATACTTGTCTGGTCTCATAAATAGTTCTCCGACAGAGTACTTAATCTATAAACTAGAACAATACATCCGAAACGTATGACATTAACATTGCGGTCAAACGAAGTTATAAGAACAATAAAAAAAAGTTTGTTGATATTATTAGAAATTTAATTTCATCATCGTCATGATGAGTTTTAATTTAACAGAAACAAATTTTAACAAAGATGGTATACAATCACTACAAACTGCCGGTCAATTAAACAGACGAAAACACAAAATTAAAAGATGTGACTACAAGTCTGAGACCACGCACAAGTCCATGTCCCTCAACTGCACGATAAATAAACCTTAGCCAGGGCAAGGATGACAGTCAGACAACAGCCACATCTAAATAAGGGATTAACAGTCGCTGATGCCAACAAACAAGACGGATGGGTGCTCCTGACGGTCCAATGTCCGGCCTATTGGCTTTGGGAACGTCGGCGTTGTAGGGGTTAAGTGTCGGCGTAGTTTGGACCATGGTCGGGTTATTTTATTCAACTGGACTGTTAGCATCGGTAAAATAGTTTGATGCTATTATAAAGTTACATTTTACTTATTCCTGAAAATTTTCCATGTAGGTATATAATATGGAAAATTTTTGCTCACTTGCGATGACACTAGCTTCGAGTGGTTACGCACTGCTTCCAATGCAAATCCGTGAAAAACGGATAAGAAAACTCTTGACTGAATTCGGAAATTCCTTTACGCACTCATCATCAGCGCTAATTAGTCCACTGCTGGACATAATCCTCACCGGATAAGCGCCATAGCGCCCTGTCTTCAGCTTGCCGCATCCAGCATCTAGGCGGATCAGACTGCAGGTGCAGTTTTTCGCAAAACGTCATCCCACCTGGCCGGAGGGTGTCCTACACTACGCGTAGTGTAGGACACCCTCCGGCCAGGTGGGATTATTAGTCGCAGTCTCCACTCAAGCACACGTTTACAACAGCGGTTATCCGTTCTTCGCGAGATGGCCGGCCCACTACTTCAGATTCCTGATTCTTTACGCATTGCATCCAAATACAGATTTGGAGTCTGAAAAAACTTGGAAAGAGTTCAGATATTGCTCACGCACCAACCCCACCTTCCTCTGGTAGGTTACCTGAGTCGCCTCTTACGACATCTAAAGGGTGAGTTGGAGAAGTCAATTCTTTAACAGTGGAAACTGATGCACTTGACCTATGGATCAGAGTGGAAAAAAAAATGGAAACTGATGCATTTAACCTCGTATAGAGTCCACAGGTGATCGGAATGCTGGTTTCTATTTCAGTCATCGAATTAGCATTGCCATTCAACGTGGCAATGCTGCCAGCATTCTGGGCACTCTGCCTTCTGGTGACCATTTTTTGAGATATAATTTGATTTCTTTCTGGCTCCTGAAACACAGTTTTTAAACAAGTTCATACTTACTATAATGGTAAATCTCTAAAATAAAACTCAAACTGGTCATAAAAACTGTAAAGTTTTATTTAATGATTTTTTTAAAAACTGTTAAATTTCACCGTATTTACCTAATTATAATTAAATTTTAATTCAACCTCATTAGTTACGTTACACAACATCAGAATATTTATATGCTTTTTTGTAGGAAATTTTATGGAGAATCCAAATATATAGATGTTACGAGGTATTACTAGACAGTAATCAAGAAACCAGCGAAATAATGCACCACATCCCATTTCCGCGCTGGCGGGCAGCATGCTGGCGGAAGCCGTGCCACGTAACGCCCCCGTTACGTTACGTAGAGGCGCGCAGGGTTGGTCATCTGAGAGGATATAGCCTATGGATAGCCTATGGACTCATCTTGTCTGTTAAACTTGATATGCTATATTATGTCAATAAATAACATTGTTACTCTACTTTAAAATGGGTCCGCTCCGTTCGCGGTGGAAGGAAACCCAGCTATACGCCTCGACCGTGACGGCATCCACAACCTTCTTTATACTTATACCTACCTCCTGGTAGGTAGTGTTCGTGAATAGTCACTAACCGACCAAAAGATTTGATAAAGCCTGTGACGTCACCTTGTCCCGTCCGCCCATCTTAGCAATTTAAGATACAAGCTATAGCGGTTTTTACGAAAGAACAGCTCGGTAGTTCAGAAATGAAAAATTTTAACAGGTAGTCCGTACAGTTTTTGTTTTTATAGAGCGTAAGCCTCACACTCTGGCTAATTTCTAAGAAATTAAATAATATCGCAAAAAAATTTGACATTGGCGGGACTTAACCCCGCATCCCTCAGTCAGTACGGGAATGTGCTAACCAACTACACCACGAGGTCAAGTGACGTAGGAGTCGAAAATCTTTGCGACTTTCTACGGACTGTAGCGCCGTTAGCCGATTTTTGATTTTTGTAACATACATACGTATTGTGTTAGTATTGTTCACTTGTGTTTTTTAGGTATATGTTACTAAGTAGTCTTTTATTTTATTTTATTAGTAGTGTAGTGTTTAGTAAACAATTTCCTTTCTTTCTTTTAGTAGGTGGGTTAGGTACCCACCTACTAAAAGAAAGAAATCAATCATAAGATCTACCTACGTATGTGTTAGCTTGGGGCTAGATATCCAGCATTATTTCTGTCCTTCTTCAATCTCTTGTGATACACACCACACCAATTCGGATTCCTCGCGTCCGTACTTGGGTCTTGGGCGATATTAAAATGATAAGTATTCGGTACCAACCTTAATAATGTGGACTTATTGGTTCAGATTCAGTCGATGTTGAAATACGGATATAATATATGGGCATTATGGCGGCGAGAGGGACTTAATCGGGAGGAAACTTGTGTCAGCAAGATTTTTGCATATCTGTTATAATTGATGGAAATAAAGAATAAGAAAGAGGTCAAATCTATTCAATTCATTTATTGATATGGGTTTTCATCACGCTCAGACAAGTCTTAGTCACGCACGTCCTTGACAAATCCTCCTTAAACATTGGGTAGGTACAAAACTACAAAAAAATTTATTCTCAAAATAAATTACATCAAAGGCATATATCAATGTTTGAAAAAACTCTTTGTAAGTTCTACTATCCCATCCCACTAGTAGAAATCTGATTTTTTGTTACCTAGGATCTCCAAAACTACTGAACAGATCAAGATGAAATTTGGCGTATATTTAGAGCAAAGCCTAACTTAGATAATAGGCTATTTATTATACCGAAAATACACGTGTGAAGCCGCGGAAGCTAATAAATAATAAACAGAGAATGAAAGTTGTTAAGAGTCGGAATAAAAACAAACAGCCTCCTCCTTTTTACGAAGTCGGTTAATTATAAGATGAGAGTAGGTATAATATTAAAATAAAATAATAATAAATGTGATGATGGGTATGATTCACACTCATACTTAGCCGGGTTTTAACTTTTATTATTTTACTAATTTTATAATTCTCGACTATTCTAATCTACACAGACCATTTTCAGTTTCAGATTCATAAATAACGTAATCTTAACCCTCGCAAACCAAATTAACGCACGTAAATCAACTCCTAAGTAACCCATTTCATAAGGGTTGAGCGTAAACGTAGACGTTAATGTATTTACGTGAAAAACGAGTGTTTTTGAAAGCGTTTAACTAGGCGCGAAGCAATATCACAGTAATGAGCTACTGTGGATTGGAACTGCTTCAAACCGGTTTTAGCTGGTTAGAGAACAAGACGGCTCAGCTGTTCAATATTAAAAAGTAATAAGGGACAGTTTTTTTTTAGTTTACCTATCCCCAAGGCCTGCTGTAGTAAAATCCTCAAAAATACAGATGAATTCCTTAGCTCCAGCTCATAGTTTTCTTAGGGAACGCTCTTAAAGATCACTTTTAAATATCGTCTTCATCAGAACGCGATATTTGGCTCTCCTGGAAAATTTGTATCCGGTTACTTGCAACATTTTGCTTTTGAGCAGCCGACTGGATCACTGAATTTACGAAAATATGACAAAAAAATACTACAGTGGGAATTAGGGTGTGTTCTTTACCGTCCTTTGCCAGTGACCCACCTGCGTGTTTTACCTGGGTAGAGCACAGCATGGGAGAAAATAAATTCCCGTGGTTTGTCTAAGAAAATAAATAATTTTTTCATCACTGTATAAGGGAAATCTTAGCTAAATAACTTACCTAGATGTTTCCTGCTTTCCTATAATCGAGATATAGCGCATTCGTCATTATACGACCGGATATGAGCCGAGGAAGGTCCACGGAGAATTTTCAGTTTACTAGATCGGAGCATGTTTCTCGTAGGTATCTAGAGTAAATCGAACTTGTTTATTTTTTTTAGACTCTAGACTTTGACAGTGTTTAGAATGTAAATAAATAAATAAATAAAACGTGAAGTGCGAGTCGCACCAAGGGTTCCGTATGATTGTAAGACCTTGTTTCTTGCCAAATATCATGATTCTAGGTATACGGGAAGTACCTATAGGTTTTATGTGCCTGATTATTCGCTTGGAAATTTCAAATATTCGGTCATAAACGGCTGTATCTTTTGATTGCGTTAACTTAGAAGTTTTATTTAGATCACGGCTCCCAGATGTTACAGACTTGAGTTTTGAGGTTAATATCAACTCGATACCTTCTCGTATAGGGTTTCGATTTTTTTTTACTTATTACCGTAAGTTTCTTTTTTGTTTTACCTAAGTACCATGCTGCTTTCGAATATAAAGAAAAAAAATGCTTTACTTAGCCCATTGTAATCAGAGCTTGTGTTATGGCACCTAGACCCGGAACGTAAAGTAGATTTCTGCAGATCGTACAAACAATTGTCCCGCTTCGGGAATAGGCTACCTGATTCTTATCAAATTTGGCGCAGTAAATAAATATTTTCTGTAGTATTTTACTCAATAAACCAATATTTATAGATTTCTGATAGGTAATAAAAGTGCAAGATGATTACAGTATTATAATTTTTTTTTTTCTAATTTTTATTTTGAACTCTGCTGCGTCGCAACATGCTGTCGGCCATGTCGTGACGTCATAGGCCTATAAGCTTTCATATCGGATCTTATACGAGTGAAATTCGCTATGTAGTCTGTCTCTATTTTTTATATGATGGACATTTGCTAATGTCAATTGTTTATTTTCTAGGCGTAGCTAGTACTACGTCTGTGTTTTTCTACCCGTATAACATCACAGCAGAGATAAATATGGCTGACAGCGTTTTCACCTGTTTACGAAAAGTAGACTTTGAAAGTAATGTTTTGCGGTTTACTAGGTCCTAAAAATATGGTAATATTTTTTTCCATCTAATCGGACAACAATTATTAAATTTAAGATCTTAGCGCTCTCTGTGTCAGGGTCGAGTATTGTTGAGGTGTCCTGATGATGTCTCGTGGAGAGACGAAACTAGTTGACGACTTACTTTTGATGAGTTTTTTCAGTGTGTGGTTGGTGTGGTCTTTTCTTTCGCAAATTAAGTTAGGTAGGAGGGTAATTTACTTAATTTAATTACTTTTATTAAATTTAAGTCTATTGTTTACTTTCTCTGATTGTAAGTAGGAATAATTTACTTAATTTAATTAATTTTAAGTCTATTGTTTACTTTCTCTGATTGTAAGTAGGAACAATTTGTGGGAGGGCGGGCGGTACACACAAATCACATTTTGTTGGATCTTATCGGAAGAGGTTCTGCGCGGAATTGTTACTAAATATTGTTTCATCCTAATATTATTTAAGATCTTCTTTAAAAATGAGTCAGCTGGCCAATTAAACCCGCAACCTCCTGTGTCGCAGGCTGCTTTCCCCGCTGCGCGAAAATCGTCATCTAACTGGCTACCGGAAACCGGAACTCGTTTACATCGTAGCATGGGTAATTAGTGCACTTCCTCTGCATTTTCCCGCCAAAATATGCAGATTACTGCGTGTTACTCACAGCAGAATAGATTTGCATCTCGTGTGCTACAAAAGTAACCCTTTTATAATTTTAGGTCACAACTTGACTCTGTTTTCTGACGGATCTATTTATTGTCAATTACGATATGTAGTTCTTTATTAATAACAGAAAATGTTACATGTCAGGGTATTCATTATCTTAGTATGTTATACAATTCTACAATTGTACCTACTTAAACACAACATGAAAAAATTACTTAACATTACATACAAAAAATAAAAATTACTTAACTTTAGCATACTTACTAAAGGCAAATAACCTGTGATCTAATCTATGTCCTCGGCAGCACAAACAATTTTCCACTGCTGGCCATGCCTTCCCTAAACAAGGGTAGTTTTGACAAAATCATAACGCTTGGCAGGCGGATTTGTATAGGCAGTGGAGTGTATATTTTCATCTGCGAACAAACATTTAAATCGTTATTAGGCCCTTTCCGAAGCGAGACCGCGACTTGTTGTTGCCAAGCGAAATGAGTGAGCTCGCTCATTTGGAATCAGTGTATTATGTGTTTTTGTGGTGTGTTTTTTCACAAATGTTCGTGCAATATGATTGCACAATAAATGGCAATAATAACAGTTAGGTTTATTGGCAAAAACACTATTTTTAACTCTTCAAAATGTGCGCGCGTCGGGATTTTGTTAACAACATTCAAAGACAATGCCACAGTTTTTGGTCTCAGGGCGTATCTAACGATTTAAATCTTTGTTTGCGAATATCTCAGAAACCTGACGCTTTAGGGAATTATGTTTTGGACATTTTTATTTGTTTAAGTGTCCTCTATCCAAACACAAAACTTTAACTCGGTGATTTTGAAAAAAATCTGTGTGGTAGCCGATGCCACGACCACCCTCCATACTAAAATCTTCAAACACCTTCGTTTTTGATCCGTCTTTGCAGTTCTCTACACCCGAGACTGATTAAAAGGCCTCCTGTAGCGCGCCATTTTATTCATAGACAATAATGTTGCTAGCCTTGAAAAATATTCGTGTCACAACCGAAACAACAGAGCTCAGTTTGAAATTAAAAATACGAAATTCCAAAATAAAGTACGACAGCCGGAAATAGAAGTAGAAAGTCCGTCAGAAACCTTTTACACAACTAAATGGTGCTCGGAACGTCAAAGAACCTTTTTTAAAGAACCTAGGTCCACTGCACGAAACCGGCTCAAATTAAACTGCATTAGTGGGTATGAGTCTTTATTCTGTGAAGGATGAACCGGGATTCGAGTTTGAAGTGAAAACTGCACGACCAAAAACCCTGTGGTAGACAAAATTCAAAATTCTTTTCTTCTCTGTGTATTTTGTAAATACAGCGCCCCACGAAATACGTATTCTACTAAGCTGAAAGGAGCTGATTCTAGACCCCGAGGGGATCAACTCTTGCATAAGATTTTTTGAATTTTGAATATTTTTTAGTGTAAAAACAAGTTTTTGTCCCGATTCTTTAACACACTGTAGGTATCTACTCAGTTAAAAACAAAAGAAAAACATCGGTTAGACAAAAGTACGAAAAGACCTACGTAAATTTCATTCGATTTCCCTTCGAGTTTTCAAAGTAAAACACCTGACAGAGCCGTTTCTTGAACTAAAACACTGACTGAAATATCCAGCCAAGCATCAATTAGGTACGATTTACCTTTTTATTTCAAAGTCAGTTTTAATATCCTTTTTGTAGAAATAGTTGGCTTTTCATTATTTTTATGAAAAATCTGAAGTGAAGTTGCTTTGATGTTTTGATTAAAATAAATAAAATTAAATAATGCTGGACAATTCACACAGCATTATCTAGCCCCAAGCTAAGCAGAGCTTGTGTTTTGATTGAAGTCAAATAACCTATATAGGTTGCAGGCATTAAGAAAACTGTTCTAAGGTTTTAGATTAAAGGAGCGGACTTCTGCTGCAATTGCCTTATTCAATGAATTATATAATAGAGTATAAACAGAAATCCAGAGAGGTTTTCTATTTCATTTATGGCCCAAACAATTTATGGCACCTTTCATTTTTCTTAAGATTTTTCTATTTAACATCAAGGAAGTTAAAACTGCAACTGACTATAATAAATGGATAGATAGGTATTAACTAATCACCTATGAGTATTGAGAATCTTTTGTATTTGAAAGATCATCATCATCATCAGCCAATATTTGTCCACAGCTGGACATAGGCCTCCCCTAATGAGCGCCATAGCGCCCCGTCTTCAGCTTGCCGCATCCAGCATCTGCCTGCAGTCTTTCGCAGATCGTCATCCCACCTGGCCGGAGGGCGTCCTACACTACGTTTGCCGAGTCGTGGTCTCCACTCAAGAACACGTTTACCTCAGCGGTTTTATTTGAAAGATACCTATCCGCATTCATACGTCTTCTGCTGGACGTCTTTCCCAAACAAGGGTGGTTTTGCCGTAAGCATAAAGATTGTAAAATACATATTAACGCATCCACTGCCCAGCCTCGGCGGTGCGACCAGCAGGGGCGCGCCACCCCTACACGGGGCTGGAAGAGATCATCTACGTCTTGGGCCATTAAAGTGTTAATCAAAATGAAAAACTCTTTATTGCCAGAAATACAATAAATGTATGCTTAGATAAGGTCAAATTATAAAACTAAACACTGACACGGAAACAAAGTGATATATCTGATATATCTGTCACTTCGGTATGTAGACTAAAGTAAAGAAGCGACGAAGAAACCTTATGCCTGTTAGTTGTTATTTTTCGAGTTGGAGCAAAACTCGTCCCAAGCTTTTTAATGCTCTAGATAATCTGATATTTTTAGAAAGCCTTTTTGCATAGCAATTAGTTTGAATTTATTTACTGATAATTTTTGCAACACACTAGGAGTTTTGTTGTAGAAGCGTATACATTGTCAAGTAGGAATGAAGCTGATGCCATTTCTCTGGTAGGTTCTCAGGTTTTCTTAGCTTTTTCGACCTCCACGTGCTGGGAGGGTATTCTGACGTCGCAAACGCCACGTATTTGAAGGGTACCGTACCTTAATTACAAAGGTCTCCCATAAAAGACGAACAAACTCCCATAAACCGTTTCCAAATGAACAAGCAAATAGTGATGTACAAATAAAAAACTCGATATCGACATTCAGTGACAAACCAAGCGAAGATCGAGCAAAAAGTGCTGGCTATCAATTAAAACGAAAGTCGGCCACCTGTCTAGGGAGGGCCGTACCGGGGTTTATCGATAGCTGCTTATTTTAATTAATCGCTGAATTATCTTTTCACTTAATTTTGTGCTCAATATTTAGCTTGCGGTTTTGCTTGGCCAACAAATAATGAAATGCAAATTATGGAATGATCGTCGTGGTAAATTAAGAGTTTATTTCATGAATTTATTTTCTTAGATATCTGATAAAGCAGGGCAGTAATAGAAAGTGCAAGAAATACGCCTGAAAAAAATATGTACGGACACATCACACTAATATTATAAATGCGAAACTACTAAGCGGATCAGGCTAAATTTTTGCACAGATATAGATCTGGATTTACGTAAAGGCTACTTTTTATCCTGGAACAACGCGAGTAAAAGCACGGGCAGACGGTTGTAAATAATAAACTGTTTCATTGTATAATCTGCATCAATTTTCTTTTGTCTTTACTAAACTAAACTATATTTCACATTTCACCAAACATATCGGAGATTTTCTATCAGATTTCTTTCATTTTCCCAACGACTGAGCATAATGAGATTATAACTCGACGCACACATCTCTTAAGAGTCTAGTTATGTAACGACTTATCGATAAAAAGATATCGATGTCAGTAAACTAGTTTTACTGTAACGCATCAAGGACCCTTTGTTTGTTTTGGTCAAATGCTCTTTCAATCTAAATTAGTTTAGGTTCTTTTCAATTTAGTTAGCTTGTTCTAGTCTGGAACAATTGTTGAGCTGAATTGGATTTCTGTTATTTTATTGTCAATCTAATGGGTAAGATTTTTTACAAGTGGTTTCTTAAGCCAATTACGTACTTTAATATGAATTCTAAATTACTTTATTATTATAAAACTTTTAAATCCATCATGGTTATTAACACTAAAGTCATAAATAACGTCAGTTATTCCGTGATCATGGCGCATGAAACTGTGCCGAAATATTGGAAAGCTCAAAACTCAAATCATGGTAAATATCCCGTTATTTATGACTTTAGTACTTTATTATTATTTTAATGAAATGAAAACTTTAAATGATTTAAATCTTACGGTACAGAATTTCGTTGATTTTTTTAATTTAAAGACAATTAAGTAATAATCATTTGTTACAATAAAACATTAAACCAAGATTAATCAATATTGCTGAAGAAAGATTTAATAGAGTAAAAGCATGATTTTTACTTAACTTCAAAACAACCTCATAATCATATCTTGGAAATTGCTATCTGTGTTTTTTATCGACGAAAGCACAACACTAAAAACCAATCAATAACATAACAAAGTAATGACTTCAATTATTCTCCAATAAAAGGTATGTTTATTGTTTATCGATGTAGGCACATCCCTAAAGACCAATCCTTTTACAAACCAATTGACAATTAATTAGATCACAATGCATTTTACGTTGCAAGTCTCTAGTTTCCATGGTCTTTTTAAACTTTGACACAAAGGTTGTATACGTTTTTTTGGCTTTATCCCTTTGTCTGTCTGGATTGTAGTTCTCCAACGGATGAACCAATTTAGTTTATTTTTTTTTAGTTTCTTCGATGACTTTATGAGTGTTCTTAGATTTTTTTATGAAAATGCAGCTATGCTAATGTGGTTAGGACACGAACTTTTTCGATAATTTGCTTTTGCTACGAAAGTTACTTTTACTATAGTTTTAAATTTTAAAGAATTGGCCATGACAGAATAAAAAGTTATAACGACTTTCTTTTTATAGTCTTTAATAACGGGATTATTTGCCATGATATATTTAATAATGATCTTCAGGATTAAGAACCATTTTATTTTAAAATTTGACTTGATTTGTCGATTAAATATAAATTTACAAGTTTGTATCGACATTATTTGTCGATGTTCGCACATCACTATTCAATCAGGCCGCGCGGGTCAACTCCGCAATTAATTAGCCTCCGCCAGCAAACTCTTTACGGGGTTTATTCCATCGCTTGCTGTTTTCAGAGTAGCGCTACACAAGCGAAAACCACAACTTTGGCTTTATAATCGCCCACAACTTTGCGGTTTTCAATTTATAAGTTTCAAGTTAAGATAAAATACGATAAAGAAAGCTGTGTGGTGCCGGCTTAGATTTGCACCACCCTAATTCTTCCCGCGGGTATCGTAAGAGACGACTAAGGGATATCCACCGGGGGTGGGCAGCAGCGCTCCCCGCAGAACAATTATTCCACCGAACTGCGATCCCCAACCCACATGCCCAGCGTGGGGATTATGGGCACTACCCCCATGTTATAAAAGAAAATAAGGCGCTTATTAGGGGGAGGCCTGCGTCCAGCAGTGGACCAATACAGGTTGTTGAGGTTGAAGACAAAGAAAAAAGATGCGGAAAAACGAGCAAATAGATTATCAATGTCAAAACGCTCGCTCATTTATATTATTATTATAACTACTACTACTATAATATACTACTTTAATATGCTATATACAAATTAATATTATTTAAATGTAAGAGCTAAATAAATAATTGTCGTAAAATAGTTATAATCGTAACTAGGTACTTTTATTCACTGTCTAATAACATTTGCGTATTTGGCAGCAAGCTGAAGACAGGACGCTATGGCGCTCATTAGGGGACGCCTATGTCCAGCTGTGAACTAATATAGGTTGATGATGATGATATCGTTTGGGGAGGCATGCTCAGCACTGGGCGTATTTGTACTTTAATGGTAGACGAGGACTATAATTCTATTCAGAACCGATTTTGCCACTACACTTACTCACTCTTACCACTTTTGAACTCCTGCAAGCTGACAGTGATTATGCAAACGGATGAGCGGGTCTTTTTGTCGGCTCTAAATGGCTGATTTCCATTTAAGTGTGATCTACTTTTTAGTAGACTCACCACATTGCTTAGTACCAGTAGGTCTGGTACAAAGCATATTTTTTTCCACTTTTCTGACGGTGTCCAGTTCATGGAAATTGCGTAGTTATTTAATGGAGGCGTGGTTACGACAACGTCCGTGGCGCATTAGGCGAAGGTCCGCCTGCAACGCAGGAGGTTGCGGGTTCGATTCCCGCCTCGGAACAAATTTGTGTACGATCTGCAGAAATTTGTTCCGTTGGTCTGGGTGTTTTCTATCTATAATAAAAAATATCTATCTATGTAGAGTATTGTATTAACTATATCAGTTATCTAGTATCCATAACACACGCTCTGCTTAGCTTGGTGCTAGATAATGCTGTGTGAATTGTCGAGCATTATTATTTATTTATTATTTTATTATTTACAGTAATAATATGATAGGTAAAGGGGTTTGAGGATTACGGCCATAACATCGGTCACAATTTGTTTTTTTTTCAAAATCAACGCGCTCTATAAATTTTACAGGCCGTGTCGCCGTGTGGTGCCGGCGGCATAGAATTGCACCACCCCAACTCATCCCGTGGGTGTCGTAAGAGGCGACTAAGGGAAACACACACCGGGGGGCGGGCAGCAGCGCCCCCTGCAGAGCAACTGTACCAAACTGCGATCCCCAACCCGCAATGCCCAGCGTGGGGATTATGGGCATTACCCCCCCAATGATGAAAGCAGCCAAAAAATGGCCCCCAGTTCCCGGCCGCCTCGCTATTCCTGGCCATGGTAGCGGCCACGGTAACGGCGGGGCAGGGGGTGCTAGGAATCCCCGGGCTACATTAGGCTACCATTCATTGCTCAAAAAACTGACCCTGGTGACGTTTAACGGACGAACTCTGAGGCTGGACCATCATCTAGCGCAGTTGGAAGTGGAGTTAGAGAATATTAAATGGCATGTTCTGGGGTTATGTGAAGTCCGTAGAGAGGGGGAGGACACCGTAACTCTAGACTCAGGCCATCTTCTCTACTTTCGCGAGGGTGATAAAACATCCCAGGGTGGCGTAGGGTTCCTCGTAAATAAGGCTCTCGCTAGCAACGTTCAAGAAATCTCCAGTGTGTCGAACAGGGTAGCGTACCTGATCCTTCGGCTATCCAAGCGGTATAGCATGAAGGTAATTCAGGTCTACGCACCGACCTCGACACACTCGGATGATGAAGTGGAGGATATGTATGAAGACATATCCAAAGCCTTACACAACACCACTAAGGCCCACTTCAACGTTGTTATGGGGGACTTTAACGGCAAGGTGGGAACCCAGACTGGCAACGAATCCCGAATAGGCCCGCATGGTTATGGAGTTAGGAATCACAGGGGGCAAATGCTTGTCAACTTCCTTGAGAAAGAGGGGCTTTTCTTAATGAACTCCTTCTTTAAGAAACAGCCTCAAAGGAAGTGGACATGGCAAAGCCCCGACACTGTGACTAAAAATGAGATCAACTTCATCATGACGGATAGCAAGCACATATTCAGAGATGTCTCAGTGATCAACAGGTTCAATACCGGATCTGATCACCGACTGCTCCGAGGCTCTCTGAATATCAACTTGAAGCTTGAAAGAAACCGTCTGATGAAGTCCACGCTCCGACCTAACCCAATCCAAATCATGGCGGGCACCGAGAAGTTCCAGCAGCTTCTCGGGAATAGATTTGTTGCCTTGGATCCCACTGATGACGCTGACGAGACCCTACACAATCTGGTCGAAACGCTGAGGGATGAGGGCATCAAGTTTTGCAAAAAGCAGCGCACTGGCAGGAAATCCAAACTCTCGGATGAGACTCTCGGTCTGATGACAAAAAGACGGGAAACCACTCAAGCGTCTTCGTTAGAGAGGTCAGACCTGAACAAGCGAATTGCGAAGATGGTACGGCGCGACCTTCGGAGCTCCAACACACGCCTCATCGAAGAGGCGATAGAGCGAAACCGAGGGTCCAAAGTATTCACTCAGCAGCTTGGCAGGAGCCACCTGACGAAGCTTAAAACGCACGACGGGAGGACCGTATCGTCGAAACCGGAGATCTCCGCCGAGGTAGAGGATTTCTATGGCCGTTTATACGCTGCACATGCCCCCCATTCCCGGCGAGACGACCATGATTCTAGAGCCACCCTGACACGCCACTATACCGACGAACTGCCAGACATCAGTCAAGACGAGATCGTGTTAGCTCTGAGGCAGCTTAAAAATGGAAAAGCCCCCGGTGAGGACGGAATAACTTCAGAGCTTTTGAAAGCCGGAGGTGCCCCTGTTGTACAGGAGCTACAAAACCTCTTCAACGCCGTCCTTCACAGTGGGAGAACTCCAAAGGCGTGGAGCGGGAGTTTGGTGGTGCTCTTTTTTAAGAAGGGAGATAAAACCCTCCTTAAAAACTACAGACCCATCACGCTCCTGAGCCACGTCTATAAGCTGTTCTCACGAGTGGTCACGAATCGTCTCGCCAGGAGACTCGACGAGTTCCAGCCACCAGAACAGGCCGGGTTCCGCGGAGGATTTGGCACCATAGACCACATTCACACGGTGAGGCAGATTATACAGAAGTCCGAAGAGTATAATCAGCCTCTGTGTCTGGCCTTTGTGGACTATGAAAAAGCCTTTAACTCTGTCGAAACCTGGGCTGTTCTGGAATCCTTACAGCGATGCCAAGTAGACTATCGTTATATCGAGGTGCTGAGATGTCTCTACGAGGCCGCCACCATGAGTGTCCAAGTACAGGGCCAGCAGTCTAAACCCATCCAACTGCGCAGAGAAGTGAGACAGGGGGATGTTATATCCCCGAAACTGTTCACGAGCGCGTTGGAAGATATGTTTAAGACGCTGGACTGGAAAGGTAAGGGCATCAACATAAACGGCGACCACATCTCACACCTGCGATTCGCTGATGACATAGTCTTAATGGCGGAGTTGCTAGAGGAGCTGAACCAGATGCTGGACGGCCTAGCTTCAGCCTCGCGACGCATCGGTCTTGGCATGAATTTGGATAAAACCAAAGTCATGATCAATGGCCTCATTGATCCGGGACCGGTCGTCGTACATGGCCACCTTCTCGAAATTGTTTCCGAGTATACTTACCTTGGGCAAATTCTGCAGTTGGGTAAAAATAATTTTGAGAAGGAGGCCAAGAGGAGGATCCAGCTAGGCTGGGCAGCGTTTGGGAAACTACGTCGAGTCTTCTCGTCATCCATACCGCAATGCTTGAAAACTAAAGTTTTCAATCAGTGCGTCCTACCCGTCATGACCTACGGAGCTGAGACGTGGACACTCACGGTAGGGCTGGTCCACCAGTTCAAAGTCGCTCAGCGAGCTATGGAAAGAGCTATGCTCGGAGTCTCTCTGAAGGACAGAATTCGTAACGAATACATCCGACAGAGAACCAAAGTTATCGACATAGCTCAAAGAATTAGCAAGTTGAAGTGGCAGTGGGCCGGCCATATCTCGCGAAGAACCGACAACCGCTGGGGCAAACGTGTTCTTGAGTGGAGACCACGACTCGGCAAACGTAGTGTAGGACGCCCTCCGGCCAGGTGGGATGACGATCTGCGAAAGACTGCAGGCAGATGCTGGATGCGGCAAGCTGAAGACAGGGCGCTATGGCGCTCATTAGGGGAGGCCTATGTCCAGCAGTGGACTAATTTAGGTTGATGATGATGATGATAAATTTTACAATATTTGGATATAAATAAATATTAAATAATGCTGGACAATTCACACAGCATTATCTAGCCCCAAGCTAAGCAGAGCTTGTGTTATGGGTGCTAGATAACTGATATACTTAATACAATACACTACATAGATAGATATTTTTTATTATTGATACTTAGTACGAACCCAATAGGTAGATAAGTCCTTGTGTTAAGGTACCTACGTATTGTGTTAATATTGTTCACTTGTGTTTTTGTAGGGATGTGTTACTAAGTAATCTTTTATTTTATTTAATTAGTAGTGTACTGTATTGTTTAATAAATAATTTTCTTTCTTTCTTTCTTTCTTTCTATTATAGATAGAAAAACACCCAGACCAACGGAACAAATTTCTGCAGATCGTACACAAATTTGTTCCGAGGCGGGAATCGAACCCGCAACCTCCTGCGTCGCAGGCGGACCTTGGCCAGCTGCGCCACGGACGTCGTCATATAAAACACTAAAACAAATAAAAAGTTTCTGAGATATGCATAGATGAAAATAACTATATTTTCCCTTCAATATGTGAATATCTCCGAAACCTGATGCTTGAGGGCAGTGCGAGAACATTTTTTATTTGTTTTAGTGTCACACTACCGATGACGTGTCAAAATTGACAAGTCGTACTTTACTGCCAAAATGCATCAAAAAACCGATAATCGAATTTGTATAAAATAATTCTTCACTGGTACGAGACTATTGGATCACTGTCATACTGTGAAAATTAGCTCCTCTCAGTTGGTGGTAATTTATTTAGTTTAAGTACTTATTAATTTTATATTTTACAGCTACAAATAAAGTTTTTCTATCTTAACTTATCATATCAGTATCCGATATCTCTGCAAGACGCTAAATGTATGAAAACTTTGAAATATTCTTTATTTATTTTTGAAACTATGTAAAAGTTAAAGAGATAGATAGAGATAGAGATAGAGAATATTTTATTTGTAACTCAATCAACACGATTTAAAAATAAAGTAAAAGAGTACAGCTTCAGTTGATTAGAGTCACAAAACGGTCTCTGTCTCAGCATGAGCCAGTCGTAAACACGTTACAACCAACGCTGGTCTTCCGACAGAGCCGTTTGGTGACGTCACGGAAGATAACACATAAGACACTTATCAATCAAAAATATACTTAACAATTAAAAATAAACATAGTCTACGGCAACAGTTGACAAATAAAAGATACATATAATACAGATGTCACGAAATCATAAACATTACAAGAATTTAGGATGAGACGCTGAACTATAAACTAATAAAAATTAATTGTTTTCAGCCGACCAAACCTTCATGAAAATCATGAAGAAACAAAGCTCACATGACACAATAGGGGTTATTTTCTATACAAGTAAACATAAAATAAGAGCTGCCTCTCCCTAGAAATATCAAGTTCGCTGCAACATTTTTTTGAGCGAAATCATAAAAAATCTTGTATATCAGACGACCTCTGTGGCGCAGCGGGCGAAGGTCTGCCTGCGACGCAGGAGGTTGCGGGTTCGATTCCCGCCTCGGGACAAACGTTTGTACAATCTGCAGATATTTTTTCAGGGTGTTCTGGGTGATAATAAAAATATTTATATATGTAGTGTATTGTATTAAGTATATCAGTCATCTAGTACCCATAACACAAGCTCTGCTTAGCTTCGGGCTAGATAACGCTGTGTGAATTGTCCAGCATTATTTATTTATTTATAAAATATATTTTTAATCCATAGTAACATAAACCTGCCAATAACGTGTTGTCCATTAACTCACTTAAGTTAAGAACTTCCGGGAAAACCCCTCTCTACCTTGTCACTTACCACCTGGCTTTTAGTGAGAAGATTTTCCAGGAATGGTAGGAGGGAAGTTATTTTATTTCACTGGAATTAAAGTGGAAATTAAGAATGCATGGATACCTTAGTGCTGCCATTTTGCAGGGAATTTAATTAGTAAACCTTACCACTAGAACAAGAACTTTTTTCAAGTTATTCAAAAACAATAGTAAAATCAAGGTTATGGTTATTGGAAATTCACCAACACTGCGAACTGCTGGTTCTACCCATCATCATGAACACGTTTGTGAAGATGCCAGGTTTTCATTGTTAAATTTGGTTTTGATAGTATATCCCTCCATTCAGTAATCGATTTAGAGAAGTTTTATTTAAAATTAAGGTTAAAAACGGCTCTGCCTTGAATTAACAGTGGGTGTGGGACTAGAAGATCGGTCTGTCGCAATTCATGGGTTCCGGATAAAAGTATAAATATAAATAATGCTGAACAATCCACACAGCATCATCTAGCCCCAAAGTAAGCTACTCAAAGCTTGTGGAGTACTAGATAACTGATATATTTAATACATTATATACATAGATAGATTTTTTATTATACATAGAAAACACCCAGACCAACGGAACAAATTTCTGCAGATCGTACACAAATTTGTTTCGGGGCGGGAATCAAACCCGCAACGTCCTGCGGCGGACCTTCGCCCGCTGCACCACTGAGGGCGTCATCAAATGTGTTTTTCATTTGGTATAAGAAGTGATTAAAAAAAAAACATGCTGCCTCAGTAAATTACTAATAACCCCGTATTACTATACGGGGTTATTAGTAATTTACTGAGGCAGCATATAGTAGTAGCATAGTAGTATAGTATCGCTGTGTGGTGCCTGATTAGAATTTGCACCACCCCAACTCTTCCCGCGGGTGTAGTATGGGATATCCACCGGAGGCGGGCAGCAGCGCCCCATGCGTAACAATTCTATAACCTAACTGCTATCCCCAAACTTCTTGACTCCGGGCTGCTACTGAGAATTTTTCTTGCTAGGATAACCCCAATATCAACTATTGGCCCGACCCGGGATTTGAACCCAGGACCTCATAATCAGCGGTTGAACAAGCTGACCGCTAGACCAACGAGACAGTCAAAATAGTCACTCAAGCATAAAAGCAATGACTGAGCAATCTTCCGTAATACGGGCTTATGTATTAATTCTAAAACGATTTTAATTATTATTTTAAATGCACAGTTATGTACAAATTAAATTAAATTACTTCTATTCGCGATACTGACAAATTGATCACGCAATTATGCGAGAATTTCCGTACAAATTAATACCATTTTAGACAAAAACCCTCGTAATATTTGTCATTATCGTTAAACCGTAATGAATGGCAACATTCAATCTATTCTGTTCAATGAACATTGACTGCACATCAGAAGAACAATAGCCATCAATTCCCATGGCAGCGGTTGTCAACAATTTTTTACCTAGAACTTCAATCACTAATTGACATCTACGAGCAGAAAAACTAGAAAACTAACCAATAACTTTTAATAGTGTCAGAACGAATTATGTGTTTATTGCTGTATTGTATTTGTTACTCTGTTTTAATCTATGTATGTCTTTGTTGCAGGTGACGTCACAGCAATCAAGAAAATAACAGTTTTTAAGGCTCGATCCTGACACGCAATATTAGATTACAATGCCCAGATACTAATCAGTGGTCATTAGGCGACGGCCGCGGTGGCAGAGATGCCGTGATGTGAGCTCTGGACGTCTGCCGAGCAAAATAAAATGTTTTCCATCTCTGACAAGTTTTGGGATAGGAGAAAGTGGACACGATGACGTCATGTTCCCACGATTGCATAAAATAAACTTTAACGGAAAGTTTCTATAGAAAATAGTTCAGCTTTTTTAAGTGTTATACGACAGTGTTAACTTTTCATTTGCAATTTAATTTAACGAGATAGTCTTATTTATCCGCGTCCAAAGCAATATTAGCTGTAAATTAAACTAATCGGGTATTAATTAATATGTAATTCCGTTCCTAATCGCAATATTCTAAAACGGGACCAAATACGCAGACGTCGACTCGAAAATGGTACCAAATGCGACGGCGTTGCTCGCAAGAACAACATTGCCTACGTTGCCGATCACCAATTTCAGCAGCAATGTACTCAATTCCACCTTCCTCGTGCCGACGTACATCAGCCAGGAAGAGTTCCTTGCTCTCCAGATGTCAAATTTGACAGACAACTGCACGTCAAACGATACAATCGTGTTCAAGACGTGGTATCCAAGTGGATACTCCCCCTTTCACATAATCGTAGCTTCAGTGATAGTGACTGTTCTGATGATAATGGTGGTGGTGGGTAACATGCTGGTGATAATCGCTATAGTGACGGAGAAAGCCCTCAAAAACATTCAGAACTGGTTCATAGCGTCGCTGGCTGTTTCGGATTTTTTTCTGGGGCTGGTGATAATGCCGTTTTCTCTGGCGAATGAGTTGATGGGGTACTGGATTTTTGGGTTCTGGTGGTGTGAGATCCACTCGGCGATGGATGTGCTGCTGTGTACGGCGTCCATCATGAACCTGTGCCTCATCTCGCTGGACCGGTACTGGAGTATAACTCAGGTGAGTTCTAGAATAAGTTTGCAGCTGTTTTGTAAATCGCGATGTAAATCTTAGGTAAGACGACGGTTCAACATTAACTATGAACTTTTCATATCATTCCCCCTCTAAAAAGCTTATTTATTCACAGATAGTGAATAAAAAGCGCTTTTATTCACTATTTTGCTGTCTGAATTTAAAACACAACAATATATTCGACCTCCATCACAATGCTATACAACCTCCTTGCGCAAAAACATACAAACTCCTTGTGCAAATAACTCCTCGAGATTTGATTGGTTCATTTTCTCGTAGTCATGATATAAAGTATATTAGATATGCAATTCTTAAATAAAACGGATTTATATCGAGCGCATGAATCACTCGCGTCGCTCAGGATTCTAACTCTTGAATCACTCGTTACGCGCGTGATTCAATCATTATGAATCAGCTCGTGATTCAATCACTACGGTCACGATTCAGTCGTTAGAATCATTCGCTTGCTCTTGATTCATCTACGGCCCTTGCTTTAAATCCGTCCTTTATTCACTAATTGCACAATATACTTCAACAAACTTTATGTCGAAACTAGTCTTAGTTGAAATCGAAATCAACTCTAGGAAACAACATTTAGGTAAGCCAGAAAATCGCTAGTTTAGGGCTTTGTAACTAAGGTAGGACCCACACGTTTATTTCTAAATTCGATAAGCAAAATAAAAGGAGATCAAAAAGTTTTCTACTTGTATCTGTAGTGAATTATGTTTAGAAAAACCGCTCTACTTTATTATTCATCACCGTGAAAAACATTCGGCTACCCACAATCTAAAAGAAAAGTTTAATTAAAAATACAATATACAGTTCTAAGACTATTGAATAACTTCCATCAAAAAATCGCTATAATATTCTGGTTTAACCAATTCTGCCACGTAACTCGGCTCAACCTGACATGGGACAATCTGTCCCGCATCAAAGCAAACGTCTCTTAGTCAATTACAAATTCCTGCCGTGGGACAAAACGGCCCATATCTGAATCGAACCACTTAACGATTCCAAACAGAAATTTGAAACTAGTGGCGATATTGTGACGAAGTTGTGACGAGAATTATGTTGAATGTATGTCGCATTCGACATTTCTCGTCACTCGATTTCATTTATTTCTCGACCTCTCTGACGTAAGATTTTTTTGTCTTTGATAATTTGAATATAATAATAATAATATACCTACCTTGTTATTTTAATATTCTCAATAAGATTTAATTTAGGGCTTTTTTGTGAGTAAAAAAAATTAACTTATAAATGCTCTATTTCCCCAACTCATCAAAATAATAACAGACGATTATATGAAAGGGACCTACTTAATACAAGAATATACTAGATAGAGATAGAAAACACTTCATTTACCACACAAATACTGGAATAAATACAAAGAAAATGCTTAGAAAAATAGGGAGCATAAAGGCCGGCCTTATCGCTGAGAGCGATATCTTCTAGGCAACCTTGGTTCAATTGAAAATTAAAAATAATAATAATAATATTTTGAAGACTAAGTGGTAGAAAAAAATCTAGCGTAGATAGAACTGCATCAAAGTTTTAAAGAGCAAGATTTTTCACATTAAAATAAATTTTGATAAATGTCGCAAACTGTAAGTTCCAAATACATTGGGCAATTTTTTTTAAACTGTCGAGAACATTTGATTTTGCTCAGAACTGTGCACGAGTCCAACTCGCAATTGGCTGTTTTATTATATAAAAATATCGTAATCGACGTTAAAATGTCTTTAAAGGCTTACTCAAAATAAATCCAGAATAAGGTCTCAAAAGCCAACTGTTTGTCGTCTGAAATATGCCCATTAGATATTCAGAATTGGAACCAACATAAACAATGAATATTGAAGCTTCGAATTTCAAATTTGAAATTGACCGGCTGAAAGGCTCATTGGTAGTTTAGTCCCAAGACTGCATAAGAGCGGTCGACGTAAAGTGACGTGCGTTTTGGTTCGACTGCGAACGACTTAAATGTTTTTGGGGCTTTTATTAAAAATCAAATTTTGATGGGCTGTGGCCAAATGGCTGGATTTTGATTAATAAAATATCTTTGGAATCGTCTGGATTAAGAAAGAAAGAAAGAAAATAAATTTATTTTCTGGATTTGGTTTACAATTAATAAATAATAATAATAAATAATGCTGGACAATTCACACAGCATTATCTAGCCCCAAGATAAGCAGAGCTTGTGTTATGGGTACTAGATAACTGATATATTTAATACAATACACTACATAGATAGATATTTGTTATTATACATAGAAAACACCCAGACCAACGGAACAAATTTCTGCAGATCGTACACAAATTTGTTCCGAGGCGGGAATCGAACCCGCAACCTCCTGCGTCGCAGGCGGACCTTCGCCCGCTGCGCCACGGAGGTTGTCTAATTAAGAATTAAGTAAATCTCTTATCTTGTGGTCTACAAATCGTACAACTTACAGTCTAATAACCTCGCAGTCGTATTTTTATCATTCTAAATAATTGCTAACTTGCTATTTGACTTGAAAAATGCATATTGCACGTCTCCGTTGAGTCACGCCCGCTATTTATATTAACTATGTAATTTGTAGCGTTCATGGTCGTTGAGTTTATTATACGAGTTCCTTGCAATAATAATGTACTACTAATTGGATAATTTACAATGTAACTGTAGTTATAATAATTATATTTTATTTTATCTATAACATTGCCGATTTGACAGTGAAACGTTTATGGTTCAAACAGGTACATAGTTGGTCTGAAGAACTACTTTTAAATTGTTCAACAGTTTGTCCTTTCGGACATGCAATAATAAAATTATAATTACAAAATTATGCATGCTGTGTCGGCCTGTAAGAGGTTGGTGCACTTAGCATTTAACGAATTTTTTTTTACGATTCTATCTTGTAAGTTTTGGTGTACTCGCCATAGGCTAACCTAACTGTATAAATAAATAAATAAATAAATAATGATTACTGTCTTCAACCTTAACTTCAACAGCCTGTACTGGTCCACTGCTGGACGCAGGCCTCCCCCTGATAAGCACCTTGTTGGATTTTATCTCATGGGGTTAATGCCCATAATCCCCAAGCTGGGCATGCTGGTTGGGGATCACAGTTTGGAAAATCGGAAGAATTGTTCTGCAGGGGGCGCTGCTGCCCGCCCCCGGTGGATATCCCTTAGTCGACACCCGCAGGTAGAGTTGGGGTGGTGCAAATTCTAAGCCGGCACCACACAGCTAGTTTACAATCTAAATTTCGAAAATTGTATGTGTTAGAAAGACAAGTGCAAGCGTCTCTGTCTAACGTCGGCTTTTTTCAGTTTAATAAAAAACAAACCAAAAATGTAATATAAGTCCACTACCTGAATGTAATAATTACAACTATTACAAAGGTTTTTTATCGATAATGGTCGAGCGTTTCGCCTCCATTACCTAAGTGAAGATGTGGCCTAAGATGGAGCACGTTTTCCCAGAAATAACTTATTGACTCTGGATTTGAGCACTCTGAGATTGTACTCTACCGAGAAAACAGACGTAGGAAGCTCATTCCACTCTATGCCTGTGCTTATAATAAAAGTAGAGCGGAATTTTTCTGTTCGACACTGTGGTATGTCGACCAGGTACGGGTAGTAGTTTTTCTGTGCGTCTGCTGGTCCGATAGTGGAAGGGAGAAGATGGATAGGAGAAGGTGGTGCCTTTATACCACTTTTCAGTCACCGTCATATACTGAACTCATTCCTGAAAACCCCATCTCTTTTCACAAGCCTCATAGAATCTGTGCCGTAGACCGACCACGAGCTGGAACAAACTATATCGGTCCAATGGTTGGCTTGTAGCTTGTAGGCATAATGCCTGTTTGAATATGTGATCGGTCTGTGCAGTCGATCGCGTCTCTTCTATGACGTAGCATACAGCAATAGGGCGCTTTTCTACTAGAGACACAGAATCCGTAATGTTACTAACGCAGCAAAATGAGTCAAATGCGACTGTTTTGGTTTTGAAAATTGAGCGTGGGGTTTGACACATTTCAGCGTAAGGCCGGATTCTGCAAACCAATAGTACATTGACGGTGTTTGCACCCCAGTGCCTTGGAAACCACATTAAGCCGTTGGTCCTGCGCCTGACCTCTCTCCGGTCGTGTCGGTCTGCGGTGTTTAAGAAAGTGAGGGAACGGAGAGTGCATACAATAATATCATACGATTTATGGTATTTTACTAAATTGCATCATTACGACAAGAATTTAGAGTGTTTTCAAACGCACGCCTACGACTAAAGCATCAATGGAACTTTAAATAGTTTCGATGTAGTTTTGTTTATTTTACGCGTTCTAAATTAAACCTGTTTTCTTTAATAATATCAATACACGTGTAGTTCGTTAGGGCCACTCCTGCGTGAGTGTTGAGAAAATAAATGACAGTGTTAAAATAGGTTAAAAAAAGAAAAGAGGGAGATTGTGGACCCTAGATCATCTGATGAATAGTTTTTTTGAATTTCGAATATTTTTCAAATTTTCATTGAAAATTAAAAAAGTATTTTTTTCCTCACTGTTCGTGTTCTATTACACGCATTAGTATTGAAAATTATAAATGTTTCACTTTTTCTTCAGCACAACCAGTGTTTTTCATAAAATGATTACAAAATAAAAGAAAGAAAGAAAGTAGAAAGAAAATTATTTACTAAATACTACAGTACACTACTAATGAAATAAAATAAAAGACTACTTAGTACTTAACACATACCTACAAAAACACAAGTGACCAATACTAACACGATACATAGGTACCTTAACACAAGGACCTATCTACCTATTGGGTTGGTACTAAGTAGCCCACTCAGCAAGACGACGAGCGCGTGTGTGTAGCTCTAACAGGTCCTGACTCAGCTTGTTGCTCAAACACAAAAACCTAGGGTAGGTATTAGTTTAGTTAAGTTTAGTTTATTTATTCAAAAACAATTTACATCGTGTATGAATATAAGGTACATAGGAATTAAATTAATAGCATGCAATTATATAAATTCTAAGTCATCTTTGTTGTAGCGGTGGCCTGCTTGGGGTTGATGTATTATTTATGTAAACACTGATTTTAGTGAACAGAATTTATTTTTCCACAGCACAGTACAGTATAGATCGAGAGACCGACATCTTGGAAGTATATTCTTGTTGTAACAAAGACAGGAAGTCAACTATATCCATAAACAATTTAAATGTGACATAGACAACCATCATTTACAGATAATAAAAATCTAGACATCATAGATAATTTTGTTGCATGCCAACATGCTGGGGGCGGCGGTGAAAGCCGAATAATATAGGTTATATAGAATAATCAAGGTTATAGGAATCTTAATAAAAATTTGCTTATATTCTATACTCATCTTAACAGGTGGATTTTTAAAGGTACAATATCATCACAATAATATTGGACTTACACTTATACTTATTTCTAGGCATACTACATCTTATTCTACAGACAGTACGCTCTGAAAGCTTATCTAGGCATTTTACATTAAGAAACTTATTCTATAGTAATCTTACATTGCTTTAAAAAAGCTTAGCTTAAAACAAACACAACTTTATTACGAGCTCTTAAAATCAAAATCTTATTCTAAAGGCAAAATGCTTATAGTGCTTAGAGATCTTCTAAACACTTTTTTATTGGGAGTAATGACATCTACAACCCGGACCTTGTTGTCCTTGCCTGGGTATACTTTAAGGATTCTGGCCATCGGCCATGACAATGGTGGAGAGTTAGGCTCTCTTAGTATGACTAAGCTCCCTTCTTTTACATTTGGCATGGTATCACGCCATTTTTGTCTACATTGTAAGGTATTAAGGTAATATTTGTGCCAAATATTCCAAAAATGTGTTTTTATTTTGTTACAAAGTTCCCAAAATTTTATTCTATTGGTAGGTAGATCTACCACATTTTTCTCAGGGAAAGAAGTTAATGCAGTACCAATTAGCCAGTGTCCTGGCCTCAAATAACTAAAGTCATTTACATCATCAGCTGTTACAGGTAAAAGCGGCCTGGAGTTTAATACAGCTTCTATTTGGCACAAAATTGTGTTAAATTGTTCATATGTCAGTACATAGTTTTGCATTATGCGCTTAAGATGAAACTTCATGCTTTTTACAGCAGCTTCAGCAAGTCCAGCAAACACAGGTGAGTAACTAGGTGTGAAGTGAAACGTAATACCTTGTTGAGCAGCAAAGTTTTGCACCTGTGCTTGGTGGGCTTGTGAAACCTGAAGCTCATACAGATGAGTCAATTCGTTCCGTGCCCCCCTGAAACAACCGCCATTGTCGCAGAAAATATCTGTGGGTAAGCCACGTCGCGCTATAAAGCGTTTGAAACATGCAAGGAAACTAGCTGTGCTAATATCTGAGGTCAGCTCTAAATGAACCGCCTTTGTGACGAAGCAGACGAATACACATACGTATCCTTTGCTCTGTACTGCTCGTCTTATAGTTGAATTTTTTACTTGAAACGGACCGGCAAAATCCATTCCTACTTTCTGAAAACTTCGACAGGCGGTTATTCTTTCAGGCGGCAAGGATCCCATTAACTGCTTGGCGCAGTCCGCTTTCATTCTAAAACAAAGTAAGCATTTATGAACAAGTTTTTTCACATGTTTATATGCATTTACTATCCAGTATTTCTGGTTAAGGCTAGATAACAATAACCTAGGTGCAGCATGAAGCAATCTAAGATGCTCATGGTTTATAATGAGATCTGTGATCCGAGAGTTTTTGGGGAGTACGATTGGATGCTTTTGTGAGAACTTAACATTAGAGTTCTCGATTCGCCCACCTACTCTTAAAATACCTTCACCATCTAGGAAAGGGTGCAATGGCTTTAATGAGCCATTGACGTTTTCGTCATTTTTTAATGAATTTATTTCGCTCGTGAAATGAATGCTCTGCTCATATCGTAATAGCCTATTTAATGCGTTTGTTAATTCTGAAGGTGATAGCGCGGTACCAGATTTTCGTTCTGTTTTGTTATTTAAATTGTGGCAAAACCTAAGAATGTATGCCATCGTTCGTGTCATTTTATTAAGGTCGGAAAAACCATCTGTGAAGCTGAAAAAATCGTCCTTACGAGTGAGAAGAGAAACCTTGGCAGTAGAGAGCGCCGCGGTCTTTTTTACCTCTGGCAAGTCATCTGTGGCGGGTGGCGGCGTGTACTGAAAATCATAATCACTTTCACCTTAAAATTGGGGGCCTAACCACCACAACTCGCAGTCAATCAGCTCGTCCGGATCAGCTCCTCTGCTAACTAAGTCAGCAGGATTCTCCTTTGTGTGCACGTACAACCAGCGCCATCTATTGGTCAAGTCTCGAATCAACTTAACTCTGTTTGCAACATACGCATTAAGCTTCACACATTCGGTGGCTATCCATGCAAGAGCAATTTGTGAATCAGAAAATAGATACACATGATTTATCGTTATTTTCAGCTTTAGAGTATCATACACTCGGGTTGTAAGCTTTGTTAATAATAGCATTGCATTAAGTTCTAGACGGGGTATAGTTAAGGCCTTATTATCGCGGGGGTTGATTCGAGACTTTGAGCAGAGTAAAGAAGTCGTCGCCTTCCCTGAGTCGCCTACCACCCGAAGGTAAAGACAGCAACCATAACCAGTCGTGCTTGAAGCATCAGCAAAGCCAATAAGTTGTACAGCAGTGACACTGCTTGGAATGTGAATATTTCTCTCAATAGTGAGAGGTTTCATATTTGTTAATTTTTTGGCAAAAGAAAGCCATTCAGATTTTAAAGGTTGCGGCGGGACTTGATCCCAGCCACAATTTTCGCACCAAACCTTTTGCATGAAGGATTTTGCCTTCATTATAACAGGCGACATGAAGCCTAGCGGATCATAGAACTTTGAGATGTAGCTCAATATTTCCCTTTTGGTTGGCGATTCAATTTGAAATGGTTCTGGACATGAAAACACAAAGCAATCGTTTGCAACATTAAGTGTTAGCCCTAAAGTTTTTAAGAATAAATCATTCTTTTGAAAATCTAAATCGTCAAACTGCTGTTTGTCTAGAGGAATACCTACTAAAATATCGTTGCAGTTTGAAGCCCACTTGTGGGTATAAAAGCTTCCTTTTTCGAGTAGCTCACACATCTGCCGTTTCGCCTCAATCACTACATGTTTGTCAGAGTGCGCATAGCAAGCGTCATCCACATAAGTGCAATTTCTTAAAATATAAGAAGCTAGAGGAAATTCTGTTTCGTATTTTGTCGCAAGCTCGTGTAGACAGCGGGTTGCAAGATAGCTACTGCTTTTTTGACCGTAAGTTACTGTATTCAAACGTATACATTTGATATGCTCATTAACATCAGCCCTCCACAAAATATTCTGCAAGCTAGTATGCGCCGGGTTTACCGCAACACAGCGGAACATGCGACGAATGTCGGTAGAAAAGGTGTATTCACCCAGACGGAATAAAAGCATTATATCAAATAGCTCTTTCTGCACGGGAGGACCGTTTAATAACAAATCGTTAAGCGAGACTTTCTTATCGGTCTGCATAGAAGCATCGAAAACTACGCGCGTTTTTGTACTCTTACTATTTTCGTTTACGACGGCATGGTGCGGCATGAAATAAAGTGCCTCATTGTCAAAATCTATTGCATTAAAATCTATATATTGCCCATGCCCTAAGTCTACATATTCGTTTATGAATTTTTTATATTCTGAAAGCAAGTAAGGATTTTTATGTAACTTCCGTTCAAGACTGAGGAACCTATAGAAGGCATATTCGAATGAGTTACCAAGAGAATTGTTTATTTCGTTCAGTGGTAATTTTAGAGGCAGGTCAACCTGAAATTTGTTATCTTTGTGCACAGTAGTGCTTTGAAAATTATTTTCACATAAATCGTTTTCTGATATTTTTTCAGAAAATATTTCAGGGACTTTTTCAGTTTTGAAGAACTGTTGCAAGGTATTATCGAGGTCTGCCTTACAATGATCTAAACATAGAAGCGAGACCTTACTTGAGTTACTTTGTGTGTGCTGTGGTAAAGCCCCAGCGATGACATGGCCAAACCTAGTGTTGATGAAGCGTGGCTGCTGCTGCTTAGTAGATCGCGAAGCTCGTTGCTCTATAGAAGCTCGTTGCTCCGACAACAGTGCCTGGAAGAATACATCGGCTCCAATCAACATATTGATCTCTGATGGTAGATAAAAATCATCATCGGCCAGCGTCATCTCTTTTGGTATGTTTATTTCTGTCATGTCTACTTTGAACTGTGGAATTTTACAAGTTATTTTATCCAGGACATGACAGTTTATGGTCACCCTATAATTTGTGGCTAGTGAGAACACTTCAAGGGGGACAGAATATTTGGCAATGTTGCTTGCATTGCTGACTCCTACAATATTTGTTTCATCTTTGTTTGGAGTTTTCCCTAACACATCTAACACCTTACTTGTTACTAGGGATACCTGGGACGCAGAGTCCAAAATCGCCTTCACATGTACTTCAGTGCCGTTCTGGGAATAAAGCTTTATTTTTACAGTTGGTAATAAGACCCTATCTGTCTGTGTGTTTGAAATCAATGTGACCGGGCTTGATGATGATGATGATTCATCATGCAGTATTGTGTGGTGAGCCTCCTTGCAAATGTTGCATTTGAAGTGGAACCTGCATTTCCCCTTGTGGTTGTTGAGGCACACATTGCACAGAGTTTTTTCCTTTACTAACTTCATTCTTTCTGCATAAGGCAAGGTTTTAAATTCGTTACATGCATATAATTTATGATCGGACTTACAATGGGCACAGGTGTTGGGTCCGGCTGTCGTAGTGATGTTCACCACTGCTCTCTGCTCTCTGGCTGGTCGGCTCGTAGCTGGTCGCAGCGGCGGCTCAGCATTCTCCATTGCCAAGGCTCTCCGCTCCAGAAAGTGCAAGAAGTCAAGTACCATTGGATCTAATTCGGTGCTTCGTTCAAGCTGGTATGCTCGCAGGGTGTAAAGATCTAATTTGCGGAACAAAATAGACAGTAAGATTGGATCCCAAGTCTCTGTATTTATCTGCAGGTTTTTTAGGCTAGCCAGGCATTGTTTTACAATGGAAATAAATTCCCTCAAGTTTGACGGTGTAGATTTGGACAGAGCATTCAAGTCGAGCAAAGAGTTTATGTGCTCATTTACAATTTTAAACCTATGATTGTACCTATCGTTGAGAAGTTTGAGCGCTTCATCATAACTACCTGGTTCCAGAGGAAGATTCTTTATGAGGTCAAAAGGTTCGCCTTCTAAGAAGGTTCGCAGGTAGTATAACCTTTGAATATTGTCAAATGCCCTATCTTTGTGTATGATTGCATTGAACAAATTTATGAATGGGTTATATTCGCTATATTTACCATTAAATGGTTTTATCTCTATTTTAGGCAATTTTGTTCTAAAAGAATTACTAACACCCTCAGAAACTGGGGTAGATTTTGCCTTTATCGCCTCGTTCAACGAGGACAAGATTGTATAGAATGTTGATTCTATCTCTTCTACATTTTCGCAATCCTGTTCATCTAGGGCTAAAATCTTTTTATTATAATCTTCGTACTCACCGAAAACCACGGACACTCGATCTCGTTTTGCTTGTATTGACGACAATGTCGACTCGTTTACCTCTTCGAGGTTCGTAGCAAAATTGTAAAGCCTAGTCAAGGCACCTTTAGCGTAACCACGAGAGGCTTTGAGGGCCTTTAGGGCTTTTTCGTCTGACATTTTTTATGATTGGAGCAAACACAGTAATACGAAGCACACACAAAACTTAAATATTACGCTTACTTTACGTTATTATTGTCTATAAAAACTCTTAGAACTTAGTTAAAATCTACGACGGCGTTTGCGCACTTTTCTAAACGAAAGGATGAAATAAGATGGCGGACCGTTTGATATTTGTGTTGTGTCACAGGAATTGACAGGAAACAAAAATCCAAAACCGCGGTCCAGTCGCGCGCGTCGTTCGTTGTCGCTGCTCGCCGCTGTGGCGCCGCTGTTACCGATCATAGACAAGTGAAAGAACCAATGATGTGGCTTGCTGAAGTAGCGTGGCGCTCGATGTTGTCCAATCCTGGTGTATTTCCGGGGACGCTAAAATTTTGACACCAAATTTTGAAATCGCTTCGAAGTTGTACCTATCTTTTTCGAGGTATTTTGCGTCTCAAGCAATTTCTCGATGACGAACTTCGAAGATCTTGATGACTTCCTTCTAGGGAAATTTTCTGTTGTAGCTCGATGTAGAAATTGTGAGCTGATCGTCGTCGAAGTTGTACCTATCTGTATCGAGGTATATCGCGTCAATCAAGCGTTTTCTCGTTGACGAACTTCGAAGATCTTGATGACTTTCTTCTAGGGAAATTTTCTGTTGTAGCTCGATGTAGAAATTGTGAGCTGTATCGTCGTCGAAGTTGTACCTATATGTATCGAGGTATATCGCGTCAATCAAGCGTTTCTCGTTGACGAACTTCGACGATAATGACTTCTTTATTTGTGTGCTCTCTTGTAACTCGCTGTACGGGATCGTGTGCTAGATCGATGTTTGAGCCCAACCAAACCCGCGCTTGGCCGTGTATCCGGCTCGAAGGACCATTTGTAGCGGTGGCCTGCTTGGGGTTGATGTATTATTTATGTAAACACTGATTTTAGTGAACAGAATTTATTTTTCCACAGCACAGTACAGTATAGATCGAGAGACAGACCTCTTGGAAGTCTTTTCTTGTTATAACAAAGACAGGAAGTCAACTATATCCATAAACAATTTAAATGTGACATAGACAACCATCATTTACAGATAATAAAAATCTAGACATCATAGATAATTTTGTTGCATGCCAACATTTGTTGCTAACATAATAATTACTTTCGTTTGATAAACTCGTCAACTGAGTAAAAACACCCCTTCAGCAAAAGTTTTCTTAACATATTCTTGAAAATATTTGGATTGTCAATTGCTTTCATTTCAGTAGGAAGAACATTAAACAATTTGACTGCCTGATACCTACTGCCATGCATTGCTACATTAAGCCTCGGATATACCTCGAGCTCAATGTCTTTTCTTCGTGTCATGAGTCTTTTCGTTCTCTTCTCTGCAGTTTCGTATTTGAGAAGGTTTCTTACAATGTCCATCAGAAGAACTAATATATATAGGCTAGGCAGGGTCAGAATTTCTAGCTTTTTAAAATATTCTTGAGACGATTCCTACGGGGGAATGCAAACAATAGTGCGAATGGCTCGTTTTTGAATGACGAAAGCCTTTGTGAAAGATTTGTGAAAGAGCGCTGGCGCTAAAACGTCAAGTGCGAATCGGACTCGCGCGCTATAATTGTAAGACCGTTTCTTGCCAAATATCATAATTCTAGGTCAACAGAAAGTTCCCTATAGGCTTTGGTTCATAGCAAAAACAATTTCCATAGACAGAATAAGCCTTTATTCACAAAGAAAATTATAATATAATTAGTATTTACAATTGAAACAATTGAGCTAACTGCAGACTGTTGCAAACAATCTACAGGTAGCTCAACTGATCCATATCAATACCAGTCGGAAGCGTCCCCAAGACGCTGGCTGCATTGCCCCGCTGTATGGCAATGCTGATGCGCTGTGCCAGATACTGACCAGCTCTCGGGTCACGCGTCGCTTCGACCAGACGCTCAGATAATTTTTTGAAAACCCGAAGAGCCTCGGTACCCCACGGACCTAGGGTCTCGACTCCAAGAGGAGCAAATGTGTAGGCTCTGTCGAGACCTGCATATTTGCGCCTCTTGAGATCTTCGGCCAAATCTGCCGCCGCGCCTGCCCTCACGGATGTCCTCGGAAGATGGGAAGGCGCAAGTGTGTCGACGCATGTAGCGTCCCACACAATGGGCCTCCCCAACTCCCATGGGACTAGTGTCATACCGTCGGGCCTTTTACCATCGTCACGTAACAGACCATTCGGTTCGAGAATAGCTGGTACGTTAGCGGTGACAAAGGCCCGCCGGATGATGTCGTTAAGGCTGGCGTGGCGAGATATCCGACCGGCTGCCCTAGTACACGATAATCCGTGATGACCAAGCTGTTCGACAGCAGTACCGCACTGGCATTGATGAAGCGCGCAACACCTTGCACCCAACCGAAGACATGTTGCGATACGGAAAGTTACGGGATCCAATAAAGTACCAGTGTTATATGAAGGAAATGCTTGCAACCAATGTCCTGACTCCCATTTAGAAACGGCCAGGAGGCGGGCACGATCCGCAGAGCTGGAGCACGTTTGTAACAAACAATTCCGTGTCAACTCACACAGAGGCCCGTCCCATTGCCGTTGGGACAAAAGTGATTTTGGGGGAGCAGCATCGGGGCAAGCATTATGCCAAGCCGTTCGAGCTTCGTCTAAAAATGAAATTTTTAATGACATTCCAGGCGGGACCAAACGAGAAGGCTTTAAAATTTTGTCAACTAAAGAACTAGTGCTGTAGACAGAAGACAAGAACGCTGGCAGGGCTACACTTGAAATTTTGCGTATACCTAAGCCTCCCAATTTGACAGGCAGGGAGGCCTGCGACCATGCCTTGTCATCTAAATCAATATTCAAAACCGATGATAAAGTATTCTTTATTATGTTGTCTAAGCCTTCCAAGAGCTCGCTGTGTTTCCACAGTTGACTACATCTCAAAGAATACGTAAATTTAGGTACAAATAGACAGAACCGAATAATTGTAAAAGCCATATGACTATTAATTTTGAGCAATCTGTCCGAAGTTTTATTGAAATTTTGAATTTTCTCATCTACAAATGACTGAAAAGACTCATCAAGAATTGGTGAACCAAGGAGTCGAAGTGAACATTTATCTACAACTGTAATGTTGGGGGCTAAACTATTGAATTTTCCAATGATATTGTTTTTGTCTACACAAGAGTCCGAAATAAAAAGCTCACATTTTGAAAAATTTAATTCCAAACCTATTTTTTGAAATTCGTCTGTGATGATTTTTAGATCATCAAAAACTGTGTTCACCTCTCCACCTATTGTTCCATCATCCAAATACCAAACATTGAGCTTGGATTGGAGACGTTGAATGATTGGTTGGATGGCAAGGCTAAATATGGCCGGACCAAGAGGGTCGCCCTGCTGACAACCAACTGCGGACGAAATTACTTTGTTCCTGTAAATTAATTTTGACGGTGAACCATAACATTGCCAAAGGAAAGGGTAAATTTCTGGAATTTTGTCTTTAATTTCTTTTAGCAAGGCGCCCCTGTCTACGGAATTGAAGGCGTTTTTGACGTCAACCTTCAGTATTACCTCCCCATAATTTTGGTCTAAAAATGTACGAAGGGAATGTACTGCGGCCTCACAACCGCCTCGCGAACCAAAGCCTAGCTGAATTGGTCGGAAATAGTCGCCTAGATAGTCGGCTTCTTTCCGACAGCAGACTTTAGCCGCGAGGCGGCGGTAGGTTGTGCCCACAGCTATGGGTCTAATTCCGCCATCCTTCTTTTTAAGGGCACAAAGATTCGCACCGTAAAGGAGTTCAGTGATCTCGCTGTTGACTCGGCCTGACAACATCAGGTTGATTAGAGATGTCAGATCTTCCAGAAGGACTTCACCTGCATGGCCAGACCCGCCAGACAGAAGATCTTTTAGATGCTGTGGAGTCACAGCATCCAGGCCACCGGCAGAGCCACTCTGGAATGATATGACAGCTTTAAGCACGTCCTGGCTGGTCGTGCCCACAGCGACATCACTCTCTTCCGGTGGATCGGGGAGTCGAATATTGGCCCCTGCGGGTGGATGCTTACTCTCAAGAGATATGAGGGTAGCATCGTCATTTGGTGCCATCGTGTCACTTGAAAATAGAATGCGAGAGGCACCTTTGATATCACCATCACTGAGTTTACTCTCAACAAGTCTGTAGATAGTAGACTCAGATAATGGTTTATTAGTTTTTGAATTTTGTTGTGTGTCCTGATCAACAATTAAAATAGGCTGGCCTTCGCGAGCAGTGTACCTCACACAATTTTGTTTTATCCTAACCGTCATTGAAGATTTGTTCGCCAAATCTTTTTTTACATGCAGTACACTGTAAGGGAATACTAGTAAATGCTCCCAAGCTCGCTTGGTGTTTTTGGTTACAGCATTCCTAATGGCCTCTGAGAGAGCGGAAGCGACAGAGATGCGGGCACCTCGAGGAATACGCTTAAAAATAGGGGTAGTAGTTTTGTACTCACTCAGAACTTTCCAAAAAGGGCGTGTGTCAGCCACATAATCCGAATTTTGCGTCAAAATATCTACCGCTACTGCAACCGGAGCAGACAACGGGATATTGGGGTCCTTATGCATTCTTGCTTTATGAATTTTGAGGCCTCTCTGTCCCTTGAAAAAGCGAGCCCGGGGACATTGTGTGCACTCTAAGAGAGGCTGCACAGACACGATGGGATGGGTCTCCGTCACATTCCTAATTGCAATCAACGGTTGCGTGCATTGTATCATCACAATAATTAAAACTTATAAATGTAAATAAAATTCTTACAAATCTAAATAAACTAACAGGATGACAGCGGCTGGCGCACGCGTGGTAGCCCGGGCTCCACGGCAAGCGCCCTCCTTACTGTAAACAGAAAAATAACAAAGAATAAGCTTCTGTCAAAACCAACGTAAACAGACTACAAAGAGAGAATCCACCTTTTCAATTTATGTTGCGCTGAGGTTGTCCCCGACCTGGAAAACAATACCTGATGCGCGCTAGGTGGTGGACCGCCGGCCCTAGAGCTTCAAAGCTCCGCAAAAGCCGCAGAAAAACTTTTTCTGAAAAAATTCAAGCAAAGATAAGTTAGTAAGCTGACAGTTTTTTTTTTTTTTCATAGACAGAATACACAAAATATTCTTTTTGAATAAAGTAATTATTGTGAATAAACCACGAATTTACAGTTTTCGGATTTTACCCTTTATTTGACCTAAAGGTTTGAATAAAGTAATTATTGTGAATAAACAACGAATTTACAGTTTTCGGATTTTACCCTTTATATGACCTAAAGGCTATGCTTCTTGCCCAATTTTGTGATTCTAGGTCTACGGAAAGTAACCCACAGGTTTTGATCCATATGGCGAGAATCAAAAGTAATTTTTTTAGTGAATAAACTACAAATTTACGTAAAAATATATCGAAACGGTGGATCACCAGCCGCAAAGTGAGACTCAAGCGGCCGGTGACTAGGGCTGCAGAGAGAGGAACTTCCTGACGATGCGCGCTGAGTCCAGGAGTACCGCCTTTTGAGTCTAGCCCTTGATCCAACTTCCTGGCGAGAGTCTCTTGAGATGTTGAACGAGGCTCTTCGCTATAACGCCGTTAAACGAAACGACTATCGGGACCATAGTCGCTGAATCAACATCCCACATGCTGACAACCTCGTTAGCCAATCAAGGTATTTGCTAATGTTATCTTTTTCAGCATATCTAGGTTATTATTATTATTAATAACTAGTTCATGTCCGCGACTTTGTACACGTTGTTTCTATGGAAAAATTTAAAGGTTATTTCTTTCCCATAGAATCTGATTTAAGAGATAAAAAGCATCTTTCTTTACCTATGTCTGATTTCAGGATTAGAATTACTTGTATTCAAAATTTCAGCCCGATCCGTTCAGTAGTTTTGGCGTGAAGAGGTAACAAACAGCCATCCGTCCAAACATTCGCATTTATAATATTAGTGTGTTGAAATTTTCTATTTAATGCTCCAAATGCCCCGTAACACCGAAAAGAGTTAAGAATGTTGTCAGAGTTTAAAATTAAATTGGTAAAATTACAATATCACGGCATAGCTTTAAAACCCCCGCTATTCAGGGGCCGTAGCCACAGGCTGTTAATGTTTCATTTTGGTTTCATAATTATCATCGATTATTAAAGATATACAAACGGCCAATTTCACAGCTTATGTACAGGCTGTTTAAATCTTGGAGGGTCAATTGAAGAGCGTTGTTCTTTTTTCAGTTGAAAATGCCCAAAAATCATGAAAATGAACTAAGGACAGACCAGTTTTTTCAAGGTCTTAAATACAAAAAAATTTTTCAACAATTTTATCCGTTTCGGACGTACAATAATATTTTTTAACAATTTAACAATTTCAACAGACTGTTCACGTAGAGTTTTTTTCATTAAGTTTTAAGGGACTTGTTTGTTTTTGCAGCCTTTATTGGTAGTGTTTTAGTGTAACATTTTTGTTTATACCTTCCCTTCTTTTTGTGTGTTTGAAATTTAAAAAAAAAAAATATTGAATGTAAGATATTGTTCTGTTGAAGTCAATGGTCGAACAACTTTAAATCAGGTGGGCAATCTGAAATCTTTAGCCTGTTACTTGTTATTTTTTTAAAGTTACTAATAAGTAAGCACGTCTCAATTCAATACAGGTTGGAAGTCCCGAGTGCCCCACTAGGTACATTAAAGCCTTTACGAATGAAACAACCTGTACATTGTTTGTACGGTAATTGTTCGGAGTTTAACGAAAATTAGCTGGTTGCGGATGAAATAGATATGTAATTACAAATTTGCCACGTTTTGGTCCAATTGGTCCATTGTGGTGGTAATTTATTGTTATCGTCAAATTAATTCTGTTTTTAGAGATATACATGCCGTTATTTAGATGGGATCAGATGTTAGAAATTTTTAATAATTTGATTATTAAAAATTTTTTATTGACAAAGAATATTACAATCAAAGAATAGAATTAAATTGGAACAAATCTTTACAACGAAAAAACTAAAAACCGTCATCGAAAATTCCATAATAATTGACGAACGAACGAAGTGAGCGAAGCGTCTATGCATCAAGTCTAGCAAAATTGGCGTTTCTGTCAGTATGTCCGTACTCATCTACAGGTCGTATTTTACAACCAAACAGTAAGAAACTTGGTGTAAGTACAGATTCTACGATATATTTTATAGAGTTTTTTGTCGTCGGGGTTTTTTGATTACAGGGGTACTTCCTCTAAAATAAGGCAAAAGGGGGGCTATAGAATATCTCCACTTTCGGAGATCTGATGTCGATTATAACATTTTAATTAAAAGGTAGTAACTTTAAATTGTTCACATAAAAATTTGATAATGGACGAGCAGAATATTGAGTCAGCCGTCTTGCTAACAGCGAGCAGAGAGTTAGGAATTATCTCTCAAATTTTGTAAGGCTCAAAGATGATTGGTGAAAACGACTAAGGTATCTATTACGAATTAACATTTCCCGTGCCCTAAAGGCAAGTTCTCATTATATAATATATATATTTTCTTTTTCTTTTCTTTTATATCCCTACCTACAAACAGGAGTTACAAAAAACATTGTAGGTACCTACCTAAATAACCAGTTTTTAAATAACTTAACTTAAAAGTAAAGTAATTGTTGAAAAAAAGATGTGCTCGCGTCGTCTATATGATCATAGATCTACTAGTATACAAAATAATTCCAATTGTTTGAATTGTAAATACTAGTTCTAATTTATTTCTATTATTAGATTGTAATTTTCTTTATGAATAAAGATATTTTATAATTGAAAAAAAAAATTAGTCCTGCGCTTGACTTTTCCCCGGTCGTGTCGATCTGCCATCCCATCGGATTATGAGAATGAGGGAATAGAGAGTGCATCTGTGTTTGCGCACACACTTGTGCACTATAATATGTCCTGCGTATTTGGCTAGCCTCCGATGAGACTGGCCGCCATGGTCGAAATTCGGCTTGAAGGACACTGCTTCCCCTTTTTAACTTAGATCGTTGTTTATCCCACAAATATTATAAAGCCGAAAGTTTGTGAAATCTGAATTTTTGTCACCTAGGATCTCTTAAACTACTGAACAGATCAAAATAAATTTTGGCGTACGTTTAGAGCAAAGCCTAACTTAGATAATAGGCTACTTATTATACCGAAAATACGCGTGCGAAGCCGCGGGCAGAAGCTGGTATGACTTAAGTTAATCAAAGCCTATCCCAAACAAATGGGAGAATTTTCATAATGATCACGCTCGGCAAACGGCTTGTATAATACATCTGTGAAAGCTGCCTTTCCTCTGGTAGGTTCCCTTAGTGGCTGAGTTGGAGGGGTCAATTCTTACGCCGCGACCGCCACGGTTAGTTTTACTTAAAAAACTATACATTAGGTACATTCGCTGTGTGGTGCCAGCTTATAATTTGCACCACCCCAACTCTGCCCGCGGGTGTCGTAAGAGGCGACTAAGGGATATCCACCGGGGCGGGCAGCAGCGCCCCCTGCAGAACAGTTCTACCACCGAACTGCGATCTTCAACCCGCATGCCCAGCGTGGGGATTATGGGGATTAATAATGTGATAAAAGCCAAAAAGGCGCTTATAAGGGGGAGGCCTGCGTCCAGCAGTGGGCCAAAATACAGGCTGTTGAGGTTGAGGTATCATCAGTAGTGCATTCACGAGGAATGTTGTCTAGGGAAGAATAGAGAAAATTACGTCACTTTGTCATCGAATGCGTAAATTATTTGAAATTCATATCTTCAATTATATCATTGTACGCAATGTATGACGATGCGATGTCAATATTGTCGATTCTACCCTTGAGAACAATCACCTAGTTCTGGAGTCTCCGTTTAAGCAAAATTTACTTTTCTTCTATTGAAGTCACGATCACAAACTTGTCTAGAAATTAACGAAGAAGCGAAAGTTAATTACAATTCAAAAAGCAACGCGGAACCTTGAACAAAACAAAACCGTCAGAATCAAACACGACAAAATTAGGATTCCGTAAGCGTTCGCACACAATTTATAATGGAACCCTCTCGTCGCCAGGAGGTACTGTAGTAATCTTGATGCTTATTTCACCACTTTTAGACTATGTAGGCACACTATGCTCATTTATTTTATTTATTTATTCATTTATCACTTTCACTATTATACTCATATACAGTGGCTCAGCGGGCGAAGGTCCGCCTGCGACGCAGGAGGTTGCGGGTTCGATTCCCGCCTCGGAACTTTGAGTACGATCTGCAGAAATTTGTTCCGTTGGTCTGGGTGTTTTCTATGTATAATAAAAAAAATATCTATCCATGTAGTGTATTGTATTAAGTATATCAGTTATCTAGTACACATAACACAAGCTTTGCTTAGCTTGGGGCTAGATAATGCTGTGTGAATTGTCCAGCATTATTTATATTATTATTATACAGGGTGAGTTTTTTTCGGGGCCACTGAGGGGGAAGTCTAAAACCGTGAGAGTTATCGTAAAGTCATGTTACGTGCTCAATTTTGAAAAAAATAAGTTCTACATTAAATGATGTTAAAAATATTAGATTTTTCAGGATAAGCGGGTTTTGAAAAAAAAAAATCTTTTATGGGTTCTTATGAGACTATGTGCCCAAAGTGGACAGAACAGGGTCTAAATAGTTTTTTTTAAGTCAACTTCTTTAATTCAGTATAAGTTACACGTTCAGACATGCTTTCCGTGAGAATAGTCTGAACATACTACTGTATAATCTGGCGTTTCAAAACGCGCGGTTTGGTAACGCGCGTTTTAAAAACTATCTGGTCCGATACATCCGCACCTAAACACCGAAACGCGCGTCTCAGACTTCTAACCGACTCAAAAAAGAAGGAGGTTGGGCTGCATGTATTTTCGCCGATTTTTTCGGTCAATTCGACCAATTTTGAACCCCCGACGCAAAAAAAGAGGGTGTTATAAATTTAACGTGTCTGTCTGTGTATCTGTTTATCTGTTTGTGGTATCGTATCTCCCGAACGGATGAACCGATTTGCGTTTAGTTTTTTTTTGTGTCGTAGATAATTTTATCCCGAGTGTTCTTAGCCATGATTCATGAAAATCTGTCGGGGGGTTTTTAAAATTTAAATTTTGTTCTTGTAATGACTTTTTTACGTATGTGTAAAACAGATCCCCAAATTGTCCCATAAAATTTATTCCTAAGGGACAACCCGGGGGTAACCCGTCCCACAAAACTGAAAAAAATCTGTGTAAAATATTAAGGAATCAAGTGATTTGTACATAATCATTTTTAAGTATTTTCGTATTATTCTAATTATGATAAAATCGCTCGTGGCGCGAGCGCTTCAAAACGCCTAATGTGTATCTACTTCCTAAGCTGCTTACGGAGGATTAAAACTTAATGCAGCTTTTAGCACCACTTCTGTTTCTTGTTCATGGACCTCTTTGTTTATTTTCCACTAGCCTCTACCCGCGGTTTCGCTCACGTGGTATATTTGGGGGTAAAGGTGGATTTCCCCCAAATAGGAACGGAGGGAGATCTCCTCTGAACCGGGCCCGACCCATCTGGTCTACTGAGCTCGGTGGTCTTTCGACCGACAGTTGATGTCGGATAGTTATATATGGTCAGTTGTAACTGAATCAAGCGTTTGCGCGATCTAGGATTGCTTCTTTTTGCTTTTTTCCGTTAATTTTTAACGACATCTAGCGGATGTTCATTGAAGTGCTTAGGTAGGTTTTGTTTTATAAGCTCTAGTTTTTCGGTGTTAACGCCTCTATTGACACGTTAGCCTTGTAGTTCGCCTAGAGGCTTAGAGCATTTAACCAGAAGGAGGGGAAACGCGCAACAATTCCTAATCTGCCATTTTCAGCGGGGGGTGAGGTAGCACACATAGACTTTTCAATCACGCACACAACATTATTATCGCACACAATCATAAACTACACGCCCACAATCTCATACTCACACGTCGCACACGTCATGATGTCTATCAGTATACAAAACAATTGCAGCAATTATGAAATATGCTAGTTCTTGACATTATCGATATTCGACTATCGATGAATTCTAAAGTTTACCAGAAACACTTGATTATTTTTACCCAATGCCGAAACAGCGGAGGGTAATATTTTCTGAATGTGTGTATGTATCATTCATTGGTTTCACCTGTAGTCTTAACGGCGGGACAGATTTTAAATATATGGAATCATTGGATTAGTCTTTATTTTAGAGTGTCGAAAGCCATAATATTTTACTTATATTAAGCAGGATTTTATTTCGTTATAAAATACCCATCAAGTAGGGTGTCAGAATAAAGGGTATTAATAACAAATACAATACATGTATGTTATTCTAAAATAACCTCTCATTAGATATAAATAAATAAATAATGCTGGACGATTCACACAGCATTAACTAGCCCCAAGCTAAGCAGAGCTTGTGTTATGGGTACTAGATAACTGATATACTTAATACAATACACTACATAGATAGATATTTTTATTATACATAGAAAACACCGAGACCAACTGAACAAATTTCTGCAGATCGTACACAAATTTGTTCCGAGGCGGGAATCGAACCCGCAACCTCCTGCGTCGCAGGCGGACCTTCGCCCGTTGCGCCACGGAGGTAGGAATTATAAATCTATGACAATCCTACAAATCAACAATCTACAAAAGATTTAAGGTAAGAAAACTCCGGATCATGGTCTTGATTGCAATATTGTTAAGCCAACCAACACAGTTTGTTTGCCAAGAAAAATAGTTCCTGTTCCTGTAATTTGTGCAATCTTTAAGTTTCTTGGGAGAAGTTTAAATTTTATGGATAGATTAATTTCACAATATCATGCACTAATAAAAATCACCCTTTATAAGAAAATGCTATCAATATTCGCGATTGTGCTGTCCCAGCACTAATTTTCAGTTTTATACTTTCTTACAAATAAAAAAAATATCTAAATTAAAACAAAAATAATATCGATATTTTTGATCGTGCAGTCCTATCCCTAAATTTTTTGAGGTGCTGCCAGATTATTTATGTTGAAACTGATAGTTTTTGGTAAAGTGTCGACTGAAAATATAATTCAACTAGAAGGTGTAATAATAATCTAAAACATGCATAATAAATTTACTAATAAAAGTATTTTTTTTAAATCTGTGCTTTTTTGAAATGTACCCATATAAATGCGATGATATTGCAGTATTTCCCTAAAAATCACACGAATCTATAATAATCATTATTGGTTCATTACAATAGGGAAACTTTAATAATGATTGTAAATAAAATATTCAGTTTTAGTATTAACTCAACTACGAAACTTTCTCCAGATTATTACACTGTATAACTTACTGGCAACACCTTAGTCTAAAATTTTTTTTTCTATTTTCTTTAGATAAGGGCATTATTTAATAGTATTTGGACAAAATAATACTGACAGATGAAATGTAATATTATCCTTTTGTAGGTTTGAAGTTTCTGACCTATTTTTGCACCAAAAAACACTGCAACTCGGCATTTTCACCGGAGCTCATTCTGCGCGCATTGCAATCTGACGACTGGCGGCTGACGCACGGCAACTAGTTTTATATAACGTTCATGGCCGCCGCTCTCGTACCTTTGGCAGAGGGGTAATATCAGTGTCGACTCCTGTCTGGTTTCATACTCAAAGCCTCAGGTCAGGTCACCTACATATCTTATCTATGGTCGACCCACGTGTTGGGGGCCATCCATTAATTTCGTGGGGCTTTTAGGGGGGACGGCGTCGAGTCAAATCCCCCCACCTAATTTCACGACATTTCGCCAAATGGAGAGGGGGGTTGAAAAAACGCCAAAATCACCTGACGTAATTTATGGATGCCCCCTTGACCGTTAGCAGAGCAAATATAATACTTACCTACACTTACATACAGAAAAAGTGGTTATTCCAGTTTCCCCCTGAATCCACCCTCAATAAAAAAATATATAATAAATACAAGGCGGTAAACTATATTTTTTTCAATTCCAGTTTTCCCCTATAAGGGAGATTTGTCAAAGGAGAAAACTGGAATAACCCAGAAAAAGTAGCATGGTCTTCTATTTTGTGGCAATACTGGATACAATTTTTATTTTTGTTATCCAATGCCCCACAAAATAAAACACTCACGAATGTAGCCACTCTCGAAAAGGCAAAATGTGGAAGAGTCGGATTCAATTTAGCACAGTTTTTTATACAACAAATGTTGTTGGATAACAGTTCATCCTCTTTGTTTTGTACACAATAGGCAGCCTAGCAATAGCTTGTTAGTTAACATCGATGAAATAAATATTGACGTTCGCGTATAACTCGGGCGCTTGACAAGTATGAACATTGAAACTGCTACTGCCTACTTAGCGCTTTGGAAATTTACAATTACGCTTAAATAAAAATACAAAAGCAACAATTTTTTTTTCATTTTGCACTGTGTTACTGCGTAAAATCCAAAATAAAAACACAACATCTGTGTAACTTGCTAAAAGGTAACTGAGCCGCCCGCGAATGAGGAGTGTTCGCGTCCCGCGAAACCTTAGTCACGGGACTAAAATACCGACAGCAAACGGGAACGAGGCGCGAACGTGACGCGACGCTGCGACGAATATGCGAATGGGACCCACACTCATGGTTCGCGGGTGGTTCGTAGCTTCGCGCGCAATCCGCGCGCGAGTGTGGAGAGGCTTTGTGGCGCAGTGAGTGATGGGGCACCTGCAATTCAGTAGGTTCGATTCCCGAGGCATATAGTCGTAGGTCCGAAGAATTGCTTAATTCCACTGTGATCGATTTTGCTAATCCATTAATGGATCAGTTCCCACTATTTTCCACTCTGATCGATCAATGGAATAGTTTATTATTTTTCAAGATTTAAATGTAGGTACGCATTTTAATTATTCGCTTCCTGCTATGACACTGTCTGCGCTAAAGCATCAAGATATTCTATAGATTATTATAAACTAGCCCCGTTGTATGGCAATGCTGATGCGCAGTGCCAGATACTCACCAGTTCTCGGATCACGCGTCGCTTCGACCAGACGCTCAGATATTTTTTTTTAAAACCCGTGTAGCCTTCTGTACCCCACGGACCTAGGGTCTCGACTTTGGAGTCGAGACCTTGGATTTATGATTGGGATTAATGATTTTTAAAGTATTTTTTTAAATTATGAATGACTCAGTTTATCAAAGTAGATTTTCAAAACAGCCACCTCCAAAATCGATACAAATTCGCCATCGTTTAAAAAGTATAAATTTTAGGTTTTCGTTTCATTTTGCTTCAATAATGCATACTCTATAGAAAGTCTCGCAATTGACATTCTAGTCAAGTTGGCTTTAATAAGTTGGAGCTAAGTTACGATCCCTCTCAAATGAAATTTAACCAAAGTTTATAAACCCGGAATACAATTGTCGTTAAGTGGGATTCCGTTTATAAATCAAAGTCTTATTATACATTGGGTTTAGGATGTTTGGGCCTAGATATATATGTATTGATTATGTACGGTGCCGGCTTAGAATTAGCACCACCCCAACTCTTCCCGCGGGTGTCGTAAGAGGCGACTAAGGGATATCCACCGGGGGAGGGCAGCAGCGCCCCCTGCAGAACAATTTTACTACCGAGCTGCGATCCCCGAACCCGCATGCCCAGCGTGGGGATTATGGGCCTTACCTCCTATGAGATAAAAGCCAATAAGGTGCTGATCAGGGGGAGAACTGCCTCCAGTAGTGGAGTTACTCTTTGCAGAAATCCATTGCAAAAAAAGATATTGAATAGCAATTCCATAGACCAAAGAGGTTAAACTATTAACACCCCACTTTTGGGACCATGTCGGTCTTCCCCGAAATGGAGTAACCATGAAAATGGAGATCCCATGAACAGTCCCCGTGGCTATATATCACTCCCAAACAATGCACTATCAATAAAAATGCCCGATTTTTTCCTAGAAAAGAACAATAGTTTTTTCGATTTTACTTTCACGAATGTACGGCAGTGAGAAAGTAACAACGCTTTCTAATATTTTTTACCGCTTTCTATTTGCTGAGTTTTTTGTTGACCATGCTACTCAAGTAGTTAATACCTATATTATTACTTAAAAGCCATCAGGTATTCCAGCGCCTATCTTTAGATAGGATTTCAAGTTGACCATGAGATTTTTTTTTAAATTGTTTTACCATGATGATGACGAATTTTCGGCGTGTTGCATCGTCACTTTACATGAGGTGAGATTGTGGTTAACCGAAAGTTTTTTTTACTATTTCATCCCACTGCTGGGCAAAGGCCTCCCCCGTACCCTTTCAAACTTCTCGGTATTCTGCAAACTACCACCACTCCGGGTCGAAAGCTTGCAGATCGTCCCGCCGTTACATGGTCGACCCTGACGTCGCCTCTCATCTTCTGGCTTCCAGGGTGTTATAGCATGGACCCATCTCTCCGGATGCATTCGACTGACGTGGCCGGCCCAATCCCGCATCCAACCTATCAACACTAAAAAAACCTACTGCACTCTAGATTAAAGGTGATGAGGGCAACCCTCTTTTGTAAGTGGACTGCACGTTCAGCTGTGGACGCTGGTGAAGTAGGTTGCCAACTAAAATGGCCATCCTTTCACACGTCCCCTATTCCACAGTACCTACAAACTACAAAGTAAGCACTCAACAGCCGTACCGCCGGAAACCCCAAGGGGCTTCTTCGCTTACAATGATATACTAGCGTTGAATTATACATTGGGCGCTTTGCCCCACACTGTCGTATGTACATAGTATCAAGAGATCCACTGAATTTTATTCGACTTGCTTCTTTGTTGTGTAAAAATAAAAACCACGAAATATGGGATAGGCTGTTTTATTTTCGGAATTACGGGAGTGCTCTGGTATTGATGACTTTTCTGTACTTGTTATTAGGAGATTTCTCTTCCTTTTCTGACTTTCGATCTCTGTGGCGCAGCGGGCGAAGGTCCGCCTGCGACGCGCGACGCAGGAGGTTGTGGGTTCGATTCCCGCCTCGGGACAAATGTTTGTACGATCTACAGATATTTGTTGAGGGTGTTCTGGACGTTTTCTATTGTTATACAAAAAACAAAACACTTGTTATACAAAAAACAAAGAACTCTTACTTCCTCAAAGAGTTTTCAAATTGCATCGGAATATCCAAAAGGGGTCTCAAAAAATCTGCATTAAGAACCCTCATAAAGCAATTCTTCCTCAAACATCTTACCGGAATCTCAGAAGCTTTAACAACTTAACTGCTTGAATCAAAGGTCAGTAACGCTGACGCTGCCTGCAGTTTACGAGGTAATAATTGGCGAGTTAAGCGTCAGTTATTGACGCTAACTGGCGTGTGAGGCAGTAAACTGGACTAAGGACGGTATGTGTAGACCGCACTTATGCAAAGTTACTTTATATTAGCTTTAGCCGTTTTGGCTAAAGTGTTTAATTAATTTGGGATAGAAACTAATCGTGGAATCAGTCAGTTTGTATAATGGCTAGGCCGTTTACAAAACGATTGCTGATTTATTGGGAAAACCTTCTTGATTTCATTCGACGAAATGTTTTAATGATTTTAAAAGTAATCGCTTGTAGGGTGAGATATCAAATTTTTGTTTTATCCGGCGCTGGCGGTAGAATGAGAACAAGATATTGAACTTAGTTTCGGCTCTGCTTTAAAAAAATTCTGTCTGCTATATATCTACATTATCTACTCGGATAGTCCAATTTATTTAAATTATCGATCAGGCATTATTTTCTATTTTAAACCGAATTCAACAAAAAGAGGAGGTTTTTTTGTTCGGCTGTATCCATGTTTTTTTATGTAGGTATGTTCGTCAATTATGTACCTACTCCGTCAATTGTGAACCGATTTGGATGATTATTTTGCCTTCGTACCAGTAGAGGTGAATCACTAGATGGCCCCATAAAATATTTATTCACAAGGGATTAGAATTTGTCCCTCAAAACTTAAAATACAGTGTAGGTAAATAATAAGGATTCAATTTCCTTATTATTTACCTTTTGAAGTTGAAGGTTTAAAAAACTGCAATCCGAAAAAACTGAAAAAAAAACAGCAAAAAACAGTGTAAAAATTAAGTAAATCGAAGTTTGTTTGCAGGTTTTTTAAACATTGACTGTTTAAAAAAAAACTGAAAAGTTCTTACATGCTATTCGCTTGTGTTTTTCGAATAGATAGATGTAAACTGCGTCTATAGATTTAGGTCCAAGGGTGTTTATGGCGGTCTAGAGGATGATCAATAACGTAGAATTTTGATGACCAACGGGATAAACAGAGCTAGTCGTGTGTCTATGGGGATTTCACAACCTATTCCATGTTGGGGGATGTTGGGGTGAAATACTAAAACCCTCACGTGCTGTAATCATAAAATAGAGACAATGAAAAAGTTGTTAATTAACATGTTCTTAGAATAAGCTATGCTAGTAATTGAAGTAAAATTTAAATTACGCACTAGCCCACGTTGTGGCTAGATTGTAATCATATTAGGGTACATTTTTTATAATTCGGTACGTTATATATTTTACCATATATGTATCTACACTTAAGTATTTATGTAAGTAGTATATTTTATTACATTTATGTGTGTATTTTATTTATGTTAATGTTACGATAAATTGTATTTTTCTTTGTTCTATTTTCTAGCACTACCTACAAAATTGTTGTTCACACTACCCAAAGGTTAGCAGGTAGAGAATGCTATCTAGCATTATGTTCGCCTATGTACAACTTTTGTGCAATAAAGAATATTCTATTCTATTCTATAATTATTTAATGTGCAATGGATATAAAAAAGTGCTATATATTTTTTTAAATCAACTAGATCAGAAGAAGTTGTTCAAATTGAATGTGTTAATATATGTACGTATTGTGTTATTATTGTTGACTTGTGTTTATTTTTTAGGTGTTACTAAGTAGTTTTCGATTTTATTATTAGTGTAGTGTTTAATTAACATTTTTTTTCTTCTTTTCTTTCTTTCTTTCAAATAATCAGTTGTGGTTTTGTTGTCATGTTTTTATTTTACTGTTAAAATCAACATAAATAATGTCGATAGATTCCAAAACAATTACTATTTCGAGATTAGTTGGAAATGGCTAACAATAGTCGTATCCTTAGGTACTGCTAGCTAGATTTCTTGTAGAACTCAGGAAATACAAAAAATCCAATTTTTTATTACGCGTGTGACGTACCCATGGGAAATGCCGTGGCTGGGCAGCGAATGCGTTAAAGCGACATAGTACCAATAATTTACATCATATCTATTTAAAACTTATCTATCTATGTAGGTACCTAATATATTGTATTAATTATGATGATGTCCTCCTAGCCGAATTTCGACCACGGCGGCCAGTCTCATCGAATACTAGCACTAGTGTACAAGTGTATGCGCAAACACAGGTTCACACTCTATTCCCTCATTCTCATAATCCGATGGGACGGCAGAACGACACGACCGGGGTGAGGTCAGGCGCAGGACCAACGGCTTAACGTGCTTTCCTAGGCACAGGGGTGTAACACCGCCTACTTCCTGACTCCGGCCTGCTAATCTGAATTTTACCTAGAAACCCCAATAACAACTACTGGCCCGACCCAGGATTCGAACCCAGGACCTCATAATCAGCGGTTGAACAAGCTGACCGCTAGACCGACGAGGCAGACAATGTATTAAGTATATCAGTTATTTATAGTATCCATAACACAAGCTCTATTTAGCTTCAGGCTGTGTGGATTGTCTAGCATTATCTATATATATAAAAGAAAGTCGTGTTAGTTACACTATTTATAAATCAAGAACGGCTGTACCGATATGGCTGAAAATTGGTGGGTAGGTAGCTTAGAACCAGGAGAAGGACATAGGATACTGTTTATCAAAATAAAAATTTGGCGTACTTTTAAGGCAAAGCCTAACTTAGATAATAGGTTAATATACCGAAAATACGCGTGCGAAGCCGCGGGCGGAAGCTAGTTTATTATAATTATTATTTATTTATATCTCAGTGTAGTCAAATTTAAGGGGTGAACCTAGCGGGTTTGGTTCTCAAACTAGGCCTTGACCTCAGTACTTTCGGGATCCTCCTGGTAAACAAGATCCGTCAAGTGCGAGTGTAACTCGCGCGCCGAGGGTTTTGAACGTTTGTCAACAAATATGTACCAAAAGTACCGGTTAGACTTCGCAATTTAACGAATACCTAAGAATAGTAGGTTAAATTTCAGATGGATCTCTCTGCATGCTTCGGTTAAATGGGTGGTTCGGTTAAGGTGGGTATTGGTAAATTTTTCGACTTTTTTCGAAATATTTCAAAAAGTATGAAAGTTACAGAAATTTGAAAAACTGGTTTCTAATGTCCAAACCGATACCTTTCATTTGATACCCCACTTGGTGGGGTAGCCCCCCTTTTGAAAATTATTCCTTTTTGACCATTTTTCAAAAATTGTTCTTTTTACAGACTTCTCTATATTTTTCCTGTAAAATATAGATCCATATCTACAAACGCTCCATACATTTTAAATGGATCGCTCTGCAAACTTCGGAGATAGGGGGGGGGAATGGGTATTTTTTCGACTTTTTTCAAAATATTTCAAAAAGTATGAAACCTACAGAAATTTGAAAAACTGTTTTGAAACGTACAAAGAAATACCTTTCATTTGATACCCCACTCGGTGAGGTAGCCCCCCCTTTTGAAAATTTTTCCCCCCCATTTTGACCATTTTTCAAAAAGTGTTCTTTTTTCAAACTTCTCTATATTTTTCCTGTAAAATATAGATCCATGTCTATAAACGCTCCATACATTTTACATGGATCGCTCTGCAATCTTCGGAGATAGGGGGGGGGGAATGGGTATTTTTTCGACTTTTTTCGAAATATTTTAAAAAGTATGAAACCTACAAAAATTTCAAAATATATTTTGAAATGTACAAAATGGTACCTTTCATTTGATACCCCATATGACTCTGTAGGTATCTTTTAAAATTTCGGCATCACAATTTGTATGGAAAATATTCATTTTCATTTTTCATTTATTTTCATTTATTTTTCTCAAAATCTGTACAGGCGCACGAAATGTATTATTGTTTTAAATTTCAAGTTGATAGCTGCAGTAGTTTTTGAGTTATTAAGGAGGGAAAAAAGGACAGACAAAGCGAGACCATAAGGGTTTTGAAACCGATCTTCGATCATCAAAACCCTAAAAACAAGAATTTGGTACAGAAAATTCCAAATTTTTTCTTCGGTTCCTTTATTGTGAAAACACGATTGTGATTTTTTTCACAATCGTGTTTTATGATAATAATAAAATCATGAAAGTGCACTGTTTTCCACCTAATTTAGTCGAGGTCTCAAGAACCCCGCGGTCTATATAAAATATTTTTGTTTTGATTCGTAGGTTATTACTAATTCTTATATTTTTTTTATTTTATTTTAACATTATTCAGGAAATTAACAGCTAACTTAATGAACAGGTATGTGACTAAATACTGAAGGCTAATTAAAAATTGCCACAAAAAGCGACTGAAAATAATACTAAACAAGACGACTACTGATGGTTAAAATATTATCTAAGAAACTGTTGAATTATAGTTTGTAAATAAGCAAAAACATAATTTTTGCGCTCTCTTATGGTCCAATTACCTACATGGAAAATGCAACCCTATCACTTTGCGATACATAAAGTTGATATTCCATTGAATCAGGAAAGTTCGTCAAAACTCCGCTGTAAGTTGGTAGCCAGTGATGTGGAAGCCGTGGCGCCAGTGAAGCGAGAGCAATGCCTTGATGAAGTTCAATTCGGAAATTCTGGAGATAGGAACGGTACCTACCTACTTCGAAAGTATTAGTAGTTTTGGTTACGTACTTAAGGCGCTAACCCGACCCGAATCAGCGCCATTTTATATTATTATTATGTTAAACGAACGAATTTTCAAAATTCGATTTTCCAGTTTTTAATGCCCCTGTAAAAGTTTTAGTTTTAACCCCAGACGCAAAAAGTTTAACGTGTCTGTCTGTGTATCTGTGGTATCGTAGCTCCAAACGGATGAACCGATTTTCGTTTAATTTCTTTTCGTGTCATAGATAATTTTTAGCCATGTTTCATGAAAATCTGTCTGGGGTTTTTTACAATTTTTAATTCTGTTCTTGTTTTATTGTTAAACCAATGAATTTTCAAAAAATCCCTTTTGAATTTTGTATTACCTATCATAAGCTTATTATTAATGCCTCTGTAAAAATTTAATTTTGTATAGTGTAGGCAGAGATTCGAAGTTGCTCATCTTGGCCACAATGGTCAGCAAAAAGAGCAATTTCGAATTCTTTTTTTGAATGGTAGGAATCGATAAAAATAATACCCAAAGAGGTAAAACACGCAAAGAGGTAAAACACGTTGCTGTCATAGCAGATAGTGTCACTCAACAATTGTCTTGATTTTGAAACCAAAAATTAATCTATGTGTGAGTTGTCAATGATATAACTTCAGTGTTTTCACTCACACAATATGAATAGAAAAATGAGACGTATTTGTCGCAATTTTTTGCTACACTTCGATTGTGTCTCCTATAATTCTAAGCCTTCTTCTTCTAAGATTATCATACCATTGCATAAATAAAAGGCCAGAATTTGTTACTAGATATAAAGTAAGTATATTTGTAAGAAAAAGTTTAATAACGTTCATTTAATTTCAAATTTCCACTCGGTGCGCGGAAAGATTTGGGGGAGGCCGTTTTCCAGCAGTGGGTCGAACCAGGTTAGTTTAAAAAAAGAAAACAAATTAAATTTCCTTTCAATAGAACTTTGAGTGCCCACGACTCACTCGTCGTTCTTTTCATCATTCTTTGTCTGACGCTGGGCAGTGGATGTCTTTTACCGTAAGAGCTCCGAGGCGTTGGCCACACAATACAGTTACCTATTAATAAATGCAAAGTATGGGCAGTTTTCAAGAATTGTCAGTCAAATCCTAGATTCACGTAAGCACGTAAATAAATCTCCTTTATGAGGATAGACTGTAATTTTATTGACAAAGAAAATTACAATGAAATAATATAAATAAATTACAACCAGCATTTAAAACTGAAACAATTGAGCTAACTGCAGACTGTTGCAAATAATCGACAGGTAGCTCAACTGACCAGTCGTCGCGTCCCTAAGACGCTGGCTGCATTGCCCCGCTGTATGGCAATGCTGATGCGCATAGTATATGAGTATTTATGTGCATAAGTCCACTGCTGAACATACATCGAAAAAAAGATACAAATTTACTGTCAATTTGACAAATAATGCGTCACAATTTTTTTTGTTATTTTAACATACATATAAATAAAACAATTATACTTAAGTAAAACACATTATCAACTATTTAAAAAAAACCTCGTAGACCTCCCCCAAATAAGGCGGGCGGCCATAATCAACACGTTTGACAAGCGGATTGGCAGTTAATCGCAATTGATGTGTTAAAATTACACAGAAAAAAACTGACCGCTGTCCATTAAAAGCTTAAAAAGTAACCTCAAAAAATTCCAGATGTTTTTCCCAAAAATTCCGACACAAAGTCACCAATATAAACGTATTTATTTACGTCCGAAGAAGGTATTAACGTACACGCGCCGTAAAGATTCTGTAATAGGCTTTCAGTCTGCCAAGATCTTGTATTTCACGCACCTCTTGTTTCAAGGTGATTCGACTAAGGGAGTGCTGGCTTATTTTGTGTAACTACTACTATAACATCAAGTTAAATAAGAAGAAAATTAATTGTTTGTTGGTCCTCATATATGACTTAAATAAATTTATATATGAACACATAATAGCTATGTAGTAACGGCTTAGAATTTGCACCACCCAATTCTTCCCGCGGGTGTCCTAAGAGGCGAGTAAGGGATATCCACCGGGGGCGGGCAGCAGCGCTCCCTGCAGAACAATTCTACCATCAAACTGTGATCACGACCCCAGCGTGGGGATTATGGGCATTACCCCTCATGAGATAAAAGTCAATAAGGCGCTTATCAGCTTATCTATGTGAACAACTAGCCCATTTTTTTCACTTTAGATCACTTTAGATCTCTTTAGATCTCTGACATAATAGATTTTGGGCGGGTGATTTTTTCAATACGTTTAGTAGTTATGGCGTGAAAAAGTAACAAACATCCATCCATACATCCATCACTTCGCATTTATATATTCTCTTGATTCATCCCCAAAGGATCTTATGAATTTTTGTAGCGTTACTCCTTCTGTGCCAATGACACCCTAATTAACAAAACTTCGACCATTTCGCTAATCCTTTCCCTAATGCATTCGAAACATTAACCAAACCGAAAACCACAAGTCACAGTCAAAGTTACACAGCTTTGACCCCTATCACGACCAGATAGGCCTGATTTTGCGCTGCAATTAGTGTTTTATGTTAATTGTGCTTGCCATGCTTTCAAACCGATGTGACAGCAGAAGTGGCGTGTCACAAACAGGAAGTTGTACTTGCGGTTCTCAATTCGAACTCGATTTTCGTTTAGACAACTCGATTTTCTCGTAGACAACTCGATTTTCTCGGAGACAACTCGATTTTCTCGTAGACAACTCGATTTTCTCGTAGACAACTCAATTTTCTCGTTGACAACTCGATTTTCTCGTAGACAACTCGATTTTCTCGGATACCACTTGATTTTCTTTTAGACAGCTAGATTGTGCTCTGCTTAGCTTGGGGCTAGATGATGCTGTGTGGATTGTCCAGCATTTTTTTTTTTTTTTATCATCTATTATTTTTAAATCTCGTTATACAATACATTTTTTTTATTTCGAAAATAAAATATTATAAAACTATTCTACTGTATAATATATATTATACTAAACGGTGAATCGTCAGCCGTGAAGCTAGGCTCAAGCAGCCAGTGACTATTGCTGCAGAGAGAGGAACTTCCTGACGATGCACACCGAGTCCAGGAGTACCACCTTTTGAATCTGGCCCTTGATTATTATTTTATTATTGTATTATATATTGTATTGTGTTCGTAGTCACGGTAGTGTTAAAGTTTGTAGAAACTATCGTGCTACGACGAATACGTAATGAACACAAACTATGTAACTAAGTTACCCCGCTTACAATAATTGTGTAACTTATAGATTAAGGGGCGAACCAGCGGTTTGTTTGTCAAACTAGGCCTAGATACGGAGTACTCACGGGATCCACGTGGTTAATAACTAGAATTACATAAAATTCAAAATATTTTCATCGGTTCTTTATTTAGTAAACACGATTGCGAAAAAAAGTTACTATAAAATTTCATGACTGTGTTTTGCACCTAATTTGGTCGAGAACCCTGCGGTCTATAAAAAAGATTTATGTTTTGATTCGTAGGTTATAACTGTTATAAGTTTATAACTACTTCTTTGAATGAATGAATGAATGAATGAACACTTTATTGCACAAAATTAATAAAATAACTTATATCTAAATAAAAATAAAAAAACGTACTTCTTTGATTCCTTATTACAGTTTCTTCATAAATTGTTTAGTTTTCTTGTAAATAAGGAACCCTTTTTATTTTTTTTATTTGGCGAGGAAATTCGTTTACGAATAAACTGGTCTGGGGGACCAAATAATGCGGGATTCGACGTCCTGGAAAGAACGTAATACCCACTATAACCTCTCCAATGTCCCTCTCTTGCCATTTTCGCCGAACCACGGGAACATTTAAACCTCCGCCTGTATTATCCAAAACCCCACACATTTGGGGAAGGCATTATGTTGCAGGTGAAGATACATTTGGTTTTATATGTCACCTCACCAGTGATGGTAAAATGTTTCGTGCCTTTTTTGTAGAGACATTTGTTCTGAGACATTTGTTCTGAGACATTTGTCTCGAGACCCCTTGGGACTCATCAAGCATCCCAAAAACAAAAGAAAGACGAATTTCTTGGTTATTTTAGCCGTCATACCAGCCAGTCACGCGACGCCGAGCACTGTCCTTCGAACAAAATATCTGCCATAATGTCAGGTAACCCTGCACGTATGTTGTAAATAACCTTTTCATGTCGAACCTAGGAGAAATGGACGACTTTTATATGACTTTTAACTGACCTCAAAAAAAGATTTTTATTGTTGCGGTGTTCCGGTTTCATCACATTGTTGAGATTCAAAGCAAGAAAGTACCTTTAGGGAGAACTAAGATTTAATGGGGAATTGGACGAAATCGGTTTATGTTTCAACAGTATTATCGTCATCCTCAACCTCAACCTCAAAAGCCTATATTGGTCCACTGCTGGACACTGGCCTTCCCCTGATAAGCGTCTTGTTCACACTTTTATCTCATGGGGGTAATGCTCATAATCGCCACGCTGGGCATGCAGGTTGGGGATCGCAGTTCGGTGGTAGAATTGTTCTGCAGGGGGCGCTGCTGCCCGCCCCCGGTGGATATCCCTTACTCGCCTCTTACGACACCCGCGGGAAGAGTTGGGGTGGAGCAAATTCTGAGCTGGCCAACATCCACACAGCTACATCACAGGCTACCTTTAAGCATACTCGTACAGTCGTTCGACGAAGGCGTTTTGACAGGTAATCGTGCGGGGCCCAAGGAACGGGTCGGGGGGCCGGGACGCTCCCGAGTAACTAAGGCGGTGATGTATTCTACTCGGGAGCGTCTCTTCGCGTCCCGTCCCTTGCCCCCCGTACGATTTCTCTGTCAAAACTACGTCAAAATGACTTCGTCGAACTACTGGATAGGCTGTGGCTATATTATCGTCATAGCTATTTCTAAAATTCGACCTCTTTGGTTCTTGCGTCTGTCATGACCTCATGACACAAGCATCTCATCGCATGATCTTTGCATTGTTTGGGGGCCAGATGTCGCTGTGTGAATTGTCCATAATAATTTAGTACGGAAGGTTTTATAAATTTGTCTCTGTCTCGAAATAAGGTTAGCTGAAAGATAACTTTTTGGGTTAAGCTCACCATTGCCATAACCTCTCTAGTTTTAAGCTTTACATATTATTTGCTGTATTACCCCAATAATGAATAAAATAAAATCTGGGACTAACCTAAACACAACTCCCACGATCACACACACCTACCATTAGTAGGGGCATGTAAATACAAAATTTCTGCTGTCGCCCGTGTCACGTGCAGAGAACAAAGCCAATGTACAATAATGTACATACTCGTACAACACAAAACTCATACACTTTTTGTATATATGTACATACTACATATTACATTTGTTTGTGATCGTGGCTTGCGTCGTGACATTTTTGATGATAAAAACTTATAACCAGCCTGTTGTTCTTCGATACGACATAGCTATTTTAGATTTTATGTGAATTGTGATTTTTTTATTTAAAGTGGTAGGTAGGGACGTTCGAAAAAAATCGGATTGTACTATCTTCTAGGTTAAGCCATTTGCTATGAATCTTTGCTAAAAAAAACTTTGAATCAATTGTAATTTTGGAGTTTATCGACATTATGTTGATTTTAGTAAAAAAATCTCATGATGTCAATAGAGTCCATAACGACAATTGAACAACTTCTTATCTGCTTTCTAAATTACTTGTAGAACCTAGAAAATTGTAAAAACCGATTATTTTTTCGTGCATCTTTAACCACCAAGAATCAGACTAGTAATTCCGGAGAATTCAAATGAAAATACTTTTACCAAATCAAATCAATCGTTTATTTTTTTTTATACAAAATTCAGATACATAAAATACTAGCTTCTGCCTGCGGCTTCGCACGCGTATTTTCGGTATAATAAATAGCCTATTGTATAAGTAAGGCTACGTTATAAGTGTATATATATTATAGTTATAGTGTGTAGCTAAATTTCATATTGATCTGTTCAGTATCCTAGGTAGGTAACAAAAATTCAGATTTCACAAAATTTCGGCTTTACAATATTAGAAGGATAGGATAGTAGGATGTCAGATCTTAGAAATCCCCTTCGCAGGGGATGATTGGAATATGCCCTATTTTAGTACCTAATTGTATTCAGCCTGCACGCAGGCGTGCAATAATATGTGAGTCATAATATTATTAGAATTATATTAAATTATATTAGTCATTTATGTTACAATTCAATTTTCCAAATATTCGTTCACCGTATAAAAACATAACCTATCAGCACTCATTCATCCACTGTTGATCTTGAAAATGCCTTCAATCATGAAAAATAAAATTAACGTTTTTATTTTGAATCTACTGAAATTTAATTCTTCTTATTGTTTGATTTGTCTGCTGTGTATGCGGAAAGAAATATTGTGCAGGACAACTTCTACATAATATTACGATAGTCTACTTTTTGATAGTTTGGTTTTAGAGTTCAAAATCGAACAGTAGTTTAGGTAAACAGAATAGATAATAGTACTAGTTTCCGACAACAATAGGCCATAGAATAAGTAATAGTTGCTAGCGACCGGCTCGTTTATACCTACCTACTTATGTACCTATAGAGTTCTCGAACGAATCGAAAGGAAAGACAAAGACAGTAAAAAGTTCTAGAGTAAAGAAAGAGATAGGTATAGCGTAGAATTATCTAGAAAGGACTAACGTTGGTATAAAAGCCGAGCTTGTCGGCCGTTTATTAATTCAGTTTTTGGATACGAACAAGTGAACAGTGAATTGTAAATTGTGAACGAATAGTAATAGCAATCCAGTACTGCAGTAAGGAAATATACAAGCTCTTCTCACAGAACCTTCTTTCTATTCTACGTCATCTTCACCTTCGACGGATTTCTCCAATCCAGCAATAGCAAGTGTGCACCTGCTCATTCGTATAGGCCCTTCTAGTGGGATCGCACAAATATAATAGAAAATAGTAGAACTTACAATAATCAAAATTAAAAAACATCGGAATTTTTCTGAAAAATAGAATTCTGGCGAATTTACACATGCTCGTGACAAATTTACTTTGTGGCAAATGTATACACAACAACCCCTTGAAACAAGGGGTGGTTTAACTATAATCCCCACGCTTGGCAGGGGCCTTGGTGATCGCAGTAGAGGTGTTAGAATACGCAGCTTTTCCTCTGTAGGTTCCCTTACTTGGCTCTTACGACATCCACTGGCTAAGTCAGAGGGTCAATTCTCACAACGCGCCCGCTAAAAGCTAACAATTATTTACTGTACAAAATACCTAAACACAAAAATATAAAACGTTTTTCGTAAATTACGAAAGCTGCCAGTGTTTTAGCCCCTCTCAGTCCTTGCATAGCGCAAGAGGTGACTGGCTATATATGCGAAGACTATAGTCTTCGCTCACACCAAAGCGCTGAGTTAGGTTCGACGACAACATCGATTCGCCATCGTGATTTTTGTATGGAATTCGTCGTTGCTATTTGCAATATACAACAGTGCACAGTTTCTAAAGCTAAAACAATTATTTTCAAATATCTATCATCTTGACAATGTAGACACAGAAAAAATCTTAGGTAAAAATATCATAACCTTTATAATGCACTAATTAATTATGTATTTTTACGATAAAGTTTTTTAAACTTACGCGATCAGAACACATTATTATAATTATTCACGGCATTTTATCGCGTTTATTTACCTATTTTTCCCGACGTTTCAACAGGTTCCACGACAGACGTGATCACGACAGAGTGTAAACCTGTTGAGACGTCAGGAAAAATGGTAAATAAACGCGATGAATACCCGTGAATAATTATAATAATATTTTTACTATATTTATATTATAATATTATTTACCCGTATATACTTAATTACACATCATTACTGTCCATCTTCACAAAGTTACCCAATGCTAAGGCTCCAACCGATAGGTAAGCGTATAGTTACCTACAACACAGATCTTCATCTAGTGTGGGAATCATAGGATATCTCATTCCAGCCAAACATTGTAACGGACCCGGCCTGAGTGTCTGTATGAACACCAGATATATTATGCACTTATAGCATCTTTAGTTTACCTCTTTGTTTGTAGCTTATGACTCCGTGAGCTTAGCGAATGATACAGTTCATGGATCGAGACCGTATAGAGCAGTTTGTTTTATTTAAGGTGTTAGGCTCAGTTCTTACCCATGTAAAAGGAGTGCCCCAGTCAGTTTAGCTGAGCCTCAGGTAGATTACTGGCCTGTGGTCTGGTTATAAGACCTTTTGATTTGTTCACAATCGTTCGAATGCCTGTGTCTCTCAGTTTATGGGCTTTACCGAGGGCAGTGTTACATCGATATGATGTGTGTGTATTTATATTTTTGATTATCAGGTGGCCACCTGCACTGCTACATAATGCACCGCTACGTGGGCTACATATGTGTTACATTCTACAAGAAATAGAACAAATCAATTTAGATAATGCTCATAATTGGATATTCAATAACATCTTAAAGTAAAGTATCAATCCATCTCTGTAACTTAGAACTCTGAATGGCTTTACTCGGCTGTGAGAAAGGCTTATTCTTTCTTTATAGTGATCTGTTCTTTGAGTAAGACTTTTAGATAACCTAGACTTTAATCGAATAGCATATGCTTCACGAAATCTCTAACTTGAAGGGCAAATTAATATAAAAATGTAAACAAACTGATCGACAGGAATTTAGTATTGTTTAATACATATAACACACACACAAATACATTAAAATACAGTAAACAGGCAGTAAAATAGTCAGAACTTAATTCCTAGGATGCACATGGAAATATTACAGTGAAAAGATCAAACATTTATAAGTTTTGATTGGTTTTGCCACCCATGTGCTGTAACGGAGAGCTTTGTTATGTGTCTGTGTAAGCACTATACCAAAGCTATCAGTTAATAAGCTCCCATCTATAACATCGCCTCCAGGCCTGTCGGGGCAGAAGGCTCCCGCCAAACCTGTACTCAAAACCAAAAGAAGATGAATTTATGCAAGAGACGAAACACAGTCGCTCTATTAACTCAGTAGAGTTTTACGGGGAGATGGCCTCAAAAATGGGCGGGATTTTCCTGAGGAAAACACAATAATAAACAGAAAATAATACGATTGATTTTAGCAACAGTGGGGTCAGGTTTTATAGATTACATGGGCCTCTCGAACTCGCAGTATATTATATATTCAAGAATCACCAATATCAATCGTATAGGTACAACAATTATACAATAAACTTAGCTTTTGTACTCGAATCAGGAACACACGTTCACCACAGATTTTAACTCTAATACTAACACCACTCTCTTAAACAACAGATACAATCTTAAGGCAACACTGACGTTAGATATCTAGATAGGATTTCAATCACACTATTCCGAAAGCTATCACTGAAGCTTAACGACCTCAGAACCGCGCTGGGATATCAAGACCTCTATCTCGCTAAGGTATCGCCCGTCCGTTACTGCCCTGTCCCGAGCTCCGTCCTCTCCGGGGTATTTACGCAGATCCCCACGCGTCCCACCCTGCGCGAGCGCCACCCCCGCTACCTTTGTTTCGGCGCGGGCGCATCCTGGCATTTCCAAGAAAGACGCTATTGTGCCGCGTCTCCATTGGCCTATCATCAGCCTCCGGGACCTTAGAAGGCGTATTTGTTACCTCCTCTTTTGAACGGTTCAGCGTTCTGCCACGAGATGTCGTTACACGTCGCAAAGTCCGTATCACTTAAAATAATGAAAATAAAAGAGACGTTAATTTTAGTTTATAGCATAACACAGAGTCGAATCTATAACCTTGAATAGTATACATTTGTATTTCACCAATAGTATGGCATAATTATTATTTACACTATAAAATAGAAGTCTTAGTCTATTCATATTTATTTATTTTCAACGTGGCGCCTTCGTGGAAAATAAATAACATTTCATGCGTTTATAAGCCTTATATTATATCATTCCACTAAAGTTATCATTCATTAAAACTAACTTAGCATAAAACAATAATCCAACTTTCACATTAGAGCGTTGTTGTTTTTTATTGAAACCCAAACACGTGTTGAACCAATGCGCAGAACCTCGCAGACGCAAACAATGCTTGGTGTATCCGTTTGATATTTTATGGCCCACAAAAAGAAAGATCCTTTCACTAGCCAATATTCTATGGACCTATTTTATGGGTTCCAGCTGCACTGCTCTGTATGAGTCTTTTGTCTTAACATAAGGCCTGTAGAATTGATGCGTATTGCCCAAATGTAAGTTCCTCTAAAATGCTTTGTTCCTAATAGCTTTTTGCATTCATTATTGACGTAGGAGAAATTATTTATTACCAACTTCCTAACGTTCGGGGTTTCTGGATAAGATAAACAAAAAAAAAATAAGGGTCGCATTGTTACCTACTGTGCCGATAGCATGTACCATCACAACATCAGCAAACTATTTTAAAAGAAAACTTATCTGATAAAGTCTAGGTACTTAGGGTTAAATAGCATATTATTATTATTAAACAGATATAGATTTTGTATAGTGATTTTAAAGTTTATGTATTATGTATATAAATAAAATAAGCTACTCATAGCTTGTGTTATGGGTACTAGATAACTGATATATTTAATACATTATATACATAGATAGATAGATTTTTTATGATACATAGAAAATACCCAGACCATATACTTATATTATACTATATAGGTACTTAACATAATAAAAATGTATCGGTATTTATTTATAATATTCGCAGCCTTTGTTGTATCCTGTTTCATTTTAGCAATTCAATTTACTTTACTTACCTAGATTTAAAAATAGATATAAGTACCTGCCCATAAGTTTTCAGTTAAGCTATATTTTTTCATTTTCAATTTTTCAATTTGCGTAGTTTCATGTCCCGGTGGAGGCACTCTTTAACTTATCCCACAAAAAAATGACACGTTATGATCACGTCTTGATACTATAAGGATCGCTAAACTAAACTAAGGCCTCAGAATAATTAGGACTTTTATTAGCAACAACTAAGAAAGAAGAAAGGCATTATTAACTTTCAATGAAATTTTTATTCCAATTTCGTGAAAAAAACTTTTCAAATGAAATATTATCTTACGGCTATCGCTTTCAATTTATCTAAAAACATTTCAAGTTACACCTAATTGATTTGTAAAACTTAAGCCTCTTTATTGGGTTATGCTAAAACTTTTCTAATGCCTCACGGAACCCTAAAAAAGTTCAAAGAAAACCCTTAATTTATCATCATCAATTACGTAAAGTTGGCGTTTTTCTCGCGGAATTATTAATTCACGCAGAGTTATAAGATAAAACCCAGTCCTTCCCGCGGGGGTCGTAAGAGGCGAGGGGTATCCACCGGGGGGCAGAACAATTCTACCACCGAACTGCGATCCCCAACCCGCATGCCCAGCGTAGGGATTATGGCCATTACCCCCATTAGATAAAAGCCAATAAGGCGCTTATAGCGTCTTGGGGACGCGACGACTGGTATTGATAATGATATGCATAAGTTGTTTTGCCTTTAGTGTTGTGTTCTGGAAGCTGGATCCTTGCGAGGTTTCGATAATTCAGGTCAGTGGGCAAGCTATTTTAATTAGGTACCTGTGTAACGAGCAAAGATCTATCCATTTCCTTATGTATTTTCGCAGTTTTAGTTTTTGCACATCTTACAAAACCCCCGCAGGGGGGCAGCCTATACTGGGCCGCACTGTTGACGCCATTTTGCTAAATTGGTCGTTGCTGTTGACTATTGTTCACACTCTACAATAAGGTAGCCTAAAAAATTCTAAGTATTCCATCAGTTAGATTATTAAAAGAAATTAAACACGTATTTTTTCTTTTGTCGATTCAACATAAAATGATGAAGATCTAACCAGATAAATTTCTACTTCACTTTTTAGCAAGGTGTGACGTCACTGGCCCCCACTCCCAAACTTTAATGCGCTTTATTTTTGTCAGTTTATGTTTGATTGACAAAATAAAAAATATGTGTCCAATATCTTCTGTTAATCTAACTAAAGAACTAAAAACAATATTTTTTTTACCCAGGACACTACCCCGTTGTTTAAAAAAAAACTAAAAATAAACTTACGAAATTCTTTAGCTTTAGATTTAAAAACTTTCTTAAGTTTTGCGGGACAAATACCATCGAGAATGCAATTTTTATAGGACCACCACCTCGGGATCAATTTCCATTCAAAAGCGAAAGAATTTTCCAAATCTGTGAATAATTAATTTAGAAATCGACGAACATAACAATGAACATAACACACTTAAGTAAAGGCGATATCCTTTTTTTTTTAAGTCGATAAAAAAGCAATTATACTTCCACTAATGTTTACCACACACCTACTCAAACTCACATACAAAAGACATGGGTACACTTTAGTACCTTGTCATACTAAAGAGAGCTCATTGACCGACTGAGCTCGGTCGTCAAGTAAGTTAACTATAAAGCGACATGGTAGTAAAGTGTTTAGTGCTGCCAACTGCACTTACTCACCACTGGTGTAGGTAAGTATAACCTGACGTCATTCTCAATCCCTATGCTTGTGTACGCAGGTTATAGCTAATGTTAGTATGTTTAATCAGTCCACGATCCCATCACACTAAAATTATAAATTCATATGTGTTATAAATGAATATTATAAATAAAATTACAATCAAATAATACAAATAAATTAGAACTAGTATTTACAATTCAAACAATTGAGATAATTGCAGACTGTTGCAAACAATCAATAGCTCAACTGATCCATATCAATACCAGTCGGAAGCGTCCCCAAGACGCTGGCTGCGTTACCCCGCTGTATGGCAATGCTGATGCGCTGTGCCAGATACTCACCAGCTTTCGGGTCACGCGTCGCTTCGACCAGACGCTCAGATAATTTTTTAAAAACCCGAAGAGCCTCGGTACCCCACAGACCTAGGGTCTCGACTCCAAGGAGAGCAAATGTGTACATCCACGCTGGGTGCCTAGTTCCAGTTTGCCGTCCACATATGCGATTTTTGATAATAATATTATATTTATTTGTTACCACTTCATGCCAAATATATTGATTGAATGACTAAACCGATTGCAATACGGCGCAATACAATTCATTGCCTATGCACATAGGTGAACGATCAACTCTCAACAATATGGCTAACTGTAACTTAGCCACCTCGTCGAATATAATTTATTTGTTAATCCCAAAAAATCAGCGTTTGTTTTGCAATCTCCTCTGTACCTACAATTAAGATTAGGTATATTGCTTTGATTTATTTATTATTTTCATAATTGTTATTAAAATATAATAATTTATAAATTAATCACAATAATAACATTAGTTTAAAATTACAAAATTACTGGTAAATTTTATTTTAAACATGGGGGATAAAGGCTATTTTTATTTTATTTATTTTTATTTATATGGTTTTGACATAATTATCTGTTAATTATTTTATTTATATATTAGTAGAAGCCACTGGCTCCTGAAACAAAGTATTTAAACTAGTTCAGTAGCATAATGACTCTATTGTCTGTTGTGAGTGCGCCTGTGTTTGCGCACACACTTGTGCACTATAATATGTCCTGCTCCCATCTGGCTAGTCTCCGATGAGATATTATTATAATTGTCTGTTACACGACTTATTATGTCAATAAATAACATTTTTACTTTACTTTTTTACTTTACTTAATCGGCCTAGCCACTCTACTAACGGGCTGATTTTACTATAACACGACGACATTAAAACATAAGCTCTGCTTAGCTTAGGCAGAGAATATATAATAATACTAACGTATTGAGTGGACATTCCTCGCTCTCCACCTGACCGAGCTTCCTCACCCCGCCGGCCCCTAGTCGAGTTCGGTTGCATTCCAAATGCACGGGATGTACGGCGCACTCACGGGTCGCAGATGAAATGTAATGATTTTGACAGACGACAAATTTAGTAGACAAGTTTTTTAATGTAACCCACCATTATGAAAAATAAAAGATTTTGTTTATATAAAGAGGCGGCAATGAATTCCCGCCGAGGCTTATCTGTGACCGGAAAGTTTCAATTTGGATTCATTTTCGTTAATTTTCCCTGTTTATATTTTAAAGGGAAAACTTCAAGGTTTATTTCGTTTTGAGTTCACGAGACCAAGAAGTGACTATTATTTCTCAAGGTCTTTCTACAAGCCCTGGGGTAAACGTGTTCTTCAGTAGAGACTGCGACTTGGCAAACGTAGTGTAGCACGTTCTCCTAACGGGTTTGGTTGTCAAACTAGGCATAGATCTCAATACTTACTCACGGGATCTCAGTGGTAAAAAACACAAATTACATTTTTTCAATATATTTTCTTTGGTTGATTGAATGTGAAAACATGCTTGAGAAAAACCGTTGGTGTTACTTATTTTCAAAACCCTAGTTTCAGGATATTTCCGATATTCAAATAATTTATTTTGTCCTTCGGCGGGAACCGAATACGCAACCGACGCCTATCAGGCGGACCTTCGATTTATCTGTGCCAAAGATGTCGTCATAAATATGTACATAAACCTCCCCATAGATTTAGAATCTTTCTAACGAAAGCGATTTAAATATACATTTATTCGTAATACAGAAGGGACACTGCGGCTTTTGAATTTGTTAGCCAATTATTAACACATTAATAACACCCTTTTGAAGTTTCGGGGATAAAATCAAAATGTAATCATTTGTTCATCGACCGCTGAAGCGATTTTGATGAGATTTTTTAAACTGCTGGAATATTTGTGATGTAAATTTAAATCCTGGAGGTAATCCGATTAATTACTGGACTCGTTTGGGTGGCGATCGGTCTTGCTTTAATTTTAGCTGGAAGCGTTTGAATTTATTCGTAGGTTTAAATGAAAAGCTTATAACTTCTATTTTCTTCTATTACTAGCACAAGAGTATGACGTCACCTTATTTTGTGAATAAATAAAATTAAATAATGATGGACAATCCACACAGCATCACGACCTCCGTGGCGCAGCGGGCGAAGGTCCGCCTGCGACGCAGGAGGTTGCGGGTTCGAATCCCGGCTCGGAACAAATTTGTGTACGATCTGCAGAAATTTGTTCCGTTGGTCTGGGTGTTTTCTATGTATAATAAAAAATATCTATGTATGTAGTGTATTGTATTATGTATTTCAGTTATCTAGTACCCATAACACAAGCTCTGCTTAGCTTGGGGCTAGATAATGCTGTGTCCAGCATTATTTATTTATTTATCATCTAGCTAGGCCCAAGCTAAGCAGAGCTTGTGTTATGAGTACTCAACCTCAACAGCCTGTATTGGTCCACTGCTGGACGCAGGCCTCCCCCTGATAAGCGCCATAATGACTTTTATCTAATGGGCTGTATTGCCCATAAACCCCACGCTGGGCACGCGGTTGTAGAAATTTTTCTGCAGGTACCGCTGCTGCCCGCCCCCGGTGGAAATCCCTTAGTGGCCCCTTACGACACCCGCCGCGGGAAGAGTTGGGGTGGTGCAAATTCTAAGCCGGCATCACACAGCTTAAGAGTACTACATGACTGTTTTAATACATTACACTATAAAATGAATGAATGAATGAATGAAAGAACACTTTATTGTACTAGCAAATAACATTAATAAAAATCTTATATCTAAAAATAAAATAAACATCGTACAAAAGGCGGCCTTATCGCTGAGAGCGATTTCTCCCAGGCAACCTTGACTGGCAACTATATAGATAGATTTTTTTTCAATGCGACCGAAGGAGAAACAGAAGATTTGAACAGCTTTTGCAACTTACGAAAGATAAGCTTGAAGACCATTTTTCGTCATCATTATCATATCATCCCACATACATAGGCCATAGGACATGGGCCTCCACTATCCGACGCCAAAAATAGTGTTTCTGAGCCTCCATCCATTGACTCCCTGAAACCGCTACATGTCCTCGGTTCATCGAGTGAATGGTCTCCAAACAGTTGGGAATATTTTTATTAACAAAGAAAATTACTACCAAATAATAGAAACAAATTAGAACTAGTACTTACAATTAAAACAATTGAGCTAACTGCAGACTACAGGCACTTTTTTTTATTTTATATTTTATCTTGATCATGACTCGAATATGGACACTCTAACTTATTTTTGTATTATATATAATTTATTGTTGTCTGAAATAAACGAATTGAATTGAATTGAACTTCAACTGATCCATATCAATACCAGTCGGAAGCGTCCCCAAGACGCTGGCTGCATTGCCCCGCTGTATGGCAATATTGATGCGCTGCGCCAGATACTCACCAGCTCACAACCCATGGGAAATGAGACGAAATACCATCCACTTGTGTGTCTTATCATCATCATCATCATCAGCCTATATTAGTCCACAGCTGAACATAGGCCTCCCCTAATGAGCGCCATAGCGTCCTGTCTTCAGCTTGCGGCATTCAGCATCTGCCTGCAGTCTTTCGCAGATCGTCTTCCTGCCTGGCCGGAGGGCGTCCTACACTACGTTTGCCGAGTCGTGGTCTCCACTCAAGAACACGTTTACCCCAGCGGTTGTCGGTTCTTCGCGAGATATGGCCGGCCCACTGCCACTTCAGCTTGCTAATTCTTAGAGCTATGTCGATAACTTTGGTTCTCTGTCGGATGTATTAGTTACGAATTTTATCCTTCAGTGTGTCTTATGGTAAAATGTAATCAGGGCCTCAAATTCCACTAATTTCCAAACAAAATCTACAGTGGCGCCATATGATTAAGATCGGTCTCGTCGATGGTCGATCACTTTGATTTATTTGGTATTCTACTATCATTTCACGACAATCCCTCCGATTCATTATAGCGTCATTATGGCAGTGTGGCCATATAAATCATCAAATAAATCTCTGGACAGACCAATATAATTTTGAAACTCTTCACTCATAATTAATTATAAGAAGTTTTAGGTATATCTAATATTTTGGACGAACTTACAGACTAATTTGTTAATTATTTGAAAAAGTCTTGCGTAAATTTGAATTTCGGAATAGGATTCTCAAAAATTCCATGAGAAATAAATTGCCTCTGCGCTCGTCAAAGTCTCTCTCCTGACATCTTTATGTTCCACTAGCTTTGCACGCGGCTTCGCATGCGCATTTTCGGTATAAAAAGTAGCCTATTATCTAAGTTAAGCTATGTTCTAAGTGTTCGCCAAATTTCATCACGACCTGTTCAGTAGTTTTGGAGATATCAGGTAACAAAAATTCACATTTCACAAACTTTCGGCTTAATAATGTTAGTAGGATAATGTAAAATACCATCAGAAATGTTATTGTGCATACTGAAATCATGAAAATAAATTTACAACGTAGCTTTATAATTTAAGCTTCAAGCGCCTTTCGCTCATGAATTACCAACGCTCTCAGCGCAAATCTAATGTCAGCTTAGTTCGCAACTTTGCCAACAAAGCAAGAGACTATTTCTGTCTGAGCCAGTTTCTGTTGACATATCAGTACCAGTCAGAAGCGTCCCCAAGACGCTGGCTAAATTAAATAACAATGGATTATAATTGGTTAACACAAAATTCGCACAGATACATAATATTAGGAAGGAGCTCGGGGAGATACCATTTTAAGTTACTGGTAACACCAGAAAAAGATTCGTCTTCTCTTTCGGCATATGCACCCACGTGGCCGTTGTGTCTTTAACTGTCATACCTGGCAATCGCGAAATTCCCTCTTCGTTATCGATTTCGATTTAATCAAAGACTTAGGTTACGAAAGGGGAATACAATTTAAAAAAAAAAACAATATAAACAGCCGCCGCGAGCTGCTTGCAGCTCGCGCACACCTAAAAAACTAGTTATTAATATAATCTCCCAACATTCCCTTTCCTAATATTTTTAGGAAAAGGTTAATATTTTTCTGACCATAACAATAAATAAAAGTAAAATAAAATTTGAATAAATAGATGTAGCTAATAAGATTCCACTAAACTACAGGCCTTCCATTAACCTCACATAATGGTCTTTATTTACAGCATTAATAGAGGGTCCCGCATAATGTTAATTCATACACCTGAATACCATAAGCACAATGGCTATCATATACCCATTTTACTACCCACCGGTCGAAGCAATCGGTTAAGGTAGAATAGTCTCCAATCGCGGTTGTCGTATGGGGATATCCTTCATAGCCCACTTCCGCAAGGCGACGACGACGGCGGCGCGGAGGGTCGCACCGCCTAGGTTGGGCAGTGAATGCGTTAAGATGAATATAGGGTGTTAGATACCGAATTGAGGGGGGGGGGGGGTATATTGTGGTGTTGGTTCAAGAATTATTGAGGTATTTTAGCATGTATTAATATCAAGTCCAGCGTAGATTTTTTTTGATGGGATCAAATGAAATCAGTCAAATGAAATCAAAAACTCTTTATTTCCATAAATACAATAAATGTACACAAGAAAAGGTCAAATTAAACACTGACACCGAAATAAAGTGATATTTTTGATTTCTGTCGCTTCGGTATGTAGACTAAAGTAAAGAAGCGACGAAGGAACCTTTAGCCTGTTAGTTGTTATTTTTAGAGGTGGAGCAAAATTTATCGAAATTAATAATAAAAATTATCTCTATTAATTTAAAACTCGTATCATAACACAATACAACTAAAACACCTAGATATAATTTTGTTCACCTATCTTGTCATAATATTTTATATAAAGCAAGAAGCGTTTTGTTCAAATAAAACCATCATTATCATCAGCCCACATAGTCCACTGTTGGTCATAACCTGTCTTCAGCTTGACATATCAGCTGATATCTGTCTGTAGTCATTCACCATCCCTAAAGTCATTTACAACGGGATATTTACCATGATTTGGGTTTTGAGCTTTCCAATATTTCGGCACAGTTTCATGCGCCATGATCACGGAATAACTGACGGCACTGCAAGTGAGTTGTTATTGAAAATTGTCTCATTTTACCACTAGTGGTAAAATTATAAGATCAGTTTCAATTTAGTAAAATCAAGATTATCTAAACCACTTGAATAAATATACCGTTTAAGCCTTATTTGACAAAGCTTACTAATTGCTAGTTAAACATACTTAAAATTCTCTTTCTATTAGTATTACCATATTTACTAAATCCCGAGTTCACCAAGAGATGGTTTAGTTTTCAAAGATCCCATGACTACGTTTTTGTTATTGTTAAACAGTTGTTTTAATGTTTATGACACAAGCTTTCATACATTAAACGTCAAAATTTTCGTTCCACACTACGTACATATATCTATATATATAAAAGAAAGTCGTGTTAGTTACACTATTTATAACTCAAGAACGGCTGAACCGATTTGGTTGAAAATTGGTGGGGAGGCAGCTTAGAACCAGGAGACGGACATAGGCTATGTTTTATCCCGGAATTACCACGGGAACGGGAACTACGCATGCGAAGCCGCGGGCAGCAGCTAGTTATTAATAGTTTTCAGAAATGCGTTTCTACATCCCTAATATCTGTGACGGCATCGTATGATACCATCAGGGTATTGATACTAAAGGTTCCGTAGGTAGTTTAAATTAGGGTATCATTTTTGGGCGCTGCGGTGAATAGATTAAAGTCATTATGGTAACCCAACGCGTTATGTGGATAGAAGCTTGGGTGTATCTGTTATTATGTAATGTTGTATGTAGTTGAATTTACATAACGAAGTCGAATAGTTTGGTAGACTGGATTATGAGTTTTTTGTGTTGGTAGGGATTAGTTGCATTTCGTGCGTCGACATTTTGGAGTAAACGACCAAGTAAGTCGTCTAATGTGCGTTCTGCTATCTGGCGAAAAAATAGCTGAACCTTTTGTTGCATTTCGTGCGTCGAGTCCATTATAATAATGTACAACTAAGTTTAAACCATAGAGCAGCAAAACTTTTAGAAGTCACATTTTAATTATTAGAGGTACACATATAATTTGTTCTCTACATATAATTGAGGGATTCAATAAAGATAAATAATTGTGTAAATAACATGTGTATATTTAAAATACATAGATCTGTTTATGTTTATAATAGGCCCGTGATCAGAATGGGAAAGAACCATTACGAACTGAAATAAGCGGTGGACTTTCATTTGACAAGATTTCATCCCATTTTGACAACGCGCAGATTTTATAAGAGATTTGACGTAAAACATTAAGGTACTCTGACAAGGTTCCAATCTCATCGCACGCGGATAAACCTAAGAAGGCTTTTTTTAGAAGAAAAATTAACTTTTATTTGGAATTTCACAATATCTCCTCTGTATCATGTATATCATGACATAACGTAAAGAAAATAATCTATTGTACACCAACAAAAATACATAACATAAGAATAGCGACCCGAACAGGATTTGCACAAAATAAACTCTGGTTTTAAGTCGTGACGACGACCACGGCAAATTAAGGGGACGTTTAAATTAAAATAATTTGAAGCCTAAACTAGAGTTAACCACAGTATTCAACCAAGACTAAATAGGTGTTGTCTTTGTATTTATAAAATTGTCTAAACAATTAAAAATTATTAATTTATATCCCATGAGATATTCACATCCACGTGCTATTCACCAGATAAAAAGTAGCATAAATGTTATTCCAGCTATAAACCTATATCTATGCAAAATTTCAGCCCGATTCGTTCAGTGATTTTGACGTGTAGTAGTACATCCATCTAAATTTTCACAGTAAGTATTAGTTTAGTTTGATATACACAAAACATACATAGCTAAATGAACCGGACATAGAGTAGTGAAAACCAAAGTCACGATGAGAAGGAAAAACGTCAGGGTTCGTAAAAGGGTTCCATTTGCGGTACCCTAATTACTTCCATTGTAAAAGGAGTTGGTAATGCGAGTTAATTGTTTTTGTTTATTTTAGTTGGAAATATATTTCTTAGCTTAGCTACTTTGATAGATATACAATGTGGATAACTTTTTATTGTACCGCACAAAGGCAAACAAGATCCGTCAAGTGCGAGTGTAACTCGCGCGCCGAGGGTTTCGAACGTTTGTCAACAAATATGTACCAAAAGTACCGGTTAGGTCGCAATTTAACGAATACCTAAAAATAGTAGGTACCAAACTACATTCCCTGCATGCTTCAGTGAAAGTGGGGAATGGTAAAATTTTCGACTTTTTTCAAAATATTTCAAAAAGTATGAAAACTACAGAAATATGAAAAACTGTTTTGAAACGTACAAATCAATACCTTTCATTTGATACCCCACTCGGTGAGGTAGCCTCCCCCCCCCCCTTTTGAAAATTATTCTCCCCCTTTTTGTCCATTTTACAAAAAGTGTTCTTTTTTCAAACTTCTCTATATTTTTCCTGTAAAATATAGATCCATGTCTATAAACGCTCCATACATTTTACATGGATCGCTCTGCAATCTTCGGAGATAGGGGGGGGAATGGGTATTTTTTCGACTTTTTTCGAAATATTTTAAAAGTTGAAACCTACAAAAATTTCAAAAACTATTTTGAAATGTTCAAACCTTTCATTGATACCCCACATGACCCTGTAGGTATCTTTTAAAATTTCGGCATCACAATTTCTATGGAAAATATTCATTTTCATTTATTTTCGTTTCTGTTTCTTTAAATCTGTACGCGCACGAAATGTATTATTATTTTAAATTTCAAGTTGATAGCTGCAGTAGTTGCTGAGTTATTAAGGAGGGAATAAAGGACAGACAAAGCGAGACCATAAGGGTTTCAAAACCGATCTTCGATCTTCGAAACCCTAAAAACGAATGATATGCTGAGAATCGGCAGGCTTATCGCTTAATTTGGATTTATTACGATTTATAAAGCTTCATTCCGCGACATCACGGCAGCACGGTTTTAAAATTAGTCTGTATTTCCATATTTACAAATACATGAACGCGAAATTTGAGCCCAATAATTGGGCTCAAATTTCGCATTTATTATATTATTATAAGAGTGATACGAGTTGGAAAAGATATTTGAAAATTGATAAATTTAATTTCCATGGGAAATGCAAGCCTTTGAAAGATTAATTATTGATCAACTTTAAAGATTTTTGAATCAAGGAATCTATTAAGCATTACACTACGGTATTAGATTTCCTATTAGAATTCCATTTCATACTTTAAGATCATTCCATCATTGACTCTTTCAGAGGTTCTTTACTTTAGTCTACATACCGAAGTGACAGAAATCAAAAATATCACATTATTTCCGTGTCAGTGTATGACCTGACATAATGATGATAATTATGATAATTTGACGACCTCTGTGGCGTAGCGGGCGAAGGTCCGCGTGCGACGCAGGAGGTTGCGGGTTCGATTCTCGCCTCGGGACAAATGTTTAGGGTACGAAGGGTACGATCTGCAGATATTTGTTCTGGATGTTTTTCTATGTTTGATAAAAATATCTATCTATGTAGTGTATTATATTAGTACATCAGATATCTAGTACCCACAAGCTCTGCTTAGCTTGGGGCTAGATAATGCTGTTTAAATTTTCCAGCATTACTTATTTATTTATTCCACAGATACTTAGAATGTATGAAAATATCAAAACATTTCACGATGAGTCATATTTATCACGCTGAAATTGTAAAAGCTCAGAGAATTGGAAGCTCTCGTAGGTTAGTGCAAATGGACCGGAGCGAGTGTGTCGTCCGACCTGTACGTTTCAATTATTATTGAATCATTAGAGCTTGCGGTATATGCAAACAAGGGCTATATGCAAATTTATGGAACCAACATGGCAGAATATGCAATAAAGATGGCGGGATAATTACCATAAATATCAGTGATCAGTGGATTATTTCTGGGGCAAAGATGCCGCAATTGTAAGTTTCAGTTTTTGTATTGTTTTTATTCAAATCACCTATTCTCAGTTTTTTTCCGCATTGTTTTGAGCAATCATAGTAAAATAATAGTACCTACGCGGAATTTCACCTACTACAAGAGTACACTAATTATATAAATAAAAATGTTTGGATGGATGAATGGATAATTGTTTTTCTTCACGCCGAAACTACTGAATGACACGACCTGCAAATTTTCATAAATTTTGATTTATGATCTAGACGTGGAATAACACGTTGGCTGTTGACTACTTTTATTCCATAAATGAGTTCTCATATGGTTAAAAATAAGCAGTAAACTTCAAAGAAGAACAATAGTTAGATCTTTGCTGACTTGGAATAACGAATCTTTATGCAATTTTTATCCCGGATATACACTTTTCGGGCTGCATATAAAATGCACTTTGCATATTTGCACACCGCACTAGCAAAACATTATAATGATTTGTTCCGGATAGCAGTTCGGATTCATAAACTCAAATTAGCGATAGTTACACCCGGAATCCAGTTTGCTAAATCACGTTAGTGAATCTACGGGCTACATGAACGAAGAACGTTAAAATACCCAGGTACTAGTAATGTTCTGGAATTGGATTAGTTTTGAGAGTTTATGGATTTGTTTTTGTTCGCAAATTGAAATGTGCTATTTCCGCAATTTTTGTTAAAACTACAAAAAAACTAAACTTGTGTTAGAGAACTTTAGTACAAAAAATTATAATGTAAGCCTTTATTACTGTTTATACATTTGGGGGTATTTTATAAATTATGCCATAGTGCTAACACTTACGATCTATGTTTGTACATATTTTAAAAATAAATAATGCTAGACAATCCACACAGCATCATCTAGCCCCTGTGTGGATAGCTAAAGATATGCTAGATGCATTGTCCAGCATTATTATGATTAATAGGGTTGCAGGTGAAAATGATTCTAGAGGTGTCGCAGACTACTGCCCCAAAACACAAAAATGTGCGTTCGAATTTGGGTTTGTTTTCGTAAATTTAGATGTATTTTTTACCCCCGACGCAAAAAGAGAGGGGTGTTATAAGTTTAACGTGTCTGTCTGTGTATCTATGTATCTGTCTGTGGTATCGTAGCTCCCAAACGGATGAACCGATTTTCGTTTAGTTTTTTTTTGTGTTATAGATAATTTTATCCCGAATGTTCATGTTTCATGAAAATCTGTCCGGGGGTTCTTAATTTTTTTATTTTGTTCTTGTATATTGACGGTATCATTTAACAGTCAGCTCGTGGGCCATTCGCTTGAAGCTTGCGGTAAGCCATTTTGTCACTGCAATATTTATCTGGATTATGTGTTTTAGCGCATATTTGAATGCTTATTTTGGTACTGTGCGGTAACGGTGCTGGATGTATACTATCATTTCATATATAATTTCAGTTTTCTTATGTGTGTTTATATCTATTTTACATAGACTTTGGTACACCGTACAAATGTGTGGTGCCGGCTTAGAATTTGCACCACCCCAACTCTTCCCGCGGGAGTCGTAAGAGGCGACAAAGGATATCCACCGGGGGCATTCTTTCCATCCAAAGGTTGCCTGGAACATATCGCTTCTAAGCGATAAGGCTATCCATTGTAATTGTCTTATGTAATCTCTCCCTGTAATGTTATTTTTATGGTGTACAATAAAGCATTTTTGTACTATGGATCTATATTTTACAGGAAAAATAAAGAGAAGTCTGTAAAATGAACACTTTTTGAAAAATGGTCAAAAAGGGAAGGAATAATTTTCAAAAGGGGGCTTTTATTTGATAACCCTCCGAGTGGGGTATCAAATAAAAGGTATCGGTTTGGACATTTCAAAACAGTTTGTCAAATTTCTGTAGGTTTCTAACTTATTGAAATATTTTGAAAACAGTCGAAAAATTGACGATTACCTACTTTAACCGAAGCATGCAGAGAGATCCATCTGAAATGTAGGTACCTACTATTATTAGGTATTCGTTAAATTGCGAAGTCTCTAACCGGTACTTTTGGTACATATTTGTTGACAAACGTTCGAAAGCCTCGGCGCGCGAGTTACACTCGCACTTGACGGATCTTGTTGTATTGTATCATATTGTACTTTTCTACCATCTGCCATTTTTCGTTCGAACATAAAAGCGTCACCTTTAGGTATGCTGGAAACTACGTAAATCCCCACGTACATCAGAATCTATCGCCATTTTTTCCAAGTTTCCGTCACAGTCAGGGCCCGTCACAAATTTCCGATGTCATGTCAAAAAGACGGAACGGAAACGGAGGAAATACGAGAACCCTCATGACACGTACACTTCTACTTAATAATTTATGTAATCAGCACGGGGTTCTGTTTGGAATTTTAAGGTTTTTTGTTGGTTTTGGGGCTGGATAAGGTCTGGGGCGTACTCGGAATCAGAGCGGAAATGGATTGTTTTGATTATTTTTGCTGGTCACTGTTAGATGTGGACACGATAGTTTAATTAACCACATGGCCATAAAAAAAATTTGGAAAACATAAAAAAAACTCAACTTTTACGGTTCAAATCACATTTTACGGTTCATGAGATACAGCCCGCTAGCAGACGGACGGACAGACAAACAGAAAGCGGAGGCTTAGTAATAGGGTCCCGTTTTCACCCGTCGGGTACAGAATCCTAAAACGCTTTTACAAAGCTTGGGTCACGTTTTTACAAACTTGTATTAATTACCGAGCATCTAAGAGGGAACGACTAATGGTCAATTTTCTACTAAAATACTACGAAAAAGTTGGTTTATTAAGTTTAACTCTAACTAAGAAAGAAAGTGACTTTCATTAACTTTACCCAAGAACCGACTTCAATATAATCAATATAATTGGAAAACCAAATCAATTTAATTGTTGCTCTCAAGAAGTTTAATTATGATTAAACAGGATTAAAAGTTATTTCTGATCATAAATCTAAAAAGTTTTCCATAATTAATTTAGCTCTAATAAGACTGCTGCTGTCTGGTGCTGGCTTAGAATTTACATAAAAAAATATCAGTAAAAATCAATAAGACGCAAGTAAATAGTGGGTTACGTAGGTACCTACTATGTCAGATTCCCAAGACATTTTTAAAGAATTTTTATCCGTACAAGTAATCCTTAGACCAAAAAACCTATAAGACTTTGAATTTTGTAAATACATCTTTATTCCATAAAGTAATAGTGTGGTTTACCAAAACCTGTCAAGGAACGAAACAAGTTTTCATAATTTCTCAAAAAATGTGAATTTTGGATTGAGCCAGTCTAAGAATGGAGGTGCGATATGTATTCCATAGAGAAGTGTTACGCAAGCACAGATTTATGAGTGGAGAAAACTTTCATAACATGGGCCTAAGAGTTGTTGATACGTAGACGATGTCAGAATGAGCTAAAAGCCTTCGAAGACCAATAGGTACTAGAAATCACTACTTTTAGTTCTCCGAAAATAAAAGTCCTTTTAGAGCTAGCGTCTTTTTAACCCCCGACGCAAAAAAAGAGGGGTGTTTTGGGTTTGACGTGTCTGTCTGTGTATCTGTGTATCTGTGCATCTGTCTGTGGTATCGTAGCTCCCAAACGAATGAATCGATTATCGTTTACTTTTTTTTGTGTAATAGATAGATTTATTCCGAATTTTCTTAGGCATGTTTCATGAAAGTCTGTTCAGCCACTAAACGTCGGCGGGTTTTTAAAAATTTAAATTTCATCTGGTTTCACCAATAATGAAAACCAAGCCTTACATGTTTATTTATTTGGAATTTTTAACTCCGTCATCTGTCAACACACCAAAAATTTAAATTATTCCATGTAACAAACAAAACAACGCGTCCCACAAAATGACAGTTAATTCCATTAATATTTATAAATTCAAATGGCCCCGTGTGTGGCATCAACTTTACCCGGTCCTCCTAATTTAAGGGAAAGTTAAGATAAACAAATCTTTGGAATACATAATTACTTTGTCTGAGTTCTGGAGAGCCAGCTATAATACGACCAACTGGAAACTTCTGCTTTTAAGCACAATGGTTTACCAGGACTCTTTGACGTACATTGTATCATCATCAGCATCACAAGCCTGGTCTTAAGTCTTCCACAGCTGGTATTTTGCCTCCTTTAATGCAGCCTCGCCTGTCCTCAGCCTTTCTATTAGTATATTTATGTTTCTAACTAGGTGCATTCTTACTACCCGTTCTCCCGTAGGAATGAAGCATTTTCCCGCGGTAAAAAGTAGCCTATGTTCATGAGGAATAATGTGGGCTTCTAATGGTAAAAGAATTTTTCAAATCGGTACAGTAGTTTCGGAGCCTATTCAATACAAACAAACAAACAATCAATCAAATCTTTCCTCTTTATAATATTAGTTTAGGTAGTAAGAGCAGTAACTCATACAATTCTCAAAACAAATTTTTGGTACACAGTAGCTCAAGTAAATTGTGACCCTTGAATAACACGATACGTTTTTTCACATCATCATCATCATCATAAGCCTATGTGAGTCCACTGCTGGACATAGGCCTCCCCTAATGAGTGCCATAGCGCCCTGTCTTCAGCTTGCCGCATCCAGCATCTGCCTGCAGTCTTTCGCAGATCGTCATCCCACGCGGCCGGAGGGCGTCCTACACTAGTATCTAGTTTTTTTTCACACTTTTGAATAATAAATTATTATTAATCGGGTATTTATCGCGTACCTTTTGTTAATAATTCTCCTACAGTTCCATCGCGTTACAAACAATAACAAAAGGTACGCGATAAATACCCCATAACTATGTTAACAAATCGCGAAAGTTTAAAAAGCATGGACGAAGTAAAACTTGAATGTAAATCCTTTCTATAAATTAAATAATCAAGATAATTGAGTTATTCCTTAGTTTGACTTAATTTTAGAGTTAATTTGAAGTACTTTCTTCTTGATATCTTTAAAATATAATGTAAAGTCTTGCAAAAGATCTATGAAAGAGAGTTTGTAAGAAAATTCGTAAGTTTTAAATTAATACAAATACAAATGTTGAAGTCTTACAATTCTGTAGATAAAACCGAACTGAATTTTAATGTAAATAGAAGTGTTTTTCGTTGTTTAATTTACGTTTACCTTGACATAACATTTTCTCTGCCATTTCCTTTTATCTCTTAGCCAAAAAAGTATGGCAGTATTATAATATCTGTGCCTTGGTTGTACCGATTCTCAAAAAAAAAAAACAATGGCAGGTACTTACATAAATATTCCACATCCCACCACTTTGCATTCAAATTCATTCCCTACATGCCTTCGAATTAATTCAATCTTTTTCAATCGCAGGAACGAAGGTTTTATGTTAAAGGAGGTTGAAACGAAACAAAGGAGTACTTATTGTCGTAAGACATTATACCTTTGGCTTTATTTTAGGTTATGAATGAGTTATAGAGGAAGCGGATGGAATTAAAAAAAGTTTACGATAGACAGAAGCCTTATTATAAAACTTTAAACTCTTAGGAATCTGGGTACATATAATTACGTTTTTGTATGGTACAACCTGTATATAGTATGTATAAAAATTCCGGTCGTTTGATGTCTAAAATTAATATATCTAAAATAATGGCTCTTAAATATTTTTAGTGTCGGTATACAATGATTTCTTTTTGTATTTATGTTTTACCTTTATAATAAGCGAAACAAATTCTTGCAAGCCCTTTCAATAATCATCATATCAGAGAAACGAGACCCACTGCTGGACAAAAGCCAAAATTTAAATTAGACATATTATTTTGATATTTTATTATAAATTTAAATTAGAGAGGTATTTAGGGGAGGTTCATTCTATACCTATCCAGCAATGACCGCTGCCCGCATTCAGCGATTTCTTTTGATCTTTACCAGAGGAAAGAGTATATTTGACGTTTGTAAATCAGATACGTCACGTTCACGTCTCGTTACTAACTTCAAATATAATTAATGATTTTATCGGGTATTTATCGCGTACCTTTTGTAATATCCCTTATGTTTCAACCGCGTTACAGCGATTGTGGTCGCGGGGCGACAGAACAAAAGAAACGCGATAAATACCCGATAAAATCATTAAGGCTTGGTAAGCCAACAGAGGCCGCATTTTTGTGATTTTTAAAATCATCTGAGTCTTAGAAAATAGTGTTTAAAATTCTGAAAAAAAAAAAGATATTTATTAAGAAAGGAATCTTAAGGATCTAGTCTAGTCAAAGTCGCATTCAGTTACAAGATCTAATGAACTTCACTCGATAGAAAAAAATTCCAAAGTTACCCTTATTTCTAATGTTTTTGCAATACTTTGACAAGCGAACTACCTGTTTACACACTTTTTTTGTACTCAACTAAAGACACTTAATATTTCTAAACAAATTCGCAGAGTTTCACTTGATAAATTTTCCTAATCAACATGACATGTTTAAATAACTACAAAAAACACGAGCGCAGCGGCTTGGCTGGCGCGCATTTTAACGTACACCTACTGCTGAAGGAATACCTGGCCTTAAAACGTCAAATAGACTCACTTCTCTGGTCATCGGTTCACCGCGTGGTAGCCCTCTAAACTCTTTGAATGTGTGCGCCTAACTTAGTTGGCATTTGTCAATGACATGAGTAACGTAGTCGAAAACTGTTCGGTGTATCAATACGCGACACATGTCTCGTAGTCGCCAGCAAGGACATTAAAAGAGCGGAATCCCTATTACAGCGTGACTTCACAAACCTCTGCAAGTGGTCTCACGACGCGGGACTCGTACTGAATTCTGACAAAACCAAAATTGTTCATGTTCGCTCCAATCACTTACTAAATGTAGATCGACCACTGGTAATAATTGCGCACAGCCACGAATGCCTGCATAAGTCTATACTACATAGATGCAGATGCAGAAATCTAGAACAAGTCAGTCAATACAAATACCTAGGTCTTATTGTCGACGATAGATTCAATTGGAGTCAACATATTGACCATGTATGTAACAAGCTGAGGGCAATGCTAGCTAAATTTGCAATACTAAAATATAAAGCACCTTTTCACGTCCTAATTAATTTATATAATTCGCTAGCCGAGTCACTAATATCATACGGGCTAACAAGCTACGGTAAAACATTCAAATCCTACCTAGACAAAATCTATAATATTCAGCTGAGAATACTTAAAATAATAATACCAAACAAAATTAAAATAAAGCTATATAGAGATGACAACATTACTGGAATATACAAATACTGTAAAATATTACCAATTCATACAAAATTTAAAATGAACATTCTGACAGAACAATTTCCAAACAAAGACTTGCAAATAAAAATTAGGCATAAGATTACGACAAGAAAAATAACCCAAGATAAACTTGTAATACCCAGAGTTTATAACTACTACGGGAAACGTACAAACAGATATCTAATACCTTACTTAATTAACAAAATGCCCTTTGAAATCTCATCTAATATTAACGACGAAAACTTTAAATTAAAAATTAAAAAATACTACTATGATCTATAACAAAATTTATAAACTCAAATTACTAAAAACTTAAGGCTGACGGACAAACCGAATCACGGTTTATGTTAGCTGAAGATAAAATAAGTTAATAATTATGTAACATAAATAAATGAAAAAAAAAAAAAAAAAGTTACCCCGATTTCCCCCTTCAAACCTCTTATTTTATACAAAAAGGCATCATAGCTTGCCAGTTTTTGTCTCTTAACAACCCTGAAGCTTATCTTACGATCATCGGATTATTTCCGAGGAAATTTCGCGTCATTTGAAAAAGTCTGAGGGAAAACGTTCAATGTCTAACATAAGGGGATTTGGAGAGGTTAAATAAGGTTAAGTTCTTGGTGATTTTGTCGTACTAGTTTCTGCCGTTGGCTTTGCGCGTATTTCCCAGAACAAAAAAAAAATACTTTTTCCTTAACAAGGTTAGGTTCCTACAACATCTATCTCTTACTACTTCATCCTTGCTTTTCATTAAAATCTGTACAGCCATGAAAGCATCGTTTTTATTTCAGCTGCGGAAAGAAAACGAAGCGGAAGAGAGACTTTTCTGTATTTAAGTAATGTACCTACACAATACAATACATAGTATAAACTTATTTATTAGGATTTACCTAAGTAGGCAAGCTTAACCTTGAAAAAGAGATTTCTTCCAGCAATTAAATCTCTTGTCAAATAGGTTTGATAATGAGCCTACCTACGAAAAACCGCGGCTTTAACGCTAGAAGATATTAAACTATATTAAAACCGGCCAAATGCGAGTCGACTCGCACACGGAGGGTTTCGTACCATCAACATCGATACAGCCTTGACAAAACTGGAGCAAAACTAGCCAAAAAAATACAAATTTTTGGTATGGGAGCCCCCTTTAATTTAATATTTATTTTGTTTTTATTATTTGTTGTTGTAACGGTAAGAGATTACACATTCTTTAAAAAATTCAACTGTCTACCTTTTACGATTAATGGGATACAGCCAGCTGACGGACGGACGGACAGACAGATAGACAGACAGCGAGGGGTTAGTAAAAGGTTTCCCGTTTTCACCTTTCGGGTACGGAATCCTAAAAATGATCGTTTTGGTCGAGTGAGACCACCCAAAAAGTTTTGTCAATGGCATTCCGCTACGCGCCGCTACAAAGCTGTGGTGGGAAGACCCCTTATTACCTATATCATTTTTAGAATTCCATTGACAAAGGCCATCTTTTATAAATTCTTTCGGCATCAAAATTCGAGCCCTGCCGAGCTGCCCTGTCGCCCTATGTTCCCAAAATAGTTAACTTTATTGGCCTGTTACTGAGAGCCTTTGAGGGTACTTGAAGGTCCTAAGCCCCATGAAAAGGGCAAAGGGCGAACTCGGATTTTATCTTTGTAAATCGGTTTGACGGAATGGTGATTGACTCAAGTTTAATTGACGATATACGATAGCATATGTTTGTTTGTTTCGAATAAGTTGATTAATTAATTTGATTGTTTGAAACAGTTTGCAGATACAAGTATTTATTTAGTATTTATCCGACTACAAAATTGGATGATTTCTATGTTGGGCTATTTGTATGTCTTTTTATTTAAGTTTCAGAAGCTTAAACACACAAATCTTCGCATTTACCTATAATATAAAAAGAAAAGCTCGTCATCCGGCGGGTCTTTGCCACTGCTAACGTACCAGCTATTCTCGAACCGAATGGTCTGTTGCGTGACGATGGTAAGAGGCCCGACGGTATGACACTAGTCCCATGGGAGTTGGGGAGGCCCATTGTGTGGGATGTTACATTCGTCGATGAACTTGCGCCTTCCTCTAAAGTCATTTCCAATGGGATATTTACCATGATTTGAGTTTTAATAACCACGTTAGTATATTAATACATGATTGATTAAAAGTTTTATTGCACCTTCCTGTCTTTGGAGGACTTCCGGGAGAGCTGGTGCGGCGGCAGATTTGGCCTAGGATCTCAAGAGGCGCAAATCTGTAGTTCTCAGTGCCTACGCATTTGCTCCCCTTGGTATCGAGACCCTAGATCACAGGGCTTTCAAAAAAATATCTGAGTGTCTGGTCGAAGCGACGCGTTACCTGCCGATGCTGCGAGAGCTGGTCAGTATCTGGCGCAGCGCATCAGCATTGCCATACAGCGGGGCAATGCAGCCAGCGTAGCGGGGACGCGACGACTGGTATTGTTGTTCTACCCGTAGATTGTTTGCAACAGTTTGCAGTCAGCTAAATTGTTTCAATAGTAAACATACTAGTTCTAATTTTTTTATATTATTTGATTGTTATTTTCTTTGTTAGTAAAAGCCATTAGTAGAAAAGTCAAATATTTTTTAAACTAAGCTAAAACATTTTGAATGTTAAGCACCCTGTTCCACCATTCTATTGATGCAACAGACACAAATCTAGATATATGATGTCTATGACTGCCTCTTATCCTCAGATCCTCTACAGATCAGCAGCCTGTTTGTTAGTCGCTCGAGTGTCCACTCACAGTCGATTGCCTCTCCATGGAGCAGACGATGCCTTATCATCAGTTGTAAGTTTGTTCTAAAGGACATTATCAGTTGTAAGTCTGCTCTAAAGGAAATCTAGTAAAGTAAAAAGTAAAAATGCGTTAATTTTTTAACCAATACATAGATATAAAACATTTCAAAGATAAAGATTAATATAAAAGGAACAACATATAGGTCACAAAAATGGCCAAAACTTAGCAGCGCTGGTCTTCCGTAAGTATGCAAAAACGTCTATAGCAGTCACAAATGTATAATGAAAATAAAAATTGTTTTTTTTTTAATAATAGTGAGACATTGGGGCACTTCAGATATCGTCAAACCTAAACTAAACTAATTCGACAGCACAAATATGATGCCATTCTTTTGGTTGCGTTTGTTTTGAAAGGATATTAAAAAAACATAATTAAACAATAAGAAAAAAAACTCTTGACACTAAATTGTACTTAAGGAATAAATCCTAGTCTTCCTAATAACAAGTACTTCTCTAAACAAAAAACAAAATATAAACGACTAGTTTATGCCCACGGCTTCGCACGCGTTGTTTCTATGGTAACTTTAAAAGGGAATTTCTTTCCCATGGGAACTGATTTATGGGACAAAAAGTAGCCTAGTAGTAGGATTAGAATTACCCTAAAACAAAATTTCAGCCCGATCCGTTCAGTAGTTTTGGCTTGAAGAGGTAGCAAACATCCATCCATTTATCCATCCATCTATCCAAACTTTCGCATTTATAATATTAGTGTACCCTAGTTTTTGGAAAGTCAAGTAAAAAGAGCTTCTTTGTATAGTATTAACCCATTACCCCGCGTCTGTCTGTCTGTATACACCTCACTTGAAACCTGGCCTCAGGTCCTAATTCCGCTGATAAACAATTCTGTTTGTAACTTCCGGGGCGGCGTGGTGGTTTAAAGAATATAATTATATAGAACTTACAAGTCATTATTATTCTTGTTTCTATGTTTTATGCAGCGGTATTTCACCCTTTTCTCAACCCCCGAAAATGATAGGCTACCCACTTACATGAAGAAGTAAACCTCAATTTTGGGGATTTTTCACAAAATCAAACTACATTCGACGACCTCCGTGGCGCAGCGGGCGAAGGTCCGCCTGCGACGCTGGAGGTTGCGGATTCGATTCCCGCCTCGGAATAAATTTGTGTACGATCTGCAGAAATTTGTTCCGTTGGTCTGGGTGTTTTCTATGTATAATAAAAAATATCTATCTGTATCTATGTATCAGTTATCTAGTGGCCATAACACATGCTCTGCTTAGCTTGGGGCTAGATAATGCTGTGTGAATTGTCCAGCATTATTATGATTATTATTATATTTATGTTGTTGTACCGAAAACAATTATTTTATTCAAAGTTATGTCTTACAATTCTAAGGAAACCAAATAAACACTTTTATCACACTTAGCTGAAACGAAAATTATGTTTCTTTTTCAAATTCACTTTGAATTTCAATTTTGAAAAATTTCTATTTATTTATTGTTATCTGTACCGACTCCATTTTACCATTGACATTTCTGACGGCTCACACAAGACAAAATACCCCAGGCCTTAACATTTATTAAGTTCATTTATTGAAAACTAGCTGCATTCTTACAACCCGTTGTCCTGTTGGAATGAAGCATTTTCCCGCCGTCAAAAGTAGCCTATGTTCATCAGAAATAATGTGGGCTTCTAATGGTAAAAGAATTTTTCAAATCAGTCCAGTACTTTCGGAGCCTATTCCAACAAACAAACAATCAAATCGTTCAAAAGTCTAATTTTTAAGGTGCCTAAGAAGTAAAACTCCTAAATGTCATTTCTAAAAAGCAAAATGCCTAAGATTTAGAATTCGTAAAACGGTAGTATGCCTAAAATGGAAGCTGCTTAGCTTAATTCTTCTATTGTCTTGTATTTAATTTTTTAGATCTAAAGCTTTTTGTTTCCCAAACACAAATAAATAAATAAATAAAATACAAATTGTTTCAAATGTTTCTCAGTCGTCTAGTGCCCGTAACACAAGCACTACTTTGGCGCCAGATGATGCTGTGTGAATGTCGGCAGTATAATACATCTACCCTTAGCTTTACTGTCTTAACCATACGTCTTAAACCAGATTAACTTTATGATTAACAGCTGCTCGGTTGCAGCGGGTATGAGGTCAACGCACCGAGTATGATGTCACGGTGTCACGCGGAATATTTATCGGTTACAGAGTTAAGAAGAATTGGAAGAGATAGAAGTGACATGGTGCTTTTTAGGTTTGCTACTCGAAAGTGAGTGTGGTTCGATAGAGCTTGACTGCCTTTTTTATCGAGAAAAATTCAGAGGAATTAAAAAAACGTGTATTTTTTTTTACTTTTGCTGTGCATTAATGTATTATGCATGAAATTCGGTTGCCTTGTTATTGTGTCATGTCAAAATAACTTGGTCCCTTCATTATTTTAAGCTCTGCTTAGCTTGGGGCTAGATAATTAATAATAGTGTGTGAATTGTCCAAAACGATAATTTTATCCGAATACTTTTTCGAAAAATAACTTTTATTTTTTATTACAAACGTATCCAAACAGTTTCACTTACGATTATTTCCAAAATAAAATATGGTTGTTTCCAAATCAAAGATAACTCAGTAGTAAAAATATTTCGACTGCAGAAATAGTAAGGAATTAAATATCTCAAGCATCATTTTATAAAATTAATTATCTTGCCACTTCTATAAGCTTCGCTCATCTACGCATAGCCTTATGAATGTGGTTAGAAGTGAACTAGGATCACGTCTCGTAGAGAATTATGAAATACCAGCAGATTCCTGATATAAATATCAATGACTTCGCATTACAACAACTCTTTTCTTGTTTAAATTTATAGGAATCTTTACGAATCTTATGGTTAGCGTTTGCACGCGACTGCACTCTAGTTCTGGGATGAAAAGGGTATCTGTAGACAAATTTAAGTCACTCTCCCGTGGGATCAATAGATGCGTACTATATGTACTAACTGTAACTAAGAACAAGAAAAGTAACTTGCATGTTTTTTTTGTTAAGATTATGGGTTAAGAGTTATAATCTAGGCAGAATTCGTGAGCATTAAATTCATCGGCCCTAAGCAGAGCAAATTTTTGTCATAAATTGAAGGCTTGCATAAGTTGCGTAAATTATTGAAGATTAAGTAATTGACTTAGAATATTTTACGCATTCGATGACGATTCAATGTCATTTTTGTGTCTTCTACCCTTGAAACAAATCACTATGCTTATATTGCAGCTACGAATGATTTTCTTTAGAATTACATAAAGATTCAGCTTGAATCATTCTGTAGTTTTGGCTTGACTTATAAATATCCTTAAAGCTAAACTTTCGAATCAAAAAACTAATATTCTGTCTGACGAAATGTTGACTTTCAACTCTATTTCTATTCCATAAAGGTTTCTATTTTTTGTTCCGCTATTAGCAAAGCTTTTTATAACAGTCTGAAAGTAATCGCTCTGTATCTAAATAGATAGAAAGCGATAGATGACAATGCCATACGACGCTGATTGCTACGCCGTAGAGGGTCTACGCTTGTTAATGTGCTACGTCGTAGAGGGTCTACGCACGTGGGTGTGCTACGCCATGAAGGGTCTACGCACGTAGATGTTCTACGGTCGTAGCTGCTCCGAAACATACCTACTGCATAAAAACTCCAAGCTTTGTGTTTTCATTTAAGTTATAAAGATTTCCGGTCACCAAGGAAGAATAAAATTAAATCATAGTTGTATCCTTAAAATTCATTTGATGTTAAATTAAATACAGCTAGTAATCGAATGCTATGACAATGATTTCACTAGTTCTGATACATTAAAATGGATTTGTTTTTGATCCGAAAAGCGCTTAGATAAAAAAAATATACAAAGCGTTCAAACACATATTTTACGTTGATTAGACTTGATTACCAATCATTTTCACGTACCGGCAAACACAGTGCGTGTAGGTCTTCCATATAGTGGATGAATGAAGGTAGCCCAGAATTAGGCATTGTAGCGATCTTTAGAGAAGCGAAGTCCAACAGTGGACGTCGTTTGGCTGATATGAAATAAATAAATAATGATAATCACCGATTTGACAGATTGTTAACTACTCATGTTTCAAATCAAGACTTCCCAAAAGGACCAATGATTATTTTCATTTGCGTAACCTCTTCAAAAGTCTAAAACCGTTGGTTATTATACACTCCAACATCGGTTTAAAGAATTTATTCTCATTAAAAACTTAAACAGTTTACTTACAATGAGATTACTTAAGATTACTTATTTCTAGTTTATTTATGGCTAGCGCTCAAGCTTTATTATTAAAATATTAAACCTTCGTCTGTACACGTAACAAAACCGTCTGTAGTTAAATAATAGACGCAGTTAACTGAGGTCATAACGTTGTTGAATGCACTGCCAAGCCTCTCTCCCTAAGCTGCTCCGGTACTTGGCGACAGCTGCTAATTCACTTACGGGTGCGGACACTGCAAGTGAACCGACAGGGAATTGTCTTGTATATTTCTAAGGAGATATTCGGAACGGTCACTTTCTGTTGCTAGATTTGAAGCTGGAAACACAACATCATCTAGTGACAAAATAAGCTTGTGTTACATAGCGATGTTGCCGCCTTACACCTTCTTGTTTATTTCTAATTTTATGTTAATCTGTTGTAGAATTAGAGGGCAGAAGCTACTCACAAATAAAATTACAATAAGAATAATAGAAAAAAATTAGAACTAGTATTTACCATTGAAACAATTGAGCTAACTGCAGGCTGTTGCAAACAATCTACAGGTAGCTCAACTGATCCATATCAATACCAGTCGACGCGTATTTAAGACGCTGGCTGCATTGCCCCGCTGTATGGCAATGCTGATGCGCTGTAATAGATACTGACCAGCTTTCGGGTCACGCGTCGTTTCGACCAGACGTTCAGTTTTTTTTTGTAGAGTCAAATTTTTATTTCTAATTAACTGACCCGGCAATCTTCGTACCGCTCTCACCTTTTAAACCTTCCCTGAACTTCCACAAATATTTCAAGACCAAAATTAGCGAATTTGGCACAGCCATTCTCGAGTTTTAGCGAGACAAACGAACAGCAATAAATTTTTATATAAATGTTTATGTATGGAGATAATTTAATTTATTGATTTGTTTTACTATGCTGGACTTGTGAGCTATTTTTTATTATTTGTACTTTTATGACATGTAATAAGCGTTATCAATAAAAAATCTGAATCTGGAATCTGAATAGCCGTATCGTAAATCAGCCCGTTTGTAGAATGGTTGGTTCGATATTAATATTGATGGACATTTTAAAATTTTCGTGCATTTTGTCCTGCGGCAGTAAGTAAATTTTATTCTACGCAAGTTCCACTTAAGATTTATAGCAGGTCCATTGTTATCATTGATGTTTAGCTTAGTTTATTTATTCAAAACAATTTATATCGTGTATCTATACTTATAATAAAACTGTAACAGCTCCAATTCTGTACATTGAAGATATTTTAAAAATTTTTTTTGGAGGGCACTCTATTATCGATACTGAAGACAAAACTGTAATTTTTTTCATTCATGTCTGTCTGTCTGTCTGTCTGTCTGTCTGTCTGTCTGTCTGTCTGTCTGTTTCTTAAACGCGCATCACGTCGAAACTGCTGAAGGTATGGAAATGAAACTCGGCACGATTTTAGGTCATACTACGAGGAAGGACATAGGATACTTTTTATCCCGGAATTTAGTCAGGTTCCCCTGGGAGAGGGGATGAAAGTAAAATTCTTTAACTGCGCATCACGACGGAACTACTGAAGGTATTGAAATGAAACTCGGCACGATTTTAGGTCATACTAAGAGGAAAGACATAGGATACTTTTTATCCCGGAATTCAGTCAGGTTTCCCTGGGAGAGGGGATGAAAGTAAAATTTCTTCACCACGCATGACGCCGAAAGTGCTAAATGAGTTGGAATGGATCCTAGCACGATTTGATTTCATACTACAAGGAAGGACATGGGATAAATTTCATCCCGGATTTCAGTAATTTTCCCCTGGGAGAGAGGATAAAAGTTAAATTCTTTAACCGCCCATCACGACGGAACAACTGAATGAATTCGAATGGAACTCGGCATAATTTGAGTTCATACTACGAGGAAAGATACATTTTATCCCAGAATTTAGTAAGGTTCCCCTGGGAGAAGGGATGTAAGTAAAATTCCTTCACTGCGCATCACGCCGAAACTACTGAATGAGTTGGACTGAATTGGTACGTTTTGAGTTCAAGGAAGGACATGGGATACATTTTATCCTGGAATTCAATAAGGTTCCCCTGGGAGAGAGGATGAAAGTAAAATTCTTTAACCGCGCATCACGACGGAACTACTTTATGAATTCGAATGCAACTCGGCGTGATTTTAGTTCGTACTATGAGGAAAGATACATTTTATCCCGGAATTCCGTAAGGTTGCCCTGGCAGAGGGGATGAAAGTCAAATTCCTTCACCGCTCATCACGCCGAAACTACATATGTAATGAGTTGGAATGTGACTTGGCACGTTTTGAGTTCATACTACAAGAAAGGACATGGAATACATTTTATCCTGAAATTCAGTAAGGTTCCCCTGAGAGAGAGAGGAAAAAGTAGAATTCTGTAACCGTGCATCACGACGGGTCTACGCGTCGTCCGATTTCATGCATTCTTTTTGTTAGAAACAGTGTTGCAAGATCGAATTTGACTAAATCAGTAGAAAGTCGAGTAGAAAATCAGTAGATTGATGAAATAATATGTAGATTGAAGAAAAAAATTAGTAGATAAAGGGTAGGTAAGTTCCTATCTATTTATTTTTCCAAGACGCACCCATTAGTTAGGTTCCTACCTACTAAGGTGGTGGGTCTTGGAAAAATAAGTTAGGTTCCTACCTTCCATGATATATGGTGGTTTAGCTGGTCCGGTTATCTGTACTACCGATGTTTGGTTGGAGTAAGTGGTCCAATTAAACTAACTGGACCACAGAAAAAAAATTTTTACTGTGGTACACAGCCAACTGTACCTACCTACTAACAAACAAAAAATTACGGTGGTCCAGTCAAATGGATCAGGAGCCCAATTCTGCAATACAATTGCTTCAGTATGACAGTGGAATCGTCGCAGAATCATCACGTAGAATCCTTAGATTAATAAAACTCCAGATAGTGCGTTCGAGATAAATTAATAGTTTCAAAATTGACGCGCGTCTCTCCATCTGCATTCATCATAATTTCTTTCATCCAAGGTGGAATACCATAACGTGTCATTCTGTGACGATAGCCCTGTCATAGTGAAGCGATTAGTATAGCAGAATAGGGCCCCAGCTGTGAGTACCTAAGTGAAACGAGTAGGACACTTCTTAACACTGACGCTGGCCGAGTCGTAGCTTAAAGTCGTGTGGATAAAGAATGGGATTGAAGATGACAATATTCTATCCCCCGTAGACCCTACACGATTTTTTGGACGGCGGCGTTTCATAATATGAGAGACTATGGTTAAATGTGAACTTAATTAGTCGGCAGGTAAGGCAATCGCGAACGAAGTCGCGGGTACAGGTATAGTTGGACAATTCACACAGCATTATCTAGCCCAAAGCTAAGCTAAGCTTGTGTTATGGGTACTAGATAAGGTACATCATTAAATTAATAGCATGCAATTATAATTCTAATTCATCTTTGTTGCTAACATAATAATGATGAATGCAGAAATGAATGCAGATCCTCTCGCAGCCCTAAGCTCCTCTTGTCGACAGCTGCTAATTCACTTACGGATATGGACACTGTAAGTGAACTGAGACAGGCGGATTGACTAGTATAGCTACACTATTATATTAATATTTGTGATATGGTCAATAGTGGAACTATAGTAGAGTCTAAGTCAACTGTCATGTAGGTAGACCTTTCTCTGGTAGGTTCTTTTATTCGACTATAAGGGTTATTGGTGATTCACTGACACTGCTTGAACTGTATTTTCAGCCCGTCATCACAAACACGTACGTGATGACGCCAGGTTTCTTATTTTATTGTAATTCAGGAAAATTGTAAACAGGATTCTTATTTTTTTGTAAATCATCTAATACATTATGAAAATACACCAACGTCCGGAACACAATAGATTACTATAAACCGATCTCCCACTCCATCTTAATTCTTATTTTTTTTGTAAATACAATACATAATGAAAATACACGTTTGTCAGGACCATAATTAATTACCAAAGACTGATCTCTCACCTCCACATCAACTGTTAATTCAAGGCAGAGTCGTTTTTAAGTTTAGTTTTAAATAAAGTCTCTTCAAAGAACAATTATTGAATCGAGGGGTGTACCTACTACCACTTCAAAATTTAAGAATTAAGACCTGGTGTCTTTACAAACGTATTCGTAATTGTGGGCAGAATCTACAGTTCACGCAGAGTCAGTGAAATATCAATAACCCTGTATAAGGTTAAAGCTTTTCACCAAAACTCCTGCCTGGCGTGGTGATTTTGGCAAAAAGATTGCTCTGTAGCTAAATCCCATATGACAAACATTGATATAAGTAAATTTCTGTAGATATGGTACGTTCTCCTAGCGCTATCTCAACAAACGGCTTGTGTAGTGTTACAACTAAACGCAAAGACACGCTATTTCCAATCTTTTGCAATATACCTACCAAATGAACAACAAAGATGGAAAGACGTATCTAGACCGAAATGTGATCGAGACAATAATACACGCGAAACACGTACGCCAGCAGCGCCGGTCCGACTGTGACTGAGGTGGATAGACCTAATTGGACTCAATTTGAGCGTTCCACTTTCGAAAAGTAAGTTCCCAATCTCCCGAATTTTACTCGCATCGATGATGACAAAATATCGTTTAAGTGAAATGTTACGCACCTAGTTTTCAAATTATTGTTAAAATATTTATATTTACAAACCTGAAACTGTACAATAAGCCGGGAATGTATCATCAACACCGACATTACAGTTGCAAAATAAGGCTCAAAAGTCCGGTTCAATTAGGCAACCAAACTACTGAATCGACGAGCGACTCAGAAGTCCGGTCCACTTAATTGTATCCGGACTACTGAGACTACGCCAATCTTTTCACTTAAATTAAACGCAATGCTCTTCGCAGGTTCGGATCACAAAAGCAGTTCGCCTTTAAAATCAACGTAAAGAAATAATTAAAATGTATTGGACTGTTTACGTATTGCAATGTCAACGATGTTATTACAAACGGAGGTTATTGGTCATAGAAGTTGCGAATGAGAAAGCAAAAAGAAACAAAAAATGATTTTTTTATTATATTAATTTTTGTGACATCAATCGATAGAAAATCCCAATTATAGAATAAAAACAAAAAAGAACAAATAATATTTACAATTGAAACAATTGAGGTAACTGCAGACCGTAGCAAACAATCTAGAGATATCTCAACTGATCTAAATTAATAGCAAACGGAAGCGTCTCGATAGTGAATTACCACACAGGCCCCAAACTCGTAAAAACGAAATCGAAGTTTATGATTCGTTTTCGTGCAAACGCTAATCTTATGCAAGCGACATAACTCATAAGAGTTGGTTTTGCACGACAACGAAAAAGAAACTTCAATTTTCTTTTTTCCGAGTAGACCTTCTGTTTTTTCGTCGGAAAATTCCGTCGTGCGTGGTAGATAATCCAGTTTCAGTTGGTGTGAATCGACCAATTAGGATGTATTCATGCGAATTCGCACTGGTCTCTTTCTGGTCGCTTTTTCTAAAGCGAGGGAAATACGATTCAATGTGACCTTTCTACACAAAACATAACCCTTTTGGCTTTTCCATAGTCGGATAAAAACATTATGTCGTACCTATAGAGAAAGAGGTTATCGCTTTTAGAGTTCCGTAACTCAATAAACGAAAACTATTTACTATACCAAGGCAAATTTTGTGTCCGTCTGTTGAGCTGGCTATCTCAAAAGGATTTAATGATTCGGATAATCATAATCATAATCATTTATTTGCCAGAATGTTTGTACAAAAGTTCTTAAAATTAAATATATCCATTTACAATCTACCCATTAAGGTGTGCAAAATTTATATATTGTCCACAATTTTAATAATTAAACTCTTAAGAGGACCAGAAGTTCTTCAAAATATTATCCTTTAGTATCTGTTTTATTATTATTAATCCTTTTGACATTATTTTAAAAAGCCTAAAAATTAAATGTTTATTGTTTAATCTGATAATTTTGCTCGTTTAAACGAGGCAGAATGTATTTCAAAACAAGAGTGAATAGGTGTTTTCTTGACATTCGTGATGCATCGTCGACCACATCTTTGTTGTACTACGAAAGTCTGTACTCGATTAAAAAAACAGTATAAGTGAAACACTCACGAATACATTTGAATCCATTATTATTATTTATAATTTAATGGGTATTTAAATGAACGTGATAAATACCCGTTAATAATAATAATAATATGTTCAGATCGCGTAAGTTAAATATTAATTACACATGAATCGACCAACATATTTACTATAAAAACTATCGTAGTTTGACGAATTCATTATGGATGTATTTGATATGATATTATTTAGTATTTGATATATGATTCATTGTTCAACATTTCTGACTTACCTTGCTGTTCCATTTGTTTATTTAATCGGTGTAATCCTTTTCGGCCTTAGTGTTATATATATTTTAAGTATTTATATGGAAATTGTAACGCTGTGGTTTACCTCAATAAATATAAAATAAAATTAAATGTAAGCGGGTTAACTACGAACCTTATTTGTGTTTGAAGAACACTAACGTTCTTCCAACATAAATAAGGTTCGTAGTTAACCCGCTTACATCCATAATGAATTGACCAACATATATTTCTAAATGTAATAAATTTGTTTAGTTATATAAAACTATACTTCGACGTAGATAATCTGCCGAGTTTTTCCTACAATTTACGAACTTCGGGATTTATTTCCCTTTTTGTGTCCCTTAAAGCGTCATCCGTCTCGACCGAGCCACAATGCATGATTGATAGAAGGTCAAACGTACATTAGATTGTACTCTGTGAAGGGTGTAACTGTAGGCCCTTTGTGGACAATGTTTTGTTAGGGAATAGATGACGTTGACTTGGATATGACGACCTCCGTGGCGCAGCGGGCGAAGGTCCGCCTGCGACGCAGGAGGTTGCGGGTTCGATTCCCGCCTCGGAACAAATTTGTGTACGATCTGCAGAAATTTGTTCCGTTGGTCTGGGTGTTTTCTATGTATAATAAAAATATCTATCTATGTAGTATATTGTATTAAGTATATCAGTTATCTAGTACCCATAACACAAGCTCTATTATTAAGCTTAGGGCTAGATAATGCTGTGTGAATTGTCCAGCATTATTTATTTATTTTATTTATTTATTTATTTATATCAGAGATAAAGTTATAATCCGTGCGCGATCAGAAAGGGACAATATGCCTTTTTTAATTCTTCTTATACGCAATTGCGTCTTTCGTTTATGCCAATGTTGGTACTTGGTTATTGGTTGGTACTTTATTTGTTTATACTCATACTCATTTATTCGCCGTAGGAGCACAAGGTACACTTGGAAATGTCACTTTAAATGTAAATGGGTTACAATATGTTGTGCTTAAAATTATAATTCAAAGCCATAAAACAGACGAGACAGAAAAAAATCAAGGAACTTAGGAATATATGTAGGTACATACAAAAATAAGTAAATTGATAAATAGATCGGATTATGTTGTTTTGTTTTTTTTTGTTATGTTTGTTTTTGTTTATTTTTTTACTTGTTGGTCTTTCGTTTAGGCCAATGTTGGTAAAGCAAATTAGAGTACAAATTTACAATTTACTTTTACGAATTAAAATTGGTCTTCAGAACCTGCAGGTCAATGTTTGTGAGTGTATCAATCATACTTTTGCCGCTCATTGGTTTGTTTTTTTTTATTTGTAATAAAAATGCAGTCAGTCAGTGGTGCCACACTGAATAAAGCATTGGCCCATAGCCAGTATTCAGTTAAAAAAATTAAAAGCAATCGGACCTCTTTGACAAGGATCAATCCGAGGATCTCAAGTCGACGCGTATATATTTTTTTATGAATGACCACGAATAACTTATTATATTACAAAGTAGTCCGATTTCAATAATTAATTTTTTATTGGAAAGGGTATACCCCGAAGTTGGTCCCATTTATATTTGTAAAAAAAAATCTAACCTTAAAGTTAGGAAAACTGGGGATGATTGATTGTTCACCCACAAAGTATGACCACGCATAACTTCTTACAGAGTAGTCCGATTTTGATAATTCTTTTTGAATTGGATAAGGTACATCTTGAAGTTGGTCTCCTATAAATTTGGAACAAAATCCTACCGTAAGGGTGACAAAACTTAGAACTTAGTTATTAAGGTTAAATAAAAAGGTTTATTATATTTTGCTTTTCAGTTTTTCGTCGGTTTTAATTTTTTTGTTAGTGTTTTATGACAACGTGCGGATCGCTTGAGAAATTTGACGGAAATGTGGAAAATATCGAATTGGTAAAGGTAAAGTTTCCGAAATGACAGGTTGGTGACGTGCCCAAACCAATTTGGTGGTAAGGTTGTTTATTTCGCGCGATCCATCACTCGAAACTTAGAAAAGTAGGCCTAATAATTTTTTTCAAGGACTTGTGAGCAGGGACGAGAGCTTTGAAGAAAATTGCGTCGCAGGCGGACTCTCGCCCGCTGCGCCACTGAGGTTGTCATAAATATTGTAAGTCGTCATAAATGTAACCTTTCACCACGATCACAGACGAAATTAACACTACCTACGTACCGATACATCACAACGTGTACTTTATTTAACCTATCGAAGGTCTGATATTCTCGTCGCGGTCAAGGTCCGTCGTCGTCTGGGCGAATTTATAGGTTTGCTTCGATATGTGGTGAAGCTATTTTGTATTAATAATCAAAAGAATCTGCCATTACAATAAGAATAAGTCGTAAAATTAAAGGAATACCCATACACAATTCATAAGCACGTCCCGAATCGCTATTTATTGGCAGTTATTCATTGAAAGGGTCAAAAAATCTCAACTTGAGATATACATAAATAGTATAATTTATAACTAGGTTGTGTCCGTGGCTACGTCCGCTTTTATCCTGGACAACTTCAAGCCAAAACTACTGAACGCATTGGTCTGAAATTACGCATAGATGTAGGAATAATGGGGATATATAGGTTTGATCTCATAAATCTCATAAATAATAGAATTAACGTTTTAACATTTAAAATAAATAACATTTCAAAATAAAGTTTAACGTCTAAACATAATCTCATAAAAGATAGAAATAACGTTTAAACATTTCCATAGAAACAAAGCGTGGGAAACTGCGAGCCAGTAATTAATATGGATGGATAGATTTAGGCCATCTCAAGAGTCAATCAAACGTAGTATACAGACCATGTACCTACCGTATCTGATATCCTTGAGTAAACACATCAAACCTACCCTGAATAATCGTGTTGCTAATACATTTGAGCCAAGTGTATCTCCGACTTGCGAAGCACCGGACGAGCAACTGTATTGCTATCTTGTCACCATTTAGCGATGGCGACCATGATTAGTATTTAGATATTAGTTATTTCAATAGATAACACGTGCAGGTAATAACTATAATATTAAATATCATAATTTTAATGTTAAAGTAAAGTAAAATCGGAATTGTTACTAAATATTGTTTTATCCCAATATTATACAATGGATTTCCGCAAAGTAACGGCTGAATCTATTTAAAATAAATCCGTTTATTTCGGACACAAAACTAAGGACCCGTTTACAAAACATATAGTTAAATACAATATTTACAAAAAATAAAAGACAAATACACAATGTCAGCACGACAAATTAAGACACCTGTGCTATCTATTGATATATCTAAACAGTTAGTACCCAGAGCAAAATGATGCTGGCTCGCTATTTTCTATGTACATGTTACTGTCAATGTGGATGGATATCCAATGCTGGTAAATTGAGTGAGTGAGAGAGTGAGGGAGTGAGAGAGTGAGGATGAATGATTTTAGAGTTTTATTTCTCCATATATAATTTATTTTTGTCCAAAGTTAGGCTAAAATTAGTGTTGAAATACGAAAGTTTGGAAGCTTGTATTTTTCAAATGTATACTTATTTAAGGTCACGGGTGTCTACAGACATAGATAATGACGAGATTAATTGATATTACCCTTTGTTTTGGATGGTCAAAATCAAATAGCGTAGTACTTACCCTTCCACGTTTGTATAGAACGATGAGCGACTCGTTTAGCCTTAAGCACTGTAGAACCTTTAAAAGCATTAAGAAATTACACCTTTATAAGTAGCAAGCCTTGGTCAGTAAAATACCGATGTCGCCTTCAAAACAGAAAACAGTGGTCTCCACAAAAAGTTGCCCGTATGCAGCAAAAACGTGTTAATTGATACTCTGATAGTCTACACCTCAATGCTATTAGGTTCCCTGTTTCCTCAAGAGCAAGCGAGAAAGCTGCCAGATCGCCAGTACGAGAGCGAGATGGACAAATCTTCAAATCGCAACACGAATGACGTTTCTAATCTGGTTGATGCCAGTTAATTGAGTATCGATTGGATATGGACTCTAGGAGTGGGTGGGAAGGTATAGTTTTGATTGAGAGGTGTGGTGGGATTGGATAGTCCGTTTGATTAAGATTGTGAAATGATTTATGAATCAATTCATAATCATTAAAAAGAGGACTTAATTCAGTTAATGAAACAAGAACAAAATTAAAAGTTTTAAATACCATCCAACAGATTTACGTGAAACATGGCTAAGAACACTCGGGATAAAATTATCTATGACACAAAAAACAAGATTCGTCAAGTGCGAGTGTAACTCGCGCGCCGAGGGTTTTGAACGTTTGTCAACAAATATGTACCAAAAGTACCGGTTAGAGACATCGCAATTTAACGAATACCTAAGAATAGTAGGTACCAACCTGCAATTCAGATGGATCTCTCTGCATGCTTCGGTTAAATGGGTGGTTCGGTTAAGGTGGGTAATGGTAAATTTTTCGACTTTTTTCGAAATATTTCATAAAGTATGAAAGCTACAGAAATTTGAAAAACTGGTTTGAAATGTCCAAACCGATACCTTTCATTTGATACCCCACTCGGTGGGGTAGCCCCCCTTTTGAAAATTATTCCTTTTTGACCATTTTTCAAAAAGTATTCATTTTACAGACTTCTCTATATTTTTCCTGTAAAATATAGATTCATATCTACAAACGCTCCATACATTTTAAACGGATCGCTCTGCAAACTTCGGAGATAGGGGGGGGGGAATGGGTATTTTTTCGACTTTATTCTAAATATTTCAAAAAGTATGAAAGCTACAGAAATTTGAAAAACGGTTTTGAAACGTACAAACTAATACCTTTCATTTGATACCCCACTCGGTGAGGTAGCCACCTCTTTTGAAAATTATTCCCCCCCTTTTTGACCATTTTTCAAAAAGTGTTCTTTTTTCAAACTTCTCTATATTTTTCCTGTAAAATATAGATCCATGTCTATAAACGCTCCATACATTTTACATGGATCGCTCTGCAATCTTCGGAGATAAGGGGGGGGGAATGGGTATTTTTTCGACTTTTTTCTAAATATTTTAAAAAGTATGAAACCTACAAAAATTTCAAAATATATTTTGAAATGTACAAACTGATACCTTTCATTTGATACCCCACATGACCCTGTAGGTATCTTTTGAAATTTCGGCATCACAATTTGTATGGAAAATATTCATTTTCATTTTTCATTTATTTTTCTCTAAATCTGTACAGGCGCACGAAATGTATTATTATTTTAAATTTCAAGTTGATAGCTGCAGTAGTTTTTGAGTTATTAAGGAGGGAAAAAAGGACAGACAAAGCGAGACCATAAGGGTTTTGAAACCGATCTTCGATCTTCAAAACCCTAAAAACTAAACGTAAATCTGTTCATCTGTTTGGGAGCTACGATACCACAGACAGATACACAGACAGACACGTTTAACTTATAACACCCCTCTCTTTTTGTGTCGGGGGTTAAAAAATTACGGCCAACTACACTGTAAAATACCACCTCCCGACAAGCATCCAACCACCTACCAACTATGGATGTGGAACTGTGTATGGAATTCTGCGACAGCAAATACATAAATCCATCCGGGAATGTGGTTTTCAACAGACTTCTTCAATTCCTTACAGATTTCATCAGAAAATCTCTAAACTATGTTCAGAAAATAATAAGATATTTATTTATTTCCACTCACAAAAGGTTTTCATAATAATAATTGTGTACAGATTAGGCCTAAAGTATTTAACCTGTTTTGTGAGGAGCTGGAGCTTGAGATAGGCTTAAAAAGCCTGTATTACAAGACACCAGAGCCCCCACTCCGCGGGCGTAACAAGTGCATATTAAAGTTACAAGTTTAAGCGAACTCTTAATTAGGTACCTATTAAATACAACAAACATTAAGTGACCAGTTTGCAATACAAGAATATACTACTATGGAAATTTAAACTAACACAAAATAAAAATAAAAACTGAACTAAAGAGAGCAAAATAGAATAACCGATCCTTACATTAGGTAGAGCTAGGATGTTTGATTTATTTATATAAGACATGCATGATGAGAAACTTGACTGTGAGGAGGCGACACCAGAAGGCACCTGTCTCTTAAGAGTCAGGGCAATCTAGGGTGCAAGCCTACAGTAGGTATATGACTGGGTATTAATAGTATTTAATAGTAAATAAAAATAAATAATAAATAAATAATGAGAAGATAAATAAAATAAAAATACAAGGTTGGTAGAAAGAATGCTAGGGGGAGAGATTCATGAAGGAAAAGAGGTTTAAGGCGATCAATGGTACAGTAGGTACTGTCGGTAGTCTATAGAGTATGTTAAGAATTAGAAGTTATGAAAGGGTGACTAAAAATTTTTTCGGTCTCTTCGTAGGTTAGGGCTTTGAGCCAGTTGATGACAGTGGTTTTACATTTAGCTCTAGGTAATGAGAAAATCGACAAGTTTTTATTAACCATGTTATAGCAACCTATTATAGCAATTGACAACCACCGTGGCGCAGCGGGCGAAGGTCCGCCTGCGACGCAGGAGGTTGCGGGTTCGATTCCCGGCTTCGGAACAAATTTGTGTACGATCTGCAGAAATTTGTTCCGTTGGTCTGGGTGTTTTCTATGTATAATAAAAAATATCTATCTATGTAGTGTATTGTATTAAGTATATCAGTTATCTAGTACCCATAACACAAGCTCTGCTTAGCTTGGGGCTAGATAATGCTGTGTGAATTGTCCAGCATTATTTATTTATTTATTTATTTATTTATTTATTTATAGATATGAGGGCCAAGAAAGAGAGAGAAGTGATTCGCATGTTTTATGTGAAGTTGTAGAGCTGTACAGACTTTACCCTTCCTTCTTTTATCTACTATTTGTTCTTTATCATATGTGAGCTCAGTGTGTTTGCTAATCACTATCTGCAACAGAAAGTATTGCCTCACAGTCAGTACTTACCATTTCATGTAGAGTTCGGCGGTAGGGAAGCGATACGGGAGACCCGCGCCCACCTTCAAGATGGCCCTTTGCGCCCTCTCTAGCTTTAGTAAATGGGATTTGGCGGCACCCCCCCAAGAGGAAATGCAGTACCCAATAACTGGCTGGCATAAGGCGAGGTAAACCATTTTAATTATGTTATGGTCTGCAACATGCATTAAAGCAAATTCAAATCAAATTCAAATCATTTATTGCAGGAAATATGGTCATAATACAGGGTCTTGAACATTAGAATAGTGTCACATACTTCACCAAAACACATTGGCATGCAAAATTTCTTATAAATAGGTACATCTGTAAATTGTATTAATTTAAATTGTAACAAGATTAAACCATAATTGAACAATAGACATCAATAATGTTGATTACTACTTATTTCTAAATTTTAGTTCCATAAGTTCCCTAACACTATAAAAACCTTTTTCTATGAGCCATAATTTTAATTTTTTTGTAAATAGCTTTGAAAATGTAAATAAATTTTCGCAGTCTCGAGGTAAGGGAGTCTATGTGGTATTTAAATGAAAGTGTCTGGTCCATGTAGATACCCAGATATTTATTTACTGATTACTGACCCGTTGTAAGGAGGGGCAGTTACAGACGTTATTAGGGAACGAGGAGGTATTGCAGTTGTGAGCAAACAGAGAGTGTTCGATAGACGGAAGGAGGCTGGATTTTAGAGCAAATGGCATGAAGTTGAATTTTGCAACATTGAGAGTAAGTATATGCCTTTTTAACCAGTTGCAAACCCTGCTGAAACCCACCTGTGCTCTGCAAAATACATCGCTCCAGGAGTTTCCATTAAAAAGGAGCGCGGTGTCGTCTGCAAATGTTATGACTCTACCATTTTCAAGTTGCATATTGCACAGACCGTTTATATAGATGAGGAACAAGGTTGGTCCCAGGATGCTCCCCTGTGGCACACCGAAACTTACGGAATGCTCCTCACTGATGAGGTTGTTGATTTTGACTCGTTCAGTTCTATGACACAGATAGTCTCAAAAGAGACTAAGAGGTATCCCTCTTACACCGCAGGCTTCAAGTTTATCTACAAGAATAGGGATGGAGACCGTGTCAAATGCTTTAGCCAGGTCAAGAAATATCACTAGGCATTTCTTTCTTAGGTCCAGGTTTGTGATTATGGAGTTTGTCAGCTCATGGACTGCGTCATTAGTTGACCTCTTGACACGAAAGCCATATTGGTTAGACGATAGAATGTGATTTGCTTCTAGAAAGTTGGTCAATCTTTTATTCATGATTCTCTCCAAAATCTTTGACAGAGTCGGCAGAATTGAAGTTGGCCTGAAGTTGTTGACACGACCATTGTCACCACTCTTGTAGATAGGCTTGATAATGGCAGTTTTGAAAGCCTTAGGGAAGACTCCGTTAGTGATGGCAAGATTGCAGATGTGAGTAATGGGACCAGCTAGGATCGATGCATACCTCTTGATAATTGTGCCAGAGATTTGGTCTAATGCTACAGCACATTTGCTTTTCAATCCTATAATTATATTTCATATTTCATATTTCATTTATTGCGTCCATAATTATAGGTAGGTACATGAATATTTCACTATTCTAACACTCTTAGTTGGTAGATCTTATAATCATGTACCCAGTCAGGGTGTAGCAAATTGAGAAGATGTGTACTAAAGTTAACATTCAATTAATTACTGTCACATTGTTATAGATTATCATTAAAAAATTCAATAAGTGTATAATAACATTTTTTTAGTAGCATATTCTTTAGTTGTCTATTAAAATTAATGTCGGATGTATCTTTTAAATCGTCAGGTATCTTATTATAAATTTTTGCCGCCATTTTATTTGGGCCTGTATTATGAATATTTAGTTTTGAGTCAGGTATTACAAGTTTATTATGATTATGTCTGTTTACGTATCGTCTAGGTATGTCAATTTTCTTTATAAAATATTTTGGGTATTTTCTTACGAATTTACAAGCTTCTAGAATATACACGGATGTTAGTGTTAGAATTTTCAGTTCACAAAAGTGTGGCCTACAGCTTTCGGCTCCATCGTCACGCGGTTCTTTTATGTTTGCTAAAATACGTATACACTTCTTTTGGTAGGTAAAAACGTCGATAGCGTCTGTACTGTTCCCCCAAAGCAGAATAGCATAATTGAAGTGTGAGAATGCAAATGCGTAATAGCTTGCCAAGGCTGTTTTAAGGTTTGTTGCTTTTTTTATATCTTTTAGAGCGTAGATAAAGCTTGATAGCTTGCTCGTTATCTTTTTTACGTGACCTTTCCAATTCATATGCGAGTCAATGACTATACCTAACAGGGTAAAATTATTTACGCATTCTAGATAAATGTTATGGTATGAATAATTTATGTCAAGGGGTTTTTTCTGATATGGTCTGTATTGCATTATTTTTGTTTTTTATTAAAATATTTTATAAAAAATATTAATTAATTAGCTGAAGAACCTCATTCTCATCCGTAGGAAGCATCACTAGTGAGCCTGTTGGAGTTGCACCCTGGTACTCTACTTCATTAAAAGTCACAGAAGCATTGATAACCCTACCAGCTAGTTCCTTACCAATATTTGCGAAAAAATTGACTTCATTAATACTCTGAGTTTGATTGTTTTGTGATAGCAGATTAGGTGAATGTTCGGTAGGTTTCTTTTGCCCGCTTATCTCTCTCATTACTTCCCAGAGTTTCTTTTTGTTATCCTTAGCTCTCTCAATTTCTAGCCTTTCGTAATTTCTTTTAACATTTTTTAGTAGAGCATTACAGAAATTTCTGTAGAGTTTGTATGTCGTCTTAATGACAATGTTCTTGGGGTCTTGTTTGACTTTTTTATGAAGGTTATCCCTGTTCCGCATACATCTCAATAATCCCTTAGTTATCCAAGGTTTAATTATTCTTTGTCTTATCGGAATTTTGAATGTTTTTGTATTTTCGTTTATGGCTATTTTAAGGAGATCAGTAGACATGTCTGTGGCCCTGTTTACATCAAGGCAGTCAAAAACAGGGATGAAATTAATACTGCGCATAGTGCTGTCGAGGCTTTTATAACATACCTGTGTTGCGGAATTAATATTGTAACCTATTGAAGAGTCCAAAGACAAAATTAAGGCCACACAGTCATGGTCAGTTATCGATGCTTCAACAAGGAAACAACATGCATTTAATTTAGTTTTAACCATCATGTGGTCTAAGCAAGTAAGCCCGTGGGTAGGTAGAACAAGTCCCGGAAGAATACTATGACTAGCTAACATATCTAAGTAGTCATTGGAACGTTTGTCTTCCGTATCGACGGTTATGTCTATGTTTATATCACCGCACAGAATAATATTTTTGGAATTACGTACTCTGGTAAGTAAATAGTCGATACTGTCAAGAAAAACGGTTGCATTTTGTTGGGCTGGTGGTCGATAAATCCCTAGAACAGAAATGTCATCGTTTACTTTTAGAAGAAGGCAGTTTGCATCAGTAATATTAGGTTCTTCATACGATTTCTTTAGTTGATTATTATAATATATAACTACACCTTCGTTCTGGGTTTTATTCCTCGTTGTGAAAATACTATTATAGCCATTTATTTCCGGTATATACTTATTTGACGGAAGCCAACATTCCGTGAGCACTATTACATCCCAATCTACTTTAGATCTTAGTACAAGAGAAATAAAGCTATTAAAATTACAATTAAGACTTCTAATATTTTGGGAGACTAATTTAAGATTAGTTTGATTGCACCTGGGTATATTTTTGCCTATATCTTCCACATCGCATTTAATAGTCCTCGCGGTCACCAATGAATCCAAACCTTGATTAATATATTCAATACTATTAACATCTATCATTGATAATGAAGTATGTTAGTATCATCCCTGTAAATGAGGGATTTTTAAAAGGTTTATATGATAATAATATAAATCAAGGTTTGGGAATAAGCAATGGAGCGATGAACACGAGGCTGGTAGAGTTAAAGGATGTGAGAAGTCGTGTAGAGGGAAGTATGTAATAATGTGGTCAACATAATTCTGCGCGCTACATGATAGCTTTTTTTAACATAAAATAAACCTATTTGTAGAGGTATACCTTCTTCACAAAATCGGCCAATAAACGTATGACAAACGAAAGAAAGTCGAATTAAAAATCTTGTCTTTTTTTTGTAAGTCTATGTAAGCAATATAATTATAGAACTACGGACCTCTACTGCGTATTTTAATACCTAAGGAGTGGTAATATTATAAATGCGAAAATTTGGATGTTTAGGTGGATGGATGGAAGTTTGTTACCTCTTCACGCCAAAACTACTGCAGGGGTATTTTAATTCATTCGATTCGTTTCCGAATCAAATCCGACGGATCTATAAAACGCTATTTTGATTTCGTCTAGGGTTGATGATCGAAAATTCGAAACGAATCTGTTGACTAATGGCCATGTCAATGAGGAAGAGCTCCTTATTTCGCTCATCAACCCGAGGCGAAATTAAAATAGCGCTTTATAAATGCGTTGGATTCGATTCGGAAACGACTCGAATGAATTAAAATACCACTGCTGAACGGATCTGGCTGAACGTTTGCATAGATGTAGTTCTAGGCTTGGAATAAAACATAGGCTATGCGTTTTTTTACATAAATCAGTTTCCATAAGATAGAAATAACCTTTAAGGGTCCGGCGACGGATGAATTTCCCATACAAACCTAATACCAAAATGATTTTTAATTTGAGCATATTTTCACTATGGTCTGTTATTATTTGTATTAAAATAGTATTTATTTCCTGCCACAATTTTTTTGCAAAATACCTTTCTGAAATGAAATTAAACCTAATCGCATTTTTACATCAAAGAATGAATGTTGTCTTAGTAATTGTGTAGATAAGTATTTTGAAAAAATCTTATGGCAGGAACCTAAATAAATACTATTCTAACACAAATAATAGCAAACCATGATGAAAACATTCTCAAATTACAAATCATTTTGGTACTACGTTTGTATGAGAAATTCATCCGTCGCCGGACCCTTAAACATTTCTATATAAACAACGCATGCAATGCGCGTAACAACTAGTAACTTATAAAGTCCTATAAAGTCTTCAGAATAACAAAGAATAACTACTCTGTACGTAAAAGGCAACCTACATTGCCATAAAAAAACATTTCGGGCAAAATTGAAATCGTCTCAGGTCTCAAACTTATAATGACAACATCTTGTAAGTTCGCAGGTGCAATTCGTGCAAAGTAATTGACTTTGCCCGGACAAAGTATTTAACATTGCCCATTCTCGTTGGCTGTCTGCCAACGGACGTGCTTGGAGCCTACGAATGCCTAAAGATTGGTAATTGTTGGTACAGCATTGTTGAGAACTAGTTTTTTAAGTCTTTAGTTCTTGACTGCTGAGCCCTTAGTTATGGGTTTGTGTATAATTTACGTTATGGCTCTTCCTTAGACCCAAATCAGCTGCACCACCTATTTTATCTAATTATTCTGTTCAACGAAGGAATTTTCAAAAATCGATTGGCTAGTTTGTGATATCTACCATACGCTTATTTTTAATGCCTTTATAAAAGTTTTAGTTTGTATAGTGTAGGCAGAGATGCGAAGTTGCTCTTTTTGCCACAATGGCTCTTTTTGCCAAAAATAACAACTAACAAGCTAAAAGTTTCTTCGTCGCTTCTTTACAAATTCTTCATACCGAAATGACAGATATAAAATATACAACTTTATTTCCGTGTAGGTTTATTGTATTTATGGAAATAAACTTATAAATCTTTATTCACAAAGAAAATTACAAACAAAAAATAGTAGTACTATAAATTAAAACTAGTATTACAATTGAAATAATTGAGCTAACTGCAGACTGTTGCAAACAATTTACAGGTAGCTCAACTGATCCATATATAAATACCAGTTGAGAGCTTTCCCAAAAGGCTGGCTGCGTGCCCCGCGCTGTTAAAAAGAAAATAATGAGTTTTTGATTTTGATTATCTATACTTATAATAAAACTGTAACAGGTCCAATTCTGTACATTGAAGATATTTTGAAAATTTTTTTTTGAGGGCACTCTGTTATCGATACTGAAGCCAAAACTGTAATTTTTTTCATTCATGTCTGTCTGTCTGTTTCTTAAACGCGCATCACGTCGAAACTACTGAAGGTATTGAAATGAAACTCGGCACGATTTTAGGTCATACTACGAGGAAGGACATAGGATACTTTTTATCCCGGAGTTCAGTCAGGTTTCCCTGGGAGAGGGGATGAAAGTAAAATTCTTTAACTGCGCATCACGACGGAACTACTAAAGGTATTGAAATAAAATTCGGTACGATTTTAGGTCATACCACGAGGAAGGACATAGGATACTTTTTATCCCGGAATTCAGTCAGGTTCCCCTGGGAGAGGGGATAAAAGTAAAATTTCTTCACCGCGCATGACGCCGAAAGTGCTGAATGAGTTGGAATGAAACCTTGCACGATTTGATTTCATACTACGAGGAAGGACATGGGATACATTTCATCCCGGAATTCAGTCATGTTCCCCTGGGAGAGAGGATGACAGTAAAATTCTTTAACTGCGCATCACGATGGAACAACTGAATGAATTCGAATGGAACTCGGCATGATTTTAGCTCATACCTACTATGAGGAAAGATACATTTTATCCCGGAATTCAGTAAGGTTCCCCTGGGAGAGGGGATGAAAGTCAAATTCCTTCACCGCGCATCACGCCGAAACTACTGAATGAGTTGGACTGAATTGGTACGATTTGAGTTCAAGGAAGGACATGGGATACATTTTATCCTGGAATTCAGTAAGGTTCCCCTGGGAGAGAGGATGAAAGTAAAATTCTTTAACCGCGCATCACGACGGAACTACTTAATGAAATCGAATGCAACTCGGCATGATTTTAGCTCATACCTACTATGAGGAAAGATACATTTTATCCCGGAATTCAGTAAGGTTCCCCTGGGAGAGGGGATGAAAGTCAAATTCCTTCACCGCGCATCACGCCGAAACTACATAGGTAATGAGTTGGAATTAAAATTGGCACGTTTTGAGTTCATACTACAAGGAAGGACATGGAATACATTTTATCCTGGAATTCAGTAAGGTTCCCCTGGGAGAGAGGAAAAAGTAGAATTCTTTAACCGCGCATCACGACGGGTCTACGCGTCGTCCGATTTTATGTATTCTTTTTGTTAGAAACAGTGTTGCAAGATCGAATTTGACTAAATCAGTAGAAAGTCGAGTAGAAAATCAGTAGACTGATGAAATAATCTGGAGTTAGAAGAAAAAAATTAGTAGATAGAGGGTAGGTAAGTTCCTATCTATGTATTTTTGCAAGACGCACCCATTAGTTAGGTACCTACTAAGGCGTCTTGGAAAAATAAGTTAAGATTTTGTATTTTTTTGTACCTTACATGATATATGGTGGTTTAGCTGGTCCAGTTAACTGTACTACCGAAGTTTGGTTGCAGTAAGTGGTCCAATAAAACTAACTAGACCACAGAAAAATATTTTTTATTGTGGTACACTGCCAACTGTACCTACCTACTAACGAAAAAAAATTACGGTGGTCCAGTCAAATGGATCAGGAGCCCAATTCTGCAATACAATTGCTTCAGTATGACAATGGAATCGTCGCAGAATCATCACGTAGAATCCTTAGATTTATAAAACTCCAGATGGTGCGTGCGAGATAAATTAATAGTTTTCATCATCTGCATTCATCATAATTTCTTTCATCTGAGGTGGAATACCCAAACGTGTCATTCTGTGTCGATACCCCAGTCATAGTGAAGCGATTAGTATAGCAGAATAGGGCCCCAGCTGAACGGAACCATCAGTAAGAAGTGAAACGAGTATGACACTTCTTAACACTGACGCTGGCCGAGTCGTAGCTAAAAGTCGTGTGGATAAAGAATGGGATTGAAGATGACAACATGCTATCCCCCGTAGACACTACACGATTTTTTGCACGGCGGCGTTTCATAATATGAGAGACTATGGTTAAATGTGAACTTAATTAGTCGGTGGGTGAGGCAATCGCGAACGAAGTCGCGGGTACAGCTAGTCTTCAATACAACACGGAATCCCAGGATTTAAAAAAAGACTATTCCAAGTTTATAGCTATGACCAAGACGCTTCATGTATTTTCAACCACATATACAAAAAGGCAATGAAATTCGGTACACGGTGTAACAAAATACCTTTAGCTTAAATTGTTGCTAGGACTCTTAACGTTCATCTTTATGAAAAGTGTCACACAACTAGGCTGCACAAAATTAATGTATCTTTTAAAGGGCAATGTATACGCTTCTACAACAAAATTCCTAGTGAGTTGCAAAAATTATCAGTAAATAAATTCAAACAAATTGACAAACAAAACTAACAAAACCTAGCTATGCAAAAAGGCTTACTATAAAATATCAGATTATCTAGAAGATAAAAAAGCTTGGGACGGGTTTTGCTCCAACTCGAAAAGTAACAACTAACAGGCTAACTAAAGGTTTCTTTGTAGCTTCTTTACTTTAGTCTACATACCGAAGCGACAGAAATCAAAAATATCACTTTATTTCCGTGTCAGTGTTTAGTTTTACAATTTGACCTTATCTAAGTGTACATTTATTGTATTTATGGAAATAAAGAGTTTTAGATTTTGATTTTATAACCGACGATTTCTAAAAAGAGATGGGCAATGAATGTGTTAACGAAAGCGTCAGCGTCAGTTTGAGTAAGTATTTCACCATTAAAAAAAATTGAGTTGCACCACTTTTTAGGTTACCAGCACAAAATCTGTCTCGTTCCATTATTTCTCGCTATTATAACCACGTAGGCTCAATTCCTCCACATTCTGGCCCACCCTGTACATCGTCATCTGCAAGGAAAACATCCCTTCAATATAAATCATTATAATGGGACAGGTCCTATTGGATTATTTCTTCGTGAAGGTGGCTCGGTTTGAGGGTGGCTGGAAATAACAATATTCTGTTTTTTATTATCTGTTCGGATTTACAAATGCTATGAGGTTATAAATAGTTTTGTGCATATTTTAAACAATTTTATATCACACCATGCTTTAACAAACTTCAAGCATAGCGGCACTAGGTTGATTTTTAGTAATAAATGTCTTTCTTCTACTCCAAAAGGACAATTGAATCGAAGTTGATAAATATTTTAACAATTGGGTAAATAGAAAATAGTTGACAATGCATGTACATACCCCCACGCACTCCAAACATTAACAGCGGTACTACAAAAACCGACTTAAACACTGGTTTAACAAACAGCGTTCAGCTAAACAGTGTCTAAACAGTCAGGCATCAGGTTTAACCAGAGTTTTACTCTCGTTTAAACTATGTCTAAGCCGTGTCTAACTGTAAATCGTCGTAAAACGCAGTTTTGTGTTAACGCTTCTGTTAAACACGCGTTTAACAGATGTCTAACTTTTTTGTAGTACCGCTGTAAATGTTTCAATTTCCCGCCACTCGCGAACCGAACCACCTGAAACCACCGCCTAAAAGGGAGAGGGAGGGAGAGAATAAAATAGACTGCAAATATTGTCTTTACGTTCGTGGTTTGGAAAATGCGGGGAAGGCTAATTAAAATTAGGCAACCATCTTTGATAAATAGTGGCGCGCGGTTTTTGACACTTTTTTATTAGAAATTTTCGGAAATCTAAGGTTAACATTATGAGCGGTCGTCGAGTTGCATAATTTGTTATATTTTAAGTAGGTATATAAAAATTATTTACTTAAATCAAAGATCCTATTATCATCAGCTTATGTTAGTCCACTGTTGAACATAGGCCTCCCCTAATAAGCACCATAGCGCCTTGTCTTCAGCTTGCCGCTTCCAGCATTAGTCTGCAGTCTTTCGCAGATCATCATCCCACCTTCCCAGAGGGTGTCTTGTATTACGTTTGCCGAGTCGTGATCTCCACTCAAGAACACGTTTACCCCAGCGGTTATCGGTTATTCGCGAGATATGGCGGCCGACTGCCTTCAGCTTGCTACTTCTTAACGATCCTATGACTGCGTTTAAATAGAAAACACTAAAAAAATAAAAAAAAGTTCTATAACATAATGTTCTAAAGCGAAAACGAATCCGAAACTTCGATTTCGTTTTTAAGAGTTGGGGCCCAGGAAACAATACGTCAGAAATGCTTAGTAGAGGTATAAAGGGTAGCTTTATCGCTGAGAACGATCTCTTCCAGGCAACCTTAGGATGGACTATACATGAAAGAACAATCTAGACGGGGTGGCACTAATTTATGTGCTACATAAGGTTTTATTTTGATTTAACTGTGTCTTAATTAGGGTTTCATCTCACAATTCCGATACAACCAGCTGGAAACTCATTGAAACGTTTTGTTTTACAGTGTGACGTGACATTACACCTTCAATAACCTACGAACCAATTACGATATTTTATTTGACTTATAAGACAACGTCGAGAACGCCAAAATGCTGCCATATCTAGTTGTCCTGGAATTACGAGTATTACCCTAAAATTACTGGTCCAAGCAAAACATTACATAGGTACAAGAGGGAGTGTTTCCAGCAACAGTTTTTTCATAATACGAAAAAGGCTACAGTTTGAGCATAGTTATGCTCAAACTGCCCGAGTAAGTTTGAATGAAGGTTTCACTTAAAACTTACTTGGACTTAAATTTAAATTACTTAAGCATTGTAAGGTGAAGTTAGGTTTAAGTTTTACTAAAAGCGCTTGTTGTAACGTTTAATAGGCGGCGAAACAGGATTTTTAAGACGTAGGTATCCTAACTTGTTACTTTGTTGGGGCTAGATGATGCTATTTAGATTTTCTCACCTCCTCACCTTAACGGCCTATATTGGTCCACTGCTGGACGCAGGACTCCGCCTGATCATCGCCTTTTTGATTATATCTCATGGGGTAGTGCCCATAATCGCCCCTCTGGGCATGTGGGTAGGGGATCGCAGTTCAGTGGTAGAATAAATGCAGGGGGCGCTGCTGCCCGCCCCCGGTGGATATCCCTTAGTCGTCTCTTACGATAACTGCGGGAAGAATTGGGGCGGTGTAAATTCTTAGCCGGCTCCTCACAGTAATTGTGAATTGTCTAAGCATTTATGATTTATTTACTAAACTCCAAGCAATGCTTAACTTACCGGGTCCAGAAACACCCCCTTTTGATACATAAATATAAAAATTAATAAAAAAATTCACTGCCTTATGTGACATCCTGTTTAAGAAACCAAATCCACATTAAATCTCAAAAGGCCAAAAACAGTAAGTTAACAGTAAAAAAGTAGTTAGTAAAAATTTAAATTCACATTTATTTCTACCAAAACTACGCCGTCTATTTTGCAAAATGTGTATAAAACATTCGCAACTTTTGCTGCAAACTGTTTCACCCCGTACAAAAGTTTATGACGAGGTACAGTGCAGCCAACAGGTGGACAATAAATGAAAATGTATATTTGACCATTAACACGAGCTTTGTGCTAAAGAAATTTCGCTTTAATTTGGACTCTGAACTTTTGTGTGAATATTTTAGAATAATTTGTGATTATATATACATCTGTTGTAATAAACTGGCGCAGCGCATCAGCATTGCCATACAGCGGGGCAATGCAGCCAGCGTAGCGGGGACGCGACGACTGGTATTGATATGGATCAGTTGAGCTACCTGTAGATTTTTTGCAACAGTCTGCAGGTAGCTCAATTGTTTCAATTATAAATACTAGTTCTAATTTATTTCTATTATTTTATTGTAATTTTCTTTGTTTTACTGTTTATTCTATTTTCTAGTATTACTCTCATTATAAAATATTATTTTCTGCCCGCAGCTTCGCACGCGTTGTTTCAGAGATAAAAAGTAGGATACTTTTTTTGATTTTCTAAATCAACAGAGATCTTATTATTCTTGTATGTAAACGTTTTGAGTTGCTTTCTATCTCATGGGTAACTGACTTATGGGATAAAAATAGCCTTGTGTTATTCATGTCGAAACCGATCCGTTCATAGTTTTGGCATGAAGAAGTAACAAAGATTCATCCAATCTTTCGCAATTACCTATGTATTTTAAAGAATTTAACTTGCTTGTGATAATTTGTGATACCTCATAATCTGCGGTTGAACAAGTGTTATGGGTACCAACTAGATGACTGATAAACTTAATTAATATAATACAATGAAAGATATTAGAATGTAAGTACGAACAGTCATCTTCTTTCCTAATATCTACATAGCCTCACCTAAAATCACTCCCTATCTTCAAAAAACTGCTTCATCAGCATTATATATCCTTGTACAGAGTTAGACAACCTTATTTTATGTTTATGTATGTTTATTATTAATCTTTTGTATTATGGTAGGTATGTAGTGTAAGTATTTGTTTCCTTTTCTTTAAGTAGGTATCTATCTATATATTTATTCAGTGCCACCGTCTATTTTGTTCTTTCATTTCCAGTCCATCCAAGTTTGCCTGGAAGAGATCGCTGTCAGCGTTAAGGCCGCCCTTTATACTTCCTTTTTACTAAGCATTTTCTTTGTATTGTTTCCTGTAATTGTGTGGTATAATAAAGTGTTTTCTATCTATCTATCTAACCGCAAATCTTAAGCTACCAGAAGCAACCAACTTAATTATATCCCCAAAATGGGATTCCCTGGCAAAATATTGGCAGGATAAGTTGGAGCTGAGCCTGGCTGCCGCTCTAATCCCCACGTCACGAAAGCAAACTTAATCTTTGGATGCATACAATCAAGGGATACCGTACTATTTGACTGTAGGTCGAGGAGAAAGTGAGTTACGTTCGAGTTTGAATGGAAAATACTTTGATAATAAAACACAAAACAAAATTTAAATTTTAAAAACCCCCTGTCAGATTTTCATAACTCATAACTCATTTATTGGTTATAAAAATTACATATCACAAAATAATAAAAACTTAACTACAATGTTTGTAGGTAAAATTATAGTATAGTCTATAGTTACCTAATTATATTAATAATGGTATCATACACTTGTATTAATCAATTAAATTAATTCATTAAAATTAAAATTAAATTAAATTTATTTTTATTTATTTATTTTATTTATTTATTATGTTACCCTGAACCGATTGTCGTTTAACGTAAACTAAAATCGGTTCATCCGTTTGGGAGCTACGGTACCACAGAGATATACATAAATACACAGATAGACACGTTAAACTTATAACACCCCTCTATTTTTTAGTCGTGGGTTAAAAAGGTCCGGCACAATCATAGCTTAAGGACGTAGCTCATATGGGCCGCACCGCGACATCAAAGTGCACAACAGCAAATTAAGCATTCAATTAGGGGCTACGTAAATTTTAGAAACATTTACGAAAACAAATGGATTTCCGCAAGCTTCAAGCGTGTGGCCTGCGAACTGTTTGTAATCTGATGCCGTCAGTATAAAATTCCTCTAAATATTACGAATTAAATCCCATATTTGAATGCATATTTTTGTGCAGTCCAGCAGAGGTGCGGTTCAGATCTGCGATAACCTTTAAGTTCTCAAAATAAACCTGGGTGAGAAATCGGGAACTAACATTTACTTACCCCAGCAGTGGTCGGTTCTGCTGGAGATATAGCCAGCCCACTAAAGTTTCAGCTTGCTAATTCTTTGAGCTATGTCGATCCCTTTGTTTCTCTGATAAATTTGTTGAAAATCATGACTTACAGAGAAACTCCGAGCATAGTTCTTTCCATAGCTCGCTGAGCGACTTTGCGGGTTCGATTCCCGCCCCAGGACAAATGTTTGTACGAAATGCAGGTATTTGTTCCGGGTGTTCTGGATGTTTCTATGTATAATAAAAAATATTTATCTATGTTATTGTATTAAGTATATCAGTTATCTAGTACCGATAACACAAGCTCTGGTTGGCTTGGGGCTAGATAATGCTGTATGAATTGTCCAGCAGTATTTTTTATTTAATTTTTGTACTTTTATACTTATTGAAAATAGAAACTTTGACTCTATTCTTTTTTTTAATGCAAAAATAGCACTCAGTTTCATTCTAAATCATTCCTTGCATTCACCTCCTCTGTTCATGTTTTTAAATTAAACTTCTAAATCACCCAGAACATCCGGATCCAAAATCATCAGATCATACAATCATTTGTCCCTAGGCGGGAACCGAACCCACAAACTCCTGCGTCATAGACGGACCTTCGCCCGCTGCACTACAGAGGTCGTCATTTCGTCGTCATCGTTAATTTTAAACCAATTTTGAACACTTCGTTTCGATAGTTCGTAGTAGCGAATAAAGCTGATTTCACACTGGGTGCCCGCATGGCGGCGGCGTTGATACGACGGCATATTGAATTTAACTTTGAGTTCGCATGAGCCATGCATCTTCTTATTTAGACTCTAGGTACTGTCATCCTTGAAGATTAACTACGCTTATGATTTTCCTTACGAATACAGACTTATAGTAATTTATTCGCCGTAGGAGCACAAGGTCACTTGGATACGTGAGTTTAGATAGATAGAAAATACTTTATTATACCACACAAAGACAGGATAATATAGAAACAAGATACGGATCTTGTTTCTATATTATCCTGTCATTTGCGAGTGTAACTCGCGCGCCGAGGGTTTCGAAAGGTGGGGTAGCCCCCTTTTGAAAATTATTCCTTTTTGACTATTTTTCAAAAAGAGTTCTTTTTTCAAACTTCTCTATATTTTTCGTGCAAAATGTAGATTCAGATCTACAAACGCTCCATACATTTTAAACGGATCGCTCTGCAAACTTCGGAGATAGGGGGGGATGGAATGGGTATTTTTTCGACTTTTTTCGAAATATTTTTAAAAGTATGAAACTTCCAAAAATTTCAAAACCTGTTTTAAAATGTGCACAATGATACCTTTCATTTGATACCCCATATGACCCTGTAGGTATCTTTTAAAATTTCGGCATCACAATTTGTATGGAATATATTAATTTTCATTTATTTTTCTTTAAATCTGTACAGGCTCACGAAATGTATTATTATTTTAAATTTCAAGTTGATAGCTGCAGTAGTTGCTGAGTTATTAAGGAGGGAAAAAAGGACAGACAAAGCATAAGGGTTTCTAACTAAGTAGTAAGTAGTAGGTAGTAAGTACCCTATAGGTTTTGGTCCGTGGCGAGACTCAAAAATATTTTATTTTGTGAATAAAGTATATATTTATTTTTTCGGATTTTTACCTTTATTTGTACTATGAGACCTTGCTTCTTGCCTAATTTTATTTATTTTTATTTATTTATTTAATAAATTTCATAGTATTTGGACATAGCGGCTGTAACTTTGACGACCTCCGTGGCGCAGCGGGCGAAGGTCCGCCTGCGACGCAGGAGGTTGCGGGTTCGATCCCCGCCTCGGAACAAACTTGTGTACGGTCTGCAGAAATTTGTTCCGTTGGTCTGGGTGTTTTCTATGTATAATAAAAATATCTATCTATGTAATATATTGTATTAAGTATATCAGTTATCTAGTACCCATAACACAAGCTCTTAGCTTGGGGCTAGATAATGTTGTGTGAATTGTCCAGCATTATTTATTTATTTATAACTTTTGACGACTATTCCTTGACTTAGAAGTTTTATTTATATCATGGCTCCAAGGGGTTACGGTCACTTAGGTACCTATTTGACGTTAATTTTAACCTCCACGCGTTCCTGAGAAAAGGGAGTTAACCGACGGTCAGACAGACGGACAGCATAGTGATCCTATATGGGTTATTTTTTTCCCTTTTGAGGAACGAACGGAACCCTGAAAATATCAAATCGGTCAAAATAGTTTTCGTTTTATTACCTTCCTTAGGTTTTATTAAACTGTATACAGCATAAAAGAGTTTCTCGAGAACGACTATATACTCAGTATATTAATGTACAAAAAGAGTTGAACTAAGATTCCAGTACGCACCTACACAATGTTACTAACAACTAGATTATTTATTTGACTATCGCCCATATGCAGCGAATGCGTATTGTATTTTTATTTCATTTTATTTGTATGTGAATTTGACAAGTCTTGTAGAAGAAGTGTTGTAAACTTATAATTTTTCATGTGTTTCACCTTTGACGATAAAGATTCTTCTATTCTTTTCCTTTGACTAATAAGTTATTTATTTTGTTCCAGGTAATTGAAGATTCTTCTTTTGGTGTCCTACAAAAAATAAGTGGTAAGGCAAAGGAATTCACTCTACGCTATGATTGCAGGCATACGGACCATTTTCTTATAATATTTTTGTAGAAGTTTGTCAGTCTCCTGCGCCTCTTCTCTTTGAACCGGCAGGGGATTATTGGACAAAAAGTCCAGAAATCCCCTTCGCAGGGGATCATGGCAGGGGATTATTGGAATAAGCCCTATATTCATAGGTAGAAGCGTCGCACCCCCGCTACGCTGGCTGCATTGCCCCGCTGTATGGCAATGCTGATGCGCTGCGCCAGTTACTTACAATTATTGTACTTAATATACTGTCCCCAAGTTATTGCAACGTTACCTAGATGGACCCAGGATCTAGTTTGAGTCTAGATTGGCCTCACCTCGTGACCTTAACATTTCTCGTAAACCTAAATAGCTTACATAGCTCCAAAGCAGCTCGTCCACTTTTAGATTTATTGGCGTGTCTAGTAAAACTGGATATTTGGTTTAGGGGATTCCATGCCAGCGTGTGAACGCTGTGTGGTGCCGGCTTAGAATTTGCACCACCCCAACTCTTCCCGCGGGTGTCGTAAGACTAAGGCGACTAAGGGATATACACCGGGGGCGGGCAGCAGCGCCTCCTGCAGAACAATTCCACCACTAAAATGCGATCCCCAACCAGCATGCCCAACGCGATAAAGCGCTTATCAGGGGACGTCCAGCAGTGGACCAATATAGGATGTTGAGGTGAAGATGCCAGCGTGAATAATTTCTGTAGACAATAGCGGATGGATGTGCTAGAGTAAAATTTTCTGAATGCTGGTATTTAAAAGGTCGAAAAATTTCAGAAAATTGTGGGTGACTAAAACTGAAATTTCGTAACTGAAAAAAGTCTTATTAAAGTCTATCTTTATGGTGGCTTTTTTTTAATATTAATAATATCACTCATTATAATTTTATGATTATGACCACTACCTATTATTTGAATGTTTTCTTTGAATATAAAATAAAATCAACAACACATGAACTCTCTGGTTGATTTCAAGTTTTCTGGATGTTTTCAATGTATAATAAAATATATCTACAATCAGTTATCTAGTACCTATAACACAAGCTCTGCTTAGCTTGGGGCTAGATAATGCTGTGTGAATTATTCAGCATTATTTTATTAACATAGTATTTATAACAATTAGCAAGCTGAAGTGACAGTGGGCCGGCCACATCTCGCGAAGAACCGACTAGCGATGGGGTCAACGTGTACTTGAGTAGAGACCGCGACAAACGTAGTGTAGGACTGCCCTCCAGCCAGGTGAGATGACCTGAGAAAGACTGCAGGCATCCTCCTGCAAAAAAAGCTCCAGAAACTATTTAAAAAATAAAAATAATAATACTTACAAAAACCTAATGAATCTAAATTTTTTAATTTTGCATATCTATATGTATGTAGTTCTAGGCGTGGAATAAAACATGGGCAACTTTTCATCCCATAAATCAGCGTTCCCATAGAAACAATGACAAAACCTTACGTTTTTATGATTAAAAATCCTAAAATCTTCCTCCAGCATCCAGCATCTGGATGCGGCAAACTGGAGACAGGGTGCTATAGTGCTCATTAGGGGAGGCTTTTGTCCAGCAGTGGACTAATAAATGGATTGATGATGATTACTGAGTTAGTTTACAGTACCTGTAAAGTGAACTAACTACAAATAAATTAGGCTACAACCGGCATAGTTGCTAAACCCAAATACCTATATTATCGAGTTTGAAACTTCCGACATTTGCCAACTAGGTCCCAAAGATCTCTCGTCGATAGTCGTTTCTACATTATAGGTATAACAATCTCACTAATATTATAAATTTTTATTTTATTTTTTATTTTCAAAATTTTAGGAAAACTTACAGCTAGGTCTTAAGAATAGTTATTTACATAATACATGCCGGTACAGGCCAGCGCATGTGTGCTGAGGGCCAATTATAAAGTTTCCGCAGATATTTACTTAAATAGAGTAAAAAATGAAACACAGTGAAAGTAGACGACTTTAAGAAAAATAGAAGGAAATACACAACACAAAGTGAATTGAATGCAGTTGTAGTTATCTTAAAAAGAAATCATCATCGAATGCAGTGAACTCCTCGTTGCCTCGTTGGTCTAGCGGTCAGCTTGTTCAACCACTGATTATGAGGTCCTGGGTTCGAATCCCGGGTCGGGCCAATAATTGTTACTGGGGTTATTTCAAGGAAAATTGACAGTAGCAGCCTAGAGTCAGGAAGTTGGCGGTGTTACACCCCCGTGCCTCGGAAAGCACGATAAGGCGTTGGTCCTGCGCCTGATCTCTCCCCGGTCGTGTCGATCTGTGCTCCCATCGGATTATGAGAGTGAGAGAATAGAGAGTGCACCTGTGTTTGCGCACACACTTGTGCACTATAATATGTCCTACGCATCTGCCTAGTCTCCGATGAGACTGGCCGCCGTGGTCGAAATTCGGCTAGGAGGACATTATTATTCATTATTATTAAATGCAGCGAAAGTTTGGATGTATGGATGTTTGTTACTTCTTCAGGCCAAAGTAACTGAACGGATCGGGCTGAATTTTTTTATAAACGTACCTAGTTAGAACTAGGTACGTTTATAAAAAAATTCAGCCCGATCCTGGAATAAAACATAGGCAGAATTTCATCTCATATATCATCGCTTCCATAGAAACAACGCGTGCAAAGCCGCAAGCATTAACTAGTAATATCTAAAGGATTAAGGAAGGGAGTTTTTGTGTTTTTTAAATCATAAAAACGTAAGTTAACTGCTGTAAGATAAGCTGTAAATCTTTTTGAAAGTATCTTTTTATAATTTTTTTTTTTATTATCTTCACGTCACTCGTTTAATCCTATAAATACGAAACATCTTTGACAAAAGTGAAAAAAATACAAAAAAATACACGTTATTACACATTGAAATAAATAAAAATTCTGTAGATTTAAGGTACGTTCGGTATCTCAACAAATGGCCTGTGTTGTGTTACAACTGCGCAAAGACACGCTATTTCCAATATATTGGAATAAACCTACTACCTAATGAACAACAATGATGGAAAGACGTATCTAGACCGAAGTGCGATCGAGACAACAATACACGCGAAACACGTACGCCGGCAACGCCGGTCCGACTGTGACTGAGGTGGATGGACCTAATTGGACTCAATTTGAGCGTTCCATTTTCTAGAAGCTAGTGCCCAATCTCCCGAATTTTACTCACGGTAGGGCTGGTCCACCAGTTCAAAGTCGCTCAGCGAGCTATGGAAAGAGCTATGCTCGGAGTCTCTCTGAAGGATAGGATTCGTAACGAATACATCCGACAGAGAATCAAAGTTATCGACATAGCTCAAAGAATTAGCAAACTGAAGTGGCAGTGGGCCGGCCATATCTTGCGAAGAACCGACAACCGCTGGGGTAAACGTGTTCTTGAGTGGAGATCACGACTTGGCAAACGTAGTGTAGGACGCCCTCCGGCCTGGTGGGATGACGATCTGCGAAAGACTGCAGGCAGATGCTGGATGCGACAAGCTGAAGACAGGGCGCTATGGCGCTCTTTAGGGGAGGCTTATGTCCAACAGTGGATTAATATAGGCTGATGATCATGATGATGTTATTAGACGGACAGTGTTGAACAAGGTTATCTATTTTTACAGCAAGTGAGTAAAAATCTAAAAATGCGCCAAAAACTTCAAACACCGAAACAAAAAGTGAATTTAAACCGACAATCCTCCCAAGAGATCGCTTTCTTAGAACTTTAAAGTGGTAATGTAAACTTTCTAGGTACTAACAATCTGCTATAAGCGGGTTCGAGTCCCGGGGGGCACCGCCAATTTGTTGTTGCCAGAGTGTGGGTATAAAAGGTTAAAATAAAGAGTATGAAGTTTTTTCTGGCTTATAATTTATTTAGTAGCCTCTGACGGCAGTTTTTTCTGGATAAAAGTCATTTACTTTGTAATTCCCAGGATAAAATCTATACATATTGCCAAATTTCACCAATATTGGTTGAGCTGTTTGGTCATACTTTTTCCGTTCAGGCTTTTTATGACCACTTTGTAAAATGAATAGAAAACGGGGGATGGGACGGGGCTAAATTTTTTGCATTAATTTTATGTTTTTTTTTGTTCCATTTCGGCTCACCAAATAGGTACATACTAAAAGTTTTATTATAAAATTAATATGTTAGCATGGATTCGTAAGGAATACATCCGACAGAGAACCAAAGTAACTCGTATCGATAAAGTGGCAGTGGGCCGGCCATATCTCGCAAAGAACCGACAACCGCTGGGGTAAACGTGTTCTTGAGTGGAGACCGCGACTCGGCGAACGTAGTGTAGGACGCCCTCCGGCCAGGTGGGATGACAATCTACAAAAGCTTGCAGGCAGATGCTAGACGGGAAGCTAAGACAGGGTGCTGTGGCGCTCATTAGGAGAAGCCTATGTCCAGCTGTGGACTAATATAGGCTGATGATGACATTGCTAACATCGCATTGTTTTTATGTAATTTTACCAAAAGTCTTTAAAAACAAAGTGAGAAAATCCAGGAAATGAGCAAATTCAGAACTGTTTACATCTAGAAGTATGCATTTAACGAGGTGGTTACAGAAATCCAGAATAATATTAAACATTTTCCTACACATTTGCTCCCCTTAAAGTCGAGACCCTAGGTCCGTCGGGTACCGAGGCTTTTCGGGTTTAAAAAAAATATCTGAGCGTCTGGTCAAAGCGACGCGTGACCCGAGAGCTGGTCAGTATCTGGCGCAGCGCATCAGTATTGCCATACAGCGGGGCAATGCAGCCAGCGTAGCGGGGACGCGACGACTGGTCATACTGGTCGAAATATGAATCAGTTGAGCCACCTGTAGATTATTTGCAACAGTCTGCAGTTAGCTCAATAGATTCAATTGTAAAAACTTTTTTTATTATTTATTTTTCAACTTATACTAATGTTACGTTGAAAAGCTTTTAATATGACACTGAGAAAACCACAGAGGTTTGTAAGGGAGTGTCATTAACGAGTCGCAGCCGAGTTACTACACTTGCGAGCTTTAAAATGGAATCGCTTTCATCGCGAGTTGATCAAAACAATTTTTTTACAATTTATGTACAATGAACTATAGATTGTGGTATATCATTTGTAAGGTAATTTTGTTACCTTTCAAGTGATATCAAGAAGATTTAAAATTAATTAAATTGGCTACCTAAATTTTTGGAATTATTGCAATAGGTCTAAGTTGCATCTATCGGCTTCTATCGGCGCCGGAACTGGATTAGCTGGATTTCTCCCTCGTATCCGCTGTTTTAGCTCGTTCCACATATGCCAGATTGGGTTCAAGTCAGGAATAAGGGCTGGCCAGTCTAGTGTGGGAATGCCGACATGGAAGACGTCTGTCGGTACTGTCTAGTCACTGCTGCGGTGTGGTAGCGGACATTATCGTGCTTAAATCAAAATTTATCGTCGCCAATAAATCCTGCGTAAGGGAAAACATAATTTAACTCATAGTTCACTGCAAAGAAATTGTAAAAATTAGTCTTGAACAACCCTTGAAGCGATTCCAGTTTAAAGCTCGCAAGTGTAGTTGTAATTTACTTCTATTATTTGTTTGGGTAGTTATTGAAAAACATTAAATAATTATGCATATTTTAACACATAATATGTTATTTTCAAACAAAGGAACCCTAGAAACACGAACATAAAACAAAACACGCGTGTAGTTAGAATTTCTAAAACCTTGTTTTTATGCGCAGTACTAATGACACTATTGTGGGATTTTAACTGGCTAAGGCGTGTCGGGGTCTCGTGGGAGATATTTCACGTTCTATGTAGAGCAAATTACACCTAGTCATATAAATTTTTACTTAACACAGAAAAATAATCAGTTTTGGTTCATATGATAGATAGATAGATAGATAGACATTTTATTGGGTTCACACACAAACAGCACAGGTAAGGTAACAAAAGAACAGTAACATATGATTAAGTTACACATAATTAGGTAGGTAGGTATGCAGGTACACAATTATAAATTGATAACACATGAATTATTATTATTAATTAAAGTAAACGAGTAACAATCATAATTATTACTATAAATAGGCACCTACCCACCAAATAATACACTCGCCTTACTTAGTAATAATGATGATGGTAGGTGTCACCGCCCACCCAGGGCGGGGGCATGTACATACCTAGGTACGCGTTTCTGCGCTGCCGTGATAATATGAGTTGTATTATGTAATATGAGTTGTATGGGTCCGTGGAGTGAAGACCAGGTGACCTGTAACACAGGTTCTTAGAACTTACTTCAGGCACCTGTCTTCACAAAACGGGGTTTTCCAATATTTACCTTGTAAAATCCTTAATCTCAGTCTCTTCCGTGCCTCGGAAAGCACGTTAAGCCGTTGGTCCTGCGCCTAACTTCTCGCCGATCGTGTCGATCTGTCGTCCCATCAGATTATGAGAGTGAGGGAACAGAGTGCACCTGTGTTTGCGCACACACTTGTGCACTATAATATGTCCTGCGCATCTGGCTAGTCTCCGAGAGGCTGGCCGCCGTAGTCGAAATTCGGCTAGGAGGACATTATTATTATTATTATTAATCTTAGTCTATCCTTTGTTATATTGTCAACAACCTTTGTAAAGAGAATGAAATAAAAAAATTAAGTATCTTTTTTGTCTCTCAAAGATCTTCTACAAAACTAAGTAGGTACTTCATAAAATGAGCGACGACATTTCTGTTTGAAAAGTTTTAATAACTTAATAAACCTTAACATAAAGCCATTTCCATAAATTTATCTATGACTAGCTGCATTCTTACTACCCGTTGACCTATTACCCTTTTTCCCGTAGGAATGAAGCATTTTCCCGCGGTAAAAAGTAGCCTATGTTCATGAGGAATAATGTGGGCTTCTAATGGTTAAAGAATTTTTCAAATCGGTCTAGTAGTTTCGGAGCCTATTCAAAACAAACAAACGAACAATCAAATCTTTCCTCTGTATAGTATTAGTATAGAATAGATTAAGATCTAAAGCGGCATTCAAAACTTAAGTTTTATTTACCAACTTAATGTTTATATTTATTAGAAAAGAAATTTTAAAAATCATACTATGTTGCCATCTGGCATCAGTAATATCAAGCTTCGCTTTCGCAATTTCACGATTAGTTGTAAAAACTTTTGATTTTCGGAATCTAACTTAAAATAATAAAATCCACTGTTGCAACTCAGCTCGGCAAATTGTAACAATGTAATGCATTCGATGGCGGAGCCAGAAGTTTCAGTTGCAATAAAACGGAAATAACATCAGTGGAATTTGAAGAGTTGACAGTTCGTATAGGAACTAATGTAGGTACCTACTAGTTTAAACTTATAGGACCGTAGGAAGTAATGTATTAATTAAATACTATGGATTAAGCTGAAAAGCTGTAGTTGTTATGTTTGTAGCTGAAAAGCTGTTTATAGTAAATATATTAATAATACTTAGTTAACTCTTTATTTCAGGCACAATATACACTTACACACGTGTCAGACTTAACTTAAAATTTGACTTGTCTAACGCCATTCAAACGGGACTCAGATTTAAGCATGTCCCGAATTTTGACACATTTTCATTGAAAACTGTCAAAAATTAGTGCTTAATTTGTAAGCATAGGTAAGCATAAATAAATAAAGTTATTGACATCTGAAATCTGAGTTTAAACAAATGACAACTGCTGTCAAAAATATCATAACATCAAAAAATAAAACAGGCACCAACCTGACTTCATCAGGTTTAGTTTTTTGCCGAACGGCTATGTAAAGTTAGAGATTTTTGAAGTTTTGCAGTAAAAGAGGACTGAAAAGGACTTTTTGACTCTTCTCAAAGTGAAGTAAAATAAAAGTAAAGTAAAGATGTTATTTATTGACAAGTAATAGCTTGTTATTGTATTGTAACAAACATTTTAAGTCCATATGCCCCTGAACTGGTTTAAAAACTTTGTTTCAGGAGCCAGTGGCTTCTCCAACAAATATTAACAGATAATTATGTCAAAAATAACGGTTGTTTCTTGCACTCGTTATTTTTATTTCAAACTGTCAAGGATTAGCTCGTAAATGATGTAATAAAGAGCTGCTTTACTACATGTCACTAAACTAAGTCCAGTGGACTCATTTCGACTTAGTACAGCGCGATGTCTTCTAGAACAGTAGTCGTCACGAATCATATGTATAAACTTAGTGAATCATTGCCGTAAACGCGCCTAGGAGATACCTACCAGGTGAGTATAGACTGGAGCGTTTGCTAGAGCATTAAAATGTAATGTAACGTTCTTAAGAATGGTACAATACAGACAAAGGTACAGTTTTAGAGCATTTCAATGTAATGTAACGTTCTTGCGGATGCTCGACACTGTGTTCGAATGACGGCGAATGAGCATTTACCTGTAACATTTCTCTGTACCTTGGCGTATATTTTCCCTCGGCCCGAGAACTTTCTCCCCGCCAGCCCCCGTCACCTGCGCTCGTGCCTTTGTTCGATAAAATGTTACACCGAAAAGCTCGTTGGTTTTTAATAGCAGGTTTGTAACAAAACATCGAGCGTCATGTTCGAAGTGTGGTTCGAGTAAATTTGAAAACGGCGGTTGCTCGATGTTCTATTACAAATAAATGGTCTAGTACAATGGTACTAGACTTTTATTATGATGAGTACCAACACCATAATAGGTAAAAGTGACATATTTTCTTCAAAATGACAGTGAGTGAGTGTACTGAGCGACAAACGTCACAGCCATCTTGTGACGAAACCGTAATCTTAGCAAAATGTTTGTTCGCTCTATGAATGACAATACCAAAATCTTTGTTTGTTCTGCTTAGATTTTGGTTTCATTTGGAAACTCATTTGGATGCTGAGGAACCGTGGAAAGGGTAAATAAACAGCAATAGTCGTATTATACCTACCGCCATAGAAGAACATTTTATGAGAGCGAGGGAATAGAGAGTGCACCTGTGTTTGGGCACACACTTGGGCACTATAATATGTCCTGAGTATCTGGCTACTTTCCGTTGAGACTGGCCGATGTGGTCGAAATTCGGTTAAGAGGACATCATCATCATCATCATAGAAAACAAGTTATTTTAAAAACCACAAAATATCAATCTGGTCCTGCTTTTTTACTTTTTATCGCGATGAATTATGGATAAAATGGAAATGGCCTTTATTTACAAAGAAAATGACAATCAAGTAATAGAAGCAATCGAGCTAACTGCAGACAGTTGCAAACAATCTACAAGAAATAAGGTGGCTAAGACCTTACAATACGAAGGTCTTAGCGACCTTATAATATGAAGGTACTAGCCACCTTATTTCCTGTAAATTATTTGCAACAGTCTGCAGTTAGCTCAATTGTTTCTATGCATTATAAACACTTTCGAAATTCTGACGAGGGTTTTGATACCACTGAGCTTTAGACACATACGCGCTGGAGGGAAAATTCTAGAAACATTGACAGTTGTTTAAGGGTCCGGCGACGGATGAATTTCCTATACAAACGTAATACCAAAATGATTTGTAATTTGAGCATATTTTCACCATGGTCTGCTATTATTTGTTTTACCTAAAATAGTATATATCTAGGTTCCTGACACATTTTTTTTTCCAAAAAATACCTTTCTGAAATGAAATTAAACCGAATCGCAATTTTACATTAAAGACTGAATGTATTCTTAGTTTTTGTGTAGATAAGTAATTTGAAAAAAGCTTGTGGCAGGAACCTAAATAAATACTATTCTAATACAAATAATAGCAAACCATGGTGAAAATATTCTCAAACAACAAATCATTTTGGTACTACGTTTGTATGGGAAATTCATCCGTCGCCGGACCCTTAATGTGCCGATTCAGAGAGGTCTTCTCGACCGTCTCTGGTATAAGAATACAGATTTGTTGAGGCGTACCAAAACAACATGACAACCATAATATTAGTTCCATGAACGATCACGCTGCTCACGCAAACGCTCAGCGACAATATGGCGAAAATCAATCTATCATCGATAATGTGACCTTAAATCTGTCATCGATAATGTGACAGCAAGAGTACTTGTACAATGAACAGTTTGATACCTACTTTGTTACCTTTGAGGTGAGAAAGAGTTCCAACCACATAACTGAGTCTATGAAACATTTCATTATTTCATTCAGTCTTCATTCACTTAAAAATGTATAAAAAATTTATTATTGCTTTATCAAGTTATTAACATTTGAAGTAAATATTTGCTTAGAAATAAATTTATGTACCTACTAATTTGCTAAGCACCCCTCTGCCATAGGCCTCATCCAGTTGTAGCCATTTTTTATAACCCTCTGCTTTCACTGTCCATGGTTTCCCCCATTTTTTACAATCTCGTCTTACTATCTATCTTATGGTCTTCCTTTTCTTTCTCCTTTCCTCCTCTTTCCTTATGGGTCTTTCCAGATTTCCTGATCCTTCATTCACTTACATATCAACAATTAGCGGAATTCATAGACATCTAAGGTTTATGTTATTAAAGTGCGTAAAGGACACTCACTTATTTGGTTTCATAGGCTTCTGTCAAAAGTAAAATAAACCAATGGACGGAATATGCTAGGGTTTTTTTTAAATAAATTAAATTATTAGAATAATATTGCTTATTTTTTCATATTCACATATTTTCATATTCAATAACTTCAATTCAAAAGGCATCCGAAACCGCCTGAAAAATGCCAGAATAGCAGAATTTCATATTTGAAAGCTCATGTCTGAAATGGAATTAAAGTTTCGAGGAACCTTCTTCACTTCGGATTTTGATAAAGTAACTTTTGGGTTGGGAGTTGGTTCTGCTAACTTTTGGTTTTGTTTGATTGATACAATATTTTAAAATTTCTCCGAAATGTAAGGTAATGTCCGAATAGTTGCCTCATTGGATAAAGTGCTCCGAAGTAAAAATTTGAGATTTCAGAAAATTGCAATCAAGCATTGATTAATTCAACATTTAGTTTGTTTTTCTAGGCTACATAAATAACCTTATTTGCGCTTTGTTAATTTGTGTTTTTGTCAGTGAGACACGATTGCCTCATGCCTGGGGCATCAGAAATAAATAAAATATAAATAAATAAATATTTTATTAAATAATGCTGGACAATTCACACAGCATTATCTAGCCCCAAGCTAAGCAGAGCTTGTGTTATGGGTTCTAGATAATTGATATACTTAATAAAGTACACTACATAGATAGATATTTTTTATACATAGAAAACACCCAGACCAACGGTACAAATTTCTGCAGATCGTACACAAATTTGTTCCGAGGCGGGAATCGAACCCGCAACCTCCTGCGTCGCAGGCGGACCTTCGCCCGCTGCGCCACGGAGGTCGTCAAATGACTGTACCCTATCAATCAATGACTGTACCCTATCATAGGGTTGTTCTTCACCAGCATCCATACTTCCACTACTCGCTGAACACTCCTCCCTAAACAAGGGGGTTTGCCATCATCATCAGCCTATATCAGTCCACTGCTGGACCTAGACCTCCCCTAATGAAAGCCATAGCGCCCTGTCTTCAGCTTGCCGCATCCAGCATCTGTCTGTAGTCTTTCGCAATTCGTCATCCCACCTGGCCGGAGGGCGTCCTGCACTATGTCTGGGAATGTGGTTTACAACAGACCTAAGACGTAAGACCGCGGTTTCCACACAAGAACACGTTAACAAAATCAAAATCAAAATCTAAAACTCATTATTTCCATAAATACAATAAATGTACACTTAGAAAAAGTCAAATTGTAAAACTTAACACTGACACGGAAATAAAGTGATATTTTTGATTTCTGTCGCTTCGGTATCTAAACCAAAGTGAAGAAGCGACGAAGAAACCTTTAGCCTGTTAGTTGTTAATTTTCGAGTTGGAGCAAAACCCGTCCAAGCTTTTTTATCTTTTAGATAATCTGATATTTTATAGTAAGCCTTTTTGCACAGCAAGGTTTTTATAATTTGTTTGAATTTATTTACTGATAATTTTTGCAACTCACTAGGAGTTTTGTTGTAGAAGCGTAGGTATACATTGCCCTTTAAAAGATACATTAATTTTGTGTAGCCTAGTTGTTAACCCCAGCGGGTTTCAGTTCTTCGCGAGATATGGCCGGCCCACTGCCACTTCAGCTAGCTAATTCTTCGAGTTACGTCGATAACTTTGGGCGTCTGTCGAATGGCTATGACATAAGCCATTGTAAATATTGTCGCCTTGAAATCGCCTTTATTATCATTCTTGAAGTTAGGTTAAGCCTGGATCCTCTCACAGATGGGCAAAGACCCCTTCGAGAAGAAAGAAGATAGGACAAGACATTAATTTAAGTTAATAAGTCTCGAGCATTACAGTGTCCCAGTCAACATGGTTATAAAGTTGCCAACAATAAATCACCTGAAAATGTGGGTACAGTCGACTGCTATAAGATGTAAAGAGGAACTGTGTACGTACATACACACTTGAATTGGTACTATACTATGTAGCTATTAAATTGTACAGTGACGTTCTCCTGTTAAGTTTGAAGTAAGTTTTTATTGATACAGGAATATTTCAAAACTAAAGTCTTTCGGTAAAATGAAGATATCAAGTTGTTCTATAAAAAATAACAGATTTAATCATATACTAATTAAAACTAAAACTTCTTTAATTAGTATGTTTTTCTAGGGAAAATAGTTGCTGTGTGGTGCCGGCATAGAATTTGCACCACCCCAACTCTTTCCGCGGGTGTCTAGAGAGGCGACTAAGGGATATTATATACACCGGGGGCGAGCAGCAGCGCCCCCTGCAGAAGAATTTCAAAATAGAAAAATAATGAGTGTAAATATTCAAAATAAATTTATTTCAACTTTTGAATAACTAAACTATGTTGGGACTTTATTTTTCAGTTTTTATCGCCCTATATTATTTATTTTCGCCAAAATTTGGGCTAAAATCAGTGTTTATATACGAAAGTTTATACGCTCGTTTTTTCAAATGTATACTTTTTTACGGTTTCGGGTGTATACAAACATAGATTATGACGAGATAAATTGACATTATCCTTAGTTTTGTATTTTCGACATCAAACAGCGTAGTATTACCATTCAACGTTTGTATGGAAAGATGAGCGACTCGTTTAACCTTAACTGTAAATGCTATAAGTGTCATGAGGGCAACTTTGATACAACAACACAAGCAATACTAGAAGCGTCAAAGTTACTCCAAAGTTATTGCATTCAGGTCGCACGTTCATAACTCGCAATCTTGTTAAACACAATCGGAGATATAGCAAACATATCGGCAAAGTTTAATCATAACTTTCGTCCCAAGACGCTGCGATGCAGTGGAGGCTATGAATTTAAGAGGGCGCATTGCGCGCCATTTTGTGAAAAAGATGGACATAGGATTTCGCGTTTTTAAGAGCGGGCCAGAAATACGTTTTTGGAACGGCGGTGTAAGCACAAAAATCTAGTTTTTGCTTATTAAAAAAAAACTGCATAACTTATGAAAAAGTTGGTTCAAGGACCCAAATAATTAGTAATAACCTACGAATCAAAACATAAATAATTTCAATAGACCGCAGGGTTCCTGAAATCTCGACAAAATTATGTGCAAATGCCACATTCATGATTTTTTTTAGTCGTTTTTTCCCCAATCGTGTTCACATTCAATGAAACAAACAAAAAATGTCGAATTAGGTATGCTCGACAATTCACACAGCGTTATCTAGAAACAAGCTAAGCAGAGCTTGTGTTATGGGTACTAGATAACTGATACACTTAAAACAATACAATACATAGATACCTAGGTATTTTTTATCATACATAGAAAACATCTAGAACACCCTGATCTGCAGATCGTACAAACATTTGTCCCGGAATCGAACCGCAACCTCCTGCATCGCAGGCGGACCTTTGCTGCGCCAGAGAGGTCGTCAAAATTTTTATGTAATTCGAGTTTTTTTACCGCCTATGAATGTCTAGGCCCAGATTGAGCACAAAACCCGTTAGGTTCGCCCCTTAAGAGGAACGACATTACACTGCCGATGTCGTGGTGGTTGGTGGTGGCGTAAGAATCGATCCCTCCATGTCAGTCCGTGGATGTTGTAAAAGCCGACAAAGGGAACCTATCAGGAAAGGGCTGCACTTTTCTTCTGTGTATTTTTAATACCTCCACTGTGATGACCACCATTCCGCCAGTGTGGTGATTATGCCAAAATCCCTCTCGCCAATATTATTTACTTCCTCAAAGCTTCTATACCTACAAGAACTCAAAGTTTCAGTACGATGGGTTTAGTACCTCGGCGTTGTCTTGACAAAACAAAAATCATTAAAATGATCAATATCAATATTTTTTTTGGATTTATAACATTTGTAGCATGATTTATAGAATCTCATCATTTAAACGCTCACACAATGTGAGGCATCAGACCTGCAAAAGACAGCAAGGGCTAAAAAAAATGGTCCTATTTAACCATTCACGTCACGTCATTGCTTAGAAAATACTCTAATATCCATATAAACAGACTTTATTTATTGCGCAGACAAGAAGGACCTATTTCCCCTATTCCCACCCCTGGTACGGCCTTGGCACTGTAGTCAGAAAAAAAATCATTATGATCATCATCATATTCGTGCACTGCTGAACAAAGGCCCAAGACGGTCTTGAGCCACCTCATTTCATTTCATTTATTCATTATACTATATACTAATTTAATAAAATATGTGTCAAATAAAAATAATGAAAAAAATTCTATATAAATAATAAGTCACCAAACGTAATAAAATAAAAAATAAAAATAGCCTTTATTCTCATTCCAAATACAATTTACCATTAATTTTGTAATATTTAACCAATGTTATTATTGTGAATAATTATAAATTATTATATTTTAATAACAATTTTGATAATAATAAATTTTAAATATGTAGTGTCATTCATTAAATTTTTATAGGGTTTATCCATTTCTGGATAAAGGCCTCCTCCATCTCGCCAGTTTGCTCTATTTTGAGGCGCTCTTATCCACGGTTTTCCTGCTACCAATATGATGTCATCCTTCCATCAAGTCACCAAACGTATCACTTAAAAAGATTTATGCCATATTCGTCCCTAATGTTCGGCCCACGCCATTAAAAAGTCTTTTTTCGTCCCGCATGATAATATTTGTCCATATTCGTCCCGCAAAAGTCATTTAGTTTGCAGTAGAATTTTTTCAAGACCATCTCTTATAATCTAATTTCAAAAATATTATTATTTTCTTGGCTTTTAATTTTGTCTGGAATATTATTATATATTTTCACTGCCATTGAGTGTGCACTAGTCTCATCAAATTAAATCTAATCAAATCAAAAACTCTTTATTTCCATAAATACAATAAATGTACCTAGACTTAGAAAAGGTCAAATTATAACTAAACACTGACACGGAAATAAGGTGATATTTTTTATTTCTGTCGCTTCGGTATGTAAAGTAAAGAGACGAAGAAACCTGTTAGTTGTTATTTTTCGAGCTGGAGAAAAACTCGTCCCAAGCTTTTTTATCCTCTATCTGATATTTTGTATTATGCCCTTTTACAGCTTGATGTATTTATATTATACCTGATGTATTTATAATTTATAAAACGTAATAAAATCCAGTAAATCGTATCCAACAAGTCGTATAGAGTAAAGTCTGCCTTCCCAGACGCGATTCCAATGCATAGAGCTGTCAGTTCCATCCACTTTACGTCCGCAACTTAAAATGGAATATTTGAGCGGAGGAATCATTTGCTCTTGAAAAGTTACTTTAGCTTTTGAAAGTAGCAATAAAGATGGAATTGAATAAAGTTTATTGTGGAATGGCGTTATTTTTAGAGGTCTTCTTTTGCGATCTGTCTGTTTGTTCGATTTTTAGAACTTAATTGATGATAATGATAGATGGTAAGGTTAAAAATTGTAGTCTGGAAAAAGAAATACTAAAGCTACTTTACTTACTTACGACGAAGTGGCGTGTTGGACGAAAGTCTGCCTGTGATGTAGGAAATCGCTGGTTCGATACCCGCCTTGGAACACATAAATAAATAATATTGGACAATTCACAAAGCACCATCTAGCCCCAAGCTAAGCAGAGCTTGTTTTATGGGTGCTAGATGACTGATATACTTAATACATTGTACTACAAAGATAGATATTTTTTACTGTATATAAAAATACACCAAAAACTCGGAGCAAAATATTTGTAGATCATACAAACATTTGTTCCGCATTTACAAGTGATTTATTTACTAAGGCTACTTTGCCATAATTACCGGCTTAGTGTGGTGCTTATGGCAAGGCAAACCCACTTATGTGTGGGAGGAATGTCCAATAGTGGGCGAATGTGTGATAAGAAAGGCTTCTTCTCATCCAGGAAAACTCGCGAAAAGTCGAGGCAATAATCCAAGACTATAAATTATCACACTCATAGTTATAAATGGAAAAGTTTGGTTAAATTTATGTATGATTGGATGTTTACCTCTTCACGCAAAAACTACTGAACGGATATGATTAAAATTTTGCATAGAAGTTGTCTAGACTGGAATATGTTATAGGACAATTTTCATCCAGGAAAATCTCGAGCAGAAGCTAGTTGCTCTATTACACTATCACACTAATATTATAAATGTGAAAGTGTAGATGTTTAGATGTATGAATTGATGTTTGTTACATCTTCACGTCAAAACTGCCCACCAATTACAGTAGCAAATGGCAATGGGGAACGCAACAATGGGGATCATTTTGGCAACCTTAGCGCTGTCCAAATCTTTTGAAACTTGAAAGGAGGTATATTTAAGCCAAAAAGTTTCCCCTATTCAAGTTTTATAAGATTTAGATACCATTAAGGCTGCCAAAATGATCCCTATTGTCGCTTTCCCCATTGCCATTCGCTACTGTAATTGGTGGGCGGATCGGGCTGAAATCGGGATACAGGTAGGTAATTCTAATCCTGGAATCAAACATATGCTACTTTTTATCCCATAAATCAGCTCCCATGGGATAAAAAACGTTTCCATAGAAACGCGTGGGAAACCGCGGGCAGTAGGGATCAGATCTAGAATCACTTTAATCAAATTACTTGAAGCAACCTGAAGTTCGGTTTATTTTAAAGAATAGAATAAGAGTAAGAAACATTTGACGACCTCCGTGGCGCAGCGGGCGAAGGTCCGCCTGCGACGCTGGAGGTTGCGGGTTCGATTCCCGCCTCGGAACAAATTTGTGTACGATCTGCAGAAATTTGTTCCATTGGTCTGGGTGTTTTCTATCTATAATAAAAAAAAATCTATCTATGTAGTGTATTGTATTAAGTATATCAGTTAGCTAGTACCCATAACACAAGCTCTGCTTAGCTTGGGGCTAGATAATGCTGTGTGAATTGTCCAGCATTATTTATTATTTATTTATTTATTATTATTTATTGTTCAAAATTTGTACATAGTTAATTTTAAGAACTACTTTTAAATTGTTCAGCAGTTGTCCTTTCAGACATACAATAATAAACTTAAAATTATAGGATGACTAGCAGCGCCTCGCGGTTTCACCCACGTAATTCCCATTTCCGTGGGAATTCCGGGATAAAATATAGCCTATGTGCTATTCCAGACTATAATCTATCTCCGTGCCAAATTTCATCCAGATCCGTTCAGTAGTTTTTGCGTAACAGTGCCTCGCGATTTCACCCACGTAGTTCCCGTTCCCGTAGAAATTCCGGGATAAATATAGCCTTTGTGCTACTCCAGACTATAATCTATCTCTGTGCAAAATTTAATCCAGATCCGTTTAGTAGTTTTTACGTGAAAGAGTAACAAACATCCATCCATCCATACTTCCAAACTTCGCGTTTATAATATTAGTAGGATCTATTTAGGTATAGTTTATAAATAGCCAAGTCCCGTCCTTTATTAAAATTTCATTACATCTTTCCTTCAGTGTCGACAGATGGCGTTGTAACGATAGCTGACAGCTGTCAGACTTCACTTTATTATAACGTAGTCAGCGGGGCAGTCCGCCATTTTAGTACACTCAGCACGAAAGTTGGAAATGTAGCTAAAATAATTATAAAGGTTGTATTAACCTTGAACATAGTATGATTTCTATCAGGGGCTTAGCACGCATCAAAGTAAAAAGGCGGATAAACAAATAAAATTAATAGAGCTGGCGAGTATCTGGCACAGCGCATCAGCATTGCATTTGACGACCTCCGTGGTGCAGCGGGCGAAGGTCCGCCTGCGACGCAGGAGGTTGCGGGTTCGATCCCCGCCTCGGAACAAATTAGTTCACGATCTGCAGAAATTTGTTCCGTTGGTCTGGGTGTTTTCTATGTATAATAAAAATATCTATCTATGTAATACATTGTATTATGTATATCAGTTATCTAGTACCCATAACACAAGCTCTGCTTAGCTTGGGGCTAGATAATGTTGTGTGAATTGTCCAGCATTATTTATTTATTTATTTATTATTTTATTTTATTATTTATTGCCATACAGCGGGGCAATGCATCATGATTGGAACAGTCTGCAGTTCAATCGTTTCAATTGTAAATACTAGTGCTGAGTGGTTTCTATTATTTGATTGTTATTTTCTTTATTATTAAATTATAAACCTATCGATAATTCATGCGACACTTCTGTTCAAATTTCGTCGATAGTTTTCGATCTGACTTGGACTGTGGTTACAAACATCTTAACATCCAAACTGTTGATTTACTCTAATAATAATAATAATAAATAATGCTGGAAAATTCACACAGTAAATATTGGTACATCTTCGTGCACCCGACTGCCTATTTATTGTTTTTTGCTGCTACTCTTTTGATAGTGGATTATATTTTTAACAACTTTAAAATAGATAAAGATGTCCAATATTTTCTTCAATCTTTTTTTCAATAAGCTACTTGACTCACATCAAATTTGGTTCAATAAATAAAATATTCTCTGTGGTATTTGACTTATAAACCAATATTTATAGATTTCTGATATTAAAAGTGTAAGACGACTACAAAATATGTATTTTCAATTTAAAAATAGTAATTTTAATCTTAAACTTTGAAAACCCTGTCGGCCATGTTGTGACGTCATAGGCCTCTAAGCAAAGTTCTACTATGACGTCACAGCACAGATAAATATAGTTGACAGTGTTTTCGCTTAAATAATATAAATCGGTTCCCTAAAAATAGTGATAAACATAATTTTAATACCAGAAATAAACATAAACTCGCTGTACCCACAACTAGGCTACACAAAATTAATGTATCTTTTAAAGGGCAATAGTATACGCTGCTACAACAAAACTCCTAGTGAGTTGCAAAAATTATCAGTAAATAAATTCAAACAAATTATCTTTTATACAATATCCTTGCTGTACAAAAAGCCTTATTATAAAATATCAGTAGAAGATAAAAAAGCTTGGGACGGGTTTTGCTCCAACTCGAAAAATAACTACTAACAGGCTAAAGGTTTCTTAGTCGCTTCTTTACTTTAGTCTACATACCGAAGCGACAGAAATCAAAAATATCTCTTTATTTCCTTGTCAGTGTTTAGTTTTATAATTTGACCTTTTCTAAGTGTACATTTATTGTATTTATGGAAATAAAGAGTTTTTGATTTTGATTAAAAGGAGTCAACTAGCCTATTGTAACCGAACTGCTTATCCAAATAAAGTTATGGAAGTGAATCATCACATCAACTATGTTATACTAGTTCTCTGCACCTTCAAACATTTTTACTCTTTTAAAGTTCGCTCAAAACATTAATTTTAACTTCCCGAAGAGCATTTAAAACCTTCGCCTCGCTTTTAAAATGACTTTCTTAATCGCTATCCGATATTAAATAAGTTTTAGAGTCGTCATTAAAAAATGTTTATACCACTGGATGTAAAGTTTTCTGACCAGAGTGGTGTCGACCAGATGTATAGGAAATAGCTCGGTGTTGAATTGAACGTAAGCAAAATATTCAGTAATGAACATTATAAACAATGGTGGGTATTTAACAAGGGATTGTCTAGCCCAAATAGGCAGAGCTTGTATTTGGGAATCAGATGTCTGATAACGTGATACCTACTTCGTTATAAAATCCGCGATATTTTATGTCAGCAAGGGCATTTTTTCGTTGTTTTTAATTGTTACAATATTTTGTAACTTATTTTGAACCAAAATAATATTAGGACCCAACAAAATGCAATTTGCTTGATAATATTAACAATGGATTTTTTCAAAGTAACGCCTATTTTATTTATAAAAAGGTCGTTAACTATGGCCCCCCCAATCAGATCAAGATCAGTCGAGCTACCTCTAGATTGTTTCCAATGGTCAGCAGTTAGATCAACTGCGTCAATTGTAAGTACTAGTTCTAATTCGTTTCTATACTTTGATTGTAATTTAGAAGTTTCGAAATAAAAAAAAGCAGTTTAATAACGTACCTAACTTAGGTAGATGCTAAGTACTGCCTCGTTGGTCTAGCGGTCAGCTTGTTCAACCGCTGATAATGAGGTCCTGGGTTCGAATCCCGGGTCGGGCCAATAGTTGTTATTAAGGTTGTTCTAGCAAAGGAAAATTGCCTCGGAAAGGACGTTAAGCCGTTGGTCCTGCACCTGACCACTCCCCGGTCATGTTGATCTGTCGTCCCATCGGATTATGAGAGTGAGGGAATAGAGAGTGCACCTGTGTTTGCGCACACACTTGTGCACTATAATATGTCCAGCGCATCTGGCTAGTCTCCAATGAGACTGGCTGTCGTGGTCTAATTCGGCTAGGATTACATTTTTATTATTATTAAGTACTTCATTGTTTGAACAAGTCCATGGCTCCCTACCACGTCGATGGCTTCCAGACCACAGGTACCTAAGAAATTAATAAAACTTTAATGTCAAAGATAAAGAAAGGTAATGAAATACAATTTTGGACATCTTCCCTTATTGGCCAATTTCGACGTAATGACGCATAAACTTTTAATTCTTTCCGAAATTAATTTTTAAAAAGTTGTTTTTAATTTGATTCTTTTTGATTTGTTTTAGGAACAAAGAAATTATAAAGTTTGTAATGAAAATGAAAGTGATACAAAGATAAGAAGTCAACAACTTTTAGAATAGGTTTCACGTTTTTGCGTTCAAAATTATAAGAGCCCTTTGCCTTAGGCTGTGTCCAGATTAAGGAACAGTTAATGAAAGGCATTACTACAAGAGAATGGTTCGGGAAGCGATTGAAATTAGGAAATATACTAATTTCAATCGTGATGACGGTTTCAGACTCTCTGCCTCTTGGAATCAATAATCAATAATCATTTATTTCATATGTTTCTAGAACTATACGTCACTTCTTATGCATAGGTTAGTGCCTACGTATGTAGGTATTACCATAATAGCAATTAAGTTAAGAATATAACTAAATAAAAGGAAAACATTATCATTATTAGAAATTATTAGAAAAGTAAGTACAGTATTAACAAAATAATAATAATCCAGTTAGAGCCAAGTGTACTCGTCGTAGACTGGTTTTTCAGTGCGTCACAGATACTGTTAGTGTTGTATGTCGAGTGTGCAGATGGACATATCTAGTGTCGAAAACCAAGTGAGGGTAGTTTCAAGTAATGCTGCCTCGCTTCGCAGAGGCGGTAACTCCAGTACTCCAGTCATCCCCTGACCACGAGAGAGTGTAAACCTATTGAAACGTCGGGAAAAATGGATAAATAAACGCGATAAATACCCGTCTAATAATAGTTATAATAAGGAACAACATGTTCTTTATTATATATCTAATAATAGTTATAATAAGGAACAACATGTTCCTTATTATAACTATTATTTTATTTAACTTTGTTATAAACAATGTTATAATAAATCATCCATACAAAGAATGTCCCATAGTCCGATCACACTTCCCCCATTCTATGATAAGAACATTATTTTGCATATTTCCTTATCCAGGAGATGTGCGTAAAAAATAAACCACCCTACTGCGATGGGGTTATTCCAGTTTTCCCCCTTAAGGGTGATTTTCAAGGGGGAAAACTGGACTTCATTTTTTTGGAGTCCAGTTTTCCCCCTTAAGGCTAATCTTCAAGGGGGAAAACTGGAATTCATTTTTTTGAAGTCCAGTTTTCCCCCTTAGGGGGGATTTCAGGGGGGAAAACTGGAATAACCCCTGCGATGTACATAACCAATTAAATTTTATAAATGCAATTCTAAATCTCTAAATAGATTTAGGTAACTTTCCTAAGATATTTAATCTCTAGAAAGTATCGCTGACTATATATTTCCTAGACAAAATCACGTATGTGTGTCAATTGTTATAAAGGTTTAAACTTGTAACATTAACACAGAGCATGAAATCCTCCACACCAATAAGCCATTATCGTAAAAACGCCCGCGTCGGGAATCGAACCCGTGCTAAGTAACAATGTAGTTATCTTTAAGCACGGATACGATGGTTCTCAATGCTCGTATATGTGAGTTATTTGAAACTCGATTTGTCTACTAGCAAAACATGGGCGTTTCATAACAAATTTCTAAGTATTTCTAGATGTAGCTAATTTTAGGGAGTTGGTGCACTGGACTATTTATGAAACATCAGCGGAGTCCTTCAAGCGGCGAAAATACGCTAACCTTGACTGAGGTTACCTATTTTAGCCGTTTGGGGTGGAAACCCAAGTTCCAAGGGTCCTGGGGCACATAAAGATCTATAAAACTTCTCATCGGTCACAAGAGATCGAAATGCTGGCTTCTATTTCGGTCAACAAATAATTAGGTAGCATTGCCATTCAACATGACACTCTGATACTTCTGGTGACGGCTTAGATATTTTGGAAATAGATATTATGTGACTTGTAATTGTTTTATTCTATTAGTAATTTTTACTTACATTTGTTTTATATGTCAACCGTATTTTTATTATATGTATATATTTGACGACCTCAGTGGCGCGATTCCCGCCTCGGAACAAATTTTTGTACGATCTGCAGAAATTTGTTCCGTTTTGGTTTGGGTGTTTTTCTATGTATAGTAAAAAAATTATCTATCTATGTATATAATGTATTAAATATATCAGTTATCTATTACCCATAACACAAGCCTTGAGTAGCTTACTTTGGGGCTAGATAGCGCTGTGTGGATTGTCTAGTATTATATATTTATTTATTATTTATTATATTGTTTATTTGTATAAGTGTACTGTATAATTATTGTAGTTTTTAAGTGTGTTTCTGAAGATGCAAACAAAGATTTATCCATCGATCTATCCATTATTGTAATTTTGTATTATATACAAGTACATATTATTTATACAGTATATAGTATATCTAGTTACTTTTTCAGGAACCTACTCAGTTTAAGTTTATACGTCATCCAGCCATTTGAATGTTAATCAGTGAGCTGTGTCCAAACAAATAGACACTGTAAATCTAGGATGGATAACCCTTAAACTTACTCATTAACCCCGGACGCAAAAGAGGATGTTATAAGTTTAACGTGTCTGTCCATCCGATTTTCCGATATTCGTTTAGTTTTTTTGTGTCATAGATAAATTTATCTCAAGTGTTCTTAGCCATGTTTCAAGAAAATCTGTCGGGGGGGGGGGGGGTTTAAAATTTTTAATTATGTTTTATTTTAAGTTAAAATGTCATCCAGCCATTTGAATGTTCAGCTGTGAGCTTCCGATAGACGGGCGCTATCTAAACGACTTCTTTCAATGTGAGCTCAATCCTTAGAATTGATGTACGGAATCCGATCGAGGATTATGTTCCAGTGGGGCATCTAGTTACGGAACCTAGATTTAGATACTCTATTTGTCCACATCACATCACACTTTTAAAAGGAAAGTTTTTAATTACTTTTTGAATGTCACGTCACACTAGTTAGCATGTTCACTATAGTTACTAAGTATAATTATAATTTTGTATGTATTAGTGTATTAGTTTAGTAGGTATTATGTGTATTAGTATTAATAGTTTAGATTTATGTTAAGTTGCACCGCCATCCTGTATTTTTCTCCCATAGTTTTGGTTGCCTGGAAGAAATCGCTTTAAGCGATAAAGCCGCCAGTTCCATTGCTGTTCTCTACATGTTTATATGTAAAATTAGTTTTTAAATATTTTGATAATCTCTCTTCGTAAACATACAAGACATTTTGTAACTACAAATGCGCGAATGTCCATTCGCCTATATGTCATCTGGAGCACATGTAAAATGTAAACCGGCCATATAACAAAATCCCACTCAAAATTAGAGAATTGCCTACTGCGATGTTTCAGAGAAAGCTGAGTATCATATTTTCTGAAAATGGTACCGCACAGTGAAAGATTTGATTGATGAGGTACCGCACAAAATGGTAACTTTGACAAATAAAAAACTCAACCAGCATGTCCAGCCTGGGAATTATGGGCATTACCCCCATGACATAAAAGCCAATAAGGCGCTTGTCAGGGGGAAGCTTGCGTCCATCAGTGGACAAATATAGGCTGTTAAGGAGGTGAAGAGGGCCCTTATACCGGGTCTGACCACGATGCGCCTTCCAGTAGATCGTCGATGTACGAGAGCCTATGACTCAGTTTCGTACCTAAAACATGACAAAGGTTTTCATGAAACATGGCATGAACACTCGGGATAAAATTATCAATGACAATTACTACAAATTAACAATTACTCAAACATCCCTTTCAATATATGCTCAAAATAGCTTCCAGTAGCTTCATTCGGAGGCTGGATGCCTCCTCGGACGGACGTGAGGTTATGTAACTTTTTTCGCAATGACAGCTGGGTTCGACGGACGAATTACGATTTTCGACAACTTTTGTTTTGCGGGTTAAATGGTTCATTCGTCATTGAAATAAAGTCTATATTTGATTGAAGCTAAGCCAAAAGAAATTTGCAGGAATTTTATTCATTGACAGACCTACCAATTAAGTAGAATAGGTTTATAGTGGTTTTATCTCTGGTAGCTAGATAGGTAGGTAGGTACTACTCAACATGTTTACAGCACGAAAAGTATTGGTCGAGTTAAAATATGTTAAATAGGTAGGGCGATTTTGATGACCTTATATATAAATAAACAATGCTGAAAAATTAAAATAGGAGCCTACGTCCAGCAGTGGACTTATATAGGCTGATGATGATGAATTCACACATCATCACCAAGGCCGAAGCTAAGCAGAGCTTTGTTATGGGTACTTACTAGATAACTGATTTACTTAGGACCAACCATTTGCATTTTTTTTCTCGTAGTTCTACCAGTAGAACTATAGGCAAATTTAAATTACTCGTAGTTCTATCGGTTTGTTCTTTTAGAGAAGACAGATTCTCAAAAGGACAGATACTCAAAAATAATAATTTACTTTAAATTTTTAATAACTCATAGAAACACCTCAACGGAGCGGTTTGTCATAACTTTTTTGTTATTGGCAATATGTGTACATTGACATCAATATAATAAATTTTTTGTTAGTGGTTGCGCGCATATTCGACGTTAGATATTACCAGCGTAAGTTGAAACGTTATTTGTGGCAACACACACCCTTATTCCTAGTTGCATATCCCATCCTGTTCCCTCGCACATAAAACTGTTTGTTGTTTCTAAAGTCAGAAATAACGGGATATTTACCATGATTTGAATTTTGAGTTTTCCAATATTTCGGCACAGTTTCATGCTTGTTTGTTGTTTGTTTGTTTCGCGTTGCATCGGGTTCACCACACGAGAACCATTACTGGGGAGTAAAGATTAACCGCTAGGGAGCGGTTATCGGTTCTGCGGAGTGGCCCAGTGCCACTTTAGCTTACTAATTCTGAGAGCTATGTCGGTGACTTTGGTTCTTCTACAATTTCCGTATTCCGGATTATATCATGTAGAAAAACTCCAAGCAAAGCTCTTTCTATAGCTCGCTGAGCGACTCTGAGTCATCATCGCTGACTATATGTATAGGCCTGACCCGTTGACTCAGTGACCATGTCTCGGATCCATATTTCGTCACTGGCAACACACGTTGATTAAAGACTTCGTGAGAGATTAGACCACAAGAATTTAATGATTACTGTTGTTATTACAATAAACATAGTGTTTGTACAATAAATCGCAAGTTTTTGCAATAAATCCAGGTTTATGCGATAAATCCCCTGTCTAATTGGGTGGCACGGGCCTGAAAGGTGTGATTTACAGCTTGTTTCGATCCGCGAGACTAAAGGACAGAGTACACTAGTCCGCAGCGATCACACTGTATTACACACACATAGCCCGGAAAGAGTCTTCATGATGCAAGAGATACTTGGAGTGGAAGCCATAAGAGAAACAAATACGTGTGGTTTGGCCACAAATGAGATGGCAAGGAGGACGTAATAAAGATACTTTTAGTATTTTTTGTATGAATTTAGAGGTTTATTGTGACTCGTTTTTATTTTTTAACCTTTTATTTTTAATTTAATTGCGAAAAATAAATTATAGACACATAAATGTATCAAATAATAACAAATATAAAATATATAAACATTGCAAAATACAGAACAAGGTGTTTTGTGGCATTACAAAGACAAACGAAATGGATATAACGATTAAAGGCTACGTTGATTTTCAAAATACTCAAAAATTATATCTCGGCAACCGTGTCACTTAGGACATTAGCTCTAACTATGAAATGTAGCACATGACCCCCACAACACTCCAAAAAATCATGTTGGACCACGTGCCGACCAAACACCCCGGATGTTCGTAATGCTCTGGTATAACCCAGCCTTTACTCCCCATGAATTATTAGTACAGGCTTGAAAGAAGGCTTTCACGGATTCATTATCTCTTCATTGATTTTATTTAATGAGTCACTCTCGCTTTCCTATTCATTCATTCATTTCGTTCTCTTCATTCGTTCAGTTCACTTGCTTATTGCTTCTACTGTTTACTCGGGGTTGATGAGTTTGACACTTATTACGAAACCAAGAAGAGATAAAAGAAGGTTTGGACGTTTTTTTGTTGATTTTTTTGTTTATTCTTAACAAAGATACAAAATACAAAATACAAAAACGTTTATTTCAGAAATGTTTGACACAATTTAGTTAGATCACTGCCTCCTGTGGTAGCTACATACAATGTAGCTGTGTTACAGGCGAACAGTATCTTCCTTTATGTATCTACTAGACATCATTTAACATTATGTATCTTAAATATGAACTTATCTATTATTATAATGAGTAAGTAGGTTAATGCACTAAACCTAAACCTACTTATCTTTACTTACATATTAATAACTTATTGCTAAACATTTGCTTACGTACTATGTTTTTTTTTATAATTAGCTACCAACAATTAACTACCAACCTATTTAATTAAGAGACCTGTCCCCTGCATAGTCAAATTCACGTAAGAATCTTTCCCGAAAATTCGCCTTTGATTCATTTTACGCAAAATATACAGGGTGCCACGTAACATGTGTACAAAGCCGAAAAGGGGTGATTCTGGACCCCAAGGGGATTTTTTTCTTTAATTTTTTTATTGGAGATTCTACTGCATTATTTAAAATAATAAAATATATCACAAGTATTTATGTTTTATAGTTTTATTTATATCGAGGCTTCCAAAGGTTACGGAGTGAAGTATTTGATGGTAATTTCAACTCGATTCCTCCACGAGTTCCTGAGAAAAGGGGGTTGACAGACGGACAGACAGACGGACTAATAAGTCATCAAATACTCCACTCCGTAACCTTTTGAAGCTTACGATGGTAAGTAATTAATATTTAGGTATGTAGACACAAATCGCACGCATAGCCTTCGCTCACTGCGCCAAAACAAAAATACCTTAACTACTTACTTGTTATCTCAAAATAGCTAGAAAAGATGAAACCGAAAACTTCATAAAACGTACCACCGACGGCACCGACTAGTGAAACTAATATTACCGCTTTACTGAAAACTAAACCGCACACCCTCTGAAACTCCACACCGCGCCATATTTAAATCCTCTTCTAAAAATACCAGCAGCTACCTAAAGATCCGAGCTCATTTGCACCAGGGCCCTCGTCGCTTGCCGCACACTACACATCGACACGCAGAAGCAATGGTCCTATTGTCTCAGAAACCGTCAAAAATGCATACTTTACGGGTCAGTGACCCGGCGAGCTCAGCAAGTGTGTCTTGGTCTTGATTACGAGACGTAACAGGTACCTATTTCAGCTCAGAACATGTGTGTGTGACGTCACATAGGCTTTATAGCTCCTCATAGCATCACCACGCTTGGCAAAAAGATGGGTGATAGCAGTTGAGGTGTTAAAAATATGCAGAGGGACGCTGCTGCCCTTTCTCTGGTAGGTTCACCTAATCAGCACTTAAGACATTCACGGACGGAGTTGCAGGGGTTGATTCTTACGCCAAGACCGCCACGGCAAAGTTTTGTCATAGTATTTTTAGAATATTAGCTGAAGTTTTAGTGTCAAGCCCTCAGAGACATATTATCAAACAAAGGCACAGTGTAAACTGTAAACAAGCAGCATTCTAAAAATACCACTAGCTCATTTGCACCAGTGACCTTTACAACTTGGGGCACATAATACTTTGTTACACAGAAGCTATGCTTCTTTTAGAAATAGGTAGGTTAGTATCTGATCTGTGTGGGCCGATTCGCCAATACGTTAGCGCTAGCGCCAACGTATAAAATGATTTTTTTTTAAGGGCAGAAGCTTTTATTTTGATGGAAAATTACAATAAAATAATAGACATAAATTAGATCTAGTATTTACAATTGAAACCATTGAGGTAACTGCAGACTGTTGCAAATACATAACTTTACAGACTTACGTAACTAGTAACTTACTACCTCTATTTAAAACTAACTTATAACGTTTATCGCTCTACGTTTAATATGTACATTTGAGAAACTGATAACACCTTACTTTAGCTTAACATTAAGTTAACCATTGTTATTGTGTATTTCTTTTTCAATAAATGTTTTCATTTCATTTCATTTAGGCTCAATTAACACTGGAATGGCTGCAGCTGGCTGCTGTCATCCTGGTGTGAATTGAGCCTTAGAGCGGTCCTAATTGGCTAACATCGCGCGATGCCAGGTGCCAGATTTCTCTGTCACTGCTCGCGCGATGACGCGTGACCAATTAGGAAACTCTAAATAAAATTGTGTATGTTTAATCTCGTCGTGCGACGAAATCGCATCATTTGCTCGTACGATTAACGACTATTAGGACACTGGCTTAGTGTTTAGGGTCAAATAACGTCCCACGACTATTCATCCGACGCTATTTGACCCTTAACTTGAAGAGGAAGGCGATGGTGTCTACACAGTTTTTCTAAAAACTACTGCGGGCATCATCGAATTCCAATAGTTACTACCATGTAATTCGTTACTAAATAAATTACTTTGAAAAAATTACTAGGATATTGGATTAAATTCAAGGAGAGTGTGTTATGTAGTATAAAGTGTGCCTTCTGTAATGCACACCATACCGTGCCACTCTCTACGTGGCTCCCTGCAGCGAGTTTTAGCTGAACTCACAAAATGTTTAATGGTTTGTTTTACTTTGTTTTAGAAGAAAGCTTCACGTGTAGGTAAGTTTGACTACATAGGTAGGTCTTGAATAAAAGTATACTACGGTTTATCAACGGAACTAACATTAACTGTTGCCGCTGGATTGTTGAATCAGCCCGTTTGTATAACGGATATACCTACTGACGACCTCCGTGGCGCAGCGGGCGAAGGTCCGCCTGCGACGCAGGAGGTTGCGGGTTCGATGCCCGTCTCGGAACAAATTTGTGTACGATCTGCAGAAATTTGTTCCGTTGGTCTGGGTGTTTTCTATGTATAAAAAAATATCTATCTATGTAGTGTATTGTATTAAGTATATCAGTTATCTACTAACCATAACACAAGCTCTGCTTATCTTGGGGCTAGATAATGCTGTGTGAATTGTCCAGCATTATTTAATATTTATTATTATACCTACCCGTCTACGAAATAATTTTCTTTTTAGTTCATGCACGACTATGAAGTTTCTTAATTGTTGATAGAATGAAGTTTTCATAGACACAGTTACTTTTGATTGATAGAAATACGAATCTTAATAAAAGTAAGTCTCGAAAAAGATGGAAACCTACGAAAGTTTTGATTTATACTGAGCCATGCCAGAACATTTTTCCATGAAAAATTAATTGAAATTGAATAGTATAAAAATATAGTTTGCCACAGAACCACAATGCCTCGGGCAAGTCACACTAATATTATAAATGCGAAAGTTTGGATGGATGGATGGAAGTTTGTTACCTCTTCACGCCAAAACTACTGAATGGATCGGCCTGAAATTTGGGACACAGTTAATTCTAATCCTGGAATCAAACAAAGGCTACTTTTATCCCATAAATCAGTTCCCATGGGATAGAAATCTCCTTTAAACGTTACCATAGAAACAACGCGTGCGAAGCCGCGGGCATAAACTAATTAGCAAATAAAACAACAAAAGTAATACATTTTTATTCTGTTGAATATTTTGATTCCTAAAATAAAGTCATTTAGACGACTAAAGTCTGTAAAATAATAGAAAATGTTGAGCAACGATACAATAATCGATTACATTTGCATAATCAAAATCTTTTGTCTTAAATAATGGAATTGGTAATGTATTTCGACATATTTATAGTTTTTTTGCTTTTCGAGTTTTTAAAAAATTCGCTGAGCGTCTGGTCTAAGCGACGCGTGACCCGAGAGCTGGTCAGTAGCTGGTCAGTATCTGGCACAGCGCATCAGCATTGCCATACAGCGGGGCAATGCAGCCAGCGTCTTAGGGATGCCTCCGACTGGTATTGATATGGAGCAGTTGAGCTACCTGTAGATTGTTTGCAACAGTCTGCAGTTAGTTCAACTGTTTTAATTGTAAATACTAATTATATTATAATTTTCTTTGTGAATATTTTATTTCGACATGGTTATTTGATTTGCAGTCGAACTACCGAAAAGAAAATTATTTCATGGAATAGGTATAAGCAGTTCACAAATCCAACTCTTCCCGCGGGTGTCGTAAGAGACGACTAAGGGATATCCACCGGGGGCGGGCAGCAGCGCCCCCTGCAGAACAATTCTACCACCGAACTGCGATCCCCAACCCGCATGCCTAGCATAGGGATTATGGGCATTACCCCCATAAGAGATAAAAGCCAATAAGGTGCTTATCAGAGGGAGGCCTGCCTCCTGCTGTGGAATACAGGCTGTTGAGGTTGAAGTTGAGGCTTACAAACAGGCGACACTCAGGTAAATGCCTAGAAAACGATAAGGTTCACCATTGTTCTTTTTCAGTTATTTCTATCGTTGACTGTATCAAACATAAGTTACTAAAAAAATATGTACCTATTCAGAACTACTGCTGAAGATAAAAATATAAAGCGACGACGTTTCTACCCCAAAAACCTATTGACCTAAACAAATATTGAGATCCTATGAAAATATTTTAAGTACAAGGTTGCATAAACTGTCCGACTATTAAATACACATCACAGACAGAATACTTAACAAACATCAAATACTAAGGATGCGAACTTAATGTTGATATTTCCATCGATAACATCGACATTTTATCGATAAAAGCTGCAGCATTGCGTCAACTTTGCAAAGTTAACGCACTTGAGTGCAAATGGGGAGGTGAGACGTCGTCGCTGCTTCTTGTCGATAAACAGATATCGATAAAAAGAGTTGCTTCAAATGAATTCAATCGACTTGAATAAAAAGGCATCAACTGAACGACGTCTGATAGGTATGGGACATAACGAGTGAAATCAAAACACTTTAAAATATCTTTTAATCATACTCTTTAAAAAATAGTTTAACCAGTCTGAAAAAAAAAACCATAATCGCCAAATAGTACGAAAATAGATTAATTCAAGGAAATCAAAGTTGTCAAAGTTCAAGTTAATAAATATTGTTGTTTGTCACGCATAGAAAACACTCGAAACAAATATCTGCAGATCGTACAAACATTTGTCGCGAGGCGGGAAACGTACCCGCAACCTGCTGCATTGCAAGCTGACTTCGCTCGCCGCGCCACATTGCCAATATGAAAGTAAGTCATAGACTCATAGTATGAAACAGCACACAAGCGATAGTTCCTTTCATTTGACTGGGACATCTGTATGTGACATAAAGTCATTGAGTTCTTATGATTGCACCCAGTCTGAATACATGAATATACGGATTAAAGTATAAAAAAAATCGAATTCGGATATTGCGTTCGTACAATCCGATTTGATCCAAATCCAAACACTTCAGGGATCCGTCTTTGGCTACCATCAACTTCGTTCCTACGGTCATAACTCGGATTTAAATCAGACACAGTGCGCAAGCAAACAATTACATTAAGACCTGCCATACTCTCTAATTATTTTGCACACCAATGTATATTGGTCAAACATGTTGAATCAAAAAAAATACTATTTGTCATCTTTATTACGCGTGTTGCAAATAAATGTTTTTTACTTTACTTTACTTTAAGCGTTCATACAAGCAGTACTACGGCTACTTCAGTCCGTCAATATACTATTCCGAATAAGAGATGACCGATATCGGATCTAGTGCGTGAACAACCATACAAAATAGTTCTATGACTAATTCAGAACGTATTTTCACGGATTCGTTTTCGGATCGGATTACACATAAGCTAAAATTATGTAATAATGTATGCGTATGCAATATAAATAAATATGAACATATAAAATTTACAGTGCGAAACCGCTCTTGTGAAGTGAGTGTAGTTTGATGGTTAATCTGGCGAAATATGGGGCACGCTTTCCCAGAAGGAACTTATTCACTCGGGATTTGAAGACTCCGAGATTGTACTGTACCGGAAAAACGGGCGCAATAGACCAAGTAAATTCTTTTTTGTAAAACGTATCATTGCAAAATGGCTCGGTGTCTCTCCGCCCTATCTTCCCGGCGGCTGCGTCGTTCGCGCCTCTTTGCTAAACGGAGACTATACATATTTGAGCTCGATAAATGAAAGCGAATTTCTGTTGTTTATTTGAAATGTTCTAGAAACAGATGCAGTTTTTAAATAGGAGTTTGAAACGCAAAAGCTTTTCGAAACGTGAGGTAAAAAGCTTGGTCTGTTTTAGACAAAGATTTCCTTGTACTTTGCACTATTGGTATTTTTTTTATAAGTGCTTACTTATCCAAAATCCTATGTATCCTTTATAGCTAACCTATGTTGTCTCACTGCTGGGCAAAGGTCTTCCCCAAACTCTTCCAGGAATCTCGTTCGTTGGTCAGGTCTCACCAATCTACCCGGAATGCCTCGAATTCGTATCGCCAGCGTATTTGACACTGATTTTATTAGACAATGTATAAATTCAAATTCAAATTCAAATTCATTTTATTTCGGATAACAGTGACCCATAATTTGTTAGTAACAGAAAGATCTCTTATATTAAATGTTAATAACTGGTTAATAAATGGTAATGTAAATAAACCAAGAAAGGTAAGTCTTTTAAAATAAACGCAATTTGTGATAATTTTAAGTCCACTTTTATCTAAGATAAAGAAGTACAATAAATAAGGACGACCAGAGAAGACCTCAATAAAAAAATGTGGTTAAATTCCCATCGGTAAAATCATGCCATAATGCCATTATTCCAAAGGTTTTATGTATCCAAATAGGACACAGACCCATCAAAAACCAGAAAACCAGTTATGTAACCGCTGTAACATGAACACATATATTTTGCAGCTTAAAACCCAGAATATACCGGGTTTATCACTTCAAATAAAAAATACCCTCATTCATAAACAGAGAGCTATAACTTTTAGGAACTTGGTCAGAAATTCCAAGGTCGTGGCGATGAACAGCAATGTAGCTTTTGGAAGTCAGAAGGGTCACTTTGTACATACCTACCTTCTATAAAAAAATGCAATGAAATATCCGTTTGACATGACATTGTGATATGAAAAAGACACCGACAGATTACCAACCGACATATGGACACAGGAAATTGTAACGTATTTATATACCTCGTACGTGCTAGTACATACAGCTGTATGGTGCCGGCTTAGAATTTGCACCACCACAACTCTTCCTGCGGGTGGCGTAAGAGGCTACTAAGGGATATCCACCGGGGGCGGGCAGCAGCGCCCCCTGCAAAACAATTCTACCATCGAACTGTATCGATATCGGGAGGAGGCCTGCGTCCAGCAGTGGACCAATACAGGCTGTTGGAGCGAGGTGAGGACTCCTCCTAGTACATCCTGCTAGTAAATACATACACTACATAAGGTATACTCAATCGACCACCAGATTCAACGAGAGTGTACTTTCTGAGTTAGCCATAGCTGTATACTGTTAAACTGTGCGCCATAACAGACAGACTGACAGTGAATAAAGAATGTTTGTAGCTTACATTTTATTACTGCTGGATATGAGACGAAGGATGGCTTGTAGATGCCAATTTCTGTTATACAACCTGTCCTGAAACTCAAAGACTAGCTGCCATTGGAGAGAATGCAGGTTCATAACGACCGAGAAAAATAAAAAATATCGGCCATAGAACACAGGGATTCGAACTAAATTTGGTCGAACATTAAACATGTGGGACGTGCTCGCGGCGTAAGAATTAAATAAAAATAAATAAATAAATAATGCTGGACAACTCACACAGCATTATCTAGCCCCAAGCTAAGCAGAGCTTGTGTTTTGGGTACTAGATAACTGATATACTTAATACAATATATTACTTGTATTTATTTATTTACCAACTTAAACTAATGTTACATTGAAAAACTTAGATAGATATTTTTATTATACATAGAAAACACCCAGACCAACGGAACAATTTTCTGCAGATCGTACACAAATTTGTTCCGAGGCGGGAATCGAACCCGCAACCTCCTGCATCGCAGGCGGACCTTCGCCCGCTGCGCCACGGAGGTCGTCAAATTGACTCCTACAACTCAATCTGTGGATATCACCAGAGTCGATTGACGGGACCTAACAGAGGACAAGTAGCAGATTTCTTCTGTGTATTTTAAACACCTACTTCGATCGCCGCCGTTGGATTTAACTTAGTCGCCTCTTGATGATCTAGTTTTAAAGTGGGGCCGCTTCTTACATGAGGGGTTGTTTGTGGTGTGGTTGACAGTACTAATAAGCCTGCCTATAAAAAAATTTTACTAATCTGGATCAGGTTGATCTCTTATCAACATTGAATAAGATTATTTTATTTTTTTATTTGCTAACTTGCTAACTTGGTAGCTTTCGTATCACTGCGGTCATGATAGGCCTATTGTGATTGCCACTTTGTGTGTTCCGCCTCGAAGCAGCGGCGTTCATAATTCACCACTAACCCTTGCAGCTGCTAAGCACTGTAGGATTTTCTTTGGGGTGGAGGCTCTTAGCTCCTCTGGGCTAAGCAGGTGCTTGCACAGATGGATGCTACGTCTTTGCATCAGTGCTCCACACTCTCCTAGAAGATGGAGAGGCGTTTCCTCCGCCTCCTCACAGAATTCAGGATCGAGTGTCACCTAGCTTCAGTTTGAACGTTTGCTTGTTGAGGCGACAGTGTCCAGATAGGGCTCTTGTCATGATGCGAGGTTGCTGCTGCTTAGCGCTAGGATTCGGTTGGTGTACCCTTCAATTTGATTTACCAGATGCGGACTAGTTTGGGCCGTAGCCTGTGGTACGAATCCGGAATAACTCTATAAAACATTCGTCTAAATCCCGAGACAGCAGAATCGGGGCCCGTTGCAGGCGGATGTCCATTGAACCATAACTTCACGCCTCGCCCGCCACCGCTATTCTCTACGAAAAACTTTAGTCGACTGAAATATTTCACCTTCCCGACCAACGGATGCTATAACCTATTTCTATTTGGACCAGAATGAGCCCGTTTTGAAGCAGAAAAATACTAATTTCCAACCAACATTTTCCAACCTGGTACCTAAAAGTCGCAGGAAATTGCTGAATTCAGGCGCAGTCGTTTCAATCGCAGGCGGTGCAAAATCGGTCATTGTGGAGATCTTTAGGGGAAACCTATGGCCAGCAGTGAACGTAGTAGTTCAGCTGATATAATGATGATGATGAACCAAAAATATAAAGCAATGTACAGTGGCGGTCAGAAGTGATGACCTAGATTCTAATGACATTGTCTTGCAGACATTCGTGGTGCTTACGACCTTTTTAAAATTTATTATTATTTAGGTCCTAGGTTCAAATCCACAAAGTCATTTACACTTAATAATTACCCTAATTTTGGTGCTTAATAGTTATATTATCTATTTCATTAGGAAATAGAACATCATAAATAAATAACATCATTTATTTTAACATTAAATTGTATATTAAATCAATTTGTCGTAACATAGCTCATAGGTATTCTATAATATTTGCTTATACATACCGTATAGCATACAGTACTTAATAATTTTGGGCAGAAATTTTGAATTTGATGAAATTTACTATTTTATATCGTAGTAACCTTCAAGCATGGATCATAATTATTATGTTTAAGGTATGTCTACAATTATGACCGCAACTGTACCACTGCATGCGCCGTTGTTACTGGATGAAAATTTGACGCAATGACGAGATAATTTAACACATTCAGATTTACGCGGTATTCGCTACCCCGAGCGGTAGCGGTGAGTTTCGGTTGGATTTTACGATTAGTTTTGCACGGATTGCGTTATTCTCTCGAGTATTTTAGTGACAGTAGGAATAACGCATAAAAAAGAAATTCCTCCATTTTCAAAATCGATCAGAGATAAGACGACAACCGACAACCACGTCAAAATAAAGTTAACCCCACTTTAAAAACAACAGGAAAAGGAGTTTCCTTTCTCCCATCTTAACTTCTTAGAAATCTGAAACTTCACTGCCTTTTTCTGCAAACATGGGCAAAAGATAAATAAAACCTCCCAAAGAGCACTCGAACTCGACGATCTGTCAGTAAAATGGCGGCCTATCATGCGAGTAAGTACCTAAACGACAAGAGCGCCGCGGCGGCAAGATGGTAATAAGAAGGAGTAAATAAAACGACAGATAGGGAGGGATGTCGATATCGATGATTTATGAGCTATCGATATGTCGATGATTTATTGAATATCGATATATCGATGATTTAGGTGTGATTACTCGTCATGCTTGAATATTTGTGGTTATGTTTTTTTGTGTGTAGGAGAGATGGAGTGAGAGATATGGAAGATAAATTTTATCGTCTATCGATATGTCGAGGATTTCTTAAAGTGTAAATTTCTGTACTTACAACCAATTATTGCCTAACTTTGTGACTTCACTAAGTGTTTAATGTGTTTCAATTGTTGAAAATATTTTTTTTATGTTATGTACAAATATGTACAACTATCTTCCGGCCACGGCTTCGTGCGCACTTTTCCAGGATAAAATATTTATATTTATTCTTTCCAGGATTACCGTCTACCTCCCTGCCAAATTTAATTATGAACCGTGTAGCCGTTTTGTAACGGACCCTGGCCTCCGTGTCTGTATGAACACCAGATAGTATGTACTAGTAGCATCTACAGCATATCTTTTAGCTTGTAGCTTAGAAAATAATGACCTTATCGAATAATACAGTTTATGGATCGATACCTTTATAGAGCAGTGAGTTTTAGGTTATAAGGTCCAGTTCTTACCCTTGTGGAAGCTGACAGACAGTAAAGCTGGGCCTCAGGTAGATTACTGACCTGTGGTCTGGTTACAAGACCTATTGATTTGGTTCTTATTCGTTCAGACCCCTGTGTACTTCTAGCTTGGGCTTCGCCAGAGGCAGTCTACGTCAACGGGACGTGTTATGTGTGTTTATATTTTTTGTTATTGGGGATCCCCGACTGCTGACACAATGTTTCTCTATGTGGACAACATGTGTGTTAGGTCCTAATAGAAATAGACCAAATCAATTTCAACATAGACATTGCTCATGATGAGATCGTCAAAACATTTTAAAGTGAGGTATCAATCCATCTCTGTTATTTGAGACTCTGAACGACTTTACTTGGTTGTGAGTAAGGTTTATTCTTTCTTTATAGCGATATGTTCTTTGAAAAAGCTTTTAGATTACCTAGACTTTTAATTGAATAGCATAAGCTTCACGAAATCTCTAACTTGTTGGACAAATTAATATAAAATGTAAACAAACTGATTGTAAGAATTTAGTATTGTTTAATACATGAAAACACACACACAAATACATCAAAATACAGTAAACAGGCAGTAAAATAGTCAGAACTTAATTCCTAGGATGCACATGGAAATATTACAGTGAAAAGATCAAACATTTATAAGTTTTGATTGGTTTTGCCACCCATGTGCTGTAACGGAGAGCTTTGTTATGTGTCTGTGTAAGCACTGTACCAAAGCTATCAGTTAATAAGCTCCCATCTATAACATCGCCTCCAGGGCTGTCGAGGCAGAAGGCTCTCGCCAAACCCTGTACTCAAAACCAAAAGAAGATGAATTTATGCAAGAGACGAAACACAGTCGCTCTATTAACTCAGTAGAGTTTTACGGGGAAATGGCCTCAAAAATGGGCGGGATTTTCCTGAGGAAAACACAATAATAAACAGAAAATAATACGATTGATTTTAGCAACAGTAGGGTCTGGTTTTGTAAGTTACATGGGCCTCTCGGACTCGCAGTATAATGTATATTCAAGAATCACCAATATCAATCGTATAGGTACAACAATTAAACAATAAACTTAGCTTTTGTACTCGAAACAGGAACACGTTCACCACAGATTCTAGCTCTAGTATTAACTAACACCACTCTCTTATACAAGAGATACAATCGTAGGGCAACACTGACTTTAGTTAATGAACTCTATTTCGAAAGCTATCACTGAAATTTAAAGACCTCCGTAACGCGCTGGGATTTCGAGACCTCGATCTCCCTAAGGTATCCTCCGTCTCCGTCTGTCCGCGTCTGCCCGGAGATCCTCGCTGCTGGCCTATTTACGTAATCCCCTCTATACCCCTTTCTGCCTGCAGGCACCATGGCATTTCCAGGAAATCTGCTCTTGCGCAGCGTCTCCATTGGTCGTTACCCGCCTTCGGGACCTTAGAAGGCGTAATATCTCCGCCCCCTTTGATTGATTTGACGCCCCGCCATGAGATGTCGCTAGTCGTCGCCAACACCGCCGTTTCACATAAAAATAACGAAAATAATAGAAACATTAGTTATAATTTATTACAGCATAGAAAGCCAATAACTTTGACCTTTAGTGATAATAATACTTCAATCTCGCCAATTGTATGACATTGAAGGACCTTAATTAGTGTATATTCATTTTCGCTGTGACGTCTCCAACGAGAATGAATAATGTTACATGCATTTATAACTAAGCCTTAATTACTTAATTACTAACCATTTCCTTAAGATTAACATTCAATAAAACTAAAACATTCATAACGAAAATACCTTTTGTTGACCATGTGCGGCGCTTAGAAATCCTGACGCGCCGAGTTACAAAAAAGGCAAAAAGCAATAAAGAATATACTTTATTGTTTTGTGTCAAAAGTGTACTTGAATAGCCGACATTCCATGGTTCGAAGTTTTGTTTTAAGCTGCACGTGTGGAGACTGAATTTCTCATATTACAAAAAAAAAGCTCTTTAGAATCGAAATTTATTGGGAGAGGTTATTGTTTTAAAGTGTTATGCTTTTGGGTCTGTTTATCAGCGTGAAATAAATTTTAATGACTTGCAGACGTATGAATTGCTTTTAAAACCAAAAAAAATATTTGCCTTTTAAACTTTATTTCGTAGATAAGTCAAGGGTAACTTGAGAATTATTTATGTGGCAGCGTACCACTACATTCCACCCTCTGAAAATTCAACACGCAGAGAATTCGAGTGAAGAAGTTTTCATAAAACCATTCACGCTCCTTTTTTTTTTCTACCTTCACTAGCACTTAATTATTTTATTTTGTTTCGTTTTGTTTCGTTTCGTTTTGTTTTATTTCGTTTTGTTTCGTTTCGTTTCGTTTCGTTTCGTTTCGTTTCGTTTCGTTTCGTTTCGTTTCGTTTCGTTTCGTTACTTTACTTTACTTTACTTTACTTTACTTTACTTTACTTTACTTTACTTTACTTTACTTTACTTTACTTTACTTTACTTTACTTTACTTTACTTTACTTTACTTTACTTTACTTTACTTTACTTTACTTTACTTTACTTTACTTTACTTTACTTTACTTTACTTTACTTTACTTTACTTTACTTTACTTTACTTTACTTTACTTTACTTTACTTTACTTTACTTTACTTTACTTTTATTTTATTTTATTTTATTTTACTTTACTTTACTTTACTTTTATTTTATTTTATTTTATTTTATTTTATTTTATTTTATTTTATTTTATTTTATTTTATTTTATTTTATTTTATTTTATTTCATTTTATTTTATTTTATTTTATTTTATTTTATTTTATTTTATTTTATTTTATTTTATTTTATTTTATTTTATTTTATTTTATTTTATTTTATTTTATTTTATTTTATTTTATTTTATTTTATTTTATTTTATTTTATTTTATTTTATTTTATTTTATTTTATTTTATTTTATTTTATTTTATTTTATTTTATTTTATTTTATTTTATTTTATTTTATTTTATTTTATTTTATTTTATTTTATTGTTTTAATATCGCATCGTCATAAATATTAAACATTATTATCGGACAATTTATGATATGACCTAAGTCCACCCTCAGACTGGACTTACGCTGTTAATTCAACATTATCATCATCAATTTCCTCTTCATCCATGAGATATGAAATTTCCTCTTCTTCCATAACTGACCACCCCCAAACCTGCGGTATCCTTAAGCTTCGCTTAACATAATATAAACGCTCCTAAAGAAAATCATCTTTCAATCCATCTTTCTCCTACCTACTTACATTTATTATTGTTATCGCTCATCTTAACCAACTAACTACCTAATTTCCTACCTAACCAGTTATCAATCTTCATATCTAAATATATTGACAAAAATAATGATAGCAATAAAATTGCATCTCATCTTTCCACCTTCGTTGGATACTTTACTGAATCCCATCCATATTGTAGTTGAAATGATTGTGGCAGTATTGTGTCAGTTTTTGTCTTTAATGTGGTCCAAGTAATATCCTTTATTTGACACCGTTTCTGATATTTAACTGAACGAGTCTAGAATTCTATTTATTATGTCTTATGCAAGTAGTAATGACTTTTATTATAATTTCCATAGCTTGCTTGCACATGAATTTCAACGCTATTATGACCTTTCGAGACAATGTTGGTCATGTATGTACAATCGTACATTATATACCAGTTGCCAATGTCGATCTTATAATCGATCCATCCCTCATCGATGCGATAGGTGTATAGTTTGTAACACGTCGCATAACACTACCATAACAATCATCAATTTGTTCTAATACACTAAGCCTTTGTGTGATTAATGTATAATCAATTAATTTGGGTTCTATTCAATTGAATGTTATAAATCCTCTGTTTCTGTTTTATTTGTTTAGAATACAATTAAAATGCGAGTTTTATATCAATCTCTATACTACCAAAACTCTTTATAACCATTATTTGGTCTTTGACACACCTTTGATTTGAATTGGGCCCAATCTCAATCTCTTTATCGCCAATTATTATTATTCTGACTAATAATGACCTACTGAAATAACTATGCTCCTTTTCGTACCTCTCAGTAAAACTTACAATCTTACTTACTCGTTTGTAATGTACCTGTTATTAGAAAAATTTCATTAATGAGATCAAATCATCAGGTTAATTTCTCTTTTAATCAATAATGCATCCCTTTTACGATGGGTCCATTAGCGTTGAGCTTTATTTGTAAACCATAATAACTCTTGTTATTGTCAGTCACTTTATGGACGTTGCTAATTACTTTATAGTTTTCGTTATGAGCGGGTTTGTTCTTTTATTATAACCAGTATTACGGTATCTTAATATAATGCGAGTAATAGATTTTAATTGAGTTTTGTCTGTTCAACGCATTATTTATCCAAATTATACGTTTTAGCTTATTACCTCATCGCAACTTATCGAGTCTCTCAACTTTCTTTATTTGCTTATAAAATATATTTTAAATGTTCTAGAGACGGCTATTAGCTTTTCTAGGTTATTCTAGAACCTCTAAAGCTTGGTTCAGGTATTATTTTATGAAGACTAGGTACATAGGCTTTCATATCTTGATGAAGAAGATTATATTTACAAGTTCTTTACATATATTTATCATAAAACGAATTCTATATATAACCGGTGTCTCACTCCCAATCTTATAAGCGGAATATTATGATACGTTACTATCGAATGTAACAATAATAACTTTTTAAATCTATTTTTTTTATTCAAAGCGTCCTTTCACTCAATCACGCTCTCATTGCTCTTATTTATCACGTATACTAACTTATAATCAGGCATTGTCTCTAGTTGTAACTTTTAATGGAGTAGTAATGATAATTATCAATTTATCAGTTTATTTATATTCAAACAAACTTGTACTGTGACAGAAGTCAGGTATATTTAAAACAACCCTTTACCAATTATGTTCATAGGATCAAACATGTTTATAGAAACATCTTTTCCGCAAGAGACTCGAACTCTTGTCTTTTACTTCCTAATTAAACCTTCATCAATCAAATAATCTATATTAATACAGCCTTTTGTATTATGGTAGGAGTCGAACCAATACCTTTCTTTTATATTAATTATCATTTGGATTGTTTTCTTCAATCGAACCAGTGGTTTTTGTTTTTTTTCTTAACAATATAGCTTCTTTTTCAAATTCGATGGAAATAAATATTATTATCGAAACATATTTTCTACAGGAGGATTGAACTCTTGTGTCCTTCCTTATTTAATATTTACCAATCCAATTTTATGTTTAAATACAGCCTTTTGTATTATGGTAGGAGTCGAACCAATACCTTCCTTTTATATTAATTATTTTTTTCGGATTGTCTTTTACAATCGGACGAGTGGTTATTAAGCATAAAGCTGACCTTTATCAGTTTCGTTTATGAGAATAAATATTATTACAGAAACGTCTTTTCTGCAAGAGGATTGAACTCTTGTCTCCTACATCTTAATTTAATATTCACCAATCCATTTATTTGTATAAATACAGCCTTTTGGTATTATGGTAGGAGTTAACCAATACCTTCCTTTTGTATTTTTTTTTTTCGGATTGTCCTTTTCAATCGGATGAGTGGTTTTTAAGCATAAAGCTGACCTTTATCAGTTTCGTTTATGAGAATAAATATTATTATAGAAACGTCTTTTCTGCAAGAGGATTGAACTCTTGTCTCCTACATCTTAATTTAATATTCACCAATCCATTTATTTATATAAAAACAGCCTTTTGTATTATGGTAGGAGTCGAACCAATACCTTCTTTTTATATTTATTATTTTTTTCGGATTGTCCTTTTCAATCGGATGATTGGTTTTTAACAATTAGGCTGACCTTATCAATTATATTAATTCAACTTAGCAGTTACACACTACACTTACAAGTAAGCAGAATGTTGGGAGTCTAACCCGCTACGTATGTTTTAAACTGTCATCAATTATCTTAATTCAACTATTAGCCGAGTGTTGGGAGTCGAACCCGCCGCATTCAGTCTCTCAGACTGGCCACTCACTGTGTCAAACCATCTCAGTCCAATTTTTAAATAACCATTAGCATAGTCTAGATCTAAAGAGTACTGAAAAAGACCGCCTCATAAAAGGAGTCCAAGCTGCTAGGTATTATAAATTTGTGCATTTGTTTCATCATCACTTTATCAGCCTTTCCAGGTAGAACTTATGGTAATGTTTAAACTATTGTTTTGTAATGCCGCCTTAAGACCCATTTATTTTTGCTATTGTTTCATCCTTCTTGCGCTAATAACACCTGGCGTAAACTATCGTCATTGTACAAAGTCATATGGTAGTTATCCCACGAATCAGTCTCGTAAACCGTTTTTAAACAACCAAGCTTTCATTTAATTCATAACATTCATGACCTATTGCGAGTTCTAGTATCTAGAATTTTATTCTTAAAACAATTATCAGTCCCACATTATTTTCACTGCTAGGATTTGTTTCATACAGTTGTAACCACTCTCAAATTAGGCAATATTTTCATAATCTCATCATAATCACTGCTTATTTAATCTGAGCCGAGCTCAATCGTTACTAGATGAACTAGGTTTGTTAATATTTTAGGTAGCTAGGTAGGCTAGTAATGTTTGTGAACTCATGATTAACTGTGATCATGATTCTAGGCAGATAAAACAACTTATATGTACTTTGTGCTTTTGCCTTTATAAACATTTAATTTGCTGGCTCATAAAAGGTGTACCGTTATTATAGCAGGTACAATGCATGTGTCTCCACGCATTAGATTCTTACGATTCTTTCTTTGATGCTATTCTGATAATATATTACCCACGGTAGTTTATTTAGTATTCAGAATCCAATGAATTCAATCGTTTATGATTGATAAGCACTCATACATTCACTCAGCCATTACCTCTCACACTATCAATCAAGCAATCAGAGATTGCATTAGCTCGTTATCCTTCTCTCTTCATACATCTAACTGGACTTAACTAAATACTCTAATCTAACGCATATACCTAAGTCAAAACCTATACCTAACGCCGACGTCTTCAGCTTCACTTATCCTTTTGATACGCTGCCACTGCTTCATATTAGTTTGCGCACTATTATTATAAATATGCGAATAATCAATCAAGATCAGTGATTTCTTTCCATAACGATAAAATACTCTGAGTGGGTTAGATTCGTAAATTTTTAATTTGTTTTTTTTCTTTTAATGTATTAGATTTTTTTTATCATAATAGAACAAAACGTTTGTTGTTGTGATTTTTATTTTGTCTGTTATGTTGTTTATTTATGTGTATCTTTATTATCTCTCTGAGACCTAGAACACTGGTTTATTTAAAAAAAAATCTTTTTTTTTTTTTGTAGTGCAACTTTTCTCACCTCTGCTTGGCACGCTAAAATAACACCATAACCATCATGCACTGTAAGCCTTAAATGTATCAACAAGTACTAAATTTCTGTGACCTATTTGTTTTAGTAATTTTTTTTAATAACTGTGTTACTGTTTTGCCCAACAAGTAAAAATAACGGAATGCTGTCTTTTCAACGAAAGGTCTATGGTCATAAAAATCAGGTCTGTTTAGTTTTGAACCAAGTTATGTTAAAGGTATAGCAGCAAGCTCTTTGCTTTGCTCTTTAGCTAAACTTAGCATTTTATTATGCTTTCAATAAATGATTATCAGTAGTGAAAAATCTGGTTTTGTGATCGTCAAAAATTAAGTCTACGTTGTGTTTTTTTTTTTGTTTTTAAATTACCAGATTCTATCTAGCAGCGAGGCTACCGCGTCGCACTTCACTAGATCCTTGCTCACGAGCACCAAATGTAACGGACCCTGGCCTCCGTGTCTGTATGAACACCAGATAGTATGTACTAGTAGCATCTACAGCATATCTTTTAGCTTGTAGCTTAGAAAATAATGACCTTATCGAATAATACAGTTTATGGATCGATACCTTTATAGAGCAGTGAGTTTTAGGTTATAAGGTCCAGTTCTTACCCTTGTGGAAGCTGACAGACAGTAAAGCTGGGCCTCAGGTAGATTACTGACCTGTGGTCTGGTTACAAGACCTATTGATTTGGTTCTTATTCGTTCAGACCCCTGTGTACTTCTAGCTTGGGCTTCGCCAGAGGCAGTCTACGTCAACGGGACGTGTTATGTGTGTTTATATTTTTTGTTATTGGGGATCCCCGACTGCTGACACAATGTTTCTCTATGTGGACAACATGTGTGTTAGGTCCTAATAGAAATAGACCAAATCAATTTCAACATAGACATTGCTCATGATGAGATCGTCAAAACATTTTAAAGTGAGGTATCAATCCATCTCTGTTATTTGAGACTCTGAACGACTTTACTTGGTTGTGAGTAAGGTTTATTCTTTCTTTATAGCGATATGTTCTTTGAAAAAGCTTTTAGATTACCTAGACTTTTAATTGAATAGCATAAGCTTCACGAAATCTCTAACTTGTTGGACAAATTAATATAAAATGTAAACAAACTGATTGTAAGAATTTAGTATTGTTTAATACATGAAAACACACACACAAATACATCAAAATACAGTAAACAGGCAGTAAAATAGTCAGAACTTAATTCCTAGGATGCACATGGAAATATTACAGTGAAAAGATCAAACATTTATAAGTTTTGATTGGTTTTGCCACCCATGTGCTGTAACGGAGAGCTTTGTTATGTGTCTGTGTAAGCACTGTACCAAAGCTATCAGTTAATAAGCTCCCATCTATAACATCGCCTCCAGGGCTGTCGAGGCAGAAGGCTCTCGCCAAACCCTGTACTCAAAACCAAAAGAAGATGAATTTATGCAAGAGACGAAACACAGTCGCTCTATTAACTCAGTAGAGTTTTACGGGGAAATGGCCTCAAAAATGGGCGGGATTTTCCTGAGGAAAACACAATAATAAACAGAAAATAATACGATTGATTTTAGCAACAGTAGGGTCTGGTTTTGTAAGTTACATGGGCCTCTCGGACTCGCAGTATAATGTATATTCAAGAATCACCAATATCAATCGTATAGGTACAACAATTAAACAATAAACTTAGCTTTTGTACTCGAAACAGGAACACGTTCACCACAGATTCTAGCTCTAATACTAACACCACTCTCTTATACAAGAGATACAATCGTAGGGCAACACTGACTTTAGTTAATGAACTCTATTTCGAAAGCTATCACTGAAATTTAAAGACCTCCGTAACGCGCTGGGATTTCGAGACCTCGATCTCCCTAAGGTATCCTCCGTCTCCGTCTGTCCGCGTCTGCCCGGAGATCCTCGCTGCTGGCCTATTTACGTAATCCCCTCTATACCCCTTTCTGCCTGCAGGCACCATGGCATTTCCAGGAAATCTGCTCTTGCGCAGCGTCTCCATTGGTCGTTACCCGCCTTCGGGACCTTAGAAGGCGTAATATCTCCGCCCCCTTTGATTGATTTGACGCCCCGCCATGAGATGTCGCTAGTCGTCGCCAACACCGCCGTTTCACATAAAAATAACGAAAATAATAGAAACATTAGTTATAATTTATTACAGCATAGAAAGCCAATAACTTTGACCTTTAGTGATAATAATACTTCAATCTCGCCAATTGTATGACATTGAAGGACCTTAATTAGTGTATATTCATTTTCGCTGTGACGTCTCCAACGAGAATGAATAATGTTACATGCATTTATAACTAAGCCTTAATTACTTAATTACTAACCATTTCCTTAAGATTAACATTCAATAAAACTAAAACATTCATAACGAAAATACCTTTTGTTGACCATGTGCGGCGCTTAGAAATCCTGACGCGCCGAGTTACAAAAAAGGCAAAAAGCAATAAAGAATATACTTTATTGTTTTGTGTCAAAAGTGTACTTGAATAGCCGACATTCCATGGTTCGAAGTTTTGTTTTAAGCTGCACGTGTGGAGACTGAAGTTCTCATATTACAAAAAAAAAGCTCTTTAGAATCGAAATTTATTGGGAGAGGTTATTGTTTTAAAGTGTTATGCTTTTGGGTCTGTTTATCAGCGTGAAATAAATTTTAATGACTTGCAGACGTATGAATTGCTTTTAAAACCAAAAAAAATATTTGCCTTTTAAACTTTATTTCGTAGATAAGTCAAGGGTAACTTGAGAATTATTTATGTGGCAGCGTACCACTACAGTTTAAGTGTGAAAAGGTAACAGACAGACTGCGCTGGACTCTGATTCGGTTGCTAAAGAAATATTTTTTAACTCTGTTATGTTGTTTGTCTATTATGTGGTATACTTACAATAGCAACTCGTGTAGTTACGGTTACGTTTACAATAAATAAATAAATAATGCTGGACAATTCACACAACATTATCTAGCCCCAAGCTAAGCAGAGCTTGTGTTATGGGTACTAGATAACTGATATACATACTTAATACAATATATTACATAGATAGATATTTTTATTATACATAGAAAACAACCAGACCAACGGAACAAATTTCTGCAGACCGTACACAAATTTGTTCCGAGGCGGGGATAAAACCCGCAACCTCCTGCGTCGCAGGCGGACCTTCGCCCGCTGCGCCACGGAGGTCATCAAAAGGCTTTGTCGCTGAGCGACCACATCGCCTAATTTATACATATTTACGATGAAATTTCTCTTAAGGTATGTTTCACCTTCAATTATCTATCCATTTATAATGTTTCCAAAAGATTCAAAGCTTCCCATATCCAAAGTAGGTAGGTATTTATCATAAAACGCATTAAAAAACCATTACACAATTTCAAAATCAATCAATTCGACATAATGTTATATCGACAAGCGAAGCTATTTCAGGCGTTTATCGATAAGGCATGTGTCTAAGTATTATCGATAGGTTTGCAACTCTATACTACTATGGACACCCGGAAGGCTTTTTGCGTAACTTGTTTACAAAGTGCAAATGTCGTGCTGTTTTATTTAAGGTTTAATATTGTTTTTATTGTGGATTGGGAATCAATCCCGTCATGTCGACTGTGTTTTTGTGTTTATTTACTAAGGCATAAAACAGTCTATCCGCAAAAATGTGAAAAGAAAAGCGAAATCGAATATTCCGTGATCATATAACAAAAAAACTCAAACACCACAAAACATGGTACGGTTAGTTCGTCCACGACGCGATTCGTCCAATTACAATTTTAACGCGTTTCGTCCAACTCGCGTTTCATCCAACACGGTTTTCGTCCAACACGCGTTTCGTCCAACACGCGTTTAGCATAACGTTTTTTGGCTGACTTACTTTTCGTCACTCGGCACAACAATAAATAAATCATGGATTTGTTGAGCTACCTGTAGATTGTTTGCAACAGTCTGCAGTTGGCTCAATTGTTTCAATTGTAAATACTAGTTCTAATTAATTTCTATTATTTGATTGTAATTTTCTTTGTGAATAAGGGCTTCTGCCACATATAGATAACTAGCTGCTGCCCGCGGCTTCGCCTGCGTAGTTCCCGTTCCCGTGGTAATTCCGGGATAAAACATAGCCTATGTCCGTCTCCTGGTTCTAAGCTGCCTCCCCACCAATTTTCAGCCAAATCGGTTCAGCCGTTCTTGAGTTATAAATAGTGTAACTAACACGACTTTCTTTTATATATATAGATAAATAAATTAATCGTTTATTGTAACAAAAACAATGGATACATGGTTATAAAATGTTATAAATAGAAACGATTACCGTTACGAACTGCAGAAGTTTTAAAAAACTGCGTCGCAGATGACAAAAATGACTGTCAATGTCAAAAATGACAGCTAAGCTATTATAACTCTGCGAATAACTATGTTTCTCATCCTTTCGTCCACTACACCACGAAAGCCGTTCACTGAACAAACCTTTTACGCTACTTTAGATAATTATGTAAATTCTTTCTTAAACAAATTGAATGAAAGGAGGAAAAGAACTAAGCACAAAGAGGAACAAAAGCGTTCTAAAACGTAAAACGTCACTCTATATTAGCGCAGGATTACGTACGGACGTATTAAGGCGCTGCCGTGGAAAATTAAGACTGTCAGATTGCATGTGAATATTACCAAATGTGGTCGGCAGAGGCGCTTATTTTTAACATAGACTTATGCCAAATTTATCTGTTGTAGAAGAGGCAAACTTTTGTTTTATTTTGGTTGATAGCACAATCACAAGGTAATAATGTAATGTTAACTAACATTTGCCCGCGGCTTTGCTATCGTTGCATGTAAAATACCTTAATAAAACCTATGTCGCTCATTGTAGCTTCTCAATTATAATAAAAATTACATTCATCGATAGTTATTCATAGAAATCAGAAACACTTAAAAAAATTATATCATCTTCAAAGTTAAAGTGCCGACAATATCACCGACCATTATGATAATACTTTATACATTAAAAAAATATACTAATTTAGTCAAAACAACTGAGGTCTAAATGGATTACAAAAGTGTCAATCGTTGAAGATATTTCGATTTGGTTTTGGAGGGCTTTCTTAAAAAAAAATTAAAATATAAATAATGCTGAACAAGCCACACAACATCATCTAACCCCAAAGTAATTAGAGCTTGTGTTATGGTATACTTATTTTGATATACTTATTAAATACACTACACAGATAGATATTTTTTATATACATAAGACATGCAATAAAGTGATTATGATTATGATTATGACATCCAGAACACCTGGAATAAATATCTGCAGATGGTACAAACATTTGTCCTGAGGCGGGAATCAAACTAACTGTAAGCTCCTGTGTCGCAGGTGGACCTTTCCCCGCCGCGCCACAGAGGTCGTCCATCAAATAATCAGATATAAAATGAAATATAACAGTGCTTTATTTCCTTTACCCCTTACAGGAGTCTTGGACACGTCAATAAATTCAAATAAGGTTCAAGAGTAAAACTGGGAAATAAAGTGATTACTTTAATTTATTGTTCACTTCAATCTTTTTAAGGTAAAGTAAAGAAGCGAACAAGAAACCTTTACCTTGTTAGGGTGTTAGTTTTCGAGCTGGAGCAATACTATTAGCAATACCTAAGTTTTTTATCCTCTAGAGATAGTCTGATATTTTGTAGTAAGCCTTTTTAACAAAGGATATGTTTTACAAATTGTTTGAAATTATTTTTTGATAACTTTTAACTCTTTTGGAGTTTTGTTGTAGAATCGTATACATTTCACTTTAAAAGATAATCTATAAATCGATACTATAAAAATATATAAATATATATCTATAAAAATATTCGTAAAAATACGTGAATGTTGGAATGCTGAATGATGAATTTCACGGATATAATTTTGTACACAATCTCAGTACCACTCGCTTACATAATTAATTTTATTTTCCGGAAATAAAACGCAACAATCATGAAGATAGTTTAAGTTTAGATTGTAATTCTACAAAATAATCATAAAAACCACAACAGACCATGCCTTGCTATCCAAATTGATATTCATACCGCGATAATATTAGTATTCTTTATTATGTTGCTGCCTTCCAAAAACTCATGAGTGATTATGATTAACATGAGTGATTAACAGTCATTTTAATTTTTATTTTTTAATTTTTGAAATACAATTGTTTTGCATGTTTATTACATTTTTAGCGTCGTTAAACATCTCCTTTACTTGACTTCTATGTTACGCTAAAAAAAATTATTATATTGATGTCAATGTACACATATTGCCAATAACAAAAAAGTTATGACAAACCGCTCCGTTGAGGTTTTTCTATGAGTTATTAAAAATTTAAAGTAAATTATTATTTTTGAGTATCTGTCCTTTTGAGAATCTCTCTTCTCTAAGAGAACAAACCGATAGAACTACGAGTAATTTAAATTTGCCTGTAGTTCTACTGGTAGAACTACGAGAAAAAAAATGCAAATGGTTGGTCCTAAGTAAATCAGTTATCTAGTAAGTACCCATAACAAAGCTCTGCTTAGCTTCGGCCTTGGTGATGATGTGTGAATTCATCATCATCAGCCTATATAAGTCCACTGCTGGACGTAGGCTCCTATTTTAATTTTTCAGCATTGTTTATTTATATATAAGGTCATCAAAATCGCCCTACCTATTTAACATATTTTAACTCGACCAATACTTTTCGTGCTGTAAACATGTTGAGTAGTACCTACCTACCTATCTAGCTACCAGAGATAAAACCACTATAAACCTATTCTACTTAATTGGTAGGTCTGTCAATGAATAAAATTCCTGCAAATTTCTTTTGGCTTAGCTTCAATCAAATATAGACTTTATTTCAATGACGAATGAACCATTTAACCCGCAAAACAAAAGTTGTCGAAAATCGTAATTCGTCCGTCGAACCCAGCTGTCATTGCGAAAAAAGTTACATAACCTCACGTCCGTCCGAGGAGGCATCCAGCCTCCGAATGAAGCTACTGGAAGCTATTTTGAGCATATATTGAAAGGGATGTTTGAGTAATAGGGTTGAAATTCTATTGGCAAAATATTATCATTTTTGCAATTACTTCGCTAAACGCCTTACAAAAATGTGTTTTTTGGGTTTTATTATGTTAATGGTTTTATTTATTAAAAACTTTTTACATATTTCTTTTGTTGATAAAATTTCCTTTCATATAGTATTAAAATAATTAATGGTTGTCACTCAAAATATTGAGCATATCGAGACGAAAAATTTTTTTCTTGTTCTTTCTTGTGATTTTTTTTTTCAAGATCCTAGATCGTTTTATAAAATATTTTTGTATAAGTCTTTTTTCCATACATTTGACTATACACTGTTTTTTTTTTGGGCTTGTAATATGTCGGAGAACGGCTAACGGTGCGACGAAAAAGTGTACTTTCTACGGTGTCGCTGTTTGGACAGCGTCTTAATGTCACTCATACGCTCTCTCGCTCTAGCACGGGCGGATGAAGGGGACGGGTGATTAAGGCACAGCTACACGTCGCGATGTGACGTTATTCTATCTGTCTGTTACTGTTTTTCCGGCCAATACAAGCTGAGTCTCTTCAAGTTAAGAGTGTTTATGTATCTTCAAGATGTTCGTTACATCGTCGGGTACATCGTCAGTTTCCATTAGGCGAGATTGCGGTTGACTGCAATAAAAACGGTCAATCGACAGTAAAAAAAGACATAGACATAGACAATCATTTATTTGCTACTTACACAGTACAAAACATACATAAAAATATTATATAGTTAACTTATATTAAATATAGAAAAAATATACAAAAAAAAATACCAAAAAAGAGAGGCTGTACTGTGTTTTACAGCAGCAAAAAGGTCTCCAAAAATCGTCTGACTTGTTTATTATGTGTCCAAATTGTGAAAAAGGCTAAAAAGTGAATTCATTTTTCTTTGAACGCGGTATTAGAAAAAGTAGTTTTCTTTTTGATTCGCGCATGAATAGAATTATTTAAACGTTTGAAAATTCCTGATATATTTTATAGCATTCATATCATATCCATTATTGGTTAAAAAACACTTTATTAACAAAGATAAAATCAAGTAATAGAAACATATTAGAACTAGTTTTGGTTAAAACGCTTCTGTAAATAGCAATAATCCCACGAGTATAAGATAAAAGTTGAAGGTATACCTACCGACGACGAGACATTAATGAAGTTAGTAACCGATTGACAGTCTTACCTCATTTTAACAAATAATTGTTAAGAAATTTGTAGCTAACAGAATAGTTCTTTGCAAGAATACCAGCTACAATTACCTATTAGTATTTTTTCATCGTTAGATTATTATAAAATTGTTAGTCACAGAGCTTATCGTCTACATTGGTAGAATTTTATTAAGCCCTTTGCACGATAAAAAACCGCAGAGTGTAGACGACCCCTTAGGGGGAATATGGAAATTGAATAATGGTGAAATCAGAGAAACGGCGCTCACATAAATTGGCATTAATTTTATTTTTTGTCGTGGATTTTAAGATTTCTGGATATTTGAATCGGGGTATATTTGGTAAATGTAATTTTGTAGGAGCTGGAGTGATTTACATTTTGATAGATGCGTGGCACTAATGGGTTAAGGGATTTTCTTTTGGATGAGCAATTCGTTTATTTATTTTGCGCTGGTAACGTGGAATCCAATATTTAGGCAAAACGTTTTATAAATATTCAATGAAGAGTTTTTTATAAGTATACGAAAATGTACCCAACCACAGTAAAAGAAAATGGAAAATGCCATTGAGTCAACTTCCCAGTCAACACCTGCTAAGATTCATTATGAATGTAAGCGGGTTAACTACGAACCTAGTTTGTGTTGGAAGAACACCAACGTTTCATCCCATCAGGCGCGACGCGAACCGCACTCACCCTGATGAAGTCCCTCATTAAGGGATGAAACGTTGGTGTTCTTCCAACACAAACTAGGTTCGTAGTTAACCCGCTTACATTCAAAATGAATTCGTCAAACTACGAAAGTTTTTATTGTAAAACCTGCTGAGATATTAATTTATCTACTGTAATGCAGCTGTTAGATTTAGATTTATTTGTGAATGTCTCACTCAAACTATATTTGGTTCATTGGCTGCATTTTATAAAGAATAAAAATAAAAGTAGGTAAATGACCCAAACGATGTGGTCAACGCGTTCTTGAGTGGAGACCGAGACTCGGCAAATGTAGTGTAGAACGCGATGACTATTAATAGATAGACCCACACAACTGGCGGATCGCTACAGAACCATGTCACAATAACAGACGCCAAAAGTGGCGTTTGTTACTGTGTTTGGCGTTTGTTTTCTTATTGTGACAAGGTTCTACAGCGATCCGCCAGTTCTGTGGTCTACCTATATCTGCGAAAGACTGCAGGCAGAAGCTGGACGCGGTAAGCTGAAGACAGGGCGCTATGGCGCTCATTAGGGGAGGCCTATGTCCAGTAGTGGACTTATATTGGTTGATGATGATGATGATGATGTTGATGAAATCACCCAATGAGTAGGTAAAGTGAGAGTGATACCTCACCTCACCTCAACAGTCTATATTGGTCCACTGCTGGATGCAGGCCTCCCCCTGATAAGCGATAAAATCTTAGCTTTTATCTCATGGGGGTAATCCCCATAATTCCCAGGATGGGCATGCGGGTTGGGGATCGCAGTTAGGTGGTAGAATTGTTCTGCAGGGGGCGCTGCTGCCCGCCCCCGGTGGATATCCCTTACTCGTCTCTTGCGACACCCGCGGGACGATTTGGGGTGGTGCTAATTCTAAGCCGGCACCACACAGCATGAGTGAAACACTCACAATTATATGAATCGACTATTTGATGACAAGCACCAAAGATCCTACTCCAGGAGTTTGTCTAAGTAGGGCCTGGTTTGTTTAGGTGGAAGGCTAATGCGTAACAGTGGCTTATTTACTAATTTAAATATCAAAAATCAAAGTCCTTGTTTCCTTCAGAACTTACAGGACACGACAAGACCAAAAATTCAAACAATACACAAGAACAAAATTTAAAAAACTCCCTACAGATTTTCATGAAACATGGCTAAGAACACTCGGGATAAAATTATCTACGACACAAAAAAAAAACTAAATGAAAATCGGTTGATCCGTTTGGGAGCTACGATAGCGCAGACAGATACACAGATACACAGACAGACACGTTAAACTTATAACACCCCTCTCGTTTTGCGTCGGGGTTTAATAGGATACATAAGTAAAACTAGTAAAACTAGGAAATGAATAAAGTGATATTTAGTTCACTTCACACACACAATATTTTGAAATTAAATTGTGATACTGACTTTTTAATTAGACATGTGATTTACAAAAAAATACTTTAAAATATTCTCTCCACAATCAATCCACCCCAAGGGTCACTGTCCCGTAACCGTGCTGCGTATTTCCAGCGCCATAAAATGCATTACAGCATCACAGTGCATTACAATGCATAACTTGCATTATGGTGCATTTCGTTGATCCGCATCAATCGTTTGGAGAGACGCGATCAAATCATTCGCCAGCGGATTTAGAAAACGCGGTGTGTGGTCCAAATTAAAAGCTGCGCCGTTGAAGATGGATGAGAATCAAATCAAATCAGAAAACTCCCTTAAAAAGGTTATAAAGGGAGTTTCTGATTTGATTTACTTCAAAAACTCCCTGTATAATCTTTTTATGTTCAAATTTTGTATATTTTGTTATCAATCAAAATCAAAAACTCTTTATTTCCTTATAAACAATAAATGTACACTTAGAAAAGGTCAAAGTATAAAACTAAACACTGACACGGAAATAAATAGATATATTTGATTTCTATCGCTTCGGTATGTAGACTAAAGTAAAGAAGAGAATGATTAAACACGACAGGTAAATTGTAGCTCTGGTTTTCAGTGGTGCCAGGCGGCTAAGTGTACAAAACAATCAAAAACCTTTATAGAAATTTGTAAGCTATTGTTCCCCGTACCGCTTACGTTACCACTGCTAACTGCCACTAGCCACGGTCAAGTTAAGCGGTTTATTTAATAATAATAAATAATTCAGGACAATACTGCAGGCAGGTGCTGGATGCAGAAAACTGAAGACAGGGCGCTATGACGCTCTTTAGGGGAGGCCTATGCCCATGTGGACTATTACGGCAATAATTATAAGTCAAACAGAATTCGCTTCCTCCTCAGCGCCCGCTCACGCTGCCTCTACCAACCACAGCCAAGTTAACCGTTTTAATTGATCTTTTAATTGGTTCACGTCAATTAGGCGCTCGTAATATCATAGGCCGAAGCGGATTACAACATACTGTTAACACCTGCGTACCTCCTGACTGACTGTAATTAGGGCATGCGGAATACGGTTTTGCCCGATTCCCCGCCGCCGTTGTCTTGTCGTAGGTGTGTAACACGTTTGCATTGGTCATAGTGAATCACCCCCCTGGACGTTATGGTTTCTACTGTAAGTCCATTTGTAAAATAAAAATAAATAAAAAACGTTCAAACTCGCGTCCGCCTCTGATCCCGCTCACGCTAAAGCATTTAACTTGGACTACGGCCGAGTTAAGCGGTTTGATCTGTTGAATGGCTGGCGTGAATAACTGCTCGTTATAAGCCGCAGCGGATTTGAATGTTGCGTGCTGTTTGTTGTGCGGGCAGGTATTGTATTTTTAGTGCCAGGGAAAACATATATGGGATACATGTGCCAATAGATGTAAATAAATAATGCTGGACAATTCACATAGCATTATCTAGTTCCAAGCTAAGCTTAAGAGCTTGTGTTATGGGTAATAGATACGAGTAACTGTTATACTTAATACAATACACTTCATAAATAGATATTTTTATCATATACATATAGAAAACATCCAGAACGCCCTGGACAAATGTCTGCAGATCGTACAAACATTTGTCCCGAGGCGGGAATCGAACCCTCTACCTCCTGCGTCGCAGGCAGACCTCGCCCGCTGCGCCACAGAGGTCGTCACAGAAATCCATGGTTATTGAAAAGAGTGTTTCACTACTCTTTGTTTGACTCTTTTTATTTTTTACCTGTTATTATTTTTTCAGTAAACAGGAATACAAATTGGTCCTATGACACATTTGCAAAATATCAGCCTAATATGTTCAGTAGTTTTTTTGAACTAGAAAATACAGTCGAACAGTATACTCTTTTATATTCTTTTTTAAAATAAGCCTTTATTCACAAAGAAAATTACAATCAAATAATAGAAATAAATTAGAACTAGTATTTTACAATTGAAACAATTGAGTTAACTGCAGACTGTTGCAAACAATCTACAGGTAGCTCAACTGATCTTTCAATACCAGTCGGAAGCGTCCCCAAGACGCTGGCTGCATTCTTAAAAATTAATTAGTATTGGTGTTGCTGTCGCAAAGACACACATCTCCACAAAAAGAGCCTTTAAGTACACTTGCGAGCTTTAAAATGGAATCGCTTTCATCGCGAGTTGATCAAAACAATTTTTTTACAATTTATGTACAATGAACTATAGATTGTGGTATATCATTTGAAAGGTAATTTTGTTACCTTTCAAGTGATGTCAAGAAGATATAAAATTAATTAAATTGGCTACCTAAATTTTGGGAATTATTGCAATAGGTCGAAGTTGCATCTATCGGCTTCTATCGGCGCCGGAGCTGGATGAGCTGGATTTCTCCCTCGTATCCGCTGTTTTAGCTCTTCCCACATATGCCAGATTGGGTTCAGGTCAGGAATAAGGGCTGGCCAGTCTAGTGTGGGAATGCCGACATGGAAGACGTCTGTCGGTACTGTCTAGTCACTGCTGCGGTGTGGCAGCGGACATTATCGTCCATTAAATCAAAATTTATCGTCGCCAATAAATCCTGCGTAAGGGAAAACATAACTTAACTCATAGTTCACTGCAAAGAAATTGTAAAAATTAGTCTTGAACAACGCTTGAAGCGATTCCAGTTTAAAGCTCGCAAGTGTATTATATTAGTCGGGATTAAAGATAAATATTTTTTTTCAAGACATTTCTGAAAGTTAACCCTAATAAATATAAAATCCTGATCAAAAACAGTTAGTTAGGTAAAACCTTGGCAGAACAGATTAACCAAACTAAACTCACTTCAAGCTAATCTTCTCAGCTCTCGGAATTCTGCTGCATCTGCCATTTTGTTTTCACTTGCTATCAACTGCTGCAAGGTAATTGAAACTAAATGAAACTAAGGGTCGGAGCACAGTGACAGCCCGGCAATGCATTATCTTCTTGGGTTTCTTGTCTCACCTCTGCTTGTTAGTTTAGATCGTGGTATAGCTAAAGTTAGCTTTATTATCTTGCTTGGTATATACAAATAGAGGTATTAACATGTTGTTTGGGAAGAATAAAGTTTCAATTCAATAAACGAAATAAAATCCATTAGTTTTATTATCCGAATATTTCGAAATTTCGAAGGGAATCACATGCACAGAAAACCTATAGGGTAATTCCCTTAGATCATAAAATTTGACAAGAAGCAAGGTATTATATATAGCACAAGTAAAGCAAAGCAATCCGAAAATTCTAAATTTGTAATTTTTTCACTAAAAATTATCTTTTATTTTCGTCATAGACCAAAACCTATAGGGTACTTCCCGTTGACCTATAATCATGAAATTTGGCAAGAAACAAGGTCTTACAATTTACACGGAAACCTTGGTGCGCGATTCCGACTCGCACTTGACGTTTTATTTTATTTTGAGTAAGAACCCCAGACAAATCGGTGTAGCGCTGTTTCGAACCAAATTGTTCGCACCACAAGCTAAAAGTATTAATAATTGTTTCGTTTCTCACCGGCTGTTTTTAAGATTGTCGTTTCAACCCACAAATTTATAATTTAGCCTATCTATATCTATACTAATAATATTATAAAGAGGAAAGATTTGATTGTTTGTTTGTTTGTTTGTATTGAATAGGCTCCGAAACTACTGGACCGATTTGAAAAATTCTTTTACCATTAGAAGCCCACATTATTCACTCAAACTATAATTATTGGTAGTTCGAAACTTATTGATAGATTGAACTGGCAGACTGTGCCCCAAGTCAACTTTGATGGAATACCAATTCCCTACAGTGTGACAGTAAAGAACCTAGGAGTTACCTTTGACCGTAAGCTTTCATGGTGTCCTCAGCTTGAAGTCACCTGTAAGAAGCTCTATGCTTCAGCAGGTTCTCTTAGAAAGTTCAGGTACTTTCTGCCGACCGCTACCAAAATTGCTTTAGCCCAATCTCTTCTTCTCCCTGTTCTGGACTATGCCGACGTCTGCTATCTAAATAGCAGACGTCGGCGACGCTCAAGTTTGTCCAACTGCTCCTCAGCAAGGTCTAAACCTTGCTGAGGAGCAGTTGGACAAACTTGAGCGTCTCCAAAACTTTTGCATAAGGTTCATTTTTGGTTTACGCAGATATGACCACGTCTCTCCTTTTCGCACCATGCTCAAGTGGCTCCCTATCCGACTTCGCCGGGACATGCACGTTCTTTCTCTTCTCTTCTCTATTCTCTTTAATCCTCTTTCTCCAGTGTATCTTAAAGAACGGTTTGAGTTCCTTCATTCTTCTAACTCCCACAATCTCAGGTCATCAGATAACTTACTCCTCAAGTTTCCCACTCATTCCCAATCCTTCTATGGCAATTCTTTTAGTGTACAGGCAGTTCGTCTTTGGAACAAACTGCCTGTCGATATCAGGCTTGCTCCTTCCATCACCTCCTACAAAACCAAACTGAAGTCTCATTTCCTTTCCACAGCAGTCTAGACTCATTTCATTCTCTGCTTCTTCTGTAACTTGAGATGTTATTGCAACTTTTAGATTATTAGCTTTTTATTATAATTGTTTCCAGTGGACCTACTGTAGTAGTTTATTATTACCTATTATTATTTTCTTTGTAAGTAGATTAGATTATTTTGTATTGTAAATATGTATGTACTAGACTATATAAGTTCTGTTATTTCCTTTCGTTGCATTTTCACCCCTTTTTCTATTCTTATATCTTTCTCTTCATCCCAAGGTTGCCTGGGAGAAATCGCTCTCAGCGATAAGGCCGCCTTTTGTACTATTTTTTTATTTGTTTAGATATAAGATTTTTATGAATGTTATTTTTAAGAGTACAATAAAGTGTTCATTCAGTCATTCATTCATTCATTCATTATTCCTGATGGACATAGGCTACTTTTTACCGCGGGAAAATGCTTCATTCCTACGGGAAAACGGTTAATAGGACAATGGGTAAGATGCAGCTAGTGTGAACTAAAGTGTGGAAAGGTACAGTCAGAGATACAAACATCCCTAATAAGTCGCTTAATCTTTATCACGTCACTTTCCTATGACGTCACATTCTGCATCTCGTCAGTCTCCTTATCTCTGCTCTCAGCAACTGTAGCTCAACCAGTTGATTGTTTATACAGGGGTTGAAGCTGGAAGTTTCTTTGATTTGACGGCAAAGCTTTGTATCCATTGTACCAAACTGCAAAGTGTTGGCAACAGAGGTTGTCGGCCACTTTAAGCCCGAGGTTTAAGCCTGAGGGTAGAGAAACCTCTACCTTAAGAAACTAGGTTTAAATTCAGCATAAATAATGAAGTGTGAGCAGTTTATTGCATTTCATATTTCAAGACTGTCCTATTTAAGCAATCATTAGCGTAGGATTCGATATTTTTAGTTAAAAAGTCTTAGTAAGAAATGCTGGACGATCCACCCTGCACCATCTAACCCCAAAGTACAAAATAAGTAGAGCTTGTGGGTATAAAAGTCCTATCAGGGTTTGGCACCAAATGTTCTTAGTGGTGACATAGTGGTCGCCGAGATTTTGTTAAGAATTAATCAATTACCATACTATTTTGACAAGAACAAAATTAAAAATATTAAAAACCCCCTGACAGGTTTTCATGAAACATGACTAAGAACACTCGGGATAAAATTATATATATATGACACGAAAAAAACTGAACGAAAATCGGTTCATCCGTTTAGGAGCTACGATACCACAGATACACAGACAGACAGGTTAAACTTATAACACCACCCTCATTTTGCGCCGGGGGTTAATGATGACAAAATAAACAAATAAATAATGCTGGACAATTCACACAACATCATCTAGCCCCAAGCTAAGCAGAGCTTGTGTTATGGGTACTATAGATAACTGATATACTTAATACAATACACTACATAGATAGATATTTTTTATTAGGTATGCATAGAAAACACCCAGACCAACGGAACAAATTTCTGCAGATCGTACACAAAATTGTTCCGTGGCGGGGATCGAACCCGCAACCTCCTGCGCCGCAGGCGGACATTCGCAAATCATTATGACATGAAGAAAATTACAATAAAATAATAGAAATAAATTAGAACTAGTATTTACAATGGAAACAATTGAGCTAACTGCAGACGGGTGCGTGTGGGGAGCGCGTTCGCTCGGGGGAACCATGCACTGTCAACGCAAGGAATGCGGGCAGCGAGCTATAATCGAGTGATCCACGCGTCGCCCGCGTATAGACGGCAGATGATCCACTCGCAGTCAACGCGTTAATAGCTTGCCATCGAGGGGATCCGGAGCTGATGTGGTGAGCGTATATCCATAGAATGCGGTGCGGGTCGGGTGCCGGGTGGCTCCAATCAGTCAATGAGAGAGTCAATGAGAGACCTTTAAACTCCTCTCTCTTCCGTACGCCATGATTGAACATACAAAACAGACAAAGGACTAGTTATTTGGCTGTTTTGAATAAGTGTTGCATTCTAAGAATGCAGGCATTGACTATAACTGAAACTGAAACATATTTTAGTGTACGAAATTTATTTTATCGTTTTAATTATGTAATTATTTTTAAATTCTATTTGACATGTGTAAATAAAGTCAAAGTGCAAACCCTCAACCTCAACAGATTGGTCCACCGCTGGACGCAGGCCTCCCCCTGATAAGCACCTTATTAGCTTTTATCACATGGGGGCAATAACCAAAATCCCCACACTGGGCATGCGGTTTGGGGATCGCAGTTCGGTGGTAGAATTTTTCTGCAGGAAGGACTGCTGCCCGCTCCCGGTGGATATCCCTTAGTCGTCTCTTACGACACCCGCGGGAAGAGTTAGGGTGGTGCAAATTCTAAGCCGGCACCACACAGGGTGCATAGCTAGTAACAACTTAACGAACCGTTCACTTAAACCTAAGAATGAATGTACATGCAAGCAAAACTATATAAATAAATAAATAAGTATTGCACGAAGTGTACGAACTAATTTCTGCGCCAAATCTACTTCCCAAAGTGCAGTAAACTTTACGATTTCCCAAAAAGCACTTTCTGAAAGTGCACGACGTATTAGGCAGTGTACTTGATACTTTACTTATTGCCTTTACAATGTTGCTAGTTGCAGGGTACAATTTTGGTGGGCAGTTAGAGCGGAAGCGTTAATTCTATTAAGTTCGTTAATAACAAAGAAAATTACAATCAAAAATAGAAACAAATTCGAACTAGTATTTGCAATTGAAGCAATTGAGCTAACTGCAGACTGTTGCAAACGATCTACAGGTAGATCAAGTGATCCATAACAATACCCGTCGTCGCGTCCCCAAAACGCTGGCTGCATCGCCCCGCTGTATGACAATGCTGATGCGCTGCGCCAGATAATGACCAGCTCTCAGTCACGCGTCACTTCGACATTTTTTTGTAGCCCGAAGAGCCTCGGTACCCCACGGACCTAGGGTCTCGACTCAAAGGGGTGCAAATGCGCTCTGTCGAGACGCATATTTTCGCTTTGTCCTACTAATATTATAAGGGCGAAAGTTTGTGCAGTTATCAAGATCTTTGGTCATAGATTACGCATAAACTACTAAACCGAACGAGTTGAAATTGGATGGCAAACATAAAGATCTGGACCTGAAATAATATGTAGGCTACTTTCTTTCCAAAACAACGAGTGCTAAGCCACGGGCAGAAGCTAGTGTTAATAATAATAATAATAATAATAATAATAATGCTGGACAATACACACAGCATTATCTAGCCCCAAGCTAAGCAGAGCTTGTGTTATTGGTACTAGATAACTGATATACTTAATACAATACACTGCATAGATAGATATTTTTAGTATACATAGAAAACACCAAGACCAACGGAACAAATTTCTGCAGATCGTACACAAATTTGTTCCGAGGCGGGAATCGAACCCGTAACCTCCTGCGTCGCAGGCGGACCTTCGCCCGCTGCGCCACGGAGGTCGTCTAATATAATGAGTAATTAATTTGAATAGATTTAGGCAGGTTCTAATCTATATATTGAGAATGATTGAAACCAAGCCGATTTTAAGAACAGCCAAAAACTGAAAATAATCCAAAACTTGAATGAACTCTATAAATAGCAGCAATGTGTAAATAGCATCAAATAGAAAGAAAATTTGGAGGCCTACGTTATTTTGCGACACATGTGACGTTTGAAAGATTTCTTCCATTTGGAGACGTCATGAGACGAGTCAACTTGTGCGTAGGTGTGTAATGGTGGAAACACACTATTCAACGCCGTCAAAATTCAATGGATATTTCAATCAAATCGTATACATTTTCAATCATCGTCATAATTACACAAGACAAAATTAAAAACTTTAAAAACCCGCCGACGTTCATTGGCTGAACAGATTTTCATGAGACATGGCTAAAAACTCTCGGGATAAAAATATCTATGACACAAAAAAAAAAACTAAACGGAAATTGGTTCATCCGTTTGGGAGCTACGATCCACAGATACAAAGACAGACACGTCATACATAAAACTCCCCTCTCTTTTTGCGTCGAGGGTTAAAAATACGATTTGATTAAACTTATCACGCATCGCATTTCATCGGATCGTGTAGCGTTCTAATAGTGTGCTTCTACCCTTATTCGTTACTTATTTTACCCCTAAAAGATCTCTTACAAATTTTATACGATCTATTAGAGATTATTTATCGGGTATTTATCGCGTACCGCTTGTTTTATTTACCTCTCTCCATTGCGTTGCAGCAATTGTGGTCACGGGGGACTAGATTCTCGGAGTTACTCAGTATATTAGTACAGTATCCACGACTACCCTCAATTCGTCTTCCGAATCAGGAATATCCAAGTTCACACTACGACACACTACACTGACTGTGTCTGGACACTCGGATCACGACGCGCGCACGTATTAATAAATAAATAAATAAATAATGCTGTACAATTCACACAGCATTAATTAGAATTCTTCTGGAGGCGCTGCTCCCGGTTGATATCCGTTACCGTCCCATGTTGTGTGGTGCTGGGTTAAAATTTGCACCACCCCAACTCTTCCTGTCTGTAAGAAATCAAATAATATCGCAAAAAATTTTAAAAACTGGGAATCGACCCCGCAACGTGACCCGTCTGGGCCTTCGCTTACTGCACCACAAAGCTCGAACAAAGGCATGACGTGTTTGGAAATAACAACGATCTAAATTCCTCTCAGCATGTTTAGTAAACAGATGGTTACATTTCATCGGCATTCGCTAATGATTCATTAGTACTACAAAATTAACTCGTTTAGTTTTCATTACGGATATAAGCGGGTTAACTACGAACCTTATTTGTGTTGGAAGAACACCAACGTTTAGTCTTAATTTGTTTACTTATAATTGATGCCTGCATGACTCAAGACAAGATAATGTTTTGTATCATCATCATCATCATGGTGGCTTTATTTGATCCAATCTCCAAGATTGGAACATAGGTCTCCTCAATTCTTCTTCACTCAACTCCTCGATCTTGGTGCTGTCTCATCCAGTCATGTCCTCCGTGCTGTCTGATTATTTATTTATTTTTAAAAAGTACCTACTTACTCTATTTTTACAGGGGCATGTAATGCAATAGTGTAAAATATAAATAAAACAATCATAACATAAATAGTATTTGTCAGACCGAGATAATATAAACATTAACTAAAAATTCAAATTACACAATAAAATATGATGTCGTCCACCCAACGATTCGGTAGTTTGCCTCGTTCTCGGGTATTGGCTCTGTGTATCCATTCCAGAACTCCAGAGGCCAGATGTATGCTCAAGTGGTAGAATCTAGCGATCTAGACTAAGTCCTAATAACTGACTGTATCTACCTGATTCACAAACAAATATATGAATTACTGAATGAATGAATGAACAGATTGGATGAATGAATGAAAAAAAAGAATGAACAACATTCTGCAGATTCTTCAGAGGCCAATCGCTTTACTATGTCAATGGAATCATCCATAGATGAAAAAAACTCTAGATATAGCGTGCGGTGGCTATTTGCACGGAAAGATTGATAGAATGGTTTCAACCTTGACCCTTTTGACACACGTCCCTTTAACGGTAGTTTTTTTAGCAAAAGTACAATGCCAAAATGTGTCATTCTGTGACGATACCACGGTCACGGTGAAGCGACTGGTCTTCTTTGGTCTAACGGTCAGCTTGTTCAACCGCTGATTATGAGGTCCTGGGTTCAAATCCCGGGTCGAGCCAGTAGTTGCTATTGGGGTTTTGCTGGCAAGAAAAATTCACAGTAGCTGCCTGGATTCAGGAAGTTAGCGGTGTTACACCCCCGTGCCTCGGAAAGCACGTTAAGCCCGTTAGTCCTGCGCTTGACCTCTCCCCGGTCGTGTCGTCGGTCTGCCGTCCCATCAGATTATGAGAGTGAGGGAATAGAGAGTGCACCTGTGTTTGCGCACACACTTGTGCAACTATAATATGTCCTGCGCATCTGTTTAGTCTCCGATGAGACTGGCCGACGTGGTCTAAATTCGGCTAGGACGGCAATTTATTTAGTGGAATTAGAATCCTGGTATAATGTGGTAATGCCTACATTCAGGAGACATGTGACCTTTTTTTTTTTTTTTTTTTTGGAGTGGGGAAATGCCCTCGCACTTCCCTTCCGCCATGGGGGTGACGGAAGGGGGTATGTGGGACTCGAACCCACTAAAACCCCCCCGTGAAACGTCCACCGCCGTCATGGGGCGAGATGGGGTCGCGTTGGCATTCACCATCTCGCTCCGGCGGGTGGCCCGGGAACCGGTCCGGGCCTCGGCCTCAAGGAGGAGCAACCCTTTCACACAGGTCACCCCTCAGACGCGTGGAGCCGTGCTAGCCGGCAGAGAGTCCCCCGACTCTCCACCAGTGGCCCCACTACGGGGGACGAAGGAGGCGGGCGAACCGCCCCCTTCGTCTCCCTGGACGTCTGCGCCGGAGCGGGTCAGATTGGGCGTCATCCTCCCTGACCCGCTCAGCGGCCTCCTTCTGCGACATAACCTCTTCGCAGAAGGAGACCATGGCCTGCCACTCCCTTTCGCCGTCGAGCATGGCGCTCACCACGCTCGGCAGCGAAAGGTCCCGGCCCAGGAACGCTGAAAGCGTGTGCCGCATGGGACCCCACGCAGCACACGCCTCCAGCGTGTGGAGCGCCGTATCCTCCGGCGCCCCACATTCGTGGCAGACCGGGGTCGCCTCCCGTCTCGCGATCTGGTGCAGATACTTTCCAAAGCATCCATGCCCGGAAAGTACCTGCACCAATCGGAAGGTCAGCGACCCGAACCGCCGCCGCACCCACCTTCGGAGGACCGGCCTGATGGCGTCCACCGTCCACTGACCAGGGACCGGTGGTGCCAGGTCCTCCGCCCACCGCCGCAACAAGGCGTCCCGCGCCAGCCGCCGCATGCGCGTGACCTCCTCCCACACTGGGCGCTCCCCGGCAGATCTCCTCGCCGCCACGAAGTGATACACTTCGGCGAGGATCTCCGCCTGAAGAGCCCAGGGGGGAAGGAGTCATGTGACCTGCCCATCCCAAGTCAACTTCTTATCAGAAGGTTGCGGGTTCGATTTCCGCCTCGGGACAAATGCTTTTAGGATCTGCAGATATTTGTTCAGGGTGTTCTGGATGTTTTCTATGTACAATAAAAAATATCTATCTATGTAGTGTATTGTCAAGAGAATTTAGATTCGGACCAGATGTACCCCAACACAAAAGTGAAGTGGACATCTCGTCCGCGGATCAGTTTGAGATTCGGACCAGATGTACCCTAACCCGTATTAAGTTTAACAGTTATCTAGTACCCATAACACAAGCTCTGCTTAGCTTGGGGATAGATAATGCTGTGTGAATTGTTCAGCATTATTTATTCATTTAGTTGAGTATGTTACAGTGCCAGCAATTTCCAACAATTTTGTTTATACAGATTATTTATACCCATAGTTATAATGAGCACGGTGTTGCCAGCTGATGTAATGGAACCGCATGCATATAAACACTGGAATATTATTTCCAATCAATTGGGAATTACGCCTCTGTGCTACAAATACAAATAGCGCTGGCAAATGTGTTTAAATTATGATGAAAGCGCTAAATTATACTAGTACTAAAAGTACATTAATAATAGATATCGATCGAACGCGATCAGAATGGGACGGAACCGTGTCAAAGTACCTACGAATTTAAATTATATTCCAAAAATTTACAACCTTGACGGGATTAACCTGGAAGATCAACCTACCACTCAATACGAGAACGCAACCTATGAGAAAACAAAAACTAAATATTCATAATTTATCTTTTGCTTTTGCAGGAAATTGAACAGATTGATTTTGATTATACAAAAATATGACACCCTATATTAAAATATTTGCACCAATGGATTCGGATGCTGTTAAAAATCAATCTTTGCAAAGAAATGGATTACCGGAAATAAAAGGAAATGACAATTTTTATAAATTTTAGTTTTTATAGTCCCGCTACACAACATCAATGTAAAAAATGTAATCTTTTCAAACAACTGGTGTGCTTGCCGCTAGCCAAGATAATTAGCGTATAGTTTAATTGATAAAACATCTATTCGTAATTAATTTAGTTAACTTTAGTGAAAAATTTTGTTAAAATAGAAGTATGCAGTTTTTATGTACAGTGGCGGTCACAAGTGGTGTTCCTAGTTATATATATACACACCTAGTTTATAAAGACATTGTCTTGCACACATTTTTGGTGCTTACGAACTTTTTAAAATTTAGTATTATTTAGGTTCTAGGTTCAAATACACAAGGTCACTTACACTAATTAAAATTTATCCTAATTTTGAGGCTTAATATAATTATCTCTTTCATCTATACTTATAATAAAACTGTAACAGGTCCAATTCTGTACATTGAAGATATTTAGATTTTTTTTTAGGAGGAAACTCTTCTATCGATACTGAAGCCAAAACTGTATTTTTTTTCATTCATGTCTGTCTGTCTGTCTGTCTGTCTGTCTGTCTGTCTGTCTGTTTCTTAAACGCGCATCACGTCGAAACTACTGAAGGTATCGAAATGAAACTCGGCACGATTTTAGGTCATACTACGAGGAAGGACATAGGATACTTTTTATCCCGGATTTCAGTCAGGTTCCCCTGGGAGAGGGGATGAAAGTAAAATTTCTTCACCGCGCATGACGCCGAAAGTGCTGAATGAGTGGGAGTTAAACCCAGCACGATTTGATTTCATACTACAAGGAAGGACATGGGATACATTTTATCCTGGAATTCAGTAAGGTTCCCCTGGGAAAGAGGATGAAAGTAAAATTCTTTAACCACGCATCACGACGGAACTACTTAATGAATTCGAATGCAACTCGGCATGATTTTAGTTCGTACTATGAGGAAAGATACATTTTATCCCTGAATTCAGTAGGGTTCCTCTGGCAGAGGGGATGATAGTCAAATTCCTTCACCGCGCATCACGCCGAAACTACATAGGTAATGAGTTGGTATGAAACTTGGCATGTTTTGAGTTCATACTACAAGGAAGGATATGGAAATACATTTTACCCTGGAATTCAGTAAGGTTCCCCTGGGAGAGAGGAAAAAGTAGAATTCTTAAACCGCGCAACCCGACGGGTCTACGCGTCGTCCGATATCATGCATTCTTTTTGTTAGAAACAGTGTTTCAAAATCGAATTTGACTATCAGTATAAAGTCGAGTAGAAAACCAGTAGACTGATGAAATAATCTGTAGATAAAAGAAAAAAAATTGTAGATAAAGGGTAGGTAAGTTCCTATCTAATTTTTCCAAGACGCACCCATTAGTTAGGTTCCTACCTACTAAGGTGGTGCGTCTTGGAAAAATAAGTTAGGTTCCTACCTTACATGACATATGGTGGTTTAGCTGGTCCGGTTATCTGTACTACCGATGTTTGGTTGGAGTAAGTGGTCCAATTAAACTAACTGGACCACAGAAAAATATTTTTTACTGTGGTACACAGCCAACTGTACCTACCTACTAACGAAAAAAATATTACGGTGGTCCAGTCAAATGGATCAGGAGCCCAATTCTGCAATACAATTGCTTCAGTATGACAGTGCAATCGTCGCAGAATCATCACGTAGAATCCATTAATAAAAATCCAGATAGTGCGTGCGAGATAAATTAATAGTTTCAAACTTGACGCGCGTCTCTCCATCTGCATTCATCATAATTTCTTTCATCTATGGGATTGAAGATGACAATATGCTATCCCCCGTAGAACCTACACGATTTTTTGCACGGCGGCGTTTCATAATATGAGAGACTATGGTTAAATGTGAACTTAATTAGTCGGCCGGTAAGGCAATCGCGAACGAAGTCGCGGGTACAGCTAGTTATGAAATAAAACAGAAAAATAAATAACACAACTTATTTTAACACGTAAGTTATGTAACAATTTGTCATATGTATTCTATAATATTTCGCATATGCATGTCGTGTCGTGTAGCACACAGTAATAATTTTGAGCTGAAATTTAGAATTAGATGAAATTTACTATTTTAAATCGTAGTTACCTTCAAGCGAGTATGATCTTTAAGGTATATCTCCAACTATGACCGCAACTGTACCTACTCATAAATTGAGCTCATATGACTCAATCTTTTTACTATTTTTTTCTAGCTCTCATGGTTTCTGATTTGGCCATTCACTCCCAACTCAAAACCCCACCATGTAGTATATTACAGTGATAGATAGCGTACCTACATAATTTAACGTTAGTCATTGTGACCGCAAACAAGCAGAGCCACACACGGAAGGTAGTTAACCACAAAGCCCAGTAAAAGCCGTTTCATTTCGTCAATCAATCAGACCCTACATTTCGTAAGATTACAAGCACAAATGCATTGGACGATGCCTAAGGGTGAGGTAGCGCCGCGCCAGTGGTGGAAATGTTAATGTGTGCTTTTTTCTGGGTTCCGATTACCCACAAAAACTCAAGTGGCGCTGGGCATGGCACTTAGCTCTAATGACAGACAATCGATGGACTCACCATCTAACAACCTGGCCAGGTGGCCAGGACAGGCAACAGAACTGCTCGACGGAGAGATGACATAATTCAAGTAGCTGGTAAACACTGGATGAAGACCTGCAAATCTCTCTAAGAAGCCTTACTTTTCGACCAGAATGGTTCTTTAGAAAAGGACTTTATGTCTACATAAGTGCTAAGACAGCGTTTTTCAAGTTTTTTTTTTGTAATTAGGATGAAGTAAATGGTTTTTATTTTATTTAAATAAAATGTTCTGGGTTTGGGTTTTACTATGTTAAGCAAGAAATGTCAAGAACGTAAAGCAGCACGCCCTTTATATTGGCCATGCTGAGACTAGGCAGTTAAAGTGTTAAAAACTTAAAGCTTGCGTGAACGGGACTGAGGGTAAAATATTTATCGGGCAACAATAACATTAAGCGTTTAAACGCACGTGATATAATAAAAGCTGTCTTTAACTAGGTACCTATCGATGCACCTTTGATTTAATCAACTTGAAGTTGTGTTGCTGCAAGGTGATCGGACGATCAGCAGCCTCGTTAGTTAACTTTGACTTTTAACGTGTAGAAAATTATATATGAGTCGATCAAAAACGTCAAACTATGTAAAATGAATTAAGGATTGTGCGTAATTTTCCTAATCAATCATAACCACCTAGCCTTATCCAGTTTTCCAGGCTGCTGACTCATAAAACATACTAAGACTGTCTGAAAACTTTATTTCAATGAACAAAAATCTTTGTTTCTAACACAATTTTGAAGAGCGGCCGCACTTCACCGCCTCGTTTTCCCGAATATCGAGCCATTTGGAATTGTTTGTGTGATATATGGTGTGGTTCCCGGCTGTCGGTTGCACGCGCTGCTAATAGAAGAGCCCTATTTTATACTGCTCCTATGTAGGTCTACTACTCGTACTTAGGCCATGGTATACCATTCTGATATAGAGGGTATAATACTTATACATTAGCCAAACTCGTTGTAGAATGTTCGTAACTAAACCACGACACAATTAACTAAGACTCACTAGCTTGGCGTCGAGTTTCAGATAATTGTCAGCAATATTTATTGAATTAAAGATCACAAATCGACAAGTAATAGGTTAAGAATGGCCGGTTTGCTTACAAATATTCTAGGTATAATGTTTTAACACAGAAATCGGAAATCAATTACGTTTATTACAATACAAAATAAGCCCATAGTCAAGTCAAATATTAAACTTTAAAATATTATCAAATTAAGAAAAAAAGTGTGAATTGATTTTCTCTTCACCGATTTTTTTTTGTCCAGGAGTAGAAGACAAAGGTTTGAAACATGGTGTTGAAGGAAAAATATAACCTTATTTTACAAACCATAAGACTCAACTAAACACTTACCTACTCAACTATATTATTTAAATATCCGTTGCAAGCAAAGGAGTTAAGAAAAGTTATGCGTGATCATACATAAAAAAATATAAGCGTCGATTTGAGAGCCTACCCCGTTTTTCTCGTCGGTTAAAAAACAAACAAATATTGCTGGAAAATGTTATAAGACACTGGATATGGTCGGAGCAATACGCTCGTTTTGAAAGACTTCATTCATCATTTAATTCGTCTCGTCCGTTTTCCATCACTCCAATACGTCGCCATTCCTCTCCGTCAATATCCTAAAATCTGAAGTAAAGTAAAGTATCGTTTATTGCATAAAATTCATGTACAGACAGCGTCAGAATTAAGTAACCCCCTTGCATAACACAATGCAGGTTAGAATCTGCTTTTTTTTATTAATTTTTACGTATTCGTTCTGTTTTTATGTTCCCTAAATAAAAATATACTTTATTGTGCGACTTTTATAACTCTTTCCATTTACAAGTTTGGATTTAAACCTGCATGTGTACCTATATAGGTACAGGTGTTTTTATGTTTATTCTGTGAGTCAATGTATTCCTACCGGTATTACGGTGTGCAATGTCTGTTCAAATTTTAACAATTAAATTAAACTTTTAAAGCATGCAATAAAATAAAATAAAACTGAAATTAAAACTAATGTTAGATGAAATCAAATTAAAAATAACGAATGTCATGAAGCAGAAAAATCTTTGTCAGTAAAAAATTCATTTAGGTATAACATTAAGAATAACATTTATTTGAAAGAATTGTTTTTAACTTTCTTTGAAACTCCATATTCAGCGGTAGTCTTATAAAAATAATAGTAAAATATTATCATAAAAGCTTTTATTGCTGTTTAAAGTTAGGGTGTTTTTTAAACTATGCTGTATTACAAACACTTCTTAAATTATGGTACAGTCAGCGTCAAATTGATATGAGCGTCTAGAGTAGTCAAATGATCTGAAAAACATAAAAGCAATTTGATACTCTCTTGATTGATGACTGTACATAAGAATCCCCATTGCCAATTAATGTGTTTCTTTGTGATAGCTTGTTTTTCGACAGAGGCCTCCTCTAAGATTTCCATAGTGGACCGGCTACTAGTATTAGCACCCGGTAGTCTTATAGATTGTGGTAATTTATCTAGCTGGTCATTGTTAGTTTGGTCAAAAGTTTGGTCTTTTATCCTCACCATGTCTTTCTTTTCAGGCAGTGGACTACCTGAAGAAGCGTACTCCAGCAAGAGCGATGCTCATGATAACAGCCGTATGGATCATGAGTGCACTCGTCTGCATACCTCCACTGCTGGGCTGGAGGGTCACGAGGCCGGCAGAGCAGTTTCCACAGTGCAAGGTAGGTTGTAACTATAAGGAGATGTAGAATATTGACTCATGATAGCGGTATAGCGACTCATTAAAGTAAGAAAGTGACTCATAAGAAATTAACTTACATCGCAAAAATAAATAACATCGTTTCCCCTGTAGGTGGAGCTAACGGCGCTACAGCCGGTAGAAAGTCACAAAGATTTTCGACTCCAGCGTCACTTGACCTCGTGGTGTAGTTGGTTAGCACATTCCGGTACTGACGGAAGGATGCGGGTTCAAGTCCCGCTGAAGTCGTAAAATTTTGCGATGTTATTTAATTCTTAGAAATTTGCCAGAGTGTGAGGCTTACGCACTATAAAAACAAAAACTTTAGAGTGACTCATATAGTTATAATAATATCAGTTATAATAATAATAATAATGCTGGACAATTCACACAGCAGTATGTATGTACAGTTGTATGTTAAATCAGGATTAGAATATTTTAAATGTCCTAACAAGAAAATTACCTACTCTTAATCAGGATAGTGACAAATGATACCATATAGTGACTCATGATAACAGCCGTTTGGCTCATGAGCGCGCTCTTCTGCATACCTCCACTCCTGGGCTGGTGGGTCACGAGGCCGATAGATCAGTTTCCGCAGTGCAAGGTAGGTGTAATTCTTGAAATTGAAAGGTCCACTTAACGCCCACACTGCTCCAGCAGTGTACTTAAACCCTGACCGGAGTTACGTGGCGTAATTTATTTAGTAAAGAAGATAGAAGTTTACAGTGTAGGAACCAAATCACTCACTATTCTATGCTATTGACTATATATACATGATATAACTTAAATATATTAAAAGACTTTTTACTATTACACATAATTTGTCGTGAAACATGTCGACATGCTGGAACTCATGCACGAACTCATTCAGAAGTAATGTACCATTCGCAGCGAGCATGAAATGTAACGCCGTAGCTAAAATCTGTCTCGTTATTCGTTGCGAGCGATCTCCTTTCCCGCACTGAGTGCACGAACGCTCGCGTGCGTAATACGTTCCTTTACGCCGGTACGTGACTCATGACTCCTGAGTCAGGACAGCAGAAAAATTACTTATTACGACGCAATGACCCATGAAATCAGTATTGCGATGACATTAGTATCACAGTAGTATCACACGTAGTAGTAGCATGGGTCAACACACCTACCAGTGTGTTGACCCTTGCTAGCAGTATTTCCACTCATTTTGGATTTTCAATTCAATGGAACAACTTGATTAAAAGCCGATAAAACATCATGATATCTAAGAACGCCTATGACTCATGATTATTATGACTCATTACAATGCGAAATAAAATTCTTAAGCTAAAGGTTTTTAATAAATTTTGATTAAGGTATTAACAAAGCACCATTTCCCAAATGCATGATCGACCAAAATACTATATCTTCGACTGCCAACTTTCTATATCATTTATTTATTGCGTCATATTAAGCTACATTACATACAATTATCTAGTACTATTTTAATCTTTCCCGTCGCTCGTCTATTCTATTCATTAATGCGAAAGTAATAAGGCAACTTTTAGCAAACACAAGTTCACCTCAATACAACAAATAAGTACGTTCCCATAAGTACCTACGTGAGTAATTACTGTGGAGAAACTTTTGCGGTACATTGTACAATTGTATTTTTAGAAATGTTGGTGAAGTTCGGAAAGGTTTTGTTGAGAACTCTCAGTTCTGTTTGAAGTGAAAATACAATCAGTCAAGTAAGTACTTACCTGCTAGGTACCTGAGTAGTGGTTGTATATGAGGAATAAAGGGTCTTGATCCTTTCCATGCGAATATGAGCTTTAGCAAGCCAGATGATACATTTTTGTTTTAATCTGTTCGGTAAACAGATCGGTCTAAAATTATGTTGGTATGTAGGTATTAGATGTACCTAATAGTAGAATACCTTTTTTTTTTTTTTTATTTATTTACCAACTTAAACAACTTAAACTAAAACTTATAATAATGACACTAAGAAAACCACAGAGGTTTGTAAGGGAGTGTCATTAACGAGTCGCAGCCGAGTCACTACCGATAGGTTTGACAAAAAATAAGACCTTAATTTCTAAGTTATACTAGTACGTTATACTAACACTTAGTACGTTATGTTATGTTATGTTATCTGAAATAACATTTAAGCTACTTTTGAAGCTAGTAAGTTTTTTACAGATTTTTCATAGTGTGTATAAATATTTGCAAAAAATCGATGATTTTTTTTAACGTTGTGCCCTGAGGCTTCATCCGCTTGGATTTTTTTCTGTATAGGGGCACCCTTACTGTAAGAAATATACTTAACTACCTACCAAACATAAAAATTTCATAAAAATCTGTCGAACCGTTTCGGAGGAGTAGTGTGACCACAAAAACCGTGACACGAAATTTTCATATACATAGGTAGATCTAGATTTATTAGGACACCACACCCTAATGTTTAGGATGTCTAAAGCAAGAGAGAGAGATAGAGAGAGATTAAGAGAAAATGACAGAGTTGTAAAGCATAGAGGGGCTATTTAAATCAATTTACGTTGGTATACCCAGGTATTAGGTAGCTCTATTGGTAATTGCTTACACCTAGTTAAGTGTTCAAATTACTAGCACCCAGCTCAAAGCGATTCAACACTTGATATAAGTGGTTCTTGGTAACAACAATAATTACGTACAGCTACTTATAATAATAATTTCATTTATATTATGATCTAAATAATTGTTTATTAATTTATTACTTATTGTATTGCTTGTTTTTTTTTACGAATGGCAAAGCCTCACACAAAGAAAATTACAATCAAATAATAGAAATAAATCTATTATATCTATTGCTTGTTATCTTAGTGTAGCTTTAATGAATTGAAATAATTTTTCTATATTCGGTACATGAAAATTTATAATTATTTTAGTATATAAATTGTATTTAATTAGTTAGTATGCACCTCAATTTTAATTTATTGACTTGTATACATCACTTTACCAATAAAATGACTATCTATCTGACTACCTGCTATACAGGGTGCACAGGAAAGGGTGTACTAAACCGAAGGGGGGTGATTCTAGACCAATTTTTTTCAATAACAATTTTTATGAAATTTTTAAAAAATCAAAATTTAAAGTTTCTAAGTTTGGCACCCCCCATGAGATAAAAACCAATCAGGCGATTATCAGGAGGAGGCCTGCGTCCAGCAGTGGACTGGTATATGTAGGCTGTTGAGGTTGAGGATACGTTTTGTCTTTGTATTATTGTACTGAAATAGTACTATACTCATACTTATTAAGGCCTGCATGATGCCACTGCAAAATCCCTGGCAAAGGCCTCCCTCTCCGCCTTCCATTCTTCTCAATTATAGGCCAGTTGTGGCCACTTTTTGTTAAAAGCGTCCAGCTAATTTTTCCATCTCCAAATAAAAAATAGTACTAATCCACCAATATTAGTGACAACCGATAGGACATAAAACAAACTCATGTCTGCCTCTTTGGTCTAGCGGTCAGCTTGTTCAACCGCTGATTATGAGGTACTGGGTTCGAATCCTGGGTCAGGCCAATAGTTGGGGATTTTCTAGGAAAATTGACAGTAGCAGCCCGGAGTCAGGAAGTTGACAGTGCTACATACGAAAGCACGTTACGCCGTTGGTCCTGCGCCTGCCCTCTCCCCGGTAGTGACGATCTGTTGCCCCATCGGATTATGAGGGTACGGGAATAGAGAGTGCACCTGTGTTTGCGCAGAAACTTGTGCACCATAATATGTCCCGCTGATCTGGCTCGTCTCCGATGAGACTGGCCTGAAATTCGTAACGGAGGACATTATTATTATTAAACGAACTCATACACATAAGTTAATTTTGCCTCACTGAGAGTAAGAACTCGCAAAGCAAACAACCACATGCCAACCGAGATAACCTTTTTACCCCAGTTTTTTACCCCTTTTACCCCAGATTATCGTCTACCCTTTGGACATTCAAATGAACCCGTAACGAACCCAAAGGTAAACATTTACCGTAGCTTTATGTGCGAGTAATGAATTTTCTTGGCTTACGGAACTCTAAAAGTCAGAATCTATTTATACGACCGGAATACTTCCATACTAATGTAAAAGTGAAAATTACGGTCTGTCTGTTATCTTACGCCTAAACGGCTGAACGGATTTTAATGAAATTTGGTGGAGGTGGAGAATATCGCGGGGACGGCCATTGGCTTCTTGAAAAGCGCGTGCGAAGCCGCAGACAGAAGCTAGTAAAATAATAAATTTAGGTTGATAAGGTAAATAATAAATCATAAAAACTTTTTATTTTTATTTTTGTGTAATGGTTCCTCTCGATATCTTCTGGTGCAATATAGAAATTTTTTAGGGTTTCGAAATCGGTTTCGAAACCTTTATGGTCTCGCTTTGTCTGTCCTTTTTTTCCTCCTTAATAACTCAGCAACTACAGCACTATCAACTTGAAATTTTAAATAATTATACATTTTGCGCGCCTGTACAGATTTAAAGAAAAATAAATGAAAATGAATATTTTCGATACAAATTGTGATGCCGAAATTTTAAAAGATACCTACTGGGTCATATGGGATCAAATGATAGGTATCAGCTTATAAATTTCAAAATAGTTTTTGAAATTTTTGTAGCTGTCATACTTTTTAAAATATTTCGAAAAAAGTCGAAAAAATACCCATTCCCTCCCCCCCTATCTCTGAAGATTGCAGAGCGAATGTGAAATGTATGGAGCGTTTATAGATATTGATCTATATTTTACAGGAAAAATATAAAAAAGTCTGTAAAAAGAATACTTATTGAAAAATGGTCAAAAACGAATCATTTTTAAAAGGGGGGCTACCCCAGCGAGTGGGTTATCATGTTATCAATGAAAGGTATTGGTTTGGACATTTCAAAACAGTTTTTCAAATTTCTGTAAGTGTCTCTTTGAGATATTTTGAAAAAAGTCGAAAAATTTATCATTACCCACTATAACCGAAGCATGAAGAGAGATCCATCTGAAATGTAGGTTGGTACCTGCTATTGTTAGGTATTCGTTAAATTGCGAAGTCTCTAACCGGTACTTTAGGTACATATTTGTTGACAAACGTTCGAAACCCTCGGCGCGCGAGTTACACTCGCACTTGACGGATCTTGTTTTTTAAGAACAAAGCAACTCAACCCATAAAATTTAATGAAAAAGTAACAGTTTGATTATGGGTGTCATTCTGTGCCTAATTGCGGTGACCATAGAGCCACTTTATGAGCAAGTGTGTTGAAAAATATAAATAATGTGTGTTGAAATAGAGCAAGTGTGTTGATAAATATCTTTTAAAATTTTGGCATCACAATTTGTATGGAAAATATTCATTTTCATTTATTTTTCTCTAAATCTGTACAGGCGCACGAAATGTATTATTATTTTAAATTACAAGTTGATAGCTGCAGCAGTGTTTTTGAGTTATTAAAGAGGGAAAAAAAGACAGACAAAGCGAGTCCATAAGGGTTTTGAAACCGATCTTCGATCTTCAAAACCCTAAAAATTATTCAAAAAAAAGATCGTGTTCAATAGAACAAATAAATTTATGTTCATATTGCTTGCTCATTTCATGCAACTTCTTATTTAAATAGATGATTTTAACTCGTACATGTTTAATAAATAAAACTTTCACTTAAATATAACTTTTGTTTTCTCTGTTATAAAAGAAAACTTTAAATTCCTAATTTTGTTCGTGGCAGAATAGGCGCAAACCCCATGCACGGAAAATAAAAAAAACCTCATCCCTTTAGTTTACTAACTGCACAGTGCACATTTACTATTTTCTCTAAATAAACTTTTTAGCTACTAAATAAAATGAGGTTTTATTGTTATTTTAGTCACAAGTGTGTAGAAAAACGTCGTATGATACACGTGTGTATTGATGATTACCGTCCTCGGCTCTCTTAAGACCTACGCCTACGGCTCGGGTCTCAATGGCGCCTCGGCGGTAATCACCAATGTTACACACTAGTACCATAATGTACTATTACCTATATGATACCTAAATTCGAGCGAGTCGAATCTCCTTAAATATGGTTCAACCAACGGAAGCTACACAAACGGAAGTTTATATTGGTTGACATATTAAACCGATTGCGGTGGTGTTTACGGCCTTCCACAAACCGAATAAGATTGCTTTTTGCGTAGCAGAGATGAATTTGAGGTTCACTTGTTTGCATAACTACCAAAACGTTAGGGAAAGTAAATTTACCTATGCATAGCTATGCATAGGTACTTATTGAATTGAATTTCTGGGAAGTGAAGCAAAATTGTAATATGATTTTTAACTTTAACTACTTTTCTGTAAAAATTTAGCATTATATTTGTATCTTAAGTTAGTTTTAGTCCGAGTTTTGCAATGTAGGACACATTGCAAAAAAAATGTGTTTTCTCATGTGAGTTAATTTATTGTTAGTGAGAAACCTGAAACCTGAACTTCTTAATATTATACAGGGTGTCACGGAAAGGGTGTACTAAGCCAAAAGGGGGCGATTCTGGACATCGAGGGGATGTCCACAATCGCCCTTTCGGCTTAGACCCTTTCTACACAAGCTAATGAGCTAAGACATCTCTTCCAGGCCTTTAGACAGACAAGAAGTGATAGAAAATAAATGGAGATGTTTATCCCAAGACAACGGAAAAGTACTGAACGGATGGGGCTGAAATTTTACATGTATCAAGTTCTGAGTTTTTTTTTATTATAAAACGAGTGCAAAAGCTAGCACTAATGTATCAAAGGATTTTTCGGAATAATCTCTAATATATATATTTTTAAGGCTTAGAAGATTGAAGCGACGTTAAAGCCACAATTTTTAACAGATTTTGATTAAAAACTGTAACATTTAATTACAATTAATTACAAGAAAAAGTACTTAAAATAAGTATTTTTAAAAAGCCGACTGTTTTCTTAGGACCAAACTTTTACAGAATAATGTCAAGAAACTTGGCCACAATGTTAGAAGTTACGCTAAATAAATGGCCCTTTTTACCCAATGAGCTTCAGACCACCATGCCATAACATAAGTAACTCTAGACAAACGTTATTACAATTTCACAGTCTCATTTACGTAGAGTGCTCAATATTTCAACGATGTTAGCCTACAACGTCACAAAGAGGTGTTAAAATCCGTTGAAAACCCAAGTTTGTGCTTACAAGGTGAATACTTTAGACGTAATAGAAGTTAGTTTGTAGACTTCTGCGGACTCTACATACCGAAGTCGGCAATACCACCAGGCCCGGCGTCTTGATGCCGGCAACACTGTCGTGGACATGTCGGTGACATCTTAGCTTCATATCTAGTAGTCTACACAACACACACCAATGGCTCTGCCGGCGTCTTGATGCCGGCAACACTGTCGCGGACATGTCGGTGACATCTTAGCTTCATATCTAGTAGTCTACACAACACACACCAATGGCTCTGCCGGCGTCTTGATGCCGGCAACACTGTCGCGGACATGTCGGTGACATCTTAGCTTCAAATCTAGTAGTCTACACAACACACACCAATGGCTCTGCCGGCGTCTTGATGCCGGCAACACTGTCGCGGACATGTCGGTGACATCTTAGCTTCATATCTAGTAGTCTACACAACACACACCAATGGCTCTGCCGGCGTCTTGATGCCGGCAACACTGTCGTGGACATGTCGGTGACATCTTAGCTTCATATCTAGTAGTCTACACAACACACACCAATGGCTCTGCTGGCGTCTTGATGCCGGCAACACTGTTGCGGACATGCCGCCGACCCTTGTCGCAGACATGTCGGTGACATCTTAGCTTCAGATCTAGTAGTCTACACAACACACACCAATGGCTCTGCCCGCGTCTTGATGCCGGCAACACTGTCGCGGACATGCCGCCGACCCTTGTCGCAGACATGTCCGTGACATCTTGGCTTCACATCTAGTAGTCTACACATCACACTAATGGCACAGCCCGCTGGCTTGATGTCGGCAAAATTATTTTATAGAATCATGTCGGCGGTGGGCACTGTTGTCGACCATCCCATATACTAGTCCACTGCGGGACTTAGGCCTCTCCCTGATAAGCACCTTTTATCACATGAGGGATGCCCATAATCCCAACCTGAGAATCCTGAGAATGCGAGTTGAGGATCATATTTCGGCGGTGGATCTCTTCTTTAGGAGGCGTAGTTGCCCCCCTCGCGGTGGATATATCTTAGTCGCCTCTTATGACACCCGCGGGAAAAGTTGGTGTGGTGCAAATTTTAAGTCGGTACTGTTGCCCAAATGATTCTATAAAATAATTTCACCGACATCAGGCCGTCGGGCAGTGCCAGCGGCGTGTGTAGACTAGTGAAGCTAAGATGTCGCCGACTAAGCCGTCGACATATAACCGGCGCAGAGTCGGCGGCATTGCTGAATAGACTCCTTTAGACTATTCTTCTCTCCTCTCCTCTTATGCTCAGTCTGATACCTTATACATACTAATTAGACCAACGACTGCCTCGTTGGTCTAGCGGTCAGCTTGTTCAACCGCTGATTATGAGGTCCTGGGTTCGAATCCCGGGTCGGGCCAATAGTTGTTATTGGGGTTTTTCTAGCAAGAAAAATTCACAGTAGCAGCCCGGAGTCAGGAAGATGGCGGTGTTACACCCCCGTGCCTCGGAAAGCACCTAACCTCTCCCCGATCGTGTCAATCTGTCGTCCCATCGGATTATGAGAGTGAGGGAACAGAGAGTGCACCTGTGTTTGCGCACACACTTGTGCACTATAATATGTCCTGCGCATCTGGCTAGTCTCCGAGAGACTGGCTGCCGTAGTCGAAATTCGGCTAGGAGGACATTATTATTATTATTACATACTAATTAATGTCTAAATGCAAGACATTCATATTTGAACCAAAGAACCGTAAAAACAGGGTGTAAAATTGCAAATTCCCCGGGGTTGCGGTTTTCGAGTAAAACCACGAGTGTGCATATGTAAACAATTTTCGCGCTGAACGAAAAAGCTTTACAGGGACGTACGGAATTCTGTAGTGAATTTTATGGACTTGCTTCTGTTGGAACTTAATTTGAAAAAGTGTGAAAGTTCTGGACTGTTTATTTATTTACAAGGTTTAGTTCTATCGACTTTACATTCTACTTGCTTACCCACTCGCTCGCTTCATTCGAGAGAAATTTCTAAGTGTTTTCATATTATTGTCTCTATTTTTTTGTTAAAACCATTAGTAAATTTTAAGTTTTTGCATGCCATTCTCTGTAAAATATTTTTGCATAACGACTAACTAAATAAATAATGCTGGACAATCCACACAACATCATCTACCCCCAAGCTAAGCAGAGCTTGTGTAATGGGTACTAGATGACTGATATGCACATAATACAATACATTACATTGATAGATATTTTTCTATACATAGAAAATAGCTAGAACACCCGGAACAAATAGATACAGATCGTACAAACATTTGTCGCGAGACAGGAGTCTAACCCGCAACATCCTGCGTCTCAGGTGGACCTTCGCCCGCCGCGCCACGTCGGTCGTCATACTAAGTACTACGTTCAAGCATGTTGATTCACAAAAATAAAATACTGTATTTTTTTTATTCGTGCTAGAATAATAATACGACCTCCGTGGCTCAGCGGGCGAAGGTCCGCCTGCGACGCAGGAGGTTGCGGGTTCGATTCCTGCCTCGGAACAAATTTGTGTACGGTTGGTCTGGGTGTTTTCTATGTATAATAAAAAAAAAACTATCTATGTACCTAGTGTATTGTATTAAGTATATCAGTTATCTAGTACCCATAACACAAGCTCTGCTTAACTTGGGGCTAGATAATGCTGTGTGAATTGTCCAGCATTATTTTTTATTTATTTATTAATAATGATGGCAAATGAAGGTACCTTACAAAATTGCAGCAAGATTTCCTCCTCATTCCGAGTAAAATAAACTAAAATGTCGTATTTCCGGAAATCTTTTATGAGGTCTGCGTAAAACATAAAAGGAAAACTCCCGAGTCTCTGATGCTAAATAAGTAAGTTTTGGCAAGAAGTTGAAATAAATGCCAGCCGAGCTTCGAACCCGAACCAAACGACTGCCATAGAACACCCAGCCGCCGCCGTTGAAGACGTGAAGACATGCCGGGTTTTGGATTCAAGTTATAAGCGAAGATCTAGTAATGCCTCGATCCTTGATACGGATTATAATTAAGCCAAATTTAGTTTTTGGTCGCAGCTTCGCAGGCGTTGTTTCTTAACTTCTTGTCTTATGGCTTTGTGTTTGGTTTGATAAATTTCTGTACAAAGCTCTCTCAATTTTTTGTTATTTTTGTTTTTGTTTGTTGTTCCTTTCTTATTTATAATTTTGTACATGTAGGTATGTTCTTTTTTATTGTGTATCTTATTTCTATAGACTTATTATAATATATTTAATCCTTCTTTCTTCCTCTCTTTGTTTCGTATTTTGTTTGTAACCGTGTACCTACTCTTTGTATTCTGTTTCTTTGTATTGCTGCCACACCAGGACCTGTCTGAAAACCAGCGCCGCTACTAGCTTCGGCTTGTAGCGGCAAAATGCTGAGACAGGGACCTTTTTGGCCCGTATATAACACACTTTTTATTTTGTATCTGTTTTCTTCTTTCTTTGTTTTTCTTTTATAAACAATACTGTGTTCTTTGTACGTACTTATATATGATTGTAATGTGTCGTGTTATGTATTGTCCAAATAAATGTATTTTCTTTCTTTCTTTCTTTCTTTCTTTCTTTCTTTCTTATAAAGTAAGGTAAAGTAAAAATGTTATTTATTGACATAATAGCAAGTGTAACAGACATTATTAGTCCATAGCCTCCTGAGTAGTTTAAAAACAGTGTTTCAGGACCCAGAAATAAAGCCAGCGATAAAGGTTATTTCTATCCCATGGGAACTTATGTGTGGGTTAAAAAGTAGTCTATGATTTATTGCAGGTCTAGATCTACTACCAATGCTAAAATTCAGCCCAATCTGTTCAGTACTTTTACGTGAAGAAGCAACAAACATCCATCCATCCAAAGATTCATCCATCCAAACTTGCGCATTTATTATATGGTGATGAATTGTGTCTTATTTTCTGAAATTCAGCCGTGGCATTCGTAACAAATAGTGTAGCCGCCGTTTGAACTATTTTTATGAAATCGCATTTTCGTCAACTACGTCATTAAAGTCATCGTCAAAAACTGTAGGTAACATTTTTTTCTTGTTTTATTAAATTATGAAGTAGAACAACGAAATAATTGGACCTCGAATAGTAGAAAAATATTTTTTTATCTGTTGTGGTTTGAAATTAATGAACCACTATATAATACTTACTTATTTACTACTTTACCTACTTTTAGTACCTATAGTTTGACAATTCCCTTATACAGCAGCGTACTTTGACACAGCCTTTAAATAATTAATTAATTATTTTTTTTACCGGTAGATTATTTGCAACAGTCTGCAGTTAGCTCAATTGTTTCAATTGTAAATACTAATTATATTATAATTTTCTTTGTGAATAGTCTTCTGCCCTAAAACAAAATTATTTATTATTTATTTGATTCCGACTAATTATTTCTATTTAATTATTCAGTCAAGTCTGTATTTTTTTTTACCTTTGTACCTTATGGTGTTTTCTATAGCAAAATACCTGTGTGTTATTGTTAAAATAGGACTAAATATAGAATGTAACCGCATCAAGTGTAACATTAAGTGTACCTACGATGAAATAAATAAATACAAATACTTGTTCCCTAGCTCGACTCGCTTGATACGATCCGCAGTGTATAATGGCCTCCGATAAGAGAAATCGCCATTTTTCCCTAACCTGTGCAGTTTCCCGCCAGTCCTCCGCTTGTAGCTCACGCAGGTTTTCTTACATCACATCTTTCCAGCAGTACCGCGGCCGTCCTACGGATCGTCGTCGGGTCCTTCTATGATAGTATTTACTATTTTATTAAATTTAAAGTATTTATTTTTAGTAAATAGTCAGTACAATTGTTATGATAAATTAGTTAAGGCCAGGTAGTCAACGCGAGGAAAACGCGCGCCTGCCAATCCGCCGCGCTCGTGTTTTTTGTAGTTATTTAATCAAAGTGATTAAGAAAATCATTTTATCAAGTCAAACTCTGCGAATTTGTTTGGAAATATTAAGTGTCTTTAGGTGAGTACAAAAAAAAGTGTGATGTCAGTAGTTCGCCAGTCATAGTATTGAAAAAACGTTAGAAAAAGGGGTAACTTTGGTTTTTTTTTCTATCGAGTGAAGTTCATTAGATCTTGTTACTGAATGCGACTTTGACTAGACTAGATCTTTAAGTAATATTTATAATTTTTTCAGAATTTTAAACAGTATTTTCTAAGTCTTTTTGAAAATCACAAAAATACTGCCTTTGCTGGCCTACCAAGTTTATAAACGAAGTACAGTCAGATTGCACCAATTAGACAAACCCATCTGCTTCCCGCATTAGATCTTTGCAGCCTGTCTATCAGGATAACAGAAAGCCTGTCTAAAGGCACAAGTCGTTATTTTAAGAAAACATATTATTATCGCGTCCTCTTATAACTTAAGAATACGTCAATAAAATAAGGAATGTGAACGGCATGCTTCATAGACTGGCTTAAGGCCAAGAGTTCAAAAGAGAAGAATTAAGTAGGTACGGTCAGCCTAGTAAGAATCTTGGGACTAATCTTCTTCGTTATAAATTACAAGTATATTTAGGTGTGTGATGTAGCCATCTCATGAACCACGGTCAGCACGGAAAACCAGCACTATGGCATGATTCGCTCTGTCACTATCACACGCTGAGTGGTAACCATTTTAGTCACGTCGCCTATATTTTATTTTTCAATGATGTGTGTTATTTTTATTTATGTGACAAAATGAATATATTTTGACTTTTGACTTTTTACAATAATATTTATAGACGAAGATTTTTAAACGTTTACACGTATAATAAAGATGACTCACAAAACCGTATAGCGTTCCACATTACAAAAAAAAACTACTGCAACAATCACTGAATGGATTGGGCTGAAAGCATTCTTCTAGCTATATCTTCTGGGTAAATTCAAATGTATTCGTGAGTGAACGTTTTCGCCTCTTATTGTTTTTTTTCTTTCTTATATGTAATCTAAATGCAGCCCCTGAACGGCTGAAATAGTGTGAGTGTATATTTGGATGGTATATAATATATGGATGGTGTCTCACGAATATAGAGACAGACCAGCGGGTTGTCATGTCACTAGGCCCCGTAATATAAAAGTTTGCTCTGTCATCGATATAAAATAAAATAAAAATAAAAATAGCCTTTATTCCCATTCCAAATACAATTTACCATTAATTTTGTAATATTTAACCAATGTTATTATTGTGATTAATTATAAATAAATTATAAATAATAAAATCTGTCATCGATATATGCTTGAGTAAAGCTTTTCTCTATGACTGATGAATCTAATCTAATTGGTAAAGAGTTAGTTCAAAGGTCTGGTCAGTTATTTAACCAGAAGGTATTTTGTAAAATTCAGCCTACAATTTTAATCAAATTCAAAGGATTAGAAAAAAATATCAGTCATTCGATATCACTTCTGTCATGCCCAAACATGACGAGTTAATTCAAAATACAACAAAAAATGGCAACATCGGAACAAAAACTCAGTTTTTGTGAAAAGGATTTTAAATCAGGATTATTCACCTGATTTCCCGCGAGACGCGAGTGTTAAATCGGTTCGAATCAGTAATTCATATTTGTTTAGGTTTATGTAACTTTATTTGGTGGTTTGTTTTATTATTTAATTGGTATTTCAATAAATAAATTACATAAATATGCTGGATATTTTCACACAACGCAGATAAGTAAAATGAAATGAAATAGTTTATTTGACACGACACATTGCAAAAACTAAACATTTGTGGATTTTTTTTTAACTAGGAATGCATTTATCGGTAAGATAGATGAAGTGTAAAACGGTTAGCTGCTTAGTGATCACCAGATTGTTGGAAACCTTAAAATTAAAATAGTAATTACCTAGCTCATGTCAAGGAGTTTTTCCTGTCAAAAATGTGAATATTGGTACTTACTATTTAATTATTTATGTATATAAGTAGTCCTATACAGTATGTATATATATATTATATTTATTTGTATTTTTGTTTTGTTAGGTTTTGTTTATATTTATTTATTATTTGTTTTTTATTTTTGTATTCTAAATGGTATGTATGCAACTGTTATCGTACAAGTATAAAAAAGTTTTTAATCGCAACTGGTTACGAAGCTCCGGTTTCGTACGCGGCCGAAGGGTATATAATTATCTATTTTACATAGTGTTTGGTACACCCTCTGCCTTTTTTAAATTCATTAATTCTTTCTATCCAAAGGTTGCCTGAAAGAGATCGCTTCTAAGCGATAAGGCCGCCCATTGTACTCGTCTTATGTAATTTCTCCTTGCAATGTTATTTTATGGTGTACAATAAAGTATTTTGTATTGTATTGTATTGTACCTACCTAGTAACTTCCGCAACCTGCTTGGCAAACCACCGAGCCAGAGTAGATATCTAAGTCAATATTAACTACTCAGCGTTGGTGTTATGTTGACCCTTCTGTGGGGAGATACATCACCAGCGACAAACCTCTACGCACTTATATATAATACTTTATATATGTTTGTTTGACTGCCTCGTTGGTCTAGCGGTCAGCTTGTTCAACCGCTGATTATGAGGTCCTAGGTTCGAATCCCGGGTCGGGCCAATAGTTGTTATTGGGGTTTTCCTAGCAAGAAAAATTCACAGAAGCAGCCCGGAGTCAGGAAGTTGGCGGTGTTACGCCTCCGTGCCTCGGAAAGCACGTTAAGCCGTTGGTCCTGCGCCTAACCTCTCCCCGATCGTGTCGATCTGTCGTCCCATCGGATTATGAGAGTGAAGGAACAGAGAGTGCACCTGTGTTTGCGCTCACACTTGTGCACTATAATATGTCCTGCGCATCTGGCTAGTCTCCGAGAGAGTGGCCGCCGTAGTCGAAATTCGGCTAGGAGGACATTATTATTATGTTTGTTTTAAGTAATTTAATGTTTTCTACAAGTACTAATAACAGACTTCAATCTTTTTACATTTACGCTGTATTTGTAAGTGTTGTGGGACATATAGTAGTTTCGCATGATCAAATTTATAATAGGCCGTCCCGGGTTCATATACACAACCAAATAAATCATTAAAATTAGTCTAAAATTACGAAGATTTCGGTTTACACACTGGTAATCATAAAACTTCCTACTTTTCTAAACGACTTCAAAAAAGAAGGAGGTCCTCAATACAGCTGTTTGTTTATTTTTTGAAATCTAACTGACTTCAATACTTACTACTAAACTTAAAATAAAAAAAACGGAACTTGATGATTTTTAAATTGATATTTTTCAATTAAATTATTTATTTATTAATTATGTATAACTTATAAGAATTACATACATTTCAAAACGTCAACAACATTATAAAGTCTATAGTACGAGTAGGTATGATATCTTCTCAAATGATATCTATCTGCTTTCAAGCTTTTCACTCAAACAGCACACATAAAAAAACAAAAATGTAAAATCAAACAATTCATTTTGTCGTTGATTGTACCCATTAAAGTGAAGAAATGTTTTTTGCAGACAGAAGACGGAGAATTTCCTTTTTCCTATTAACTTATTGAATCTTTAGTATTGAGCTGTCTGAACCAAACGAATTGTTAAATATACAGATATTTCAACTAATTATTTGATTAAACAATCTAAAGACTGGGGCACTGTTGCTTCAAAGCAATTTGCTATCGTATGTTTAGCTAATATAAAGAACAACAAAATGACAAATTAAAACTATTATTTACAATAATAACAGTTTCTTTATTATCAGAAATCGTAGAAAATTACAGTAACAGAATAAAACAATTACAACTAATATACACACTTATACCTATTTCTTAAAAATCTAAACCTTCACCAGAAGGCAGAGTGCCCAGAATGCTGGCAGCATTGCCAAGTTGAATGGCAAACCTTACCTTTGGACTCTATGAGAAGTTTGGTAATATCTCTTATTGAGTATATCAGTTATCTAGTACCCATAACACAAGCTCTGCTTAGCTTGGGAATAGATAATGCTGTGTGAATTGTCCAACATTATTTATTATTATTTATTATTTATTTATTATTATCTTTTACCAGAGACACATGCAAGTGCATGGTAAACAAACTTATCAGTGGTTTCACAACACTGGTAACGGTGTACAGAACCGAAAGATTGTATAAATAGCACATAATACACTTCCAGCAGAGCAGATTATATCTACCTATAACCACCATCTTACCCTCGAATATTCAAACGCAACTCAAGCAGGACCTATTTTTGACAGATTTTCATTGAAAACTGTTAAATATCGCGACTTGAGACGTGCTCAATTGTAAGTTACGTTTGAGTATCGGGGCGTAAGTCTACCAACAACCCTGTGATTTAGCTTTACTTTTCTGACTGAAATTTATAGCTATGCAAATTGAAATAGCGTAGAGGGCAGACTAAAACGACCTATTTGTTATAATTATAAAGGAATTTGCCCTTCTTTGCGAGATACAATTTGAATAGATTAAATTATTTCGTGAAAATTCTAGCTTTACGGATTATTTTATGATTTAAAAGCTTCGGACGTAATTCTGGGTTTAGCTTTTAATTTTACTCGAGAGGAAGGATAACAAATTTGTAAATGAGGAAAGTCAGAAATGCGTTATGGTTATCCTGCGTGAGTTTCGCACTTTTCCACTAGCGCTAGCTAAGTAAACTATAGGTAGGCCACACAACGGCGATCTCTGTAGAACCTTGTCACAATAAGAAAACAAATGCCAAACACAGTAACAAACACCACTTCTGGTGTTTGTTACTGTGACATGGTTCTACAGCGGTCCGCCAGTTGTGTGGTCTACCTATAGCGCTAGAGCCCATGTTTTAACCTCGTGGTGTGGGTTTTGTTCTTCGAGTGTTTCTGTGTTATTGGTGGACACTCTTTACTACGGCAAAGCATCAAAACGGCTAAAGCGATTTTGTGAAATAGCTATCAAAATACTCGTCTGGTCTCATATGTAGTTTTTAGCTACATTTTGTAAATCTTCGCCGACTCAAAAGAAATCGTTCGCGTTTTACCGACTAGGTAATAATTTGTGATAATGCCGTTCTTTTGTAATAAATATCATTAGATTCATTTCATTTCACATTTAGAAAAAAGTGGAAAATCGTGGACCGAGGCGGGTTTTCTGAAGTTTACAATAAAATGAATCACGTACTTTATGCATCAAAATCCATTCTCTGCATTTCAGACTGAACTCAACTCACAGTGAATAGATGTACGTTTTGCGTGATAAATATTTTGTTCGACGTAGCAGCGGCTACGGCGTAGCTCCGTAGCAGTAGCTACGAAGCAGCACCGTAGCACAGTAGCAGGGTCTAGGAGGTACCAACATAGCAGTGCCAGTGGCTAGGAAGTAGCAACGTTGCAGCAGCTACGGCGTAGCTCCGTAGCAGTAGCTACAAAGCAGCACCGTAGCACAGTAGCAGTGTCTAGGGGGTAGCAACATAGCAGTGGCTAGGAAGTAGCAACGTAGCAGCAGCTACGGCGTAGCTCCGTAGCAGTAGCTACAAAGCAGCACCGTAGCACAGTAGCAGTGTCTAGGGGGTAGCAACATAGCAGTGGCTAGGAAGTAGCAACGTAGCAGCAGCTACGGCGTAGCTCCGTAGCAGTAGCTACAAAGCAGCACCGTAGCACAGTAGCAGTGTCTAGGGGGTAGCAACATAGCAGTGGCTAGGAAGTAGCAACGTAGCAGCAGCTACGGCGTAGCTCTGTAGCAGTAGCTACAAAGCAGCACCGTAGCACAGCAGTAGCAGTGTCTAGGGGGTAGCAACATAGCAGTGGCTAGGAAGTAGCAACGTAGCAGCAGCTACGGCGTAGCTCTGTAGCAGTAGCTACAAAGCAGCACCGTAGCACAGTAGCAGTGTCTAGGGGGTAGCAACATAGCAGTGGCTAGGAAGTAGCAACGTAGCAGCAGCTACGGCGTAGCTCTGTAGCAGTAGCTACAAAGCAGCACCGTAGCACAGTAGCAGTGTCTAGGGGGTAGCAACATAGCAGTGGCTAGGAAGTAGCAACGTAGCAGCAGCTACGGCGTAGCTCTGTAGCAGTAGCTACAAAGCAGCACCGTAGCACAGTAGCAGGGTCTAGGAGGTAGCAACATAGCAGTGGCTAGGAAGTAGCAACGTAGAAGCAGCTACGGCGTAGCTCCGTAGCAGTAGCTACAAAGCAGCACCGTAGCACAGTAGCAGGGTCTAGGAGGTAGCAACATAGCAGTGGCTAGGAAGTAGCAACGTAGAAGCAGCTACGGCGTAGCTCCGTAGCAGTAGCTACGAAGCAGCACCGTAGCACAGTAACAGGGTCTAGTAGGTGCCGCGGAGTTTTTAAATGTTCCCGTGGTTCGGCGAAAATGGCGAGAGAGGGACACCGGAGAGGTTTTAGTGGGTATTACGTTGTTTTCAGGACGTCGAGTCCCACATAATTCTGGTCCCCTAGACCAGTTTATTCGTAAATGAATTTCCTCGCCAAATAAAAAAAAAGGGTCTAGGAAGTAGCAACGTAGCAGCAGCTACGGCGTAGCTCCGTAGCAGTAGCTACGAAACAGCACCGTAGCACAGTAGCAGTGTGTAGGAGGTACCAACGCAGCAGCGGGTGGGAAGTAGCAACGTAGCAGAGGTTACGACGTTCTACAGTAAGTAATTTCTCTTCATAAAGGATAGAGGGGTAAAGCGAGATTATAATTATCAGAGGAAAGCGAGCAAACACGGGTTAGGGTACATCTGCTACTTATGTGGTAAAGGTTCTTCGGGGGATCATATATAATCCGGACATTTTGGAAGGGATGAAGCTGAATGTTCCGGAGGAATTCGTGCAACGGAGGAGGCGTCCCACCCTATTTGCTCTGCCTCGAGGAAGAACCAATCTTCTTAACAAAGCTCCCATGACGCGCTGCATCCGCACACTCAATTTGCTTGCAGAGAAGTTGGACTTGTTTCACTGCTCCCTGAACGAGTTGACAAAGGCTTTATTGTTTATTTTATGTTTTTAATATTGTGTGACTTATTTATGATTGAATTAATAGTTAGGTTCTTATTTTATTTTGGTGTATTTGAATTATTAATTTCGAATTTAATTTAAATAATTAATTACTTTTATTGTTATTATTATTATTATTTTTAATTAATTTGTATCGTTTTGTATCGTTTTATGTTATTCTTGGAATTGTAATAATTTAATTTAAAAATGACTAAATATTGTATGACATGCACGACTCTACCTATTAAGATTGAGAATAATTATGTACCCTATCGCATTAGGTGTGCCTGTAAGGATAGGTGTACTTTTTAATAATAAATTAATAAATAAAATAAATAAATAAATCTGGTCCGAATCTCAAACTGATCCGTGGACGAGATGTCCACTTCACTTTTCCACACCTACACAAATGTACGTACGTTACCTATCTAGAGGCAGAAAACGTACCTGCTACCATAGATAAATGAAACTACGACGTACGCTTTTTCATTAAAATCCATTCAGCCGGAAAACCAACAGACAGATAGACAGCGAAAAAGACAGATTCCATTCGAATTTATAAAGTTAAGGTACGAATATCATCATCATTTCTTTCCATAACCACAGAAGAACTATTGCTAGATAATGCTGTGTAAACATGCTCAGCATTCTTCTTCTTTACTTTACCTTAAAAAGATTGAAGTGAGCAAAAAATCTAAGTGATCACTTTATTTCCTAGTTTTACTTTTTTGTAATTTGAATTTTGTGACGTGTCCTGTAAGGTCTAACTAACTAAAGGAAATGATATTTAGAAAACCTTTTTTTACCAAACCAAACAATCACATTTAAATCCAATTTAGTATTTAACCCGATTTAGTAAAAAGGGTCCTCAAAGTAAATAAACGTTACTAAACAAAGAATTTTATGCAGCTTAAGTAGAATTTTAAGTAAAGTGTGTGCTACTAAACAAATAATTTAATGCAGTGTAAGAAATCTTATCGGATTCCATTACGTATTCAAATACGAGATTTTAAAATCTCTTGCTCTAATCTCTGTGTTTAAAACCTCGTCACGAAATTCATCCAGACGAATTTGTTCGTAACAAGCTCCTGGCTGCGGCTTCACACGTTTGCCTTTATACTATTCCAGACCTATAAAAACATCTTTTTATTTGAAATTTTTAATTTAGGAGGTTTTTTCTAAAAAGAAGAATCGCATATTTACCTGAGAACCTAAGATCAAGTAGTTGACTAATAATAAGTAGGTAACTAATAGATGACGTAATTTTGTGACGGAGAGGAGCTTGGTTGTCTATGGAATGTCATGTCCAAATAAGCGCGGTCTATGCCACTTTGATTCGGCAACTCCACGTTAAAAAGCGTCCCCTGTACAACAACTAATTTATTAAGAAATCAATAATAGTTCGAAATAATAGTTCTCAAGGAATAAAATATATTATGTATTTCCGATGCAAAAACCAGATGTCAAAAATTACAGCAGGTGTCAAAAATTACAGCTATTGTTTTTATTCATTTTTGAGCTGCGCAGTACGATCCAGCAGGACGATCCAGATGACTTTTTACCAATTTTTATCCGTTTAGCTACCATTTCACTTAGGTATGTCAGCGAAGATGTGACCTAGAATGGAACACGCATTCCCAAAAGAAACTCGGTCACTCGGGATTTGAAAACTGCGAATTCCGAATTCCATCTGATGTTTGTCCTCAAAATCCGTGAAGCTGTTTTGATAGGTACCTAATCCCTAATTGTTATCACTACAAACACGAGGAGCAATAACAAAACAGAATGATTATTCCAAAATCACTGGAGATTACAGTTTCAGTTGTACAAACAATCAAAATGTACAAAAGCCACGATACTTTTGTTTACCATTCTTTTTACCTTTTCCTGAATGTACCTCGCTAATAATTGGATAACTTTGGTAGAGAATTTTAACTAGCATATGGAAAATTGAGATATTTTTCATATGAACTCTCGTTTTTACCATCTTGGTTCTTTTTTATGTTTGTATTTATAAGATAAACCTTATTTATTTTGATTTTGCGATGCAGTAGTAATGTTTCTGTTACGATAGTAAAAAATAGGCCGGCGAAAATTTTACTCTAGTTAAGGATTTGCGCTAACAGAATCACTAAGTACCTCTAACGGACTTAAAATTCTAAAATGGTAACGAATATATAAAAATGTTATTGGACAAAAAGCTACCGTACGTTACATAAACTTTTACCACGTCTTATAGGTATGTCAAAAAGAAATGAGACCGAATAATTCCAAACTTTTCCGTACGCAACTCAATTGCCTCGTTTTGGGGATAATTACCCTAGTTTCGGGGTAATTTTCGCTGGTTTCCGTTACTTTTTGTTGCTTTCCCTAACTCGATAAATCATGCGATTCTAACTTTTGATTCGTTTAGGAAATGTAAATAAGGGTGATTTCGCAGAAGTTTAGATTTCCTTTCGAAAGGGCCAAACCAGAATAAGTTTTGGGTAATAAATAATGCAGCAGTCATTGAATAAATGTTTAAATGTAACAAAAAGGTAAAACTAATTTAGACAGGTTGAAATTATCAATCCCAATACGAACGAAACCCCATGCGAGCAATTAAGGGTTAAATTGTACATAATTAAAATAAAAAGGGTAAACTACGTACATAACTTAGTTAATCATCATCAAAAACTCTAAATATCCCGTTGTAAATGACTTTAACTTAGTTAATATGCAGAATTTGAGCTGGTTTTATGTATTTTCATAAAGTTTCTTGCAAATAAACGTATGACTATGACTAAAATACTTTATTGACATAATTATTATGCCAATTCAGTATTTTAGCTCAAATTTTACATAACGTTATAGAACGTCCTGCTACTGAAGCAATAGCGGAGAGACTCCAACACGCCTTCCTAAAAGATTGGACACATTGGATATTTATTTCATCCGTACAACGATTGTATGGATGAAATCAATATCCAATGTGTCCATCACTAAGACCCGATGGTTTTAGTGATTGACTGTACTGCGGAATACCGGTGGTCGAAATATCGGAGAAAGGTGTATCGAAAGTACACGAAACCGCAGATCGAAATACTGAAAGCACGTGAGGTCGCATAACGGAAGACCGAAAAACTGTACACCGATAGATTGCTACTGTCGAAATTTTCTTCAGGGTTGCACGTTAGTTTTGTCATATGAAGAGACAGATACAGATTTGATTTTTTTGATTCGTATGTATCGGTGACTACGGAAACCTGTTTTTATATTTGTCTTGCATACGGTATGTATTGAAGATTAAGTGAGTTTAAGTTATGATCAGTTTTTACCCATTTAGGGTGTTACAATGGAAGACTGGCAGGTATCGTGCCTTTCTGCTAAAGATAAACTTACTATTTCGTACCTATACTAGTTTTAAATTTAATTTTCCGAGTCACTAAAAGTATAGTTTGGGTCGTTAAGTTCGTAAAACATGTTTTTATGAGGATTTAAGTTTGGTGTCGAGCATGTTTTCTAGACATTTTATGTTTTCTGGGTTTTATTATAAATTTTTACCTCTATCGAGTTCGAGGAGGATTAGTGAATTTTTAATTTTGATGCAGTCTTTACCAGATTACGTTTAAATCTAGTTTGGTATCGACGGGTCTTATCGCGTAAGTGAAGATCCCTAAATTTACACAGTTTTGGACAGTTAATGTAACTTACTTTAATACATTCTTCATTGTAGTAACTCCTCCGACATCAATTTAATTTCCTAAGCGATCGCATCTGCTTCCCTTCCAAGGTGAGAAAGTTCAATTACATCAGAAAAACGGCGAAAACGATCATAACTTAGAACGTTCTCGAAAAAGAAAGGACGATTTTCAATTGTTCGATCTGCTATATCGGATAAGTAATGGTCTAGGGGTCGAAATTTTGAAATAACTCTGTTTTAGATAGTTAATCTGGCGCAGTCATTACAAACTTTTGATAGATTTTCGTGGAAAACTGACTAATTTAATACTTTAAGGCAAGATATAGTAGATCTTAATAACATGACCACCCGATATTAAATTAATAAATCATTATTATTTTGCACTAGTTGCGCCCCGCGAAATTGATTTGAACTCCGTACAAAATGTATATAAAAAGTTTTTTGCGTTTTCGCACTCTTCTAGGACTCAAACCTTTTTTGTTTCCAACTAACTTTTTGATCAATATATGAAACCAGATCGATTGGCATCAAAAAACTGTAACTTTTTTGAAAATCAGTGTATCAGATCTGATCAGAATTATTATTTTCGTTGTTGTTGTTATTTTGTGTTGCCCAAGTGTAAGTGGCGTTGCAGACTTTTCAAAATGTCTGGTACAAAATATGTAAAATCAAAGACAAATGATTTAACAAGTTGCTACCACGTCGTGGAGCATACTTTATAGCATAGCACTAAAAAAATACTTGTAACCAAGTGTATGTAACCAAATGTACTTGTAACCAACCTTAGATTTTCGTAACCATTTTAAAGTAAGGTTTTTGTTAATACAGATTGATTTTGATTGTAATGTGCTGTGTCATGTATAGTCCAAATAAATGTATTTTCTTTCTTTCTTCTTTCTTATATAGAGCGTAAGAGAAAAATATACCAAAAAAATTCAACATCGACGGGACTTGAACCCGGAATTTCACTTCACCTCGTAGCGCAATTGGTAGCACATTCCCCTACAAAGTGTGCGGGTCAAAGTGTTGTTTTTTTTGGGATTTAATAACATCTTAAAGTACCCCATCTACCTACAAATAAGTAATTTATAATTAACCTCCCCTTCACAAACTCAGCTACTTTCGAAAAATGCTACACGAAACGTCTGTTGGAAAATACTTCGTAAACAAATCCCTAGAAATACGGCAAAAAGGTTTTACTCCAACCACATGCTTGAGCGGGAACCACCTGTAATTAATTAACAAATACATCAACGTGATTTAGAGCTTGAGCGATCGGCTTAGGAGCTATTTTACATTGTAGCTGTTTACTATTCACAGTTTATTTCTTTGTTTGTGTAGAAGATTCTTCTTTTCTGTTAAAGTTGGGCTCATGTTAATTTATTAAGTGACTAGCTGCATTCTTACTACCCGTTGTCCTATTACCCGTTTTCCCGTAGGAATTAAGCATTTTCCCGCGGTAAAAATTAGCTTTTATTCATCAGGAATAATGTAGGCTTTTAATGGTAAAAGAATTTTGTAAATCGGTCCAGTAGTTTCGGAGCTTATTCAATACAAACAAACAATCAAATATTTCCTATTTATTATATAAGTATAGACTAGTTTCTGCCCGCAGCTTGGCACGGGTTGCGTGTTTTCAGAAAAAGACATCATCATCAACCTATATTAGTCCACTGCTGGACATAGGCCTCCCCTTATGAGCACAATAGCACCCTGTCTTCAGGTTGCCGCATCCTGAAATCTGCCTTTAAAAATTACCTTTAAACGTTTGTTTATAACAATAATTATTAGATCTCTGTTGACTTGGCATAACGTATCCACAGGCCTACTATTCATCACGGAAACAACGTGTTCAAAGCCGGGGACCGATACTAGTAGCTCTACAAACAGTTACCTAAGTCAGTTTGACGTTTCTTGCGTTGTTTTTTATCGCATTCTCGATGTAAAAGCGTATTATTATTCTTCACGGACCTTCATGAAGCGGGAAAAATAATTGTCTTCCATCTCACTCACTCTTTTTCGTTCACAATGTGTTTGTTTCTTTCGCACCCATACATTATTTACGCCTAAAGTGGCGTGTGTAACATTCGTATGTCCTTTAGGTTTGTCCCGAAAGTGTGTTTAGTTTGGTAACGTTTTTGGAGGATAGAATAAGAGAGCTAGAGGTTTCTGATTTTATTTTTATGCAGCCAACTTCTTGGAGACGGTTCCGATTGCTGGGTATTTATATAGATCAGTTGAGTTACCTCTTGATTGTTATCAACAGTCTGCGTAAGATCACAAGTTTCAATTGTAAATACTAGCTTGTTTTTTCCCTCGGTTAATAATGTTTCTTAGACATTTGAAGAACTTAAGGAAAGGATACCTTTATTTTGCGGCGCAGGATGATTAAGTTTTTTCACAAACAAATATTTTGAATTCTTTCTTTCTTTTTTCCCCACTTTTCAGGATTAAAGAGTAGCATATGTGATAATCCAGGATATACGCAATCATGGTACCAAATTTCTTCCAAATCCGTTCAGCCGTTTGAGTGTTAAAGGGTAACATACATAACACACATACATACAAATTTTTGCCTACATAATATCACATAGGTAGTAAAGGATCTTTATAAAGAAAGAAAATTACAATCAAATTAACAAATTAGAATTAGTATTTACGCCAGAAAAAATTAAGCTAACTGCAGACTGTTGCAAACAATCTACAGGTAGATCAACTGATCCATAGCAATACCAGTAAGAAGCGTTATAGTGACACACATATAGATACCCTCAGTGTCCTGTGGAGACACATTGACTACTTTTTATCTAGACAAACACGCATGAAGCCACGGGCTGAAACTAGTAATTTTACAGGTTGCTTTTACAGCTCATATAAATATGATAGTATCAAAAAAGCCTTTATTCACAAAGAAAATTATAATATAATTGGTATTTACAATTGAAACAATTGAGCTAACTGCAGACCGTTGCAAACAATCTACAGGTAGCTCAACTGATCCATATCAATACCAGTCGGAAGCGTCTCCAAGACGCAGGCTGCATTGCCCCGCTGTATGGCAATGCTGATGCGCTGTGCCAGATACTTACCAGCTCTCGGGTCACGCGTCGACGCTCATCGTCGTCGAAAACCCTATTAGCCTCGGTACCCCACGGACCTAGGGTCTCGACTCCAAGAGCAGCAAATGTGTAAAAAAAATAATATTTCATAGTCAAATTTCCCTAATCACGTCATTGAAAGCGCGCACTATTACTATTTCCGGTGAAAAACTCAACCGGAAGCGGTTACCGCGGCCGTTTCCGGCGGAAACTTGCGTGTCCGCGATAATGGCGGCTTCCGGTTCCGCCGGTTCATTAATGACGTCGATTGTTCTACCCTCCTCTACGGGGTTTGTTTAATAAGTGAGGGAAAAGGTCGATATTAAGTGAAGAAAATGTAGATATTAAGTGAAGAAAATGTAGATATTAGTGGAAATTGCTTCGATAAAATATCTTTGATAAAAGGTTTTTTGATAAAATGTTGGACTTATTTCAGATTGTAATAATTTTTGTATCCAATCTAAAAACTATAAAAGTTTTATTTGAAGAGAAGATATTACTATTTTATGTTATTTCTATTATTTATATTGCAAATTTCTTTGTTAATAAAGGCTTCGGCCCTAGTAAAAAAAAATCAAATGAATAAGGAATAGATGTCCTAGACCCGATCCTAGACGTAACGCATTGGAGAACTCTGTTACTTCTTACTATATATTTTTATATATTACTTATTATTTATGGAAGACTAGATTCTACCCGCGGCTTCGCACGCTTTGTTACCGAGATAAAAATTAGATTTCTCAAGAGAAGTACGCCATTCTATGTCAAAAAATATAATTATTGTTCTATAAAAACATTTTAAGGTTATTTCTATACCGTGAGAACTGATTTATGGGGGAAAAGTAGCATATGTACTCCAGGCCAAAACTTAGGTACCTATATCATAAAACTTCAGCCCAACCCGATTAAGTTTTGGCGTGAACAAAAGTGTAACTGTGGTTGTTGTGATTTTTCTTTCATAACAAATTATAAAATGTAGAAAGAAAAAGGCTAATAATTATATTATAGGTTTGTTGGTCTGTCTGTGTCAAGTCAAAAATCTATATTTCTGTCCATCTTTTCAAATCTTTTTAGCAAGACTTTCTCTCTGGAAAATCATTCTTAACCGGCCACATCATCACTTTCCACTGGGTAAGATTTTGGTCAAACATAATATGTCTATTGACAAACCTTAGATACGTTTTTTATCTATTCTCTCAACTCTATTGCTATTAAGAGTCCACTACAAAGATCCGAACTCTAGAAACTCTATCGAACTAATTACTCTTCTCGCTGCACTGTACATAAATAACGAGTAAGTAGCATACATGATATATGACCACTTGCAGAATGAACCTATAGTTTAAAACAAAGTCTCTTCCGAGTGTGTCTATTTATCCGCTAACTCCGTCTTAACCACACAACGGATTTTCATACGGTTTTCACTAATGGACGGAGTGATTCATGAGAAAGGTTTGTGTGTATAATTCATTAACGTTTTGCGTAAATTAGCTGATATATGTTCTGATTATTGTAGTAAAAGTTATGCAGACACCGAGCTTTGCTGGCGTGCGCCGCATAAACCAATAGACAACAATGTTTTACGGAAATATTCCTCCTAAAAAGATTATTAAACTGGTTTGCTACACGTGCTAAGCCGGGGCGGGTTGCTAGTGATATAAGAGATAGTGCATTGTGTGCCATTAGCAAATTGTGACGTCTACTCTGTACTACATAATATAAGGATATATATTATTGTGATTACTTGACTAATACAAATGCGCGTAAGAATACGACAAAACGGATTTAGAAAGCTATTTAAGATTTTATCCGAAAAAAGAAATAATTTTTTATTACTAAGAGTGTACTAAGATTGAGAAGTGATAGATTTTGATAAAATTCTGTAATGCGTGTAAATGTGTTTTAGAAACTGACTTTATCTTGCCTTTCTTTTGGTTGCGGTTCTGTTCTTTCAGGACCTATTTCGGATTATGTTAAGATTTTTAATTACGTGCAAAAATTTATAAACAATCCCGCAATACTGAACGTAAAATTAATTTTCTTGTTAAGAAGTACTAAGTTGGTTATAATACAGTACTTTGTCGATTTGAGACCCATTTTCCAACAAATATTGTAAAGATAAAGATAAATTTATTTATTATAATAAGTGTCTTATAAATTGTAGTCAAATGATATCTTCATCTCGACTCCAAGCAATGTTAGTTTTTGTTTGTTCGGAGTTCTTGACATAATTTATTATTATTATTTATTATTATCTGGTAGGCTCAGCTTAAATCAAGCTAGTTATATAGACTAGCACGGAGAACTCAGGGATTCCACAATACCTATATTCTGATTGGTAACACCATAAAAAAAGCATTTTAAAATCAAACATGACTACCGGAGATAACAAGTTACAGACAAACCGATATACAAATATTTCCTTTGTATGATCTAAAGATTATTTTTACTGCAATTTTTTTGGGTTCATGTAGGTAAAGGTTAAGTATACAAATACATACTGGTTTTTGAAGGTGAAAAGAAAAGTTTTTCTTAAATAAGAACCGAGCACTTATCTAAACAGCCATTTACCTATCAAATTACCCACCTTACATTTCCTAAAAAAGGGTTTGAAAAAATCTACCTAAAATGTTACCATCTGCATAATATATTCAGTCCTAATCTGTGAGCTTTTGGGGTAAATATTGCAAATCGATAGTCCCTATCGGCAAGGAGGTAGGCAGAGTTATTAAATTACCCTATTTACCGGTAAGTGGGCCCTAAATTTCTCCCTGCATCTTTGTTCTTTTAATATATTTTGTGGGAAATGCGACCGTATTTTGGGTAACGTCGCGTTGTGTAAACTCGTTTGGGAGTTTTCATTTTCAGAGTGAGGGCATGTTTTCCCGGTTTTTTTTTCGTACACGGATTCAGGAAGTGGATATTTTTTCAAAAACCTTAAAAAAATTATTGAAATAATATTAATTTTAATTCATTTCTGTTTAAAACAATGGAATTCTTCCAATTCAAACGTCAAGTAAGGTTTACCTAGTTCGTAGGTATGCAAGGAAATGAAGATTTTCCACTACTCCTTCAATTGTTTTTTTTTTATAAATACATCATGGTTATTAACACTAAAGTCAGTTGATCTACCTGTAGATTGTTTGCAACAGTCTGCAGTTGGCTCAATTGTTTCAATTGTGAATACTAATTATATTATAATTTTCTTTGTGAATAAAGGCTTCTGCCATGCTAAAATCATAAATAACGGGATATTTACTACATAATACTGTGCTGAAATATTGGAAAGCTCAAAACTCAAATCATGGTAAATATCCCGTTATTTATGACTTTAGTGTCTAAACAGTTCATACGCAGTTTTGTGCCAACGCTTTTGTTAAACACAAGTTCAACAGCTCAACGCTAACTTTTTTGTAGTACCGCTGTAAGTATCTAACCTCCGAATACTGAAACGCAACTCAGTTTTTCAAAACACAAATTTATGATGGGAGACATCATAGAAAACTGTCAAAAATTCGGGGCTGAAATCTGAAATCTGAGAGAATATTCGGGTTAAGCTGTTTATGGATCAAATATACCAAAATCGTCAACCAAAATCAAATCAATAAGAAACAATTCCGCCTAAGTCAAGTAACTTATGGGACGATTTGGAATATATCGGCCAATCTCAGATGCGTGGTGTCTGCAAAGTAGGCTTACCTTGAGTGGGGTAAGTCTGGGAAATCTTATAAATTACGCGAATGTTTTTATTCAACAGTTTTACGTAAGCCGAGGACTTTTGTGTTTGCTTATTTTAAGGTTCGTTTTCTATATTTTGTTGCTCTAGTTTGCAGTTGTGTACGCAAAACAATTCCGGCGGCTATCAACCAGCCTAAAAAAATTACGAATAAATAACACATAGAATAGAATAATATAGAAAATCATTTATTGCCATAATAGTAGTTTATGCAACTGTCATATAATGAAGGGTATTAAAACACGAGTGTGAGTTTATGAAACGAGCGCAGCGAGTTTCATAATAGTAACGAGTGTTTTAATACCCGTGTTATATGCAGTTGCATACACTACTTTATCTTCACTAATGCAATTAATCAAACAACAAGAGTAAAAACTGACAATAGTTTATTTATAATAATTGTTAAAATTTTGGATGGTACAATTTTGAAAGTTAATGTTAATTATTGATCCAGCAGCTGTAGCGGCCGCGGGGCAAGCAGTAGAGCTCGTAGACGGAGTCGGAATATTTATAATTACTTCATTCGTCTTGTTTTCTATACTGTTCAAGATCGTATTTGAGACTTGAATAAGATCTTACCAAAGAGTTTTGTGTATGTAAGTTTTGTAGTTTCGACGAAGTTTTCACGTATAACCCAACTGTTTTCAAAAGCCAGCCTAATATCAAAATTGTTGTATAAAATTGTATGAGGATTTTGACATAAGGCTCGCCAGGTTAATTGGTCGCGTTTTATTGATGTTATAATGAGATTTAAAAATACACAAGACAAAATTAGATCCAAGAATCTCTCCTACGTCACTTGACCTCGTGGTGTAGTTGGTTAGCACACTCCTGTACTGAGGGAAGGATGCGGGTTCAAGTCCCGTCGATGTAAATTTTTTTTGTTATATTATTTAATTTCTTAGAAACTATCTAAATAAAAGAAAAAAAGAAAATGAAAGAGTAAATTCATCACTAAGCTGTAGTACATTAATATGCAAGCAGCGCTGTTTTTCAATTTACTCCTCACGGATAGCTGGTCACGGAGAGGAAAGCACACATCACATATGTTATCTTAGTGTATTGTAACATACAATGAACCAACATACAGCTGAATCTATATACAATTTGTATATAGATACAGCTGTATGTTGGTTCCTTCACCTAAAAAGGTCTTACCTAAGTATTGGGAAGTTATAGTAGGTGCCTACTACCTATCTATATAAATTTGGTTAAAATTACATTTGATACATAGAATTATCAAGATACCAATTTGGCATAGAAAGTGTTTAAAAAATTACCTTTAATTCTTAATTCTTTATTACACTAAATGAAACATACTTACATAAGAAACATAAAACTAAAGAAGGCGAGTTTAACCCTAAAAAGAGTTCTCTTCCAGCAAACCTTATTGGCAGAGAGAGAGAGAGAGAGAGATATATATATATATAGAGAGAGAGAGCGTTATGTGGGTACGTGTGCATAATCTTCATAGATAAAAATATGGTTTAATCCTTAACTAATTAATAACATAATTAATACTACTTATTATTACACTAGGTATTTCTATGATACCTATTTTAATATAAGATAATGATACCTATGTTCCTAATATCATACATTCTGATTCACCCTCAAATATCTTATTCCTCCATTACTATTCGAAGTTAATTCCACACGATGGAGTATGAGCAGTAAATTAAAATTAATATGAAACAGTGAAACCTCTCCATCACTGTAACACCTACAAAGTTACAAAGCAAAAGGAATTAAAATTAAATATGGCCGCCATTTCTCTGCTAAATAAGACTGGTACATTTATTTATGGAAGAGAGATGTGATAGAGTTAAATAAAACAGTGCATGGAACATACATGTCGATAAAAAATTATATCGATGATTAAAAAGTGTGGTTTCAATCTAATCAACGTAGTGGAGAGTTTTTTAACCGGATACGGCACTGCTAAAATGAAACTTTTGTTTTAACAGTTGATTTTATGTTTGTACATGTTACCGTATGTTCTAGCTCCCTGTACCGTCTAAACTACTTACTCATTTTGATGAATGAGGTGTCAATAGAATCTCTATTATTGTTCGAGCGACATGTTTTTCCCTTGTCGAGTCTCAGATTAAGTAATGTTACTTGCAAGGCTTTTTTTTCACTTATTTTTATATGAATATTCTTAGTTAAATGCTAATAAATAATCGGTAAATAATAATAATAACAATATTTCAAAACAGGAACACAAAACACAATCAGTAGAATTTTCCAAGTTAACAATCGTTTTGTAAAACCAATCTTAAATAATGGATCAGATTATCGTAAGAAACCATAAACTGATTATAATCTACAGGTCTTTCAATCAACGTTTGTTAAGCGAAGACGGCGGCTATTAAATTGGAGCAAAGTATCGATAAAGTTGATTGAATTTTAATCGATAGTTCCCATCACTAGTAACGAGGTTACAAAGCGGATTCGATAGATTAATGCAATAAATATTGGGTGTCGGGTTTAACTAGTTCGGTAAAGTTACCGTTTTTGAAGGTTCTCTTTACTTGTAGTGTATTTTATTTATCCGACACATTCTAAAATTTATATTCGATTTCCGATGCGAGATAAATGTTTGTCGAATTTGCTAATATTTGGTGTTTTGTTTGAAAATGTACAGTCACCGCCATATCAGCTTATCATTTACAAATATTCTTATAAGTACTTGTTAGAATAATTATAAGTATAGTAAAGTTTATGAAATGTAAAATTTTCACTACCTAGGATCTCCAAAACTACTAAACAGATCAAGATGAAATTCGGCATACACTGAGAACGTAGCCTTACTTAAACAATAGGCTACCTATTATACCGAAAATAAGCGTGCGAAGCCGCGAGCAGCTAGTAAGTACATTTGTATGTACATTTTACCCCGAGTTTTCTTAGCCATGTTTCATTAAAATCTTTCAGGGGGTTTTTAAAATTTTTTATAAAAAAATTTATTCAGGCGACAACGGCCGAACTACAAGGCTAACTTGTCAATAGAGGCGCTAACACCGAAAAACTGAAGCTAGTAAAAACCTACCTAGGCGCTTCAATGAACATACGCTAGATGTCGTTAAAAATTATCGGAAAAGCAAAAAGAGAAGCAATCCTAGATCGCGCAAACGCTTGTTTCAGTTACAACTGACCATATACAACTATCCGACATCAACTGTCGGTCGAAAGACCACCGGGCTCAGTGGACCAGATGGGTAGCGCTAGGTTCAGAGGAGATCTGCCTCGAAAGTAATTTATAACGGGATATTTACCATGATTTGAGTTTTGAGCTTTCCAATATTTCGGCACAGTTTCATGCGCCATGATCACGGAATAACTGACGGCACTGCGAGTGAGTTGTTATTGGCAGATATATCGATCTACCCTCATTTTTGTCTTTTGACCGGTTTCATTATCGAACGCAACTCGATCACGACACACAACACTGACGGTATCAGAACGCGGCGCTGTTGGTACATCACTTCTTCGGTTTTTGCACATTCTCAAAACAGTATTCCAGGTTCCGGATAATTGGAAACCTTTTTCTCGGTTGAAATTCCTGTGTTTGGTAATCTCAATGGCCTCCTGTACCAATCTTGGTATTTAATGTCAGAACTGAACTGTCGAATCGTAGACTCCAGAAGATTCTTATGACTTTAGTGTTAATAACCATGATGGATTTAAAAGTTTTAGATCTCCTTCTGTTCCTATTTGGGGGAAATCCACTTTTACCCTCAAAATTAAAACATAAAAATGATAATAACACATAAAAACTGTAAGAACGCAAGCTCTTTGTAGTAAACTAATTCATTACAACGGAGCGTGAACTCCGGCACAAAACTATGAACTTTCGGCCCGCATTTACTATAATTAAGTAGTTTGTATGTCTGTTAGTTTCGTAGTTTTTGGTGCATTCTAGTTTGCAACAGTTAATTCATTCGCTTGCCAATTTCAGTTTAACTCGTGAATAGAGCGATTCCTTTGTTGTCCAATTTTGGTGCAACATTCAACGTTTAACATGGTTTACGAGTAATTGATTTTTACACGGCTTTTAAAAAGAGGCTAATTTAGAAATTAGTACATTGTACAGCTAGGCGTTAAAGTGTCCAATTCCAATCAAATGTGTCATTTGAGACCCAAAACACACGAGGTAGGAATCGCATATACCGATATACGATACCTTTCATTTGATACCCCACTCGGTGGGGTAGCCCCCCTTTTGAAAATTATTCCTTTTTGACCATTTTTCAAAAAGTGTTCTTTTTACAGACTTCTATATATTTTTCCTGTAAAATATAAATCCATATCTACAAACGCTCCATACATTTTAAACGGATCGCTCTGCAAACTTCGGAGATAGGGGGGGGGGGAATGGGTATTTTTTCGACTTTTTTCAAAATATTTCAAAAAGTATGAAACCTACAGAAATTTGAAAAACTGTTTTGAAACGTACAAACAAATACCTTTCATTTGATACCCCACTCGGTAAGGTAGCCCCCCTTTTGAAAATTATTCCCCCCCATTTTGACCATTTTTCAAAAAGTGTTCTTTTTTCAAACTTCTCTATATTTTTCCTGTAAAATATAGATCCATGTCTATAAACGCTCCATACATTTTACATGGATCACTCTGCAATCTTCGGAGATAGGGGGGGGGGGAATAGGTATTTTTTCGACTTTTTTCGAAATATTTTAAAAAGTATGAAACCTACAAAAATTTCAAAATATATTTTGAAATGTACAAAATGGTACCTTTCATTTGATACCCCATATGACTCTGTAGGTATCTTTTAAAATTTCGGCATCACAATTTGTATGGAAAATATTCATTTTCATTTTTCATTTATTTTCATTTATTTTTCTCAAAATCTGTACAGGCGCACGAAATGTATTATCGTTTTAAATTTCAAGTTGATAGCTGCAGTAGTTTTTGAGTTATTAAGGAGGGAAAAAAGGACAGACAAAGCGTAAGGGTTTTGAAACCGATCTTCGATCATCAAAACCCTAAAAATAAACGAAAATCGGTTCATCCGTTTGGGAGCTACGATACCACAGACAGATACACAGATACGTTAAACTTATAACACCCCTCTTATTTTGCGTCGGGGGTTAAAAAAGCTTAGGCCTAGGAATAACGAAGACTTTTTACATTTTCACACTATCCGGTCCATGGCTTGGCATAAAATTGAGTTTTTTTGTTCATATAGTGCTTACCTTACACTAAAGGATACTTCTAAGAAATTAAAATAATATCCATAAAAAATTCGAACTCGACGGGTAACTCATTCCCCTTCTGTGGGAAGGTTTCACGTTCATGTCCCGTTGAGATCGAAAATTTTTGGCATATTATTTTATTCTATTGAGATTACATTTCAAATCTAAAACAGCGTAACTATGCAAAACGGCCTAAGCCGCTAATTGATTTTATTATTGTTCTCAAACAGACAGACTTTTACCTTTTTAATATAAAAGCCCTGTAAGTATATCCCTGCCAATTTCTTTCCTAACCAAAACGTCTAGAGAAGTCCCATCTCTTAAAAGCCATTTTAATATTGTCCCCTGTCACGTCTACTCGTACATTTAGGTACGCTCGACGTAATGTATCAAAATTGTCGACCATGTTCCCTCGAATTGAAGGTTCCTGTAATACGCAACTCTGGGACAATTTTCAAGGGACACAGATGTTTCCAATATAATAATACAATGTAATAGACAGATTCTGAGTTATTGAACGGTGTTGGGACGTGTTATTTCGGAATACATAGGGCCTATTTTAACACTATTACCTTCATTTAGTATCTATTTTATATCTAGTATATGGGGTATTCACCCCTTGCGTTTTTAGGTTATTGGTATTTTATTTGTGACAGAGAAGGCGTCTTTGAAAACGGATTCGTGATACGGGCAGAACCTGTAGGTTACGCAGTCTCAGTGAATTATCAATAACCCTGTATATGCGTAGTGGAGAATTGGCCCTTGTGTTAACTTAGTATTTTAGTTAATGCTTTTCAAGGGCACAACTATCTAGTTGTGCCCTTGAAAAGCGCAAAGCCACGGAACTAAGGAGGCTGGCGAGAATTTTAGAAGAATTTAAGGCCTATACTCGATTCTAGAGTTCTAAATATTTTTTGTGAACAAAGAGACTATAAAAGAAATAGGTATTTGTAGAAAATATTCTAAGACGCTGGTATCATTTGAGCAAATCACTGACATCTTAAATAATTTTTGACATGCTGGTTGGGAATTTTATGACACGCGCGGGAGGAGAGTTGTGATGGTGCAAATTCTAAGCTGACTCCACATGCGTGTCTTTTCACAAAACACATCGGTAGATCACGAAGATCACCATTACAGAGTACGAGTGGAAACTGTCTTTAGCTTCTTTTCTTTAGCTTGTTCTAGTTTAAGAATTTTGTTGTTACTACTTAGTGGAGAAGCCTTTATTCACAAAGAAATTTATAATATAATTAGTATTTACAATTGAAACAATTGTGCTAACTGCAGACTATTGCAAACAATCTACAGGTAGCTCAACTGATCCTTATCAATACCAGTCGGAAGCGTCCCCAAGACGCTGGCTGCATTGCCCCGCTGTATGGCAATGCTGATGCGCTGTGCCAGATACTGACCAGCTCTCGGGTCACGCGTCGCTTCGACCAGACGCTCAGATAATTTTTTTGATAACCCGAAGAGCCTGTTTAAGTTGTTACTTAAACATAAGCTTTTTGTTTCCCGAATAAAGAAAATAAAAAAATAATAAATAAAAGTGCCCGTGACGCAGAGAAATTGAAGTTAAACAGCATTATTGTTTATCGAGTTCCACAGTAAATACGTAAAAAGAAGTAATCTCTAATTCAACTAAAAGTCACGGACCCCTAAAAATCCAACCAGCTGATTGAAACCATCCAAACCCGGAGTATAAGAGATAAAACCAAGCGTTTAGGAATAACTTTTCTTTCTAATTCCCTGCGACATTCCCTCACCGTGATTTACGACGAAGGATATTTCATTTTGTCTGAAAGAGAACACAGATTATAATATTTGTGCGGGGATAAGATTTCACTTAATTTAGGCTTGGTTATACAAGTCAACTTTTAAAATTATATTTTTTTATTGTAAATTTTAAAATTAATGCTGTACAATCCATACAGCTAGTATAGCCCTCGAAGTAAGCAAATCTTCAGTTATGACCTACTTAGTACTGTATTACACAATACATAGATATTTTTTGTTATACAAAGAATATGATATAGCGTTTTACATATTTTGTTTTTATTTTATTGATTGCACAAAATCCACAGCTCTAATCAATAATAGTAACTTTACTTATAAATATCACTTATACAAGATATAAATTTTATAAAATTCGAAGAATTTATAAATATAAATAGCTAAGAATAATTCTAGAAAAGGAACATTACTTTGCACAAATGATCACACATTATAAACAACCTCTCAGTCTAAAATTCTTGTCTTTTCTGTCGTCTCGTCGCAAAGGGGGTTGACGGCATCTTGCGTAGTGTATTGTAGCTAGACCAGTTGTCTGCTCAAGGTGTCACTAGAATCTAGTGCCTAGATTGACGCGGAATTAATAATGTCAATAGTAATTTGACCCCTAATTTAACTCTCAAAAGTGATTCTCTTCCACAGAGACGTTTTCTAAATGTCAAGTCATAATTCGACCAAACTGAAAAGAAGCTTTCAGTTTGCGCCCGTCAAATTAAAATTGCATAGACCCTGTATAAACCGCGTAGTTTGACATGACATCCCAATGCCCCATCTCTCCTCTAGCTCTCTCTCTCTCCTCTTCCGCGAAAGATCCCTGTCCTCTATTGAGTTTTAAGGTGTACTTACCTTGCCAGTACATATGCGGTGTTACACCCCCGTGCCTCGGAAAGCACGTTAAGCCGTTGGTCCTGCGCCTAACCTCTCCCCGATCGTGTCGATCTGTCGTCCCATCGGATTATGACAGTGAAGGAACAGAGAGTGCACCTGTGTTTGCGCTCACACTTGTGCACTATAATATGTCCTGCGCATCTGGCTAGTCTCCGAGAGACTGGCTGCCGTAGTCGACATTCGGCTAGGAGGACATTATTATTATTATTACATATACTAAAATTAAAACGACACAGAGATGATTAACATAGCGACTGCGCAAGTTGTTAACTATGATCGGGTAGAAAAGCCTATGTTAATGTTATTCGTTAACATAATATATTTTATTTCACTTTGTATAAAATCCTAGATATTTTGCAGAAATGCATCAAACCAGATATCAAATATCAAAGTACTTAATTTCCTTTAGACCTTACAGGAATCTTGGACACGTCACAAAATTCAACATTACATGAGTAAAACTAGAAAATAATATGATGACTTTTATTTTTTGTTCATTCCAATCTTTTATGTGTCTAGTTAAACCTAACATAGGCAAAGATGTAATGCTGTTTTTAACCTTTAGGTACCTAATCTATACTAAATAAAAAAGCGATTATGAAACCTTTACCTTGCTAGGTTCTTAGTTTTCAAGTTGAAACAAAACTCGTCCAAAGCTTTTTTATCTTGAGCAAAGCCATCAGACAAGAAGTTGAGTTCTATGGTAGTAGAAACTTTTTGTTTTTTTGAAACGCCTCAAAAAGCACGCTATTTTAGACCCTACGGTCTTCTTCTTCTGTGTCGTATTGTTCATTGCTGAAGGTCGTGCCCGTCCTGGAAAGCTTTCATGGAGACGCTGATGAGCTGCTTCCACACCATTATGTCTTCGGCCTGTCTCCGGGCTGCAGGCAAAGTGAGTCCCGTTATTGTCTTCATTTGGTGAGACCAGCGGTTTGGTGAGCGTCCTCTTGGTCTTTTCCCTTCTACCTTGCCTAGTTATCAGTTTTTCGAAGTTGTCTGATTGCCTCCGGGCGATAATCTTCGGGCCTTTTGACGACCTCTGTGGCGCAGCGGGCGAAGGTCTGCCTGCGACGCTTGAGGTTGCGGCTTCGATTCCCACATCGGGACAAATGTTTGTACGATCTGCAGACATTTGTCCAGGGCGATCTGGATGTTTTCTTTGTATAAATAAAAAATATCTATCTTTGTAGTATATTGTATTAAGTATATCAGTTATCTAGTACCCATAACACAAGCTCTGCTTCGTTTGGGGCTAGATAATGCTGTGTGAATTGTCCAGCACTATTAAAATTATAATTTTTATTTATATGGCCAAAATAGCTGAGGACTCGTTGACACCAGGTCGTGGACAATCTGGTTTTGATCTTCAGTTGGTCGAGAATGGATCTGTTGGTGTTTTTTGCTGTCCACGGCATGCGCAACATTTTCCTCCAACACCACGTCTCAAAACGGAACCCCTACGAACTGTACATGTATAGATAAGAACACTTTTCTTCAACGCCAGTGATATGGCAAAGAATGACACTGATTAGGAGTGACACTCCCATTGTAAAAGAGACTTTATCCCGCTGTAAAAGAACACAATCTCGCCCTTATAACTCATTAGATAAGGCGGGATAAAAAGTTTCACTGAAATCGTGATCAATCCACCGATTTTACGGTCGCTGTTGAAAATTCAGCAAGTCCACTTTTCTTAACCCAGTATTACACATACGACTACTGCTAAACGTCCACATTTCAGCCACGGAGGTTTTTCTTATTATTTTATTTATTTATTTGACTTTAATAAAACACGGTTACATACACCACTTACATGAATTAAAGGACAAGCTTATACTTACTGACGAAGACAAACCAGGTGCGCAGGACATATTACTATTAAAATTTTTACTATTTTTGTGTATTTTGTATTTTTTTTAATACTATTTCTATAAGTGGGAACTTGTTAATAGCCACATATCTCTTCGCACATCATCGCTATTATGTATATTGTGCTGAAAGATCCCTTCATATAAATAAATAAATAATATAAATATTATAGTACTAAAGTGTTGGTGCAAGCACAGGTGCACTCTCTATTCCCTCACTCTCATAATCCTATTGACGATATGATGCCCTCCTAGCTGAACTTCGGCCACGGGGGTTAAATTTATTATATAGGGCATACATTTTATAAATTTATGTTCATTATGCCTTAGATCGTATGCAATTAATGCAATCTTCTCAAGTTTATAAATAAGCTAAATAAGCCAAGTATAGCTTAAATAACAAATCAATTGTTATGTTTACAAGCACTAGGATTAAATCTACACTAGTCCTCTATATTATTATATTTTATTGCTAATAAAGAAACTTTGAAACTGAACTGAACTGATTACACGAATGGTGGGTGACATGTACCGCGTCTCCCCGTCATCGTACGGTTAATTTTGTAGTGAGCTAGCTGAATCCATATCTTTTACCTCACAGCACCCACCGTTGCCAAAAAAGTTATATCTGAGTAAGTTTTCATCCGAGATCCTTGTAAAAATGTAATTTGTTTCCTTTGATTTGTGTTGGAATATCGACTTACGTAAGTGGAGTTAGAGTTGTTTGTCAGTTTGGGGTTACTGATACTTTTTTGGGTTTCATAGTTAAGGTATACTCGACCCAAATCAGCGCCACCGCCTATTTTATGTTATTATTATGTTACACTAGCTGATGCCCGCGGCTTCGCTTGCGTAGTTCCCGTTCCCGTGATAATTCCGGGATAAAACATAGCCTATGTCCGTCTCCTGGTTCTAAGCTGCCTCCCCACCAATTTTCAGCCAAATCGGTTCAGCCGTTCTTGAGTTATAAATAGTGTAACTAACACGACTTTCTTTTATATATATAGACTAAGAAATTTTCAAAAATCGATTTGGCTGTTTATTATACCTATCATAAGCCTAGTTTTAACACGTTCTCTGTACATGACTCACCGGTGGTGCATTTTGAGGTTCTCACCGTACGTGCATGACCCACATACCCAAAAATAATATCGCAATGTTTTTTGACTTCGACGGGACTTGAACCCGCATCCTTCCGTTTTCATTTAGGGTTGCCAATATCCCACCATCAAAAGTTCGTTAACACGTAGAGGGTCGACTCCATAATCTTGGCTGCACAGGGAATGTGTTAATGCGTCTGTAAAATTTTAATTTTGTATAGACAGAAATGCGAAGTTGCTCTTTTTGGCCACGATGGTGAACAAAAAAAAGCAACTTCGACGTGAGCAAAAGGATAGTGAGCAAAACAAGCAACTTCCAACTATACTAAATAAAACTTCATCAGTACGAATAGCTATGTGGTGCCGGCTTAGAATGTGCACCACCCCAACTCTTCCCGCGGGTGTCGTAAGAGGCGACTAAGGGATATACACCGGGGGCGGGCAGCAGCGCCCCCTTCAGAACAATTCTACCACCGAACTGCGATCCCCAACCCACATGACCAGCAGCGTGGGGATTATGGGCCCCCATGTGATAAAAGCCAATAAGGCGCTTATCAGGGGGAGGCCTGCGTCCAGCAGTGGACCAATACAGGCTATTGAGGGAGCAGGAGGCAAGAGTAGGTATACTAAAAGCTATACAAAACCCATAACCGATATCTCCCTAACTCACCCTTTGAGACAATTTGAGGTAGCTTCTTTTACTAACAAAGATAGATATAATGGAGTCTTCACACCAAGTCGGAAAGTCGCCGACAAGTTGACAAAACACTGTCGGCAGCCTACAATACACATACACTCAAATGTAACCGTCTTGACAAGAAAATTTTTTACCCTCTGAATAAGTCGGCACTTTTAGGAGCATATTTTGTTTGGCACCTATCAAGGTATGGTAATTATAAATCTACCTACCTACAAGCATTAAAGAAAGCAATGTTAATAATTAATTTAAACATAAATTAAGACTTTCGTTAATTCAGAAGGCATATTAAAATGTTATTGAATATGTTATGGATAAATTAAATTAAAAAAATATATATATTGATAATATACTAATTGAAATCATACATATTGATATTGTTTTGATTTATCTCATATTAATTATATTTATCGTCACTTTGCATGCTGTTAAACTGATTATAGTTGTGTTCATTCTGTTTTAATTTAAAATCCCTGTAATCCATGTTTCTCAAAATAAATGAATTTGATTTTAATTTGATTTTGAAATGTCGCACCTACCCGCCGGTCTATGTCGCCGACTTTGGTGTGGTAACTCCATAAAGAGCACCTCTATGAGATTTTAGTAAATTTCCAAGGGACATCTGAATTCCAGAATAAAAGTCACAAGGTTTTTTATAAGCAAATTAAATATTATTCCACTGTGAAACCTTCAATATTGACAAGCGTTTAAAGTGAGCTTTATTTTAAAATTCAGCACTGTAACTTGAGTGCAGGGAAAATAACGGATATTTCACCAAAACGTTTTTAATTTGCAAGGTGGGTAAACGCTTTTGTAGGTTTTATTAATCGGTGTTGATAACACATCACTAGAATAACGAAACATTCTATTGTGAAAGATATTTATAAACATAATTTGAATGTTTTGAAAAAAATAATTTATATTCCGATAGAATCCATTAATTTACACAGATCCCCATCTTTAATCCAACGATTCTATCCATCCACGGTTGTCTGGTAGAGATCGCTCTTGAGCGATAAGACCGCCAATTGTCACATATTTTGTAAAATTTGTTATTGTTTGTGAATTATCTTGATAAGTGGGCAATTAATAATTTTCTATGTATCTATCTATCTAATTTTACACTGTTTTTAAGTTCTGCGGGATGTTTATTAATGAATCGGGAATAAGATTTTAATGTGACCACTTCGGGATGATTCTCTATACAATAGCAAAAATCGAAACTGGTCCATAACTCACGGAGAAATTGACGAACATACATTTTTGCCCACGCCATGGGCGAGCCTAGTGTAGGGCCGTAGCTATTCAAGTTAGAAAAACCCATTAATTATTTAATTATCTTCATGTTTTCTTTTTGTACAGTATTTAAGTGTGCCTAAATGTAATGTGTTCTTGTTTAGTAAGTAAATTATTAGATTAGAAATATAGATACAGCATACAACCTCCTCCATTTCAAAAATGCAAAAGTAGATTTAACTTTTGCATTTTTGAAATTTAGCTACATCTGAGCCGACGTCTCGGTCGAGAGACGTGGATTTTGTTTTTTGAGTGTCTATGTGGTAAGCGGTCACTCTGTCTTACCTGCAGGCATCAAAACAGATAAAGCTGTATTAACAAATCAGGTTTTAAAATACCGATTTTTTTTTATATACACTTATATCTATTTCATAAAAATCTAAGCCGTCACCAGAAGGCAGAGTGCCCAGAATGCTGGCAGCATTGCCACGTTGAATGGCAATGCTAATTCGTTAAATTTCGATTATTAATATCTCGTCTCGTCTCTTAAAAAGTATTACTAGTTTCTGCCCGCGAATTCGCACACGTTGTTTCTGTGGAAACGTTTTCTATCCCATTGGAACTGATTTATGGGATAAAAAGTAGCCTATGTTTGATTTCAGGATTGGAATTACCTGTACGCAAAATTTCAACCCGATCCGTTTAGTAGTTTTCATCATCATCCATTCATCTATCCATCCATAGGTACATCTAGTACCATCCATATGTATAGTGTGTTTAGTGTGATGTATAGTTCTTAGCTACATTGTGTAGGTAGTCACCATCTTTCACCATTTGAAAAAAAAGTGAAAAAATAAGAGCCGAGATTGTTCAGAAAATCACGTTTTATTTCTTATATCTTACAAAAAAAGGTCATAGACAAGTCGTATTTTATTCTAATATCAAGAATAAACTGTTAGATTTTCTCTTAATATAATTTTTCGTCCACAAGTGGAAGAAGAGTTTTTTACCACTATTTTATAGTTTTCAATTACTGGTTAGCTGTATTTTTATCGTCACGAAAATAAGCAAGCAAATAAATATTTGGATTAAGAAAACTGCAACATAGTAATTTGATTGTCAAACAACGTTCTTTATTCAAAAACAGAAACATCCTCCGCAAACCTCATTTCCGGCGGAACCGGAAGTGACCCACCACACAACATAAATCGGAGACATTATCCCAGGAAACCGCGTTATGTTGTACTTAATTACTTAATCCTGGTTTAAGTCTGATTTATAAGGGTGTGTGACCTACATATGTGTGTGTGGGTAAGCTGATTCTAAGTTCGACTTAGACAATGGAATTAAGGACACGGGAGGATGTTGAAATTACACTAAGAAATATTTAAAACTCATTCCTTACGGATGTAAGCGGGTTAACTATGAACCTTATTTGTGTTGGAAGAACACCAACGTTTCATCTATTAACGAGGGATATCTTCAGGGTGAGTGCGGTTCTAGACGCGCGCGTTCCGCATCTCTCCGAGCACTACGCACGAGCACGCGTTGGGTCCGCGACGTGAGCGCTGGGGGTGGGGGTCCTGTAGGGCGTGAGAGTCATCTCCTCGTAAAGATCCTACTGTGTCGGGTGTTGGTATTCCCTGGGTACATATGGAACTAACAGTATCTACACCCGCTTACATCCGCAATGAATTCGTCAAACTACGATATTTTATATAGTAAAATATTTGAAACCAAAAAAAAACTAAAATTTTAAACTGTATTAGACATAGTTAAAATGTATGTTTGTGTTCTTAAAATAAATAAATAAATAAAACTATTTTCTGCCCGCGGTTTTGTAACATGCCAGCCCCTTGAGATTCCCTTTCTTTTTTTAGTATACAGGGTTATTGGTAATTCACTGACACTGCGTAAACTGCAGGTTCTGCCCATCACCACGAACACGTTTGTGAAGACGCTCGGTCTTAACTCTTAAACTTGAAACTGGGAGTAGGTAACCCACTCCATTCAATAATAGTTCGTTAATTGAAAGTTAACTTATTCTCAATACTAAATATTTTTATTGCAAACATGTTGTACATGGGATCTTATAGATAATGTGTTTCAAACATGCACCCTAATAGGGCACAGTAACATTTAGCTAGGTGGCCAATACTTATAATCTAATGATTTATTCTATTATTCTAGATTTATTATATTATTCAAAAAACTTAAAACGCTTAAAAACGGCTCTGCCCAGAATTAACAATGGGTCTGACAGATGGACATCGGTATTTAGTAATTCATTGGGTTCTTGACAAACGTGTTTTTTTATTTAGTAGGTATCAGGGATTATTTATAAAATAAAGTATTGAGACCTGTTAATGAATATCCTAGACTGCCCTAGACCTGGCGTCTTCACGAAAGTGTTCGTGATGATGGGCAGAACCTGCAGTTCACACAGTGTCAGTGATTTAGCAATAACCCTGTATAATCTGGCACTTTTCCAATGACATTTAAGTTATTTTATAACCAAGAAAAAGCATAAAAATCTGTGACCTGAAACAGGGCCATGATAAGAAAAATTGCCATTCCTAGAATCATTTTGTAACTGTGCGGTTATCGTCGGAAATTAAGACGTTATTTACATACAAATAGATATGGAATTTCTTATGTATTCATAAATACTGAATATAATTTGCCATGGGAAATTGGATATGCAAATATTAGTACTTTACTTGCTACCTACAGAATATTGTATTGCTTTAACTTCCTGAGTTAGGTACATATTTGTTATTTGTTTCAAAGTTACAAATGATTTTTCTAATACTAAAGTCATTTATAACGGGATATTTACCATGATTTGAGTTTTGAGCTTTCCAATATTTCGGCGCAGTTACATGCGCCATGATCACGGAATAACTGACGTAAATATCCCGTTATAAATGACTTTAGTGTTAATAACCATGATGGATTTAAAAGATTTTTCTAATGTTCAAAATGCGGGGTAATTTGTTTTTTAAAGGTGTCACGTAGTATGTACCTTAGGGAACCTTACTGAACATCCCCTAAGGTACATAACTATATATATATGACCACTATTCGTGGCGTCGTTTGGGGGAGGCCAATGTATGCACTGGACGTTGATGATGATAACTTAACATATAAGTCACCCAGACCTAAAAAGCCTTTCTGTTTGACGATGTATCACGAAGGTCTAGAGGAAACCTCTGAGTAGGTAACCACTGTTGTCTTGAAGAAACCTAGGTTGTAGTTGACCGGAAATACAGAAGAAGGCAATGAGTTCTAAACCATCAAACGAACTTTTTTCCGTACCAGGGCCGCGATCACGGTGTGGTACGGGACGGTATTACGGCTCAAACGTTAGCAGTTGAAACGTTACGGTGCGCGTTCACAGGCCGGACAATCCGCTGACAAGTGTATCCACTGATCGGCAATCCGAATGACGTCATTCGTATTAAGCGGAAAAGTTGCCTTCAAGAATCCTAGCCGGCATTGTCGACATTCCGCTCCATGCGGTCTGGATTTTTTATTTAAATCCATTGCTGGGGCTAGTGCGGATTGTCACATGCCGGCCTGTGAACGCGCACCCTAACGTTTCAACTGCTAACGTTTGAGCCGTAATGCCGTGCCTTACTACACCGTAATCGCCCTCCAGGAATGGAACCCACACATGTCACATAGATTCTGTCACATAGAGGTCAAGCGGACGCCTGGCTGGCCTATGAAACACTTGGTTCTTCATCCACTGCACCACAGAAGTCGTCCTAAAAAAACCTTGAATAACAGTCAAAAATATAACATACCAAAATACTCTATTCAATTTGATCTCTGAAAAACTGAGAACCACTTTTACAACGGCTGGGAATAAAAATTGAAAACCAAACACCATCGAACCAATCGGACTTAATAAAGTTTTTGTTGATTGAAAACGCATGCTTCGTCGCCTGTGGTTTAGGGTTCCGTAAGTACACAGCGGAACCCATCCCCTATACATTTCAGCCGTATTGGTATCGCAATTTGTACTCTCGTATTTTATATATATTTTATATTATTTTATCCTTTAATTACCTGATGATGTGGCGATGTGGCCGTCGATGTATCACAAAGCTCTAGAAAACACCTATTCACTCATATCTTGAACACTAAAAAAAATTGTTTACATTGATTAAGATCTTGTCTAATGTGATCACGCACATGAATCCATATGAGCCTGATAAGATCTTGTCTTCTGTGACTATGAGAACTTAGTTAAATCGTAAGAGCTCCTTCTACCAAGTAATGAATTGACCTTATAAAGTGTAGTTATTTAATTTAATTCAGAGATTAAATGCAACAAGGTTGTTTGCTAACCCCGTACAAATAAATGTTTATTATAACAAAGTGAATATTTATTTTGACTTAGATGATTGATATGTAACTGAAGTGCCTATTTTTATTTAATCAAATTCGATATGTTGCATCTACCATGCATTCTTGTTTGTATTGAATCAGATATTGATCATTCCAACTATTTTGACGCCAACTAAAATAACATGCGTCTTAGTGAACTATATTTTGTTCAGTGAAGTGACCCATTCGGCCGGGTTCTATTTTTCCTGCCAACTACATACAAGTTGGCAGGAAAAATAGAACCCGGCCGTGTGTTCTAAGCCTTAGCGGTAGGTACTTATGTGGGCTTTTTTTGTTATTTTACCATTTTAAGGACTTGGCGCTAAATAAATATCCAGCACCGCTACCGCACGGCACAAAAATACTCCTCTTAAGATATATTTTACAAACTTTATTCTTCATATAAATCTGATAGGATGGACCGTCAATACAGGAAAACATGGTACAACAGATTACACAATACTGAAAATATAGGTACAAATAAAAAAAACTATTTCCCCTAAATGTTCAAAAATCTTTGTTTTCAATCTTCCCGCCGCTTAGTAAGATCGCGATATTTTTTATTAAAACATATTGTTAGACCATTCACATAAATTCCCATATCAACTGTTTTCCTAGGCACGCACAGGGTTGGATCTAAGACATGGCTCAAGAGGGGACTGTCGCGTGAACTTCACAATTAACAACACTTTCTACAGAATAAGAATAAAGTCACCAAAATTTATTCGCGCCGAAAAGGTGCCTCATAATACATGCTATAATTTTTTTAATATGTATAATTTTAGTGTAGTATGCCAACGGGGCTCATTTTTGATAAAGATTTCATCTCATTTTATCGTAAGAACTCGATGTACACATGAAACAACTCGATAAATAATTACAAATAACCATCGGAAGCCACCGAACATAGCGCCCTTGAGTCTAAATAGCTGTAACGTAAGCTCTCGTTTCGAGAAAATGCAATATGGATAAAAAAAGAGAACAAAGTTGAAGCACCATCAGAAGAAATAATTTCATAGCAGCGAGTGGGAAGCAATAGATCTTTTCATTAATGTCTCTCTGATGTTCCTTGAACCTTCATTGTTCTCAAGAATTGTTGTATTTTTCGTTACGAAATAACTGCAGTAATATTAAACGGGGCCCCAAGGCAAAGCCCCCAACCACTCCTTACTCCGCCCCTGCCCCCTAGGATCCGTTACGCAAGAGGAAACCCATAAATTCGGGACGCTCAAGCGCGACCTTGAATCCGTTGGCTGCTGTCCAGGGCCTCAGGATCCCAGAGTGGATTGTTATTTTTAATATTATTAAGGGGATAAGTAAACATTCTGTGAGAATTCAGTTTCTTTAAGCCGTTTGAATTTATGAATTTACTTCGTTTTAGAATCAAGTTTCTAGTAGAGCTATGAAATTAAGTAGTAGATTATATTAAAACTTTTAAACTTTCGCGATTTGTTAGAATATTTTTCGAAAAGACTATATATCGGGTACGCAATATACAGGGTTATTGGTAATTCACTGACACTGCGTAAACTGCAGGATCTGCCCCCATCATCGCGAACACGTTTGAGAAGACGCACGGGCCTTAATTCTTGAAATCGGTACCTATTGGTGGTAGAAATCCCCCTCTATTGAATAGTCGTTCTATAGAGAGGGTTTACTGAATATTAGACTTAAAAATGTCTCTGCCTTCAATTAACAGTGATTGTGGGTCTTAAGTAAATCATTGGATTCCGGACAAACGTTTTGTACCTCATGTGATTTACAAAAAAAATACTAAAGTAGGACCTAGCGTCTTCACAAACGTGTTTGTAATGATGGGCAGAATCTGCAATTTTATTTTACGCAGTGTCAGTGAATTACCAATAACCCTGTATAGCGTTAGATGTTTGTCGTTATTTCATTCTGACCCTGAAAATCAATGTTTTTAGTAAATTTTCAGCAAATATTTCTGAGGTCTTCAAAAAATTACGTTATTAAATTTTTTTTTACTAATTTTTGCGACAAATTTCTTGATGAACAGCTTCGTTGCTCATGAATTAAAAATCCCTTCAGGCTGTTACTTTTTTGGGTTGCATGATCACCTGTGAAGGAGAGGTTGCACTAAGCCTCATATTTCGTAGTTAAAAACTTTTTAGTAAAACAAAGCGTCCTCATTAGCTAGTTTCACTTGTACAAATTAACCTAGCTCCAATAAAGTTTTAAACTACGCAAAAGCTGGTTCAAACAAATATACTTTGTTAGTTAGTCATTTATCCTCTACACAAAATGTAAAAATTGTAACAATTTGTAAGACTAATTTTAATGCTGGACATATCTATTTCACACAGCATCGTCTAGCCTCAAAGTAAGCTTGTGTTATGGGTACTCACCTCACCTCAGCAGCCTATATTGGTCCACTGCTGGACGCAGGCCTCCCCCTGATAAACGCCATATTGGCTTTTATGTCTACACGCTGGGCATGCGGTTTGGGTATCGCAGTTCGATGGTAGAATTGATCTGCAGGAGGCGCTGCTGCCCGCCCCCGGTGGATATCCCTTAGTCGCCTCTTACGACATCCGTGGGAAGAGTTGGGGTGGTGCAAATTCTAAGCCGGCACCACACGGAACCACATGGTTATGGGTACTAGATAACTGAAATAAGTACTTTTTTTAATATTCATTGAAAAAAATCCTTCCTTTATTAACTAAGAAAATGACAATCAAATAACAAAAACGAATAATAACTAGTATAATTTTCATTATAATTATTTTATTTACCGAAATTATTATTACATAACATACATCGATAAATAATATGTTTTTTGTTTTACTTTACATAGAAAACACCCAGCACAAATCCCTGCAGATCGTACAAACATTTGTCCCGAGGCGGGAATCAAATTTCACGTCGCAGGCCGACCTTTGCCCGCCGCGCCACATCCGTCGTCGGTAATAATTTGTATTTTTACAATCCTGTGCCAAATGAAAGTCGCAGCGAGGAGAATTACAAAGGATTACGTTGAGTTAACTCGCATGTGTTTTGTGGCCGGCTTTAAAGGAACTTTACAGCTTAAGCTCTTCGTCTATTTTATATCTCTTCGTCTATTTTGTGATGTAAAAACGACATAAGTAAGTTTTAACAGAGAACTACACACACGTATGTAAGGTCTTTTTTACACACGAGGGTTTCTTTTCGAGTGTTTCCATGTGGTTATCTGGTACCTTTTATTACCATTTTAGTATTTTTGACGAAAAATTTATGATTCCATCTTCATATTGCAAGATATAAAATTATAGAGAGTAAACACTTTACCTGTACTGTATTAATAAATATTTCAGGTACACCGATTAAAGTAATAACACAAATCTATAGTCTATAATCCGATAATCCGAGGATGTGTGTGAATTAGGCGGGATTCAGGTCGTGACTGGTCAATCTAATGAAATAACCCATCGACAAAATGCGCTTGCGCCGCGTATAGTACGCGGCGCATGAACTGTGTGACTACACCGTGAAGAAGCATCCAAACGGCTAAACCGATTGTGATAAATGAGGTATCAAAATACTCGTCTGGACTCGTTTAAAGTATTTACCTAGCTGTTTTGAAGGCCTTTGCCCTGTACTTTTACGAAAAAAGTTTTATATGAGTAGTTTATTTTAAATTCATTTCTTGTTATTTATACAAATTTTATAACGTTACCTCGTTCGTTGTTTTGGATGTAAAAGCTTAACTCCGAAACTACTGGTCTGATTATAAAATTATCTCATAGATTAGTAATTCACACAGAAAAATACAATCAAATAATTGAAATAAATTAGAACTAGTATTTACGATTGAAACAATTGACCTACCTGTAGATTGTTGGAAACAATCTACAGGTAGCTCAACTGATCCATATCAATACTAATCGTCGCGTCCCCGCTACGCTGGCTGCATTGCCCCGCGCTGTACGCGCACGACGTCGTTTAGGCTACGAATCGCGTGAGCGAAACCACGAGCAAAGGCTAGTCAAATAAATAAATAAATAATGCTGGACAATTCACACAGCATTATTTAGCCCCAAGCTAAGCAGAGCTTCGTGATAGAGATGAGTGGAAGAAACAAGGGGAGGCCTATGTCGAAGGACAACCTGACCAACAAACTGGTTGCTGAAAAAAAAATTGTTTTCTATTCTATGTTTAAAAACAGCACTTACTTACTTGTAATATGCTTATATATATACTTATAATATGCTTTATATGTACCTAATGTAACATGGTCAGCGAGTAAAGGCTTTTTGATTTGATTTGATTTGATTTAAGCAGAGCTTGTTTTATGGGTACTTTGATAACTGATATACTTAATACAATACACTACATAGATAGATATATTTTATTATACATAGAAAACACCCAAACCAACGGAACGAATTTCTGCAGATCGTATACAAATTTGTTCCGAGGCGGTAATCGAACCCGCAACCTCCTGCGTCGCAGGCGGATCTTCGCCCGCTGCACCACGGAGGTCGTCAAATACAATGCCATAACTTTGCTGACTGAAATGTAACGTGTGAATGTTTTTTTTGTAACGATACCTTTTTTTTTTTTTTTGAGGGGGGAAAACCTACATTATTCATTCCGTCCACATATGAGGATATACCAGAGTGATGGTTGGTATTATTATTATTAATTCGAAAGTAATTATATCCGTCTGTTTCTATAATTATTACGACGACACGGCTTATCGGATCTCAGTGCTTGACAAGAAGATGAATAATATTTCCGAGGAGGATATATACGACTTTTTATGTCGGAAAAAGGCGTGCGAAGCCGTGGACAGAAGCTAGTATTATCCTATTTCATTTTGTGTTCTCTAGAAAAGGTAACAACATTTCAGTGTTTCAGATACCCATAATGTTTATACAGTTAGGTACAGTGACGTTCATCGATAGGTAACCCTCTTGGTAAGTATGAAGTTATTTTTATTATTAAAATTAAAACTGGAATCTTCCGATAGAACGATGCAAGCTTTTCTATGTATTCAGGGTTAATTATATATTAGGTATTTCACTATTATAGGTAATTCACTGACACAAATATACTCGTAAAACCAAAACTATTGTATTTACGAGACTTGGAACCTATCAGGGGGGTTACCTCTCAATGAACGTTACTGTACCTACTAATTTTATGAATGGAAAAGTAACCGTGTTAAAACTAAACGGCGACGGGCAATATGCTACATTTAATCTTCTTTAAACGCGTGTAAAACCGCGGGCATAAACTAGTTCTGATATAGGTACTTAATTCACAACTGAAAAAGGAACAACAGTATAAAATAAACAGAATAACTTCAATAAAGAAGCGCATAACTTTGCAGACAGAGCGGAATTCAAACCAAAATCAAGTCCAATTCCGTGGAAGTTCTACACAATGCAATTCCAAAAATCTCGTAGAAACGTAGAAACAAAATGGAGATTTGAACGAAATGTTGTGGATTGGCAAACTCGTGGACGCGACTACGGAATAAGTTAAAGGGAATTGTGATGCATGGTTGGAATCTTCAGACTAGACAAAACGATAAATTAAATACCTACGTTTTAATACAATAAATTTGAAAGCAAGACTAAAAAGAGTACAGATAGTGCTAAAAACTAACGTTGGTGCCGAAAAACTAACTTACGTTATATAAACCATCCTTCATGGTGTTTAACTCATTGTGAGTGCTAAAAATGAAATTTACGCAAAATAGAAAATTTCAGCTACCTTACCAACCATCTGGTCTACATTTCTGGGGTTTGTAGGCCGATGCAAATTATCAATACAAATATAATCATACTCGATGAGGGTTTAGTTAGGGTAACGAAATGATACTTACGTCTGTGGTTCAGTGATCCAATGCGTGTCTTAGCCTTAAATTTGTCTAACTGTGTGATTGATTGAAGTTGAAAATAAATTTATTTCATTTCTATCGCGTCGGAGTCGTGGTTTTTCACGTCCTGTGAAAATGCACAGGACATGCCAAAATGGCCACTTGTAGAAGGAACTTTTAGTCCTTCGCGAACAAAATTATATACAGCATTAAACATTTACTCTCTTGCTCTTCTAGCTACATTAAAACAGCTTTATTTTGTTTGAACTTTGTTATTTATTCGAATAAATCCTACAGCTTGTTATTCTTATTGAATTGAATTCATCAATTTTAAAGCATTACAAGCAAAACTGGGTTGTCCGCTCCAACCGTGCATCAAAGTTTTAAGAGTTGTATTGAGTTGGGTGTTGGACAATTAGTTCTTGTTAAAAGTTCTGTTGTCTCGCTGTTTACGTGCCCGTTTTAAGTCGCAGTCGGTTAAATAATTAGTCAGCAAATAGCTTTATTACTTGTGCTGACAGAAATGTTGAGTTTTGAAGTTAGTTACACCTTTTCAACGGTTAGAGGACCACTTTTACGGACGAAAAACAAATTTAGCTCTTCAATTACCTGACAATGAATAAAACGTCTTATTTTATATCAGTTTATGCCCGCGGCTTCGCACAAGTGTGTGTGCAAACACAGGTGCACTCTCTACTCTCTCACTCTCATAATCCAATAACGGTTGAACAAGCTGACCGCTAGACCAACGAGGTACCTAGTTATTACAATTAGCTTACTCCGTACTTAAAACCACCATAATCATGTGTGTTTCAATATAATGCATTATAACATTTATAACAGACTAGTTTAAGCCCGCGGCTTCGCACGCGTTGTTTCTATGGAAACGTTTAAAGGTGATTTCTATCCCATGGGAACTGATTCATGGGATAAAAACTATGTCTGATTCCAGGTTTAGAATTACCTGTGTGCAAAATTTCAGCCCGATCCGTTCAGTAGTATTGGCGTGAAGAGGTAACAAACATCCATCGATCCATCCATCCATCTTTCGATCCATCCATCCAAACTTTCGCATTTATAATATTAGTGGGATCTATTGTGCTAGAAAAGCTGAAATTAGTGACGTGTAAAATATTTGTGCTTACCGAATCGGGCCCACTTGTTTAATGAACTCAACTGATTGGTCAGTGCTCACAATACGGTTGAAATGGCTGGTTTACTAACATTATGTTTAGCTACTATAGATACCGTAAAACGTAGTGAATAGAGACTCCAGGGTGAAGATAAATGGACGAAATACTGGAGAAAGACGTTACTTGGCTGGCAGCTTCCTCCTCAACAGCTTTATTGGTCCACTGCTGGACGCAGGCATACCCCTGATAAGCGCCTTATTGGCTGTTATCTCATGGGGGGTAATGCCCATAATCCTCACGCTGGGTAAGCGGGTTGGGGATCGCAGTACGGTGTTAGAATTGTTCTGTAGGAGGCGCTGATGCTTGCCCCCGGTAGATATCCCTTAATCGCCCCTTCGACATCCGCGGGAAGAGCTGGCGTGGTGCAAATTCTAAGCCACACGGTACACGGTGTATCTAGTAAGCTCTAGCCGACCAAGAAGAATAAAAAATCTATAGTTTGCCTAATCTTAGAACATAACTTTATACGTATCTTTTTCTGTTTTCTTTTCTTTTTTCTCTCATTCTTTCCAGTGTTGTATGTAACCTCTCTATCTACTCTTGTCTGTTTGTGTTTTAATTGTATTGTTGTATATTTGACCATCTTTGTGCCACCACACTAGGCCCTGTCTGAAAATCAGCGCCGCTACTCGCTGTGGCTTGAAGCGGCATAATGCTGAGACAGGGACCTTTTTGGCCCCTTTTATGTATTTTATTTTATTTTATTCCTTTTAATATGTCTATTGGGTCAAATAAATGGATTTTATTTCTTTCTTTCTTCTTTCTAGTAAACATCTAGTACATGGCTGGCAGCATCACCCCGTTTTAAGGCTCCACCCCACAGCACAGCCACGATTTTGAAGCGCGTCTTGGGTCGCACGGTATGTTGCGATAATTGTTTGCAGTACGTTTTGTACAATCGCATAAGATCTTACACACTGCTGCGATTTCGCATTTGGCACGTGCCGTCTAGAAATCGCGCTTACAAAAACGCAGCGGAATCGCGCTACAAAATTGCGTGATATGAGACGCGCTCCAAAATCGCGGCTATGGGGTGGAGGCTTTACCCAGTACATATTTAAAAGCTGGCGCGATCCCTTTATGTTTTTCGTGTACTGGAAGTTCTGGATTTGTGACATATATATATTTTTTTTACATTTGTGACATGTGTGGATAAAAAAACTAAATTCAATCGTGCCAGATTTAAAAATTATTGCGGACAATCTCCTATAGCTCAACTGAAAAAATCATGAAATAATTCCTTATCTTTACAGAATACCTTAACATACGGATCGGGCCACAATTTGGCATTACTATACATACAGAGTACAAGGCGCTCATTAGGCGACGCCTATGTCCAGCTGTGGACTAATATAGGCTGATGATGATGATGATGATACAGATTATGTTCTTTTAAACCTGAAAATAGAACAAAGGGACACCACAGTTTTCCACTGACCTAGCTGTTTCAGAAACCTGTGTAAACTTATCCAATGTTCACCGCAAAATGTAAACGTTGTCAACATTGCGTTCGGCAAATCGGGCTTTGTTGTTTTTGCGACTTTCGGCTTTAGCGTGTTTGTGATTTCCTATTGTAGTTAGCAATTTTCATCTTGGTGAATAAGGGGTAAAATTGGATGAATTATCAGAAGAAAAATCAGATGGTTATTCATTACTAGTTTCAGCCCGCGGCTTCGCACGCTTTGTTTCTATGGAAACGTTTATAGTTTATTTCTAACCCATGGGAACTGTTTTGTGTGATAAAAAGTAGTCTATGATTGGTTCCAGGCTTAAAGCTACATGTTTGCAAAGCCCGATTTTAGCCCGATTGGTTGAGTCGTTTGGGCGTGAAGAGGTAACAAACATCCATCCACTTATTCATTAATCAATCCATACATCTAAACAATTAAACTTTCATTGAGTTTCTAAACATAAATTAGGATTTAGATTTATATTTTGCAAAGTTAGAGACTTTGTGTGATCAAAAGATCATGGCTCATGAAACTGTGCCGAAATATTGGAAAGCTCAAAACTTAAATCATGGTAAATATCCCGTTATAAATAACTTTAGTGTTAATAACCATGATGAATTTAATAGTATTCATAATTTGATTGTTTAAAAAAACTGAAAACCGACTTCAAATTCTTTAAATTTTACGCTATTTTTAAATTTTGCGGGACTAATAGTTATCCCATAGGAATACAATTTTCATGGGACCACGACAAAATAAACTTTTAGTCAACAACGATAGAATCATCAAAATCTATTAAGAATTGGCGAAGATTTCACCAAAATTGTTGTAGCTAGTCGTGATTTTTCAACAGGTTTTTTATGTTGTTTTTAACCCCCGACGCAAAATGAGAGTGTGTTATAAGTTTGTGGTATCGTACCTCCCAAAAGGATGAACCGATTTTCGTTTAGTTTTTTTGTGTCATAGATATTTTTATCCCGAGTGTTCTTAGCCATGTTTCATGAAAATCTGTTTAAAATTTTTAATTTTGTTTTTGTTGAAGCTTAACGAGATAAATAATAACCCCACAGCAATAATATTTTTATGGGATCATTTTCCATAAAATAGCGAAAGAATTTTCATAATCAGTCCACAATTGACGGAACGATCGACGAATATTGGTACATATAAAAGAAACACATGCAGCCGCCAGGCTTGTAATTATTGCACAAGATTGGAAATGCAAGCTGTAGTAAACACAGGCCAGTTGTTGAGTAAACGCTGGGACAACGTACCATATCTATAGATTTTACTTAGATCTATGAGGCTTACCCCAAAAAATTCACTGTCATCGGCAGGTGAATTTCTTGATTTTTTAAAAAAAGTTATGCAGAAATAGGTATCCGTTAAATTGCGAAGTCACTAACCGGTATTTTTGGTACATATTTGTTGACAAACGTTCGAAACCCTCGGCGCGCGAGTTACACTCGCACTTGACGGATCTTGTTTTTCTTGCTCGAGGAACTACCAGGAAATCTCCAATAATAAGCAAGTTTTCCTCCATTCTCCGCTACAATAATAAGCAGCTTTCCTCTGATTTCTTCTGGGGCAGCGTGTAGTGATTGTAAAGTACCGTTTTCCCAGGGGACTGTCCATTATCCCTTCTACACTGGCGGAGTGAGTAACATTCGGTGTGTACACTTAGGTTCTGCACGTCCCACTTTCTTACAAATCGGATACCTGTCGATGGATGGGGCCTCGTTTGAACGAGGATAGTGTTTAGGAGGGGCTAGTATAGTTATCCGGTTTTAGTGATGTTGATTGTCTTTGTACTGAATCAAGTCGAAGTGTTTAATTATGTAAGACAGTAAAAGTCAAGGCTTTTAAGACGGTGTTACGGTTTTTTATATGAGCATTAAGGTATTAGATAAATATGTCAAATACTTATGGGAAGAAGCTGTTCTCCTGTTACACAAGTATATTGTAACTACCATACACAGGAGACAGCGTTCCGGCAATACTTGCTACACCTTTATTTTTTTTTTTTAAATATGTTGTATATGTATTAGGTTTGTTGCGAGCCCGTTGTATGATGTTGTTGTATTCGATAACTTTAGTTATCACGTAAAATAAATCAAAATCTCAAATAACATATTTAAATAACATATCCGTAGCGGCCTAAAAATTTTCTCCAAAGATTTTGTTACATAAAAAACTCTTCCTATAATTGTATTTGTATTCATGATGTGCTTAATACTAACCTACGTTATGAACCATAAATTACTAGTATCTGACTGTAATAACTATATTCAACACGCCTTTATTTTGAACAGTAAACAACACTCAATAGCCAAAATCACTGTTCAATAAAGCCTTTGAAACTATCATGGTAATTAACACCACGCATCATATAACACCACTCCGCCACAAATTATAATGATTACCCCGTTCACCACCACAAATCACTGTCAATATCACACAATTATAACTGCGAAAGATTAGATGTTTTGATGTCATGACCCGCCAAACTGCTGTGCTGTGTGCGCCAAACTGCTGTGTGGATCATTCGATCATTCTCTAATTCGTGCATAAGTTTAGTTCTGAACCAAGACTCACTTGTAGGTTTTTTAACCAGGAAAATGCGAAGCCGCGTTAAAATCACTGACGCATTTAATAAAAAAAAATTAAGTCACGTAATAAAAAGCAAACACGTTAACGATCTGTCAGACGTTTTATCGCTTCGGAGTCAGTAGCACACTAAATGTTGTGAAATCGGCATTTTAGTAAAAATAGATATTCAAGTCTTCAAGTCCCGTCGGAGTCGACTTTTTACTACAACTATTATCAATTTTCTTAAAATAGATACGTAGTACATCTTCGTACATTATTATGCAAGGAACTCTCCCACACTGCAATATGTAAACGCAGCATCGCTCTGTATAACCCCTACAGGTCCCGAGAGGCGACGGGTATAGCCAATCCGGACCTTCAGATTACTCGCCTTTTGTAAACGCTCCTTTGATATACAAGGGACTGGCCATTTACGAAAAAGGAATGCGGCATTGACTTGCTATTTTTATTTGCTTTAGTAACACCCGTGCTGGTCCACTGTTGGGTCTGTTGGATAAAGGCCTCCCTGCTTAGATATGAGGTTTGAAAGACAGAAAATGGATACAAAAATTTGAATATGACGACCGATGTGGCGCTGCGGGCAAAGGTCCGCCTGCGACGCAGGAGGTTGTGGGTACGATTCCCGCCTTGGGACAAATGTTTGTACGATCTGCAAATATTTGTTCAGGGTGTTCTGGATATGTTTAATAAAAAATATCCATCTATGTAAACATATTGTATAAAAAGTAACACAAGCTCTGCTTAGCTTAGCTTTGCTTAGAAGATGCTGTGTGGATTTTTCAGCATTATTATACGAGTATATATTTTAATACTGGAAGGAAGAGAGGCTATACATGACCCTGAGAAGAAGCCTTGTCCTAGACAGACTTCTACTGAACAAAGACAAACTCTCAGTTTTCGTGGGCATACAATACTCCTAAAATAATTTTAAACGACAGTTGTTTTTCACTGTAACTGAAAAACTATTAACAATAAAAAAAACAGAAAATAGGTACTGTTGTGATAAGGGGAAAACAGATTATAAGGCAAATATGACTGCTTGGGTGTTGAGAGACAGATGGCGCTTTTTTACTATAAAAAATGTCGTAGTTTGACGAATTCACAATGAATGTACGCGAATTGTTGGCTTAGAATTTGCACCACCCCAACTCTTCCCGCGGGTGTCTAAGAGAGGCGACTAAGGGATATCCACCGGGGGCGGGTAACAGCGCCTTCCGCAGAACAATTCTACCATCAAACTGTGATCCCCAACCCGCATGCCCACCCAGCGTGGGGATTATGGGCTGAGGTGAGGTAAGCGGGTTAACTACGAACCTGGTTTGTAGATAGAGTGAACGTAGGGACGCGGAAAGAACGCGTCTCGAACCGCACTCACCCTAATGAAGTATCTAGTAAAGACGGGACGTTGGTGTACTTTCAACACAAACTAGAATCGTAGATAACCCGCTTTCATTCATAACGAATAGATGGTTCTATTTGAAATGCCCAGCATTATAGATTCTCTTCAAAGGAACATCACACAAAACAATGCGACAAAAGAACAACAACCCATGAGCGTTCGTCCCTTATAACAAGCTTACAAACATCTTTCAAATATCTAAGGAACATCTAAGAAACTTAGAAAAGCATTCAAAGACGCTGTACAACTGTTATTTGGAAGTGTTCGGGTCGCTGAGTGCATTTTAGTGTTTAGGGCATCGCGTAATAAGGCCTCAGGGTGGGTCGGGGTAAGGCGGCGGCGTGAAGGAGAGGCGTAAGCGATATTCTGAATCGTAGCTGTCATTCATTATGCTGGCGCCTCACATTGGCTATGTTGGCTCCAAGTTATACTGTTGGATCCAACACACCAATGTGAGGATCGATCTTTGAACGTTATTGGATAAAAACGGAATATTGCGTCCAATAGCCAATGCCAACCCGACTTGTGTCGGTTTTTTGTACAAGTTCAAAGGCGAGGGGAGTGAAGTGTGTAGGCGGGGGGGCAACTTGGGTCCAACGTCACTTCTCGATCCACACATTGGTTGCATCAGTACGCGCTCTGCCGATGTGAATGTTGGAAGTGCTGCGATATGTTTTCTCCGAACGCCGAGTGGACGAATGAACAAGTGTTGGAGTTCATTGAATTATATCGATTTTTATCATCCAGAATCGCCTTTTCCTTGGCTTCTTTTTTCTTTGAGTAATTAAATAATAATAATATGTGCTCAATGCGAGGGCGTAAGTAGCCAGAGCGAAAAGTGTCCCGTCCGACATGACTTGCTAGCAATAAATTTGACGATTAAATGATACCTGCTCAAACGTCCAACCTTCCAATGCTCTTGGCATGAGTGTTTGCCCAATTATATTGGAGCCAATATGAGGCCGCAATCTTGGTTGCAATTATTGGCCATTCTATTCGTAGCCAACGTTGGAACCAAGTCATAAGCCAATGTGAGGCGCCAGCATTATAAATGTGAGCGGGTATGCTACCAATCTTTTTAACCCCCGAAGCAAAAAGTAAGGGGTGTTATAAGTTTAACGTGTCTGTCTGTGTATCTGTGGTATCGTAGCTCCTAAACGGATGAACCGGTTTTCGTTGTGTTTTTTTGTGTCATAGATTTTTGTATCCCGAGTGTTCTTAGCCATGTTTCAAGAAAATCTGTCTGTAATCTGTTTGTAAAATTTTTAATTTTGTTCTTGTGTGTTAGAAGAACACCAACGTTTTATCCCTTCACACTTTAATTGCCCATGATGCAAGTTTAATTGCCCTGATGGAGCTGCGATGTCGCGCCCTTTTGGATCGTACAGCAGAGACTGGGCAGTGAATGTGTGAGGGATATAATCACGGTGAATACTGTATAATATCTATGCTCTACTAGTAAACAACGACTTCAGGTGTGTTCTAACGCCGAAGTTGGGCCTGATCTCTATCGCCTCTCGTGTCTTGCAAGAAACAAAGATCGTCGCTATCATCTTTAGAAATGTTACAACCAGAAATTATGCTGCGTTGGAGTTGCCCACACAATATATTTTTTAGTGATCCAATAGTGTCTACACACCAAAGTCAGTGGGCAGCCGACAATTTGACAAAACACTGTCGGCTGCCTACAATATTCATACACTGAAATGTACAACTGAACAGTGAACTGAAAACCCGCGCGGCCTGTGTCGCCGATTTTGGTATGTATACTACACCTCATAAAACAAATATTAACCTTTGGTTAGTTAGGGTAACAACTTTCGAAAACTCTGCGATTTTAAAAAGTAGCGTCCATCGTTTGGAGCAACGAAATGCAAAATCGCTCTCACTCATCACTTGAACCGAACTTAGGGAAATAATGTTAGTCGAACTTAGTATTAGAATTACTTAAGATTGTTTCCAACTAATAGAACGTTTGTATTCTGCCCGGGTCTCTAACTTTGTCCTTATTTCGGTGTTGCTAGCTCACGCTCGCGGGTTTGCAGACATTGTTTCTATTTAGGTTTTGTATTTAGCAGTAATAAGTCGATTTACTTACCCCTTTTCTGATACGGAAACGGAAACGTATCGTCTCTAAGTTGATTGCGAGTAAAGGTATACAGTTTTATAAAATTGTGCATTGTTTGTCAAACCAAAATCTACAGAGACTGTGTAATCTTTTAATGTTAACTATATTCTATCATTCAAAATCAAAAAATCAAAATCAAAAACTCTTTATTTCCATAAATACAATAAATTTACACTTCCACGTATCACTTAAAAAGTCATTTAGTTTGCAGTAGAATTTTTTCAAGACCATCTCTTATAATCTAGTTTCAAAAATATTATTATTTACTTGGCTTTTAATTTTGTCTGGAATATTATTAAATATTTTCACTGCCATTGAGTGTGGACCAATCTGATCTAATCAAATCGAAAACTCTTTATTGCCATAAATACAAATAATGTACCTACACTTAGAAAAGGTCAAATTATAAAACTAAACACTGACACGGAAATAAAATGATATTTTTGATTTCTGTCGCTTCGATATGTAGACTAAAGTATAGAAGCGACGAAGAAACCTTTAGCCTGTTAGTTGATATTTTTCGAGTTGGAGCAAAACCCGTCCCAAGCTTTTTAATCCTATAGAATGTATAGAATAAAAAAGCTTGGCATGGGTTTTTATAAAATATCAGATTATCTATAGTAAAGATAATCTGATATTTTATAGTAAGTCTTTTTGCACAGCAAGGTTTTGACAATTGTTTGAATTTATTTACTGATAATTTTTGCAACTCACTTGCAGTTTTGTTGTAGAAGCATATACATTGCCTTTAAAAGATACATTAATTTGGTGGGTCAAACGGTATAGCACGCATCTTGACGTTGATAGTTTTTTCAGATGAAAATATTGTTATTATTACTTAAGTAGTAAGGGGAGGCCTTTGCCCGACAGTGGGGCACACCAGCCTAATTGTGATTTTAAAAGGTAGGTAGGTTAGGTATTTTTCCACCAGTAACAAAGTAACATTACCTAACCAGTATTTTAATTGTACCCACAGGTGCTTTTATAAAACCTACTTTTGGGATCCAAAAAGGGTCCGTTTCGCGTACCTATCATCATGGGATGAATTAAGATAATTTTCGTGTAACAAAAAATAAGCTTGATCGGCATTTTCTCTAAATATTTGTAATTTTTAATGAATGAAGCCAGAATTTATGTAAAAACATTTTACTCCGGAAATTCTTAATCGAATATCGGTTCTCGGACGCGACTTTTTATAGAGTTAAACCAACGCAGAGCCTGTGAGCTCTACAGAGATTTTTATTGGATATCGGTAGTTTATTTGCCATTTTGACTTGACTCAAACTAAACTCAAATCGCTTAGAACATGGTTATGGAATAAACATACAGTTATATAAATATATTCAGCTTTTTGAGTATACGAATGTCAATGAATGAATTATATTAATTTGATTTATACACAAACAAACCACAGTAAAAAAATTGCTACCACATTTACTATCTCATGATAACAAAAAGGTGTCAAAATTAAATTAATATATTTATATATGTTCCATAGTTATGTCAAAATATCTTAGTCCCATAATGGACAATATATAAATATTCCATAACCGTCTATTAATTTGATTTCTGTATCAGAAAATATTTTTAGACTTTCTTCAAACATGTAAATACTGACAATTAATTTTACTGTGAGACAGTAAAATTAATTGTCAGTATTTAATCTAGATATCTAAGTCATAATATTTAAAATCAGTAGGTAATTTATTGGCGAGGGGCCATGCAGAAAACACTCATATAAAATGCTGTTGTCTGTGTTTTGTGACTCCAATTTGATTTGGGTATTTCGGTGTTAATGTGAATTTGTTCATACCTACATAACAGTAGCACACAATTGAGACTAATTTGTATTATTTCTTTTTTTCAGGTAATTAAACTTAAAAATGGGACAAAAAGAGAAATTTAGCAGCTGGAAAAGGTGCTTGGTGGTGAGTTTTATCTGTGCTCTTTTCACAGGATCAATATTTTGCTACTCGTACAGCATTTCCTAAGATAATAAAATACATACGCGCAAAATACATTATTATACACTCGCTGGTAAAAATAAACAAAATGCGACTAAAAGTCGCGACCCAAACTCACCTTCAAGTAAATCCTATTTTTTAAATCCTTAATGACGAAGATTAATTCCTGGCCATTAATCAGTAGCTGGCATGAAACCAGGTGGAAGTACTGGCCCACAATGGAGCTTTGCTTGTAGCTGCTTTTGTACAAGAGCCTTAACATTTTTGTTATTTTGTCAGAATAAACACATTTTGCTAAGATTGTTGAATGTATTTCATTAAATTCGACGTATTTTGTATGGTTTGACAACTTACCAAACTTTATTTTGCCATCCTAATCACGATTAGAATTACGACGAACGAGAAGACTTGCTAAGTTATTGAAAAGCAAGAGTGATATCGTTATACTTTGTTAAATGTATTAACAACACATTTTACCTCGAGTACCTCGAGGTACTTACGGAAGGATGCGGGTTCGAGTCCCGCCGAAGTCGTAAATTTTTGCGATGTTATTTAATTTCTTTGTACCTCGAGGTACTTACGGAAGGATGCGGGTTCGAGTCCCGCCGAAGTCGTAAATTTTTGCGATGTTATTTAATTTCTTTGAAATTTGCCAGTGTGAGGCTTACGCACTATAAAAACAAAAACTTTAGACATTTTACAAAGTTGAAATTGAATACCATTTCAGTAGTCAACTAAAGTAAACGCCACAACTCGATTCACGTAGAAAATAACAATCAAATAATAGAAAAAAAATAGTACTAGTTAGTATTTACAATTGAACCAATCAAGCTAACTTCAGACTGTTACAAACAATCTACAGGAAGCTCAACTGATCCATAACAATACCAAATGTTTTGACTCGTGTTATTGCTAAAATTGTCATTTCATTTAATTTTATATGCGAAGCTATAATGAGTGCCACAACAAAAAGTCAACCCATGACTTAATTATATTGTTAAAGAATCGCCATCCTAAAACTGGCCGAGAGTACTTAACATTTTTATACCAAAGTGAGGATGTTTGGATGGATGTTTGTTCCTTTGTCATGTCAAAACTATTGAAACTACTAAATCATTGTCCTTTCTATACTACCGACGGAATAATAATAAAAGTTATTAGTATTATATATTGATTATCTTTGAATTATATAAAATGTAACATTTAATTATTCGTGTATGATTTGAATAGTAATTCTGTACTAAGTCAATAAATAAATAAATAAAATAAATAAAGTAAAACACTAGGTAACAGACGGTTGTTCGTACAGTCGCCATAATCAACATAATAAATCAATGATCAACTGTCTTGCCAACGTCGTTTTGGCAAGAAAAAAAACTAACTGACAAGATACTTCACACTAATATTATAAACGCAAAAGTTTGGATGGATAGATAGATGTTTGTTACGTCTTCACGCCATAACTATTAAACAGATTGTGTTGAAATTTTTCATCGGTGTAGCTCTAAGCCTGGAATCAAACATAGACTACTTTATATCCCATAAATCAGTTCCCATGGGATAGAAATTACCTTTGAACGTTTCCAAAGAAACAACACTATAAAAATATAGTCCAACTAAGACGAATTTTATCTTTAGTCGGCGTCAAAATAGTTGCAATGATGAATATCTCATTCAATACAAACAAGAATGCATGGTAGCTGCAACATATCGAATTTGTTTAAAACAAAAAATAGGCACATCATTGACATATCAATGCTCTGAGTCAAAATAAATATTCACTTTGTCATATTAAACATTTATTTGCACGGGGTTAGCAAACAACTTTGTTGCATTTTAATCTCTGAATTAAATTAAATAACTACACTTTAGAAGGCCAATTCATTACTTGGTAAAAGGAGCCATTACGATTTAACTAAGTTCTCATAGTCACAGAAGACAAGATCTTATCAGGATCATATGGATTCATGAGCGTGATCACATTAGACAAGATCTTAATCAATCTAAACAATTATTTTTTCAGTGAAAGGCCTAGCAGTGGACTAATATAGGTTGATGATGATGATAACAGATCAACTACTTCGCCACAAGTTAGTGCCACAATAATCACATTATAATTTCAAAGTGACTTCTTGTCCCGTGTTAAACAGTGCAACACTTCAAAATGGTGGCCCCTCCCTTTGTGCTAACTTGCCGGACTGACAGGACGGTTGGTTAGCACAAGACTACCACAGACCAGTTAGAAACAGCTGGGTGTAACGCATAGAGTGCCTATGACGTTAAAACTTTTAAATCCATCATGGTTCATCATCATCGTCATTACCATCGTCAGCCGATCGACGTTCACAGCTGGTCATAGGTCTCCCCTAAAGATCTCCACAATGACCGCTTGTTTAGAATTTGCACCACCCCAACTCTTCCCGCGGGTGTCGTAAGAGGCGACTAAGGGATATACACCGGGGGCGGGCAGCAGTGCCCCCTGTAGAATTGCTCAACTACCCCAACTGCGATCGCCAAGCCGCCTGCCAAGGGGGTTTACCATAGTCGCCTGCCGTGGCGACTATGGTAAACCCCCTAAACATGACAAACAACCATCATTTCAATTTCAATTCATTTATTAATACCATGGGTTCACAAGAAACACTTAGTCAGGTCAATTACTTAGAATAATAACATTTCAAAAACACATAAAATTCAATCATAAAATAACTAGCTGCTGCCCGCGGCTTCGCTTGCGTAGTTCCCGTTCCCGTGGTAATTCCGGGATAAAACATAGCCTATGTCCGTCTCCTGGTTCTAAGCTGCCTTCCCACCAATTTTCAGCCAAATCGGTTCAGCCGTTCTTGAGTTATAAATAGTGTAACTAACACGACTTTCTTTTATATATATAGATAACAATAATTTAAAGGGGTAGCTGCAAAAGCATTGTCAAAAATGTAAAGAGTAAAATTAATCATAATAAGGGAATGTCAGATTACTAACCCTAAAATCATGGTAAATATACCGTTGTAGATCCAATTTATTTGCTTAGGTACATACTTCTGTTATATGATGTAGGTATTTTGTTAGTATTAATGTTTGCTCCCTCACGTAGTCTTCAAAGTTAACTCATGTGATGGGTCCGGCAGTGTATAACAAACTACCAGACTCAGTCACATCTGATGGCAGTATAATCTTGTTTTAAATTAAGACTGAAACGTTGGCTTATCGAGCAGAATTTCTATTCTGTGAACGAAATATTACAGCTGTAAACCTTATATAACTTTATACCATTTATGACTTTATTTTAACTAATTTATAAAAATTGGACATGTAAATTGGTTTTATCAATAAATTGTATTTCTGTATTTCTAAATAGAAATACAGAAATTCAAACAAAACAGAAAAACAGGTTTCTGTTCACCTGTTTTTCTGTTTTGTTTTTTTGTCCGTGTACTATGTATTCGTTTATTTTATTTTATACTAGCGACCCGCCCCGGCTTCGCACGGGTGCAAATGCCGATACTAAATAAACTACAGAATCGGCCCCCCGGCATCCATACGTTCATTACATAGCTGTCATTTGCGGTTTGTTATTCAAAGTCTGATTCTTTTTTGATATACCACGTTTTATAGTGACTGACGTTTTATGTCAAGTCACACGGGAACGCTGTCGAACGGGATAAACAGTATCCTATGTCCGTCTCCTGGCTCTAAGCTACCTACCCACTAATTTTCAGCCATATCGGTACAGCCGTTCTTGAGTTATAAATAGTGTAACTAACACGACTTTCTTTTATATATATAGATTATGTGTGTAGTGTTTGATAAAGAATTTTGTTTCTTTCTATCTTTCAAATGACTTATTGCCTATTACGCCTTTTCTGATTACTCGGTAAGGTTTCAGTACATCAACACGCTCGGATGTCGAAAGCTTACTGCACCGCCTGCACTTTCACACTTGTCTGCAAAAAAAATATGCGGAGCTTGTGACGTAGTGAAATAATTTATTTTTTAAACTTCGAGCGATCAGAACACATTATTATAATTATTCACGGGTATTTATCGCGTTTATTTACCTTTTTACCGGACGTTTCAACAGGTTTACACTCTGTTGTGGTCACGGGATGACAAATATGTAATGGAAAATAGGTAAATAAATGCGATAAATACCCGTGAATAATTATAATATTGTATTAATGTCGTCTTCAGCCCTTTTCACATGCACATGGCGAGAACGTGCAGTACCGTCTGTCGCCCGTTTTTATCTTTTATCCACTATAAAAACGTTTTCGACGCGAATTACCGTGTAATCAGAAAAGATATTAACACTTAAAATACTGGTCCCTTTTATACGAACATACAAACAGGCCAGACGATTGGTTAGAACAAGACAACCAAAAACCTTTAGAAAAAGCTGGGTTTTAAGTTATACCGTAAACACAACATTACCTAAACATCATCATTATCAGTATCAACCTATATGCTGCTGGGTATGATATGCTCAGCAGTGGACTACCCCAACTGGAATAACCCAGGTAAATTAACATAGTGAGGTCAATCCCCGTACTTACTCTTGTATGGGAATTGAAAAACATTGTATTGAAAAAGCAAGCTAAAGAAAAATGTGTAAATGTTCTTATAGCCTTATCCCTTGTACGACCCAATAATGTGTGATACAACAAATTAAATTTAAGGTACATAAAATTGTTAATTGACCTCACTATGTTAATTTCCCTGTGTCTGTTAGCCAAGCTGCCTTTTCAAAGCCATTGAACGTTGTTTACGAGCGAAACGCAGCGTAGAGTAGCGTCTTAAACTATGAAACACTAAGTTTATTGCTTTTATCCGGAATTTAGCTGTTAAAAGGAAGTTAAGATGGTGAATTAGAATCTGTATACGATATTTGCAATCGAGAGAAAAAGGTGGGTAGGTACTGACTGAAGTTACGGGGCGTCGGTGTCTTCAAATCTCAATTACTCAATACTCAATATATTTATTGTTGTCATTACATTGGTAGGTAGGTTACTTTAACAACAAAGCAGAGCAACCAGTTTCGTTTCTTTCGTCAATCTTCCAAAGTCCAAATTCGTTTATTTTTAGTTAATTCACCGTCTAAAAATTCCGCTAACTCATTCAACACCAAAATGGAATAAAAATCATGAAGTAATTCAATCGTTGTTTCTGCTGTTTTCGCGAATTAATTTTTCTTTCCCACTGACTTTACACACGTGTGCTCACCGTGAAAAACTTACCACGACTACTGACTCCATGTAAACAGTTAAAATCAGCGTCGGCGCCGGCACAGGGGCCGCTACTGACTTGCGCACTGACCCTGTGTAAATCTGCCTTAAGGCTGGGTAGGCCAGCAGAGGCCGCATTTTTGTGATTTTTAAAACCATCTGAGACTTAGAAAATAGTGTTTAAAATTCTGAAAAAAAGATTAATATTACCTAAGGATCTAGTCTAGTCAAAATCGCATTCAGTTACAAGATCTAATGAACTTCACTCGATAGAAAATGATCCCAAAGTCACCCCTTTTTCTAACGTTTTTTCAATACTATGACTAGCGAACTACTGATATCACACTTTTTTTTGTACTCAACTAAGGACACTTAATATTTCTAAACAAATTCGCAAAGTTTGACTTGATAAAATGATTTTCTTAATCACCATGTTTAAATAACTACAAAAAACACGAGCGCGGCGGCTTGGCAAACCCACATTTTCCCTTACGCCTACTGCTGCAGGACTACCTGGCCTTAACGTGTCACACAGCAAGCGCATTCGGGGAGTCAGTACGGGAAAGAAGGCGCTCGCAACGACATACGAGATGAATTTTAGCACGGGACTAACGTATCATGCTTGCTTTTATCTCATGGGGGGTAAAGACCATAATCCCCACGCTGGGTATGCGGGTTGGGGATCGCAGTTCGGTGGTAGAATTGTTCTGCAGGAGGCGCTGCTGCCCACCCTCGGTGGAAATCCCTTAGTCGCCTCATAAGACACCCGCGGGAAGAGTTGGGGTGGTGCAAATTCTAAGCCGTCACCACACGGCAGTGGACAATGTTTGCTGAGGAGGTATCAGTTCCCATAACAAAAGTTCTGCTTACTTTGGAGCTAGATAAAGCTGGTTATGGTTATGGTTATGGTTTGCGGGAAGAGAACTCTTTTTGGGGTTAAGCTCGCTTTTGCCATAACCTCTTTGTTTTTGTTTTATTCGTGCAATAAAGAATCACACTAATATTATTTATGCGAAAATTTGTAAGTTTGTTACCTCTTCACGCCAAAACTACTGAACGGATCTGTCTGAAATTTTGCTTACAGATAATTCAAATCCTGGAATCACACATTGGCTACTTTTTATCTCATAAATCAGTTCCTATGAGATAGAAAACGTTTCCATAGAAACAACGTGTGCAAAGCCGAGGCCAGAAACTAGTTAAGAATAAAGCTGTGTAAAATTTGTTGAATTTATTTATTTGTAGTACTATAGTAAAAACTTCAACTCGTAAAAACCCACAACAATACAAAAGTACAAAACAAAAGCGAAAATCGTACGAAATCACCGGAATCCTTTGAGTTATTAAATAACAAAGTATTTTTGTTTTTACGATGTCCAGTTTACCGTAAAAACTCACTGATACAACAAAACTGGCCAAGCGTGTGTTTGACGGACGGGTTCTGTACTTCCGGAAGGTCAGTTAATGGTTTGTGTACCATAAAACGTCATATTAGGCTTCCTTTTGTTTTAGTTTGTTTGTTTACTTTCTCTGGGTATATTTTTGGGTGGATTTACCTTATTATGATTTGGAAGGGGAGATTTTGTGATTTTGTTTGTCAGATGAATTATGCTTTAGATTAGATAAACGGTTCGTTCACCATCGCATATATAAGTTTTTTTCTCCTAATTATGTGGCTAATAAGACTGCGTAAATGTAAATAGTACTATGGCGTATAGTACTATATTATATATGGCTATATTACTGAATACTAGTTCAGTTTAAAGAAAACAAACGCCATAACTTAAACTGATTACATAGTTGCGGATTAGAGAGCACAGGAACGAAAGAAATAGTGAGGGAGCAGTGGAAAAACATATCTTGGTATCACATCACATCACACTAACGAAGTTACATTGTTTCGTTTAGTAGTTCCTCGTTTCCTTTACAAGTGCCTCCCTCCGGTTCCATCATCAGGCCAGTTCGATGGTACCATAACATTGCATTTTCATCAAAATTACCTGTATGCCAAATATCAGCTCAATCGGTTAAGGAACACGGCCTACAATTAATTTGTCCCACACATACAAACATACAGACAGTTAAATAAAACCTTTTAAGAATTCTTTTCTAAAAACGTCAAATAGAATTACAAATAAACAAACAACTAGATTACTGGATCACAATTATGCTAAAACTTAAATCTAATTCAAATCTTAGGTCGTTTTCAGAAAACCTTTTATAAGCATTTATGTCACAGCGAGTAAATAAAAATTATTGGACGATAATCACCGTTTAGATAATGGTCATAAAGGATTCCAGAATTTAGGAACACGAACAGACTTTCGCAGCCATAAATGTGGACCCTAATATCAACGTTTTTCTCCACTAATATGGACCCCTAACGTAGTCGGATCTTTAGTACACCAAATATTGATGTTGCTAAGACTCGATGTTTTCATTGCTTTATTTTACTGTAATATCCGGTTTGTATCGTAAAAGTGATGGGATATTCGTACCCTGATTTTCAGTCGGTATATCATGAAAATTGATTTTAGGCTTTGACTTTCATAAACTTTGTCTTTCTCTATTATACATATTCTTGCCTGAACGGCTGAACGGATAGTGTTTAATTTTCTGGGGATCAAAATTGTATCCTGAGGAAGGACATAATTCTTCTTTCTATCCACAAAATATGTATACAAAACCACGGTCAGAAACTATTGCTTTCCAATATGTGGAAAAATATAATGTTAAAATAGTACATTTTACACCTAGGCGAGAAAGTGGTCGATTCCTACCGAGTGTGTCGTTTTGGGCCCGAGGCGCAGCCGAGGGCCTTAAAACACACGAGGTAGGAATCGCACTTTCTGCCGAGTGATAAATAGTGCTTTATACTACACCTTCGAGGAAAATAAAAAGCAGAATTAATTATTAATTGAAATTTAAAAGAACTTACCGCGCCCAATGATGTTGGTAAAACCTCATTGACCGCGCCAGCCTTTGGGTTCTTTTTTCAAAATATTGTTCGGAAATCGGAGCAGGCCTAATGGACTTGGAGTAAAAACTTTTTGTCGTTTGACCGAACGAAAATAACCATAGCTACCGGCCGATCTTTTAGGAAATTAAAAAAAAATAACACGTTAGAAATGGATTTCCATACACTTTTTCCTCCCGCTAAAACACGTGAGAAATGAAATTCCATAGAGTTTTTCCTCCCGGTTTCCTATAGGCCTGCAAAGACATACTTTCTATTCTATTAATGGAAAAGGAATAGGCAACTTTCCGAGCAGGTGTAGTATAAACATTATTTTTTGTCCTCTGCTTTTATAAATATTCTCGTAGCAAAATGCTACGCTATCTCGTAGCAAATTTGCTACGGTATTTCGTAGCAAATGTGCTACGAAGCTCTACGGTAAATGTCTTATGTCTACAAAACTACGCAATTAGCTTTTCCATTTCATTAAAATAAACGCTATATCCACCTGTGTAAAGTTCTAAATTAGTTGAAAGCAATTTGGTAGTGTAAATATACTTTGTGTAACGGACCCGGCCTGAGTGTCTGTATGAACACCAGATATATTATGCACTTATAGCATCTTTAGTTTACCTCTTTGTTTGTAGCTTATGACTCCGTGAGCTTAGCGAATGATACAGTTCATGGATCGATACCGTATAGAGCAGTTTGTTTTATTTAAGGTGTTAGGCTCAGTTCTTACCCATGTAAAAGGAGTGCCCCAGTCAGTTTAGCTGAGCCTCAGGTAGATTACTGGCCTGTGGTCTGGTTATAAGACCTTTTGATTTGTTCACAATCGTTCGAATGCCTGTGTCTCTCAGTTTATGGGCTTTACCGAGGGCAGTGTTACATCGATATGATGTGTGTGTATTTATATTTTTGATTATCAGGTGGCCACCTGCACTGCTACATAATGCACCGCTACGTAGGCTACATATGTGTTACATTCTATAAGAAATCGAACAAATCAATTTAGATAATGCTCATAATTGAATATTCAATAATATTTTAAAGTAAAGTATCAATCCATCTCTGTAACTTAGAACTCTGAATGGCTTTAATCGGCTGTGAGAAAGGCTTATTCTTTCTTTATAGTGATCTGTTCTTTGAGTAAGACTTTTAGGTAACCTAAACTTTAATTGAATAGCATAAGCTTCACGAAATCTCTAACTTGAAGGGCAAATTAATATTAATGTAAACAAACTGATCGACAGGAATTTAGTATTGTTTAATACATATAACACACACACAAATACATTAAAATACAGTAAACAGGCAGTAAAATAGTCAGAACTTAATTCCTAGGATGCACATGGAAATATTACAGTAAAAAGATCAAACATTTATAAGTTTTGATTGGTTTTGCCACCCATGTGCTGTAACGGAGAGCTTTGTTATGTGTCTGTGTAAGCACTATACCAAAGCTATCAGTTATTAAGCTCCCATCTATAACATCGCCTCCAGGACTGTCGGGGCAGAAGGCTCCCGCCAAAACCTGTACTCAAAACCAAAAGAAGATGAATTTATGCAAGAGACGAAACACAGTCGCTCTATTAACTCAGTAGAGTTTTACGGGGAAATGGCCTCAAAAATGGGCGGGATTTTCCTGAGGAAAACACAATAATAAACAGAAAATAATACGATTGATTTTAGCAACAGTGGGGTCTGGTTTTATAGATTACCTGGGCCTCTCGAGCTCACAGTATATTATATATTCAAGAATCACCAATATCAATCGTATAGGTACAACAATTATACAATAAACTTAGCTTTTGTACTCGAAACAGGAACACACGTTCACCACAGATTCTAACTCTAATACTAAAACCACTCTATTTAACAACAGATACAACCTTAAGGCAACACTGACGTTAGATATCTAGACAGGATTTCAATCACACTATTCCGAAAGCTATCACTGAAGCTTAACGACCTCAGAACCGCGCTGGGATATCAAGACCTCTATCTCGCTAAGGTATCTCCCGTCCGCTACTGCCCTGCCCGAGCTCCGTCCTCTCCGGGGTATTTACGCAGATCCCCACGCGTCCCACCCTGCGCGAGCGCCACACCCGCTACCTTTGTTTCGGCGCGGGCGCATCCTGGCATTTCCAAGAAAGACGCTATTGTGCCGCGTCTCCATTGGCCTATCATCAGCCTCCGGGACCTTAGAAGGCGTATTTGTTACCTCCTCTCTTGAACGGTTCAGCGTTCTGCCACGAGATGTCGTTACACGTCGCAAAGTCCGTATCACTTAAAATAATGAAAATAAAAGAGACGTTAATTTTAGTTTATAGCATAACACAGAGTCGAATCTATAACCTTGAATAGTATACATTTGTATTTCACCAATAGTATGGCATAATGATTATTTACACTATAAAATAGAAGTCTTAGTCTATTCATATTTATTTATTTTCAACGTGGCGCCTTCGTGGAAAATAAATAACATTTCATGCGTTTATAAGCCTTATATTATATCATTCCACTAAAGTTATCATTCATTAAAACTAACTTAGCATAAAACAATAATCCAACTTTCACATTAGAGCGTTGTTGTTTTTTATTGAAACCCAAACACGTGTTGAACCAATGCGCAGAACCTCGCAGACGCAAACAATGCTTGGTGTATCCGTTTGATATTTTATGGCCCACAAAAAGAAAGATCCTTTTCACTAGCCAATATTCTATGGACCTATTTAATGGGTTCCAGCTGCACCGCTCTGTATGAGTCTTTTGTCTTAACATAAGCCCTGTAGAATTGATGCGTATTGCCCAAATGTAAGTTCCTCAAAAATGCTTTGTTCCTAATAGCTTTTTGCATTCATTATTGACGTAGGAGAAATTATTTATTACCAACTTCCTAACGTTCGGGTTTCTGGATAAGATAAACAAAAAAAAAATAAGGGTCGCATTGTTACCTACTGTGCCGATAGCATGTACCATCACATTCCACCCTCTGAAAATTAAACACGCAGAGAACTCGAGTGCTGAAGTTTTCATAAGACCATTCACGCATCCTACTCTATATACAAACTCATCAATACAATCAATTTTGTTTGTGTTTATCTAGTTATTTTATTCGATATTGTATATGTATTTCAAATAAATCCATCAATATAACACCTATGGTCGGACAATTGCGATAAGACCTCGGTCCACCCTCAGACTTGACATACACTATAACTTCCACGTTATCATCATCATCCCATTTCATCTACAAAAGATGATATTTTCTACTTCCAACTATAACTAACCACCCCCAAATTTTCGGTATCCTAAAGCTATACTTAACTAACTAACCTATATGCCTAAACACCTACCTAAAACGACTAACTACCTAAGTTCCTGCCTAACCAGTTATCCTAACCTATTATGACCTTTAGACACAATGTTGGCCATGTGTGTACAATCGTACACTATATACCAGTTGCCAATGTCGATCAATAATCGATCCATCCCTCATCGATGCGATAGGTGTATGTTTGTAACACGTCGCATAATACTACCATAACAATCATCAATTTGTTCTCATACACTAAGCCTTTGTGTGATTAATGTATAATCAATTAATTTGGGTTCTATTCAATTGAATGTCATAAATCCTCTTTTGCTGTTTTACTTGTTTAGAATACAATTAAAATGCGAGTTTTATATCAATCTCTATACTACCAAAACTCTTTATAACCATTATTTGGTCTTTGACACACCTTTGAGTTGAATTGGGCCCAATCTCAATCTCTTTATCGCCAATTATTATTATTCTGACTAATAATGACCTACTGAAATAACTATGCTCCTTTTCGTACCTCTCAGTAAAACTTACAATCTTACTTACTCGTTTGTAATCTACCTGTTTTTAGAAAAATTTCATTAATGAGATCAAATCATCAGGTTAATTTCTCTCTTAATCAATAATGCATCCCTTTTACGATGGGTCCATTAGCGTTGAGCTTTATTTGTAAACCATAATAACTCTTGTTATTGTCAGTCACTTTATGGACGTTGCTAATTACTTTATAGTTTTCGTTATGTGCGGGTTTGTTCTTTTATTATAACCAGTATTACGGTATCTTAATATAATGCGAGTAATAGATTTTAATTGAGTTTTGTCTGTTCAACGCATTATTTATCCAAATTATACGTTTTAGCTTATTACCTCATCGCAACTTATCGAGTCTCTCAACTTTCTTTAATTGCTTCAAATATATTTTAAATGTTCTAGAGACGGCTATTAGCTTTTCTAGGTTATTCTAGAACCTCTAAAGCTTGGTTCAGGTATTATTTTATGAAGACTAGGTACATAGGCTTTCATATCTTGATGAAGAAGATTATATTTACAAGTTCTTTACATATATTTATCATAAAACGATCTTAATTTATTATATATATAACCGGTGTCTCACTCCCAATCTTATAAGCGGAATATTATGATATATTACTATCGAATGTAACAATAATAACTTTTTAAATCTATTTTTTTTTTTATTCAAAGCGTCCTTTCACTCAATCACGCTTTCATTGCTCTTATTTATCACGTATACTAACTTATAATCAGGCATTGTCTCTAGTTGTAACTTTTAATGGAGTAGTAATGATAATTATCAATTTATCAGTTTATTTATATTCAAACAAACTTGTACTGTGACAGAAGTCAAGTATATTTAAAACAACCCTTTACCAATTATGTTCATAGGATCAAACATGTTTATACATAGAAACATCTTTTCCGCAAGAGACTCGAACTCTTGTCTTTAACTTCCTAATTAAACCTTCATCAATCAAATTATCTATATTAATACAGCCTTTTGTATTACGGTAGGAGTCGAACCAATACCTTCCTTTTATATTAATTATCATTTGGATTGTATTCTTCAATCGAACCAGTGGTTGTTTTTTTTGTTTTTAACATAAGTATTCTTTTTCAATTTCGTTCTAAATAAATATTAGTATAGAAACTTATTTTCTACAAGAGGATTGAACTCTTGTCTCCTTCCTTATTTAATATTTACCAATCCAATTTTATGTATAAACACAGCCTTTTGTATTATGGTAGGAGTTGAACAAATTCCTTCCTTTTATATTACATAATAATAATTATCTTTTCGGATTGTCTTTTTCAATCGGACGGGTGGTTCTTAAGCATAAAGCTGACTTTTATCAATTTCGTTTATGAGAATAAATATTATTATAGAAACGTCTTTTCTGCAAGAGGATTGAACTCCTACATCTTAATTTAATATTCACCAATCCATTTATTTGTATAAATCCAGCCTTTTGTATTATGGTAGGAGTCGAACCAATACCATCCTTTTACATTAATTATATTGTCAGATTGTCCTTTTCAATCGGACCAATGGTTTTCTAACAACTAGGCGGACCTTATCAATTATATTAATTCAACTTAGCAGTTACACACTACACTTACAAGTAAGCTGGGACATTCTTACAGGAATGTTGGGAGTCTAACCCGCTGCGTATGTTTTAAACTGCCATCAATTATCTTAATTCAACTTTTAGCCGAGTGTTGGGAGTCGAACCCGCCGCATTTAGTCTCTCAGACTGGCCACTCACTGTGTCAAACCATCTCAGTCCAATTTTATTAAAATAACCACTAGCATAGTCTAGATCTAAAGAGTACTGGAAAAGATCGCCTTATAAAAGGAGTCCAAGCTGCTAGGTGTTATAAATTTGTGCATTTGTTTCATCATCACTTTATCAGCTTTTCCAGGTAGGTACTTATGGTAATGTTTAAACTATTGTTTTGTAATGCCGACTTAAGACCCATTTATTTTTGCAATTGTCTCATCCTTCTTGCTCTACTAACACCTGGCGTAAACTATCGGCTTTGTACAAAGTCATTTATGGTAGTTATCTCACGAATCAGTTCCGTAAACCGTTTTTGAGCAACTGAGTTTTCCTTTCACTCATTACATTCATGACCTATTGCGAGTTCTAGTACCTAGAATTTTATTCTTAAAACAATTATCAGTAACACATTATTTTCACTGCTAGGATTTGTTTCATACAGTTGTAACCACTCTCAAATTAGGCAATATTTTCATAATCTCATCATAATCACTGCTTATTTAATCTGAGCCGAGCTCAATCGTTACTAGATGAACTAGGTTTGTTAATATTTTAGGTAGCTAGGTAGGCTAGTAATGTTTGTGAACTCATGATTAACTGTGATCATGATTCTAGGCAGATAAAACAACTTATATGTACTTTGTGCTTTTGCCTTTATAAACATTTAATTTGCTGGCTCATAAAAGGTGTACCGTTATTATAGCAGGTACAATGCATGTGTCTCCACGCATTAGATTCTTACGATTCTTTCTTTGATGCTATTCTGATAATAAATTACCCACGGTAGTTTATTTAGTATTCAGAATCCAATGAATTCAATCGTTTATGATTGATAAGCACTCATACATTCACTCAGCCATTACCTCTCACAGTATCAATCAAGCAATCAGAGATTTCATTAGCTCGTTATCCTTCTCTCTTCATGCATCTAACTGGACTTAACTAAATACTCTAATCTAACGAATATACCTAAGTCAAAACCTATACCTAACGCCGACGTCTTCAGCTTCACTTATCCTTTTCATACGCTGCCACTGCTTCATATTAGTTTGCGCACTATTATTATAAATATGCGAATAATCAATCAAGATCAGTGATTTCTTTCCATAACGATAAAATACTCTGAGAGGGTTAGATTAGTAAATTTTCAATTTGTTTTTTTTTTTCTTTTAATGTATTAGATTTTTTTATCATAATAGAAGAAAACGTTTGTTGTTGTGATTTTTATTTTGTCTGTTATGTTGTTTATTTATGTGCATCTTTATTATCTCTCTGAGACCTAGAACACTGGTTTATTTTAAAAAAATCGTTTTTTTTTTTGTAGCGCAACTTTTCTCACCTCTGCTTGGCACGCTAAAATAACACCATAACCATCATGCACTGTAAGCCTTAAATGCATCAACAAGTACTAAATTTCTGTGACCTATTTGTTTTAGTAATTTTTTTTAATAACTGTGTTACTGTTTTGCCCAACAAGTAAAAATAACGGAATGCTGTCTTTTCAACGAAAGGTCATAAAAATCAGGTCTGTTTAGTTTTGAACCAAGTTATGTTAAAGATTTAGCAGCAAGCTCTTTGCTTTGCTCTTTAGCTAAACTTAGCATTTTATTATGCTTTCAATAAATGATTATCAGTAGGTAGTGAAAAATCTGGTTTTGTGATCGTCAAAAATTAAGTCTACGTTGTGTTTTTTATTGTTTTTAAATTACCAGATTCTATCTAGCAGCGAGGCTACCGCGTCGCACTTCACTAGATCCTGGTCACGGCACCAAATGTAACGGACCCGGCCTGAGTGTCTGTATGAACACCAGATATATTATGCACTTATAGCATCTTTAGTTTACCTCTTTGTTTGTAGCTTATGACTCCGTGAGCTTAGCGAATGATACAGTTCATGGATCGATACCGTATAGAGCAGTTTGTTTTATTTAAGGTGTTAGGCTCAGTTCTTACCCATGTAAAAGGAGTGCCCCAGTCAGTTTAGCTGAGCCTCAGGTAGATTACTGGCCTGTGGTCTGGTTATAAGACCTTTTGATTTGTTCACAATCGTTCGAATGCCTGTGTCTCTCAGTTTATGGGCTTTACCGAGGGCAGTGTTACATCGATATGATGTGTGTGTATTTATATTTTTGATTATCAGGTGGCCACCTGCACTGCTACATAATGCACCGCTACGTAGGCTACATATGTGTTACATTCTATAAGAAATCGAACAAATCAATTTAGATAATGCTCATAATTGAATATTCAATAATATTTTAAAGTAAAGTATCAATCCATCTCTGTAACTTAGAACTCTGAATGGCTTTAATCGGCTGTGAGAAAGGCTTATTCTTTCTTTATAGTGATCTGTTCTTTGAGTAAGACTTTTAGGTAACCTAAACTTTAATTGAATAGCATAAGCTTCACGAAATCTCTAACTTGAAGGGCAAATTAATATTAATGTAAACAAACTGATCGACAGGAATTTAGTATTGTTTAATACATATAACACACACACAAATACATTAAAATACAGTAAACAGGCAGTAAAATAGTCAGAACTTAATTCCTAGGATGCACATGGAAATATTACAGTAAAAAGATCAAACATTTATAAGTTTTGATTGGTTTTGCCACCCATGTGCTGTAACGGAGAGCTTTGTTATGTGTCTGTGTAAGCACTATACCAAAGCTATCAGTTATTAAGCTCCCATCTATAACATCGCCTCCAGGACTGTCGGGGCAGAAGGCTCCCGCCAAAACCTGTACTCAAAACCAAAAGAAGATGAATTTATGCAAGAGACGAAACACAGTCGCTCTATTAACTCAGTAGAGTTTTACGGGGAAATGGCCTCAAAAATGGGCGGGATTTTCCTGAGGAAAACACAATAATAAACAGAAAATAATACGATTGATTTTAGCAACAGTGGGGTCTGGTTTTATAGATTACCTGGGCCTCTCGAGCTCACAGTATATTATATATTCAAGAATCACCAATATCAATCGTATAGGTACAACAATTATACAATAAACTTAGCTTTTGTACTCGAAACAGGAACACACGTTCACCACAGATTCTAACTCTAATACTAAAACCACTCTATTTAACAACAGATACAACCTTAAGGCAACACTGACGTTAGATATCTAGACAGGATTTCAATCACACTATTCCGAAAGCTATCACTGAAGCTTAACGACCTCAGAACCGCGCTGGGATATCAAGACCTCTATCTCGCTAAGGTATCTCCCGTCCGCTACTGCCCTGCCCGAGCTCCGTCCTCTCCGGGGTATTTACGCAGATCCCCACGCGTCCCACCCTGCGCGAGCGCCACACCCGCTACCTTTGTTTCGGCGCGGGCGCATCCTGGCATTTCCAAGAAAGACGCTATTGTGCCGCGTCTCCATTGGCCTATCATCAGCCTCCGGGACCTTAGAAGGCGTATTTGTTACCTCCTCTCTTGAACGGTTCAGCGTTCTGCCACGAGATGTCGTTACACGTCGCAAAGTCCGTATCACTTAAAATAATGAAAATAAAAGAGACGTTAATTTTAGTTTATAGCATAACACAGAGTCGAATCTATAACCTTGAATAGTATACATTTGTATTTCACCAATAGTATGGCATAATGATTATTTACACTATAAAATAGAAGTCTTAGTCTATTCATATTTATTTATTTTCAACGTGGCGCCTTCGTGGAAAATAAATAACATTTCATGCGTTTATAAGCCTTATATTATATCATTCCACTAAAGTTATCATTCATTAAAACTAACTTAGCATAAAACAATAATCCAACTTTCACATTAGAGCGTTGTTGTTTTTTATTGAAACCCAAACACGTGTTGAACCAATGCGCAGAACCTCGCAGACGCAAACAATGCTTGGTGTATCCGTTTGATATTTTATGGCCCACAAAAAGAAAGATCCTTTTCACTAGCCAATATTCTATGGACCTATTTAATGGGTTCCAGCTGCACCGCTCTGTATGAGTCTTTTGTCTTAACATAAGCCCTGTAGAATTGATGCGTATTGCCCAAATGTAAGTTCCTCAAAAATGCTTTGTTCCTAATAGCTTTTTGCATTCATTATTGACGTAGGAGAAATTATTTATTACCAACTTCCTAACGTTCGGGTTTCTGGATAAGATAAACAAAAAAAAAATAAGGGTCGCATTGTTACCTACTGTGCCGATAGCATGTACCATCACATTTGTGCACTGTGGAACATTTTCCAGGAACTTTTCGGGATGTTTTTCTAAACTTTAATTGTAAAATGCTTTTAACAGTTTTTGATAATTACGTTAGTCTTCTAATCATTTCGAGAGGTAGACTTTATTATAACTAGTCCAATCGAGATTTACTCATTAAAGCGATCTAGGCGTACTGGCTACATAAATACAATACAATACAAATACACTTTAAAGCACATCAAGAAAAAAATACAAATAAAATACAGGAAAAGAGAGAAGATAAAGAGTTGCTCAATGGGTGGCCTTATCTCTAAGAGCGATCTCTTCCAGACAACCTTGGGATGGACACGAAGCAGTTGTATATGTGAAGACGGTGTCGTATTACTTAAATATTCAATACATATAATACATAATTTATGTATAATAATAATATACTATTATATTAATAAAGACATTTAGTCCAAATATACCGACATTATTATTATTTTCGACGGACTACGTAGAGCAGGGTTGAGATGTTAGTAAAACGAAAATTTGGCGGGAGATAGACAGGTTAGATATTTTCCTTTTAGGGCAAAAGGACCTCTGTGGACAAATGGATAAAGAGCTGTGTGAAGGAAAACTACGAAGTAGGTAGCAACTTCGATTTTCGGCTTCAAGCGTTGTCCGGGATAAAAATAGCCTACAGGTACGTTAATTAAGGTCAACAAAGATAAAATAGAATAAAAATCATTTACATTCGTAATTACAAAAAAACACAGATAAAATTAGAATACCTATACAAATAAAACAACTAAGACTAATAAGAAATAAATTCAGCATTTTGTTATATTGCATGAATATGCAAGCAGCACTGTTTTTAATTTACTCCTCTTGGATAGCTGGATCTATTTAATTATTGTTCCATGGAAACATTTTAGGGCTAATTTATCCCACGGAATAGGATTAATGGGATGTAAAGAACAGTTCCTTTGCCAATATGCCATTCGCAAGGGTCCGTGGCATGCCAGTATTGATCTAACAATGACGTCACAAAAGTCACGTGTGACGTCACTGTACGATGGTTGAGCCATAGGTTGTTTCAAGGTTAAAGTTTGTTCTACTTTTCAATAGGACAAGTGCGTATCGGGCTTGGGGTTCCGCACAAATAAGCATAATATATTGCACTGACAAGGACTAAGGTTGCATATGCACACATCAGCTTAAGAATATAAATAAAAATAATATAATATAATAAAAATTGGAAATTGATCTGTGTGTATTATTTAATAATACACACAGATCCCCATGTTGAATCCAACGATCCTTTCCATTCACGGTTGTCTGGTTCTTGAGCGATAAGACCGCTAACTGTCACATTTTTGTAATTTTTATTTTATTTTATTTAGTTTCAATAAGAAGGTAAATTGCCCATTTCTGTCCTCACCGTTTAAAAAGATTTCTCTAAAACGTATTTAATATAAGTCGTGATTCGTTTCATTACTTTGAATAGATTCGTTTTAGAGAAATATTTAAAACGTTTAGAACCGTATTGCGCCATTCACCGCCGAGCGGCCTAAAGTGTGCAATAAAGAATTTTCTATCTATCGTACAAACATTAGATTTGAACAAAATCCCTCTACCCTTAGCGTCATGTTTTCGACCTCACCCCCACACATTCAAAGCATACGTAAGTTAAGGTTGGACCTTAAGTAACGTAATTCCGTAACTCGTAAGATCTAAGTTCCGGATGTGATTGCTTGGCTAATCGACGACTGCTAATCGTTTTCCGATGCAATCGACGATGATTTGTTTACGTCGATAGTCGACGATGATTGATGCAGAATTACTTCCTGGTTTCAGCTATCAGAAATCGAGCTGTGATTCCAGGAATCCACTAATATACTTTAAAGAGACTAGTATTATACAATCACACTAATATTATAAAGACAGGGATGTTTTGATGGATGTTTGTTACTTCTTCACAACAAAACTACTGAACAGATCTGCCTGGAATAAAATAGGCTACTTTTTATCCCATCAATTAGTTTCTGTGGGTTAGAAAAACGTTGCCGCGAGTAGAAATTAGTGTTATAAAATTAAAAAGTGTGGTGTGCATAACTTTTAGAATCTAAGCAATTATTTATGCCTAGTCATAAGTTTTGATTCTAGCTTTTTTAGATCCCTACCTACTTTTCTATGTTTGATTGTATTTTCTGCTGTCCATTTGTGAACTAAATAAACCATCTATCTATCTATCTAACTCTTGTCAGTGTAATGATGCATTCTTCCACTTTTCTCCCTCCAATGCAATATCTTTTACTTCTTTATACGACAGGATAGCGACTTTCTCCTAAATCTAACTCTTATAGCCAATTCTTGATCTTCCCTTTCCTCATTTTATTTTTTTTTTTTCTTTTATGATTTATTGCACAATAACACAACGCAAAAGTTTTCGTTTACTACCGCTAACTTGTCAAGTTGTACTGCAAAAATGCAGCAAATAACTCAAAATCATTTGAAAACTTTACTTTAATCGAGTTCGTATGAAAGTATTGGATTGCTGTTATAAAAAGTTCCTGTTCCTGTATCCGGTAGAGGCCCTGCAAGGAAGGATACGAAAACTTGCGACAAAAAAAGCTTAAATGGTAGTCAAAACAAATCGTAATGATGAGAAAAAGATTTGCTTCCTTCTTCATCGTATTTTAAATTTCATTTCTTTAATTTTTTAACACTCTCAAGTCTATGGTTTAGCACCAGGACAACCAGGCTATACATAATAATCAACCAACTGCGATCCCCAACCCGCACGCCCAGCGTGGGGATTATGGCTACTACTCCCATGAGATATCAGGGGGAGGCCTGCGTCCAGCAGTGGACCAATACAGGCTGTTGAGGTAAGGTGAGGAGGGAAAATAATAATAACGAATTACAACACCTAGAAACACAAAAGAAACCCATTCTATTCCATATTATTTTCCTTTCCTCAATAAGACAAGAACTGCCCTCGCGGGACGCATAGGGTCCTGCCGCCGTGTTAAGGCGCTGTGCATGGAAAACTAAGACTGTCAGATTGCATGTCAATATTACCAAATGTGGTCGGCAGAGGCGCTTATTTTTAACATAGACTTATGCAAAATTTATCTGTTGTAGAAGAGGCAAACTTTTGTTTTATTTTGGTTGATAGCACAATCACAAGGTAATAATGTAATGTTAACTAACATTTGCCCGCGGCTTTACTATCGTTGCATGTAAAATACCTTAATAAAACCTATGTCGCTTGAAGCTTCTCAATTATAATAAAAATTACATTCATCGATAGTTATTCATAGAAATCAGAAACACTTAAAAAAATAATATCATCTTCATGCATGTTAAAGTGCCGACAATATCACCGACCATTATGATAATACTTTATACATTAAAAAAATATACTAATTTAGTCAAAACAACTGAGGTCTAAATGGATTACAAAAGTGTCAATCGTTGAAGATATTTCGATTTGGTTTTGGAGGGCTTTCTCAAAAAAAAAATTAAAATATAAATAATGCTGAACAAGCCACACAACATCATCTAACCCCAAAGTAATTAGAGCTTGTGTTATGATATACTTATTAAATACACTACACAGATAGATATTTTTTATATACATAAGACATCCAGAACACCTGGAATAAATATCTGCAGATGGTACAAACATTTGTCCTGAGGCGGGAATCAAACTAACTGTAACCTCCTGTGTCGCAGGTGGACCTTTCCCCGCCGCGCTACAGAGGTCGTCAATCAAATAATCAGATATAAAATGAAATATAACAGTGATTTATTTCCTTTACCCCTTACAGGAGTCTTGGACACGTCAATAAATTCAAATAAGGTTCAAGAGTAAAACTGGGAAATAAAGTGATTACTTTAATTTATTGTTCACTTCAATCTTTTTAAGGTAAAGTAAAGAAGCGAACAAGAAACCTTTACCTTGTTAGGGTGTTAGTTTTCGAGCTGGAGCAATACTATTAGCAATAGGTACCTAAGTTTTTTATCCTCTAGAGATAGTCTGATATTTTGTAGTAAGCCTTTTTAACAAAGGATATGTTTTACAAATTGTTTGAAATTATTTTTTGATAACTTTTAACTCTTTAGGAGTTTTGTTGTAGAATCGTATACATTTCCCTTTAAAAGATAATCTATAAATCGATACTATAAAAATATATAAATATATATCTATAAAAATATTCGTAAAATAAAATACGTGAATGTTGGAATGCTGAATGATGAATTTCACGGATATAATTTTGTACACAATCTCAGTACTACTCGCTTACATAATTAATTTTATTTTCCGGAAATAAAACGCAACAATCATAAAGATAGTTTTAGTTTAGATTGTAATTCTACAAAATAATCATAAAAACCACAACAGACCATGCCTTGCTATCCAAATTGATATTCATACCGATATAAAGTATTCTTTATTATGTTGCTGCCTTCCAAGAACTCATGAGTGATTATGATTAACATGAGTGATTAACAATAATTTTGACAACTGTCATTGGAAATACAATTGTTTTGCATGTTTATTACGTTTTTAGCGTCTTTAAACATCTCCTTTACTTGACTTCTTTGTTACGCTAAAAAAAATATATTATATTGATGTCAATGTACACATATTGCCAATAACAAAAAAGTTATGACAAACCGCTCCGTTGAGGTTTTTCTATGAGTTATTAAAAATTTAAAGTAAATTATTATTTTTGAGTATCTGTCCTTTTGAGAATCTCTCTTCTCTAAGAGAACAAACCGATAGAACTACGAGTAATTTAAATTTGCCTGTAGTTCTACTGGTAGAACTACGAGAAAAAAAATGCAAATGGTTGGTCCTAAGTAAATCAGTTATCTAGTAAGTACCCATAACAAAGCTCTGCTTAGCTTCGGCCTTGGTGATGATGTGTGAATTCATCATCATCAGCCTATATAAGTCCACTGCTGGACGTAGGCTCCTATTTTAATTTTTCAGCATTATTTATTTATATATAAGGTCATCAAAATCGCCCTACCTATTTAACATATTTTAACTCGACCAATACTTTCCGTGCTGTAAACATGTTGAGTAGTACCTACCTATCTAGCTACCAGAGAAAAAACCACTATAAACCTATTCTACTTAATTGGTAGGTCTGTCAATGAATAAAATTCCTGCAAATTTCTTTTGGCTTAGCTTCAATCAAATATAGACTTTATTTCAATGACAAATGAACCATTTAACCCGCAAAACAAAAGTTGTCGAAAATCGTAATTCGTCCGTCGAACCCAGCTGTCATCGCGAAAAAAGTTACATAACCTCACGTCCGTCCGAGGAGGCATCCAGCCTCCGAATGAAGCTAGTGGAAGCTATTTTGAGCATATATTGAAAGGGATGTTTGAGTAATAAGGTTGAAATTCTATTGGCAAAATATTATAATTTTTGCAATTACTTCGCTAAACGCCTTACAAAAATGTGTTTTTTGGGTTTTATTATGTTAATGGTTTTATTTATTTAAAACTTTTTACATATGTCTTTAGTTGATAAAATTTCCTTTCATATAGTATTAAAATAATTAATGGTTGTCACTCAAAATATTGAGCATTTCGAGACGAAAAATTTTTTTCTTGTTCTTTCTTGTGATTTTTTTTTTCAAGATCCTAGATCGTTTTATAAAATATTTTTGTATAAGTCTTTTTTCCATACATTTGACTATACACTGTTTTTTTTTTGGGCTTGTAATATGTCGGAGAACGGCTAACGGTGCGACGAAAAAGTGTACTTTCTACGGTGTCGCTGTTTGGGCAGCGTCTTAACGTGTTATTTTATGAGTAATTATTGTTTTACAACTCCCACGCTGTGTGGGATTCTTTTTATTACGTTTTTTGCATTCTCTAGAGTTACACTAATTTTATAAAGGCGACAGTTTGGATGTTTGTTACTCCTACACGCCGAGAATAATAAACGGATCTAGCTGTTTTTTTGGACTAACTAAAATACAATTTAAGTTTGAACTAACGAGAAATTGAGTAATAAAAACGGCCGTATCTCGCGAAGAACCTACAACCGCTGGGGTAAACATGTTCTTAAGTGGAGACCGCGACTCGGCAAATGAAGTGTTGGACGTCCTCCGGCTAGGTGGGATGATGATCTGCGAAAGGCTGCAGGCAGATGCTGGATACGGCTAGCTTAAGGCTGAACGAGTCGCTCATCTCTCCATACAAACGTGGAAGGGTAACTACAACGCTGTTTGATGTTGACCATCCAAAACTAAGGATAATATCAATTTATCTCGTCATTATCAATGTCTGTATGCACCCGAAACCGTAAAAAATAATTAATAAAAAAAATACAAGTTTCTAAACTTTCGTATCTTAACACCGATTTTAGCCCAACTTTGGGCGAAAATAAATAACATACTGAGAAAGAAAACTCTAAAATAAATCCCGTACAGACATAGTTTAGTTATTCAAAAGTGGAAATAAATTTATTTTGAAAAGATACTCTCAATAGTTTTTCTATAATAACCCTTGTGCTAAAAGTCTTTTCCCATTGTTTTACGCGACTGTTTTACGAATAAATTTATTAGCCTTTCATCAAGCGCGCGAGAATGTCTATTATGTCAGATGAGATGGCATACATTTAGCCCGCGCCCACTGATGAGTTGGATCGGACGACTCGTGCAGCCTTAAGACAGGGCACTATAGCGCTGACTAAAGAAGGCCTATGTCCAGTAATGGAATAATATAAGTTGTTGATGATGATAATGATCACCATTAGGCCATTCTTCTCCTCTGCACTGGGTCTCTCTTAATAAACGTCATGGCGTCCTGTCTTCAGCTTGCTACATTTAGCATCAGTCTGTAGTCTTTTACACCCTTAGCTTGTATCTAACACAAACTTTGAGTAGCTTACTTTGGGGCTAGATGGTGCTGTGTGGATTGTCCAGCATTATTTATTTATTTATTTACGTGTGGATATATTTTACTCTCGCAGTAAGCGGTTTTCCTCTACTTTCACCATTCGCACCCCGAATGTTAGAATAGGGTTTATGCACGTGACTTCAAAATGGCAAAAAAAATATGCGTATACTATATTATGTAGAAATATATCTTAAAAATAATTTTTGCATTTTTTGATGTTTTTATTGCAAAATTTAACCATTGATAGGACGATATAATCTATATATATAAAAGAAAGTCGTGTTAGTTACACCATTTATAACTCAAGAACGGCTGAACCGATTTGGCTGAAAATTGGTGGGGAGGCAGCTTAGAACCAGGAGACGGACATAGGCTATGTTTTATCCCGGAATTACCACGGGAACGGGAACTACGCAGGCGAAGCCGCGGGCAGCAGCTAGTAATATATAAAGCTCGATTACCACTGACTGACTGACTGACTGACTGACTCACTGACTCATTGACACGATTGTTCTCCCTGATGGTGGATGGGAAGGTATGTTTTTTTTTGCGGAATCGTGTAGAGGGGTCGGGGGTGACTTAGGGAAATCCCGAATTTTTGAGATTTGCCCCGCCAGAGCCCAACCCTCCCTGTGACAGCCACCGCCGCGAGCTGCTTGCAGCTCGCGCACTCATAAAATACTAGTTTTAAATCTAAATTGCAAAATTTCTAAACGCCCAGGTATTGGCTAGAGTGGACATGACGTCACGATTCACAATTCTTCTTCTTTTATTTAGTTCTTTTTTCTCGAGATGATAACTACAGAGGTCCTGACAAAAGGTTTAATTCTGATTGATAAATTAATGAAGCAGCAGAAACACCGGCATGCGGCAGTGTGAATTATGAAGTCACAGAAAAATCGCGCCATTCTGGCAGCGTTTTTATCACCCGAAAATTATTGTAGTTTTGATTTGTATTTATTACCTTGTGATTGCCAAATTTAGTGAGTGTCTTATCATATTTCTTTAGGTAATTCATAATTACCTAAAGAATCGATTAAAACAATTAACATAATCTATGCATATATACCTTATTCGCTGCTTGCTGTTGTTATTCCGGCCAAATACAAAATGGGTCTACTCAAAACAAGAGTGAATAGGTGTCTTTTAGACCTTCGTAAGCATTGTCAGCTACATCGTCTCTTTCCGTTACGTGAGATTGTAGTAAAAAGAATGCATAATGATAGTTAAAAAAAACAACGATTCTCCGTTTGCAAGGTACGCTATGCACTATTTTTCCTCTGATGCTTCAAAACCTTCCACCGCTTCGCAGCTTATCTGCAGTGTAAAAACACCCCTACAATTTTGACAGCTGACGTTAATTCCCCATCATTCCCTGTCAAACTTAAAAGGGCCACTTCAAAGAAAAAGCCTACCTTCGTTAAGATATTCGTTCGTCATCGAAAAGCCCTCATAAAAAGTTTTATGTGATTGATATGGGGAAGAAAGTTTGGAATTTCGCCGATGAACGCCTATGTATCGGGGATCGTTTGTAAACGTCAAGAAATCAGAGTTTTGTAAGCGATTAAGTTTGGGAGTTATATATAGCCTATTACGTTTGTATGTTATTTAGATTGTATGGTCTGATAAAATTCGGTTTTTGCTCCGGGTGTTTTCTTTTGGTTACGACGACGCAGGAGATTGCGGGTTCGATTCCCGCCTCGGAACAAATTAGTGCACGATCTGCAGAAATTTGTTCAGTTGGTCTGGGTGTTTTCTATGTATAATAAAAAATATCTATCTATGTAGTGTATTGTATTATGTAAATCAATTATCTAGTACCCATAACACAAGCTCTGCTTAGCTTGGGGCTAGATAATGTTGTGTGAATCGTCCAGCATTATTTATTTCTTTATTTATTATTTGATAATTTAGAAATTCACACACTCAAACTCACTATCCTGGCTCATCAACCCCTTTTTGGTTGTGTGATGCCGGCTTAGAATTTGCACCACCCCAACTCTTCCCGCGGGGTTCGTAAGAAGCAACTAAGGGATATCCATCGGGGGTGGACATCAGCGCCTCCGGCATAGCAATTCTACCACCGAACTTCGATCCCCAACCCGCATGCCCAGCATGGGGATTATGGGCATTACCCTCCATGAAATAAAAGCCAACAAGGCGCTTCTCAGGGAGAGGCTTGCGTTCAACAGTGGACCAATACAGGCTGTTGAGGTTGAGGTACTTTTTGGTTAAATGTAATTTTTATAAAGGTGCAGATATTAACAAGAAAAATTATTGTTACAAGCGAATAGAACGAAGTAACAGTAGTTCCGACTATTCCATTTGGCACTGGAACCCTAAAAATGTTTGTTGAAAAGAAAACGTTCTAAATCGTTCTGTGACCAAAGAACTGAAATTATTGAGCATTATGCAGAATTAACCTTTATTCTCTGTACAATACGCTTTTTAAGCGACAAAGAACACCTTTTCTATGCTAAAATTCCTAAATAGGCTATTATGAAACATGATTTTCATATTTTCTATTCATATCCTGAGTTTATTGTCAATTTATCATGTACAACGTCTTTTTACTTTTTTGTCAAAGAATTGGCTTTGTGAATTTATAACAATAAGGAATCACGGACATCGACGAGAGAGTTTGTCACTAATTTGTTAAACCAACTCTATGAGGTGCCTTGAAATATAATATGTAGCCAAAAGAGAGTGATTCTGGATCAACTTTTATTCGACGATTGTTTGAATTTAGAACATATTTTTACGTTTTTTGGAAAGTTTAAGACTTTCTACTTTATGTTCGTGTTCTTTTACGTGTAAACTTGCATTTTTTGGTTTTGAAATTTTAAAAGATTTCCGTCCTTTTGTTGTACCTGAAAAATTCATGACAGCATTGGTTTGAATGAAAAAATAAGCAAAAAACATTTGTGAAATTCATTATGAAAGTAAGCGGGTTAACTACAAACTTAGTTTGTGTTGGAAGATAATGGTATAATGAATAGATAAATATTAAACATATAATGAATTCAAAAGGTTTTATTTGTTAAATATTTGATAATGTTAATTTAAATTTAATTAAAATTACTAACATATTCAAATTCAAAATATCGTTATTCACAAGTTGATCCCCTCAGGTTTCAGAATCACCCCCTTTCGACTTAGTACACATGTTACGGGGCACCCTGTTTAAGCGTGTCCCTAAAAGACATTTTTGCTATAATATCTTAAATAAAAATTTATCAGAGTTACCCTATACGTGTAAGTTATTAGGCAAGTTAATGATTTCTAAAAAATTGGCTAACAAATTACTAATGAAACCAAAACTGACGGATTTTATGACGTCTCTAATTAAAATAAAATAAAATACTCTTTCTGTTTTTGACAACTAAATAAACGAATCTTTAACACTTTGATGGCCCAAAACGCAGACGGGCCTCTCCACGCCCGTGTCGGGGCGGCGCGCCACTGCAAGTAACACAGCCGAGGTTGGGCAGTGAATGTGTTAAGAAAAGCATGAAGATGAACGCTATTCACATGGTATGACTTACTTTTCTCCCAGAAAAACCAATAGAGTACCAATTCTATTGGTTTTCTATACGAATGTTTATAGATAAATACTATTTTCTTTATTTAGCATTCATAGCAGTATGTATTGGCAGCAATTTCTCAAGATCGTCCCAAACTTGTAATATTCTCACTGGCGTTTTTCCAACAAAATTGTCCTGCAATGCGCACTGAATGTGTAGATTTTATAGATTGGCCATAAATATGTCGTGAACGCAATTTATTCCTCCTAATAACCATATTAATTATTAATCTGAGAATAAATCTGTGAAGGAAGGAGTCTGACGACCTCTATGGCGCAGCGGACGAATGTCCGACTTTTAAACGAAAAATAGCGACATAGTACATAATATGAATAGATACTAGAAAGAGAGTATGCAAATTATATAAATTCAAACTAATTGTCAAACATATCTTTTGTGAAAGGCTTAGGTAATACAAAATATATCAGATTATCTAGAGGATAAAAAAAGCTTGGGACGAGTTTTGCTCCAGCTCGGTGACTAATGCCCTAACAGGGTAAAGGTTTCTTGTTCGCTTCTTTACTTTACTTTAAAAATATTGAAGTGAACAAAAAACAAAGTGATCACCTTTTCTCCTAGTTTTACTTATGTTATTTGAATTTTTATGACGTGTCCAAGAATCAAGTAAAGTCTAAAGGAAATATAGCACTTTTATTTTTGATATTTGTCCGCCTGTGACGCAGGAGGTTTCGTTCCCAGCTCCGGACAAATGTTTGTACGATCTGCAGATGTTCTGGGTGTTTTCTATGTGTAATAAAAAATATCATACTGGGTAATATCACCATCAGTCATCCAGTACCCAGCTCTGCTTAGCTTGGGGCTTGATAATGCCGTGTGAATTGTCCAGCATTATTTATATATTATATAAAGAGATGGATTCTGTGATATAAATATGATAATGGCCTGGGATATTTTTACCCGCGAGGCGGGTTATGTTTTTCTACGTCGTTGCTGGACACTCTTATTTATCACTCTGAAGCATCTTAACGGCTGAAGCTATTTTGATAAATAAGGTATCAAAATACTCGTGTGGACTCCCTTCAGTTCTTAGCTACATTTTGTAGGCCCCTTTATTCAAAAAGATGAAAAAATGGGTTTTTTATTGTTTTCAATTATCCAAGAAAAGCGTTTGAAGCCGCGGGCAAATGCTAGTTATATTATGAACACAAAAGTTACTCTGCCTGTCTGTTCATCTTTTCTTCTCTCGAAAAGTAAATGTTTCTCTAGGAGTTTTAATTTTAGTTTATTCTCATTTAAGTAAAGGAATTTAAAGCGACGCAAAAACTGATGCGATGCAACCATAAAAGCATCTGTGACAAAATTTGCTGAGATTCTTTCGATATTAAATTAAACTAAAAGTTGCACAAAATGCGGTATTTTCAATAACCAAGCTGGGTAATTTTAAAACTGACCAGAAAATCTTGGAAATTTTAGGAATTCTGCTGGCAAGCTTTTAAAAGCGCGAGTTAGGTTTGCGGTTTAAAGGTTCCGTGCCACTTTTTATTTCACCATCACAAATATATCTCTATAATTATTAGTCTTTGTCACTACCGAGAATAGACACTTCCTAGTTTCCTAGTAACACGTAATTCGTGCACATATTGACTCAGCAAGTACATTTGCGGTTACAGAGAAGACGTCTAATGGGAAGACTATGGGCTTAATACAAATGGACAGACAGACGGATCATTCCTTTGACGTTAGAATGGTACCCTTTAGTCACGCAACCCTAGAAATATACACATTGGTGCGTTTTTTTACAAAAGACTACAAAAAAGTTTCAAACCCCAACCCGACTGCTCGACACGTACTTTGCCGATTTATTACGCGTACGAATCATATTTTATTTCGACCTTAAACAAGTTAGTACATAAATAAATTGCAGTTCAAAACTGCATCCCAGTTTGTAGTTAAATTAATTGTAGTTCAAAATAGCCGCGAACCGGTTTGAAGGAAAACAATTTGTACATTAGATTGCGAGTTTCGAGCAGTACCATTCATTGTTGTAGTATGTTCGTAAATTGTTTCATTCAAACTTTATGAATTATTTTTTTTTTTCGTTTTCTCTTTAGATACCGAAAGTGCAGCCAGACTTGCTATCACACAGGATACAAGAAAGTTTAGTTTTTGTAACTAATGACCCATTTTTATAATTTGTATACGGAACCCAAAACAGTAAAGAGACGGGTACCGTGGTTCGATGTCTTCTTCGCTTTGGTACAACCCCCCCTGTAGATTTTTTCTTGATTTTCGATTTATCTCCGCTAATGTTTTGAATTTTGATTCGAACGAGTTAACCCCCTTAGTTTCAAAAAAGGCACAACCCACCCGCACGCTATTTTATGAGCGGGCGAGATTTTCCCAAATCCGATAAAAAGGGGCGTAATTGCAGCCCCTTTTTTATCGGACCCCTTTTTCATGATATACGAAAATGAAACTCTTATCATTGTCACAACAGCAATAATTTGAATACCTACCATTCGCAGCGTAACTATGCTGGGTAAAGCCGCGGGCAACGGCTTGTTAGTAGCCCGTATTGTACGAAAAATGGCGTAGTATTTTCGCTACGAGCCAACATTGTCAATTACGGAACGAAAAATGTAGCCCCTGCTTACTTTAAATTACAAAACGGCTGCTTTTCCCTCTGTTACTTTAACTAGGTTAAATAACTAAAGGTACATTTCAGTAGGCGACGCAAGAGGGGATATTTGAGAGATTGCAAAGGGAAAATGGAAGCGTGGAAACGTTCCAACGTTCCATTAGAAAACTGTCAAAGATTTGGCCTAGACCAACGAAATCGTACCTTATCGAGATCTTTACCTGTACCTATTATTCAAATATATATCAAACACACTTGTTAACACTAGTCCCATGGGAGTATTGAGGCCCATTGTGTGGGACGCTACATGCGTCGACACACTTGCGCCTTCCCATCTTCCGAGGACATCCGTGAGGGCAGGCGCGGCGGCAGATTTGGCCGAAGATTTCAAGAGGCGCAAATATGCAGGTCTCGACAGCTCCGTCGAGTCTACACATTTGCTCCCCCGAGACCCTAGGTCCGTAGGGTACCGAGGGTCTTCAGGTTTAAAAAAATTATCTGAGCGTCTGGTCGAAGCGACGCGTGACCCGAGAGCTGGACAGTATCTGGCACAGCGCATCAGCATTGCCATACAGCGGGGCAATGCAGCCAACGTAGCGGGGACGCGACGACTGGTATTGATATGGATCAGTTGAGCTACCTGGAGATTGTTTGCAACAGTCTGCAGTTAGCTCAATTGTTACAATTGCAAATACTAGTTCTAATTTATTCCTATTATTTTATTGTAATTTTCTTTGTTAATTAAGGCTTCTGCCCTAAAAAAACATCTAAGTGCTTTATTTCCTTAAGACCTTACAGGGCTCTTACGTCACAAAATTCGATAGAGATAATTCGAGTCGAATTGCAAGTAAAACTAGGAAATAAAGTGATTTTCTAGTTTGATCACTTTTCACTTCAATCTTTTTAAGGTAAAGTAAAGAAGTAGTTTTCGAGCTGGAACAAAACTCGTCCCAAGCTTTTTTATCCTCTAGATAATCTCATATTTTATAGTAAGCCTTCTTACAAAGGATATGTTTGAATTTATTTATTGGTAATTTGAGCAACTCACTAGGGGGTTTGTTGTAGAAGCATAAACTTACCTCAAAAGATACCTTAATCTTTTGTAGCCTAGTTGTGGGCACAGCGAGTTTATTCCTATTTCTAGAATTTATTCATCCATAAAATCGGTCGATTCCTATGCAACCACATGGCGACAGACTAAAATCTACGGTATTTTTAATTGACAAAGAGACAAACTATATTTGTTTATCAAAGATGAAATGTAAGGCATCGATCAAGGTATCCGCTGACCTCCCCAAAACCTGATCGAAGCCTGCAGGTAGATTCAAATGAATTTGTGAGTGTATCACTCCTACTTTTTTTTTACTTAGATGATGTTTATTTATCAGAAATTATAGAAAATTACAGTAACAGAATAAAACAATTACAACTAATATATACACTTTTATCTATTTCTTAAAAATCTAAGCCATCACCAGGAGGCAGAGTGCCCAGAATGCTGGCAGCATTGCCACGTTGAATGGCAATGCTAATTCGTTGACCGAAATAGAAGACAGCAATCCGATCACCTGTGGACTCTATAAGAAGTTTGGTAAGATCTTTATAAATTGCGTGTGCCCCAGGACCCCAAGGACCAAGGGTTTCTACCTACATATTCACTCCTACTGATATTTTCGCTGTTCATTGTTTCATTTACCTACATACGATTTTTGTTCGTTATACAAACTCATTGAGCGGTGAAAATTGTATGATTGATACACTCATGATCACGGACTCACGAATACATCTGAATCGACCGATTGTATGGGTGAATAAATACTAGAAATTTTAAAGGTTAGTTTACGCTTCTACAACAAAACTTCAAGTGAGTTGCTCAAATTACCAAAAAATAAATTTAAACAAATTGTAGGTACGTTTAGTCAAAAGTACGGAGTATACAGGGCGTCCCACGGGTATGCCACATGAAACAAAATTTGACATCGAATGTTAAAATTCATGGTCTTCCTTTTATTTCTGACACTATGTTATTTAGCGAAAAATAATCCTTATTATGAAGCCTTTCGATCGGTATGATAAAGCTACAGGTGATTATTTTTCTCGTGTAACGGGTTCGATTCCCGGTTCAACCATGTAATTATTTAAATATCTATGAATGCAGTTTAAATTGTTTTTTCAATTCAAATAATGTCTTCTTCCAGTAAAATGTTCCATCTACAATATTCAAGGTAGGTACTTTCCCTCCATGTGGCATGTCCGTGGGACGCCCTGTATATAACCTATAGAAGATAGGTATTCAATTGGCATGTATTCCCATGCGCAGCGAGCGTGATATGTTCCACCGTGTGCTAAAAGGTCTCGTTGTTCGTTGCTCGCGCCTTCTTTCCCCGCAGGTACTGATTGCACGAATGCTCGATGTGTAACATGTTACATTACGGGGCGTAATGTAACATGTTACACACTGGTCACTGGTCAGTACCCGGCTTCAGAACTTCTTCGAACTGAAAAGTTCCAAAAAGGTAGCTAATATTATTTAGGTTCAAAACTTGCGCTCCACCTAAAATAATCTCTTCTAATATTCCGTAGCAGACTTTTAATCCAGTTGCCAACAAGAATGTAGGTCACTGAACTAATTCTACGTGCAATTGAAAGAAATGGGGTTCCCAACTTAATAAAAACAAAAGTAATCGAAAAACGAAACAGAAAGAGCGGGCAAGCTCAAATTAAGGAAAACTCCGCTAACTAAACAATCAACTGTTAATAACTGTCTCGCTCTTATCTCCATCCAATAAGGTTCAATCCGATCCGAACCTCAACAAACCGGTCAAGTGCGAGTCAGACTCGTACCTACGTGAAAGGTTCCGTACTAGCGTGCGGATTTGATTTATATTAATGTTGATTATTAGCAATAAATCTTTTATTATTATTAATTGCTTCAAAGTAGCACTGAATTTGTTAGAACATAGGTTTTGTAGAGAATACTATTTATGGAAAACTTCTTTTACGCTATTTATATTCCTTGTAAAAAGCAGAAAATATAAAAAACCGCTATATTATTTGAATTTCCCGCGAATCTTTGTCAGTTTCCGTGTCAGTGACTTGGTAATGAAGAGTCTCAATAACCCTGCAGATCTCATAATGCGTCGCGTACGTGGCGTAGGCTCAGTCTGTTTTTAACCCCCAACGCACAAAGAGAGGGGTGTTATAAGTTTAACGTGTCTGTCTGTGTTTCTGTGTATCGGTCTGTGGTATCGTAGCTCCCAAACGAATGAACCGATTTTCGTTTTGTTTTTTTGTGTCATATATAATTTTATCCCGAGTGTTCTTAGCCATGTTTCATGAAAATCTGTCGGGGGGGGTTTTTAAATTTTTTCATTTTGTTCTTGTTAGCTTAATACTCACAAGTGTCATCCTATAAAGGTTCAAGAGTTACCTACGGCAATTTTTATGGTCGAGCATAAAATGTTTCTTGTACGGAAGCCTCTAAAATTTTTATCATAACAATATATTTGTATTGAATATTTTTTCTGTCCTATTTAGTAACCACTATTTAAAAACTATCGTGGTTACTAACACAAGTTATTAATAACGTGCCGAAATATTGGAAAGCTTACAATATCACGTATATATCCCGATGATAATAATATAGTAAAGTCATAGTAAAGTCATATGACTTTAGTATTCAGTTACTGTTTATGGGATTCAGGCTGCTGACAGACAGATAGACGAACAGACAACAAAGGCCTTCTGTAATAGGGTGGATCATGGTGACCTTTTGTGTACGGAACCCTAAAAACAAGGACCTCTTATCTCCACACAGTAAGAGCTAATTTCACTGAAGAAAAACAGCCTTATTACCGTGGAATAGGATTGAAATTGTTGGGTTTCAAATGCTAAGTGGTCGTTTTGTCTACTGTTTAGTTTTAGTATTATTTTCGAGCATTTTTCCGACAGTTTTGAAGTTTATAAGTATTTTTAGTAGACATTTTAAGCAAAATGCTCTGATAAAAATTTTAGTTGGATTTTAGATGGCGTGGGTACTGAAGAGTAAAAATTATTCTGCTTATTGTATTTTTTTGTGTCTGGTGAATTTGGTTTTTACTAAGTTTAAGCTTTAAGCTTAAAGTGTACACTAGCATCCGCTGATTGGATAGATTTGGGAGCCCAGATCTGCTGGTCTGACACGAGAAATAAATTAAATGCAATGTCCACAAGATACAATGACAAAACAGAAAATAATATTATGTGAGCGACTAACCTGCCCACCAATTACAGTAGCAAATGGCAATGGGGAACGCAACAATGGGGATCATTTTGGCAACCTTAGCGCTGTCCCAATCTTTTGAAACTTGAAAGGAGGAATATTTAAGCCAAAAAGTTTCCCCTATTCAAGTTTTATAAGATTTAGATACCATTAAGGCTGCTAAAATGATCCCCATTGTTGCTTTCCCCATTGTCATTCGCTACTTTAATTGCTTTGCCCGCGTGAAAATAATGCTTTCAGATATTTGTTGCACACCCCCAAGGGGTAGTTTTGTAAAAAAAAACACGTGTTTCATAATTACTTAATAGTTTATATAAACCAAGTTTTGAGTGATACGAACCAAGGAATAATTAATTTTCATAGAAACTTTACTACCCTTTTTTAATCCTCTAAGAGGCTAATTTTTGAAAATTATAATACCCAATTGTATTATTGTAGCACCAAAACTATCTACACACCAAATTTCATCTAAATCGGTTAAGTAGTTATATTCACACCAACTTTCGCATTTATAATATTAGTATGATTTGAAAATATTTAGATGTATGGATAATAATAATAATGCTGGACAATCCACACAGCACCATCTAGCCCCAAAGTAAGCTACTCAAAGCTTGTGTTATGGGTACTAGATAACTGATATACCTATTTAATACATTATACATATACATAGATATTATATATTTTTTATTATACATAGAAAACACCCAGACCAACGGAACAAATTTCTGCAGATCGTACACAAATTTGTTCCGAGGCGGGAATCGAACCCGAAATCTCTTGCGTCGCAGGCGGACCTTCGCCCACCGCGCCACGGAGGTCGTCTTGGATGTTTGTTACATCTTCGCGCCAAACTACTGAACAGATCGGGCTGAAATGTTGCATAGATGTTTTTCTAAGCCAAGCTAACGTAGCTTAACCCATAAATCCAAACAAATTGCTTCCTTTGCAAAAAGGCTAACTACAAAACATCAGATTATCTAGATTCTACAGGATAAAAAAGCTTGTGACGAGTTTTGCTCCAGCTCGAAAACTAACGCCCTAACAAGGTAAAGGTTTCTTGTTCGCTTTGTATTAACCCGACTATTTTTTTTTCACCTACCTATAATTTCTAATTACCTTACCTATAAACTTAACCTTCCTATTTATTTACTATATCTATGTTTCTAAGACTACCGAATGTATAATTAATGATTTGTGTGGCCAATGATCGTCTAGATAGTGGTAGGACTCCTACGTTGTGTTGTGGTAGTACCTAGGTTCTTTTAGGTGCTAAAGACAAACGAACTAATGCTAAAGTTAACTTAATCCCTTCCATTCCTTGTATTAATTTAATAATAAATCTAAAGTTCAATGTTTCGAAGTATTTATGTACTAAAATAATATTATAAGCTTGAAACAAACATCAGAAGTTCAGATAGGTAGTTTTGTAGGTATTAATATAATCATTCTTCATTCTATCGTACTGATTTTATTACGGCATAGGCACAGGCCCCTCCACCGCCTCTGTGCAGTAGCTTTCGACACCTTACTGGATAGCTCCCTCCGTAGAAGATGTATGCTGGCTAACATACCATCTACTTTATAATAATCATAATTGGACTTATCACAAAACAGTCATACTTAAGTATGTCTGGTATGTCGGGGGAATAAGAGGGCATAATCTTTTATCAACCCTATTGTTTGTCAGTACGAAAGTTAATACCTCTATAGCCAGCCTCAATTGTCTGTCATATAATTAATGAGATTAGTTTTGATATCTACTTTAATAATAACAATAAATATATAAATAAAATAATCACATTCAGAGGGAAAGCTACTTTGTGATATTTAATTCAAACCATTCAGTCCATCAACTTTCTTACTAAAAAATTGTCAGTATCAACTTTCTTACTTATGTAAAATAGTCCGTGGTCCACTAAATTTCTACAGTATCTAATCCTATTAACTAGTGAAGTACAGACTGATCCAATTTTTATGCGGAGTCAGACTCTACCAAGCTAGTTATCCCTAGTTAGTACCGAATGACCCCTATTCCGCGCTTTATGATTAAAAGTAGGTATAGACTGTTAGAAGTCTACATTGATAATAAGGACCTCCTCGTATGGGAGTTTATTTCCAAGAAGTCGACAGCTTCTGAATATAAAATGTTTCCAAATTTCAGGTTTACTTTTAGATATTATTCTCAATATAATATAATGATTTATCCAACTGAGATTACTTCTCATAACATGATAATAAGGACCTCCTCACATGGGAGTTAATGTCCAAGAAGTCGACAGCTTCTGAATGTAAAATATTTCCAAATTTCAGGTTTACTTTGAGATATTATTCTCAATATAATATAATGATTTATCCAACTGAGATTACTTCTCATAACATGATAATAAGGACCTCCTCACATGGGAGTTAATGTCCAAGAAGTCGACAGCTTCTGAATGTAAAATATTTCCAAATTTCAGGTTTACTTTTAGATATTATTCTCAATATAATATTATGATTCATCCAACTGAGATTACTTCTCATAGCTTATAAAAGGCTTTCCCACTTTCGGAGATTATTGCCTGAAGTGACATTCGCACCAAGCTATAGTTAGATTGATCAAAATATAAAAGCTCTCTCTAATGGAGACAACTGTAAATACAGTTAAAATTGCAATGTAAATCATAGTTTACCTGAAATCAGAATATACTACTCTGCGAGTTTTAATCAACTTTAATTATTATATAATTTGAACAATATTATCAATATTAGATTGATCAGTGTCCTGGTTCTGTGAAATTATATTTCCTGTAATTCCTAAGGGAAAACACAATGAAATTCATTAAACAATAAACACAACTTCTTCTCCAAAAAACATAAAAAAACAAGAAAGGATAAAAATACATATGATTTAAGTCAACATTATTATTTAGTTTTATGTGAATTATTTAACCTTTGATTAAGAAACAAGAAGTTAAAATTTTGACGAATATCAAATGTATTTTCGCAATAAAAAAACATGCAACTTAGCTGTAGCTGGAACCAGCACCGGTAGGTATCTGAAACACTAACTCTACTCTACACTAAATTGATTACATGACCAAGTGCCATGAATCACAACACTGACTTTATATTCAATAAATAAAATTCGTTTTAGTTAACACTTATTCTACTTTAATCAACACTGATTTTAATGAATAACTTGAATCTATACGGTTTTACTAAGGATCGTTTAAGCTTTTGTCCAGTAGGTAGGTACCCTAGACTAGCTTCCCGCGCGGATTCCGAAATTAGACTGTCCCTAATATTTCCATAGGAGCCGTCACATGATCAACGCTTACGCACATAAGGTCCAAATTATCCCTTATTATTTTGGGCATTTTGCTTATCGTTTTGAAGTGTCTAATTTTTTGCTTCTAGACAGGTCTTATTTATGACCCTTCACGTTTCATGGGAATGTTGATATTATCGATTCAAAATCAAGTGTTCTTACGATAAACACAGCTCTTGACAAGTTACTTTCTCTATTCACAGATCGTAAAAGCTTTCAGCGTTGAATTTAAATGACTGTAAGAAATGCCATAAATCTCGTTATTTTATTACCATCGATTAATAAGAACTAGTAATCATTTTATATTTGCAACAACAGGCAGATTATGATCTGTTCTGTTACAGCTTCCTTACCTTACCTTAAAAAGATTGAAGTGAACAAAAAATCTAATCACTTTATTTCCTAGTTTTAATTACGTAATTTTAATTTTGTGACGTGTCCAGGAGTTTATTTAACTATAAAAACTATCGTAGTTTGACGAATTAATTACGGATGTAAGCGGGTTAACTACGAACCTTATTACGAAACGTTGGTGTTCTTCCAACACAAATAAGGTTCGTAGTTAACCCACTAACATCCGTAATGAAGTGTACAGGAGTCCTGTTATGTCTAAAAGAAATTGAATTTGATATTTGAATCACTTAATTTGGGATAGAAATAACTTTTAAACGTTTCCGTAGACGTCTACTACCTCATTACTAGTCGTTAATATGTAAATAAATCGCAAAATTTAAAAAGTTGTATATACTTGTTGATTCCGAGTGATTATCAATTACAACGAAAAAAAATATGAAGGCACGAAGCAAGATTATGCCGTGTTTGTTTTTAAAGAAAAAGGCAACGCCACGATTTCCATGCCCTTATAAAATTTCCTACCAAGGTATGTGTTCCCACACCAGATACCGAGTCGGTACACAAAGAGAATTTCCGGAAAGAATTAACACTCGATAGCACGGCGTCGATTTCCCCCGTTCAACGCGTTATTTGCATAAACCAATATCCTGCGCCGAACTATTGGTTCTAGATTTGGTTCTAGATGGCGTTGGGAATTTTCTTGATTTGCATGCGGTGGAGAATTGTTATATACAGCTACTTGTACGTATAACAGCGGTTTCCCGCGACAATGACCGCGTTACTTACTTATTTGAGAGTCCTAAGGTTGTCAGGCAAATAGTGTAAGTATTTATGTATATATACACTACATAACATGTTATAACAAGTAGGTAGTCCCCATTTTTGTATTGTGTATAATAAATAATATTAATAATTGTAAGCTGTAATCTTAAACAATTCAACCCGCTGTCAAGCTGTAGGTTGTAATTATTTTTTGACAATTTTTGTCTGTGGTCTGGCACCCGTGTTGACACGCACCAAAGGTCCTGTCAGAAAACCACTGTTACTCTACCTTTTGGTTCACTGCGTGCTGCACTTGCTGCTATTATTATTTGTAACCAGATATTTTTTTTAATATTTTTATATGTAATTGTAATAGTTGCAAGTTGTTAGTACTAGTGAATTATTAAATTTATTTCTTACTTTCTTTCTTTCTTTCATAGATCAAAGGCACAAATATGGGCGTTAACTCGTATATGTATTTGCATTTCATATTGACGGTATCAGATGACAGACACCTCACCACTCGTTTGAAGCTTGTAGGAAGGCATTTTGTCACTGTAAAATATATCTAAAGATATCGAGTTTAAGTCCATCTTGAAAGTGTGCCGCGTCGCTGCCGGCCGTTGCCATCCGGTGTGAGCCTTACTTTCCCAATGGCCATTGGTTACTGTCCCAACGACCATTGGTTACGGTCCCAACGGCTACTGGTTCTACGACCTATTAACTTTTGAACTTCTAAGTGTATATCTGTATGGGATCGAAATAAAGAAATTTTGATTAATTTGATTACTGAATAAATTGGTGTTCTTCCAACACAAACAAGGTTCGTAGAAAACCAGCTTACCTACATTCATATTGAATTGGACACATGAGGATGCTTCCAAGCCGATTTCGGCTACGGCGACTGTATACCTGGCCAGGCCTTTTAACATAGACATAAAGGGTTTCAATCATAAGGTAGTAGTAGGTTTTCTACCTTTTGTGCGCTCTTTCGTGGCTTGCGTACCCAAGCTTGTTGCTGAAGGTACGAGCGCACTTTTGGGATGTCAAACTACCGCTGACGTAATGGTAGTTAATGACCACTGGTGGGCGGGCCTTGAGCTCGATGATTGGCTTCATACAGCGTACTACAAAAACCAACGTAAACGCTAGTCTAACAGGCGTGTTGCTAAACAGTGTCTAAACAGTTAGACATGGGTTTAACAAGAGTTTAACTCTCGTTTAAACTATGTCTAAGCCGTGTCTAACTGTAAACCGTTGTAAAACGCAGTTTTGTGGTATCGCTTTTGTTAAACACGTATCTAACTTTTTTGTAGTAAAGCTGATAATGTTTACTGGAAAGACAGTCATCGACTCTTCAGCACATCGCCAGCCAAGGCTCTTCAGTAGTATGCTTTCATTAACACTTTCACTGCCAATCCTCGGCGGTGCAAGGAGCGATGGAAGATGGGCGTCGTCGTAAGCCATGAAAGTGTCAACTTCGGTCTAATATCGAATGACATCGTCTCCGTATCGAGTTCCAACAGTAATAACTCCGTTCTCATTCTTCCCACCGTATTATTCGGTTAGAATCGCAGAACGTCACCGCAATACGCACGACGTATCCGAGCGACGTTTTTATTGATATCTAGCGTATCCGAATTTATTTGCATTGACATCGGCATTTTGATGAGATTTTGTCTGGCTGTTTGGTATCACTACTGCGAAAATAAATTGAACATATTTTTATATTGGAAGCTTTTGCTCGGGACTTTGCGAATTTTTACCAAGATAAAAAAGCCTTAAAATATTTTATGCCATATCTAGAACCATTCTAAGGTCACATTGCAGAATCTCTACTATAAAATTCGTAGCATTTTCTGTGTTGATTATTCTGTATTTATGTCGTACAATAAAGTATTTTCTATCATTTAACTGATATATCTCAGATACCATCATATATACCTCAGATATCTACAATCTCTCTATTCAGGTTTTTCGTGAATTAAAAAACCTCTATCCAATCAAACTTTAGCCTTTCTATTTCTAGATTCAACTGTAACCCTTGTTTTAATTAATTAAAACGATTAAATATTAAGTAAAAATTTTGCGCTATCCTTTGATGAGATTTTAAAAATTAATTAACTATGCCAACCTTTTTCATTCATTCCCTCTCAAAGGTTATTTTGAATTTTAAACATTCATATTTTCAACATTTCACTTGCATTATCTTATGAGACAGAAAATAATACCTACCAAAACCCCGGAATAATTTTCCGCTTTTCCAAAAATTATTGTTCGCAATATACAAAATGAAAACTCCCAAAAGTCTCCTAAAACACATTTGTAAGGTTGCTGCTTGAAAAAACCCGTTTTCCACGAAACTTACCCCGAAAACGAGAGAACGTAAATAAAATTATTACCCTAAACTATCGCAATTACGAAGTGGCACTGGCAACCCTATTTTATCGTGAATTATTTTGGGCCTTATGGCGGGTGAAATAGGGTATGTTCTTGATTGTTTTGATTGCCAGGGTTGGGTGAAAGTCCGGTGAATAATCTTTAACTGGGTAATTTAGTGGCGACGCAAGGTTTTGTTTATGGTCCGATAGTGTTATAAGGTACCTCCCCATCTACCTACTATGTCCATAAAGGTCGTTTAAGGGTTGGTTTAGGGCTAAGTACCTACGTCGTCGTGCCTTGTCCAGTTGTAACATCTGCCTACTTTACGGTCAGTAGAGTAACCAATGGAGTTCAAACTGGCACAACAACAGAAATAAATAATTATTGTAATAATGTAAGGTGTCGATTCAGATGTTGACATAACTAAACCGAACTAATTTGAAAAGACTAAAAATGATGCCGTCCTCTTTCTTTCGAGTAGGTGGTATTCTCATCCACTTACACACTGCACTGAGTGGGAAAAATTGCTCTACCATGACTGTTAAAGTATTTAACAAAATTCCTAGAGACATAAGAGAACTGCCTACTAGTAAATTTAAGACAAAACTCCGTAGGTGGCTCTTAGATAAATGTTTTTATGACATTAAAGAATTTTATACTTAATAAATTACCTAGTTATATAAGTTAAACATTGTACGTCCATAATAAATGGATAAACTGTTGTTCCACCTACCTTTTAAGATCTTTTTTGTACACAGTTTCTACAATAAATAAGTTTCATTTCATTTCATTTCTTAATTTCATCCAGTTTGAATGAGTTGGTCAATCCAAAATGTTTAGTGGTTAACTCATCCAAAACATTAATTAGACCCTCGGGTCCAAAATCGCCCATTTCAGCTCCGGCTCAGCTGTTCTATTTTTTTTAACAAAAAACATTTTACAAAACTATCACCAATCCATCTCCAAAATAAAACCATTAATAGGACAGAACAAGTGCCAATTAAAAGCAAACAGAACCCTCCGTCGGATGAAATAAAACAGTCCATTAAAACTTTCCCAGCGCTGGACAAAATTCAATATCGCAAGACCTACATTTCGACATTGTTGAAATCGACCAGTCGTAGTTGGCGGGAAACTTTGCCTTCGAAAAATTGTTGAGTAGTCAGAGAGATGGTGGGGGTTTGAGCAAATTATTTAGGTAAGTAGATACATTTTACTCAGGGGCTCTATTCTACTAATCTCAATATTAATTTCTATATGTGACATATTTTCACTCTCTAAGAATAACTTTAAAAAACAAGTATCTCTCTTTGGTTAATTTTGTGTATTCATACTTTATTTGTCTTTCTTTGTTTGTTTTCCAAATTAGCGTCTGTGCTGCTGTTGTTTTATTGTAAATAATGTTTCTATTAGTGGCATCTTGACTGGTATATACGTAGCTTTATACAATTTTAACTTTATGAAAATTGTATACTGTTTGTGCCTTAATAAACGAAAACTAAAAATAAATAAAATCTAATCGCTTCACTTTGATAATGGTATCTTCACATATTAAGGTATTCTACGATGAGATGAAAGGAATTCTGAATATGCGCGTCAAAAGTGTAAATGTTAAAATGTGCAGGTAAAAATGTGCATTACATGTTGTATTAATCTACATGACAAATTCTTTGTAAAATTACATGCCTGACCTGATGTTACTTGGTTTTTTATGTGATGATGGCCTGGTGCCGAAGCTATATTGTTGAGTTCGGTTATGGATGGAATTATTTAACTTAATACTTAGTACATTAGTAGAAATATAAAATGTTGTCGTTTAAAAACAACATACTTACTGTGTTTATATAACGTAGGTATACATTTTTGTTAAACCGTTATTTACGCGCGGGCTCGATAGCGATCCTTCAAGAAAAGGTACTTTCAGTAACTAAATCAGGTCTTATATATTCCTTTAGGAACAACATAAGTATGCAAAAAATACGAAAATCAAAGACCTAAATCTTTCTGGGCATATTATATGAGTTTTATGACGTCTACAGTTATGGATAAAACGTAAGTAATTTTGTTTTTATTTCAGTCATAAGTTTCAGTGTTTTTTGGTCACCAAATTTTGTCGTCTACCTGGTTCTTACGAAAAACTTTTGAAGCCAATTCTTTTTAAAGAAACTCTCGGGATCCTATTATCCATAACTCAAAATAAAACTTCTGGATAGTTTAACAAAATACTTTCGAAATAAATTAACCCTCGTAGGCTCTCGCACTAACTACTCGAAGTCGATCGGATCGCCATCTTGAGTAGTAAAAAATCGGTCAAGTGCGAGAAATTTTTCCCGCAGCTCAATGGTTCTCAATGATATCTTAGTCTCACCCGTTATAACTAGTTACTACCCGCGGTTTCTCTCGAAGAAAACAAAAAACCTATTTCAAATCCCTTAATTTTACACTGTTTTTAAGTTTTGGGGGATAAATACTGATCCCTTGGAATTTAACGGGACCAATTCAAAAACGAAACGATTCAATAACGAAAGAATTATTATCAAAATTATCAAAATAATACTTAATAATAAAAAGCAAAAATTTTTGTTTTTCTCAGAAATGTATCATAACTATATCAAGCTTACATATCTATAAATCAGGCTTAGATTAGGTGTTAAAGCTATTGGTGGAAGAGTAAATAAATAAGTACTTAATATGCTTATACATACACAGTACATAAAATCTTCTCCTTGTTTCAAAGTCGGTTAAAAAAGTAGAGTTCTTCTAACTTTAGAAATTTTCAAGCCAATCCAATCCGTTCAGTAGTTTTGAGGACTTTAGTTTTAATGTTTGCATGCCTGATGTGATGACGGATTGGAAATGTAAAGCAATAAGGTAGAAAATAAAAATAAATTTTACGGGCCAAATAGAAAAAAAATATCTATTTAGTCTGTCAGTTAAATTATCAGAAAATATTGGAAACATATTCTCTATTTGGTCAATCAAACAAAAAATTACAAAAATAAAGCACGTGAAAGTGTAGAAGTGGCTAGTGACGTCATACCTTGCTAAAAATGTCGCAAGGTATGACGTCACTCGGAACTTTAACTGGCTCTATCTTCATCAGATTTTGTTTAATAGAAAAAAGAACGAATATGTTTCCAATATTTTCTGATAATCTAACTGAAGAACTTATTAGATTTTTTTAGTACCCTAGCCTATTCTTGTGTTTCACAACTTTTTTGATGATTTTGGCGTCTCGCTAAGGGACTACCTTTATGGACAAGTGCTTGCGCTTATAGAGTTGTCACTTAATAAGATAATATAAGATAAAATAACAATTAAACGACTGAGACTGTCCGCCAGCGTTAAGGACATAGCACATTATACAACACACAGCACAAAAATGGGCATTTAAAATACTGGGCCTAAAATTTAGATAAATTTTCGAATGACGGCATAAAATATTAGCCCGCAGTAACCCTTGCTGCAACCCAGCCACTCGTTGGTCAACGATTAAGCTTGTCCCACACCTGGAAATAACCGCACAAAAATTACCATTCAAATTGCATCAAATGCTTTTTTTATATTTACGGCATCAGATGACAGACACCTTGCGGCCACCCATTTGAAGCTTGTGATTTTATCACTTTAAAATGTATATAAATAACTAGTGTCTGCCCGCGTCTTCGCACGCGTTGTTTTTATGGAAACGTTTAAAGGTTATTTATAACTGAGGGAACTGTTTTGTGGGATAAAAAGTAGCTTATGTTTGATTCCAGACTTAGAGATTTTACATCTATGCAAAATTTCAATTTGATCGGTTCAGTCGTCTTGGCGTGAAGAGGTAACAAACATCCATCCATACATCCAAACATCCAAACTTTCGCATTTAGAATATAAGTGTGATGTGATGTGACTAGTTTAAGCCTATATTTGAGTGCTCGTTTTTGTGTTGTATGGTAGCGGTAATGTATTTATTTGCGCAGAGATTTAAGGCGGAGTCGTGTATAGGTGCTGTGCGGGAGTGGTACTGGAGCAGTATGGCCCATGTACTTATGTGTGTGTATGTGTGTATGTATGCTACGACCTTTACTTTCACCCGTAGAGGTGAACCCTCAAAGTCCCGTAAATAAATACGAATTAAAAAGCTGATACGTACGAAGCTCATAAATTTAGAAACCCTATCTTCTTATCGACGCCTGTAATTTATGATCTACATAAAACAATGCTTGATTTTCGGTATAAATATTTTGTTTAGGTTTAAATCTGCGCGTTATTCTATAGAACCTCGTCGAAGTAAAATGCTGAACAGGTCACTCCCAAATAAAAAAAAAATACTGGACAATTCACGCAGCGTTATCTAGCCCCAAGCTAAGCAGAGCTTGTGTTATGAGTACTAAATAACTGATATAGGTACTTAATACAATACACTACATAAATAAATATTTTTATTATACATAGAAAACACCCAGAACACCCTGAACAAATATCTGCAGATCGTACGAACATTTGTCCCGAAGCGATAACCGAACCCGCAACCTCCTATAATATATAGTTTGGGTGACTGGAAGTTGCCTGGAAGAGATCGCTTCTAAGCGATAAGGCCGCCTATTGTACTTGTGTCTTATGTAATGTCTCTTTGTATTGTATTTTTGTTGGTGTAGAATAAAGTATTTTGTATTGTATTGTATTATCTGTACCCGTTGTAAACGGATACCAAAATTCGTTATTACTGTCAACGATACCCGTTTCCTATGACCTTCAAATAATTTAAAATTGGTAAAATACCGTAGATCATTTAATTGATGCTTTTACAAATAATATCTATCTTCTAAGTTTCTGAAAACAAACGACCTACATTACAGGGAGCTATGAACTGAAAAGAGTTTCACTCGAATGATCAAAACTTTTTACGGTTTCGAAATCGGTTTCGACACCTTTATGGTCTCGCTTTGTCTGTCCTTTTTTCCCTCTTTAATATCTCAGCAACTACCACAGCTACCAACTTGAAATTTATTATTTTCAATAAATTTCATGCTGTTTTGTATTTTCAAATATTTGGGCACAGTTGCATGTTTTTCTTATTTATTTATTAGTTAACAAAACAGAATAAGATCCTTAAGAAAATACAGTAGATACTTTGTTGTTACGAACTAGATTTTACCCAAATATGCAAACATAACAAGCGATAAAAAATGTAACAAGCTAAAATTTAAGATTTACCAAAAAATCTCGAAATTTTTCATAACATTTTGTAACTAAGAAAAATAAGATAAACACAAGTGACTTAGAAGACAAGTAAATGAAATAAATAGGATAAACATTATCTAAAATTGTTGTTGAACACTTTATAGCAACCTGATTACGCATTGCTTAAATTTATAAATATTGGTATCAAAAATGTCCACGTCATTTTGTTTTTTTTGCATTTGCCATAAATCCATAAAAAAACTGAACTGAAATCACTAACGAGCCATAAAAATAACACTGAGAAAAGGAGATCTCATCAGGTCTCTAAGGTTCCTAATTGTAGAACGGTTTTTGCGCAAGGTTTTACATCTTTTCTAGGTCCTTTACTTTATAACAGACTAAATAAAAAAATTAACATTAAAGGTTTATGTAAATATAAATGCAATCAAGCTTTGGAGGGTTTTTTGCTCAATCTGAACTATGATAATACTGAAAGTCTATTACAAATCATAAAATAAATCTAACCTAGCTACTAACTCAACATATCATAATATTTATATATATATATTTATTCTACAATTGTTTACCATACTATTCTGATAAATATAATATTATAGAACTAAAGCTCTAATTTAGTTTGTCTGAGTTTCTGATTTTTTGTATACAGTTTCACACATCTATATAAATATAACATATGTAACTCCAATATAATATAGTTATACATATAGTTTAAGTTTGATAGCTCTATGCCGCTAGACTAGATTATTTAAAAGAATAAAATATAAATGTATTTGTGTATATACAAAATATATTTATATATTAGGTCCTTACATATGAAATTGGCGTTTTTCGTACTGGCCACTTTAATCACAAATTTCTCCTCTTTGGTAAGGAATTCCAAATTCAAATTTGTACAGCTATAGACTCGTGTATTTGTGCTTCGATGATCGTCATTCATTTGTTTTTTTTCTTCTGTTTTTTTCTGTTTGCGTCACTCATTTTACAAAATGGAAAACTTAAAATATCGCATTATTTACGAGTACGAGTTCCGCCGTGGCACTAGTGCTGCGGAAACAACTCGAAGGGTGAATGATGTGTATGGCGGTCGTGTTGCAAAAGAAAACACAGTTCGTTTTTGGTTCCAACGTTTTCGTTCTGGAAATTTCGACTTGCAGAACAAGCCCCGTGGACGGCCTGAGACTCAAGTTGATAATGAAGAGTTGAAGGCTATTGTGGAAGCGGATCCATCGCAAACCACGTCCGAGTTAGCTGCAGGCTGCGGTGTTAGTGATAAAACTGTTTTAATTCACTTGAAGCAAATTGGGAAGATTAAAAAGCTTGAAAGGTGGGTACCTCACGAATTGACTGAAGCAAACCGGCAAACGCGCGTCGACTGCTGCGTTACATTACTAAACCGGCACAATAATTTGGAAAGTCTAAGACATCCTCCGTACTCCCCGGACCTTGCTCCAACAGATTACCATTTTTTTCGAAATTTGGATAACTTCTTGCAAGGGAAAAAATTCAACTCCGATGGGGCAGTCCAAATCGCCTTCAAAGATTTTATTGATTCCCGTCCGACTGGTTTTTTTAGTAAAGGGATCAATGAACTACCTATAAGATGGCAAAAGTGCATAGAAAATAATGGTTCATACTTTGATTAATTAAATATATTATATTAAAAAATATTCGACTTTTTGTTCCTCCCATACAAAACGCCAATTTCATATGTAAGGACCTAATATATATATTTGTAAGAAAGATTTATATAAAAGAATAGAATATATTTAGATAATAATTTTAATTTATCATCTTGTGTCTACATTATATTCTACCTACATACTTTAGTACGTGCAATAGCACAATACCTACACAGGTATTAGCATAATTTTAGTGATTTGTCTATATTGTCATCTTATACTACTTGTTTACAACTTGGTAAATCAAAGCAATAACGAGTGTGCTGCAAAATGGACATTCTAAAATGAGCCTTAATGCAAGGGACGAGAATCGCTACCACGCCGTAACACAGTGTTACACTCTTTAACTTGTATGCTTTAAAAATGTAACCTGCCGCAAAATTGTGAATTTGTTGTAATGTTTTTTACCTATTTTGTAAAAGTACTGTTAAGACCTTATTACAGTTTTAAGTGTACATGGTTTTTATAAGATGCTTAATAAAGTTAATTCTATTTCTAAAAAAAAAGCCATAAAAAAACTGAACTGAAATCACTAACGAGTTAGTTTTTAAATGCGGATGGGGGGAGGTCTTACCCAGCAGAGGGACACTTAAGGATCTACCCTCATTATCAGTATAATATTTTATCTTTGGCGTTTTTGACAATATACGATTTTAACAAATGCGTTTTTAACATTTTGCGAAAACTTAGATCCTTTTGTCATTTTGAGTGCGTATTTGACCTCTAACGTATGACCCATTTTTTCATTGAAAACTTCGGGAGTTAGTTTGAAAAGGTTCCATCTCATTCTGTTTGCGCGGATTATTTTGTTCGGATTATCCGAACAGCGTTTTGATCCGGGATATTACGGATAACCGACGAAATGAGTTACCGGGGCGTATTTTTCCCGGTTGTATCTGAACATTGAATTTATAATTATTCTTGATTTATGGAATTTTTTATGAAGATATACTATTGTTTTTTATGTTTTGAGGTTTTAATTAACTTTTGTGCCATGACGGTTTACAGGGTATTTTATAGATATAAATTAATACAGACAGGTTCTATGTTTTTTTCGCGAAATCGAAAATGACGACATCCGTGGCGCTTTGCCCGCTGCGCCACGGAGGTCCGACGGAAGTTGCGGGTTCGATTCCCGCCTCGGTACAAATATTTGTACCACCTGCAGACATTTCTTTCGGGTGTTTTCGGTGTTTTCTATGTTAAATAAAAAATATTTAAGTAGGTACTATTTATTGTATTAATTATATCAATTATTTAGTACTCATAACAAACCTCTGCTTTTAGTTCGGGGAGACATTTTGTGTGAATAGACTAGCGTTATTTATTTGACACTAGCGACTGCCTGCGGCTTCGCACACGCTTTTCAAGTATCCTTTGTACGGACATAGGATGTTTGAAAAGTTTTAGTTAGTGGTTCCCGGGGACGGCCCCGGGATACGACTTACTGCCCTGCCAAATTTTGTTTAAAACCATTCAGCCGTTTAGGCATAAAAAAACCACTGACAGAGTTTTTTTCAGCCATTACTGTCCCACTGCTGGGCAAAAGCCTCTAAACTGACAGAGTTATAACTCTTATATACTTTCGAATTTATAATATTAGTAGGTATGGATTTGTCCCGAGGCGGGAATCGCAGCGACATTGTATTAACAATTCTAGGGCATGTTTTATTTGTTGAAGCAAGAACTAAATTAAAAATTTAAAAAACCCCCGCCAGATTTTCATAAAACGTGGCATTATCTATGACACAAAAAAAAACTAAACGAAAATCGGTTCATCCATTTGGGAGCTACGATATCACAGACAGATACACAAATACACAGACAGACACGTTAAACTTATAACACCCCTCTCTTTTTGCGTCGGGGGTTAAAAAGCAGACCGTCAGTCCATCTGTCAATCTGTCAAACTCTGCTAAACGTTATAAATAGATATTGTTTGGGAAAAATGTTTCAAAAACGATGAACATCGCTATCCATCAAGCTCTCAGGAGACTAAATGTTATTTAGGCACTGTATTGGTGGTTGTTTGTAAACGTGGCCATACATTATTAAGGTGTAGGTTGCCTGGATAGCTGTGTGGTTGCCGGCTTAGAATTTCCACGACCCCAACTCTTCCCGCGGGTGTCGTAAGAGGTGACTAAGGGATATCCACCGGGGGCGGGCAGCAGCGCCCCCTGCAGAACAACTCTACCACCGAACTGCCATCCCCAATCCGCATCTTCAGCGTGGGGATTATGGGCACTACCCCCCACGAGATAAAAGCCAATAAGGCGCTTATCAGGAGGAGGTCTGCGTCCAGCAGTGGACTAATACAGGCGGTTGAGCTTGCCTGGGAGAAAACCAGTTACATAGATCAAACTTTTAATGATTACATGATTGGATACCACTTGATTGGCAGGTCCAAGTCGTAGACGGCTGCCCCGGAAACCCTTTTCTCAGACCATTTCGAGGCACTTTTCAGTTACTTATTATTCGCCCAGAATATAGGTAGAAATAATCAGGGTTACCTACTGGTAATTCACTGACACCACCCTGTATTATATAGTTGGTCGTACAGATACATTGTGCCACCGTTCTCCATTTTTTCAGCAGACAAGTTTGTTTATTGTTTTGTTTACTTGATCAGTTTCATTATTTGTAATTTTGACAATATAAAATAGGTTCAGAACCTTTCCTAAGAAATTAACAAGCGTCGCGGTTTTTTTAACGTATTTATTATAACTGTTTGGGAGCGGCCTATGTCCAGCAGTGGACGCATACGGGCTGATTATGATGATTCGTTATAACGCTTGTTAGATACAATACTTATTCGATATTTTAAAATCATAGATGCTACTGCGCGTTTATAAATAACAAGCTTGACAGTGAAAAAATGGTTTTAGTGTAGTGGATGGAACCCTAATGGAACTATTTTTAAAAGTTTTTAGGATTTTTAGAAATAGTAAAAAGTAAAGTGATAAAACCTGTACCAGTTAGTGGTTATATTAGGTCCTTACATATGAAATTGGCGTTTTTCGTACTGGCCACTTTAATCACAAATTTCTCCTCTTTGGTAAGGAATTCCAAATTCAAATTTGTACAGCTATAGACTCGTGTATTTGTGCTTCGATGATCGTCATTCATTTGTTTTTTTTCTTCTGTTTTTTTCTGTTTGCGTCACTCATTTTACAAAATGGAAAACTTAAAATATCGCATTATTTACGAGTACGAGTTCCGCCGTGGCACTAGTGCTGCGGAAACAACTCGAAGGGTGAATGATGTGTATGGCGGTCGTGTTGCAAAAGAAAACACAGTTCGTTTTTGGTTCCAACGTTTTCGTTCTGGAAATTTCGACTTGCAGAACAAGCCCCGTGGACGGCCTGAGACTCAAGTTGATAATGAAGAGTTGAAGGCTATTGTGGAAGCGGATCCATCGCAAACCACGTCCGAGTTAGCTGCAGGCTGCGGTGTTAGTGATAAAACTGTTTTAATTCACTTGAAGCAAATTGGGAAGATTAAAAAGCTTGAAAGGTGGGTACCTCACGAATTGACTGAAGCAAACCGGCAAACGCGCGTCGACTGCTGCGTTACATTACTAAACCGGCACAATAATGAAGGTATTTTAAACCGAATCATTACCTGTGATGAAAAATGGGTTCTTTACGATAATCGGAAGCGCTCAGCGCAATGGTTGGATCCTGGCCAGCCAGCCAAATCCTGCCCCAAGCGAAAATTAACCCCAAAAAAGTTACTTGTAAGCGTTTGGTGGACTAGTGCCGGTATTGTTCATTACAGTTTTCTCAAATCTGGCCAGACTATTACGGCTGATGTCTATTGTCAGCAATTGCAAACCATGATGGAAAAGCTAGCGGCTAAACAACCTAGGCTGGTCAATCGCTCCACGCCACTGCTGCTTCACGACAACGCTAGACCACACACTGCGCAACAGACGGCTACTAAATTAGAAGAGCTTCAATTGGAAAGTCTAAGACATCCTCCGTACTCCCCGGACCTTGCTCCAACAGATTACCATTTTTTTCGAAATTTGGATAACTTCTTGCAAGGGAAAAAATTCAACTCCGATGGGGCAGTCCAAATCGCCTTCAAAGATTTTATTGATTCCCGTCCGACTGGTTTTTTTAGTAAAGGGATCAATGAACTACCTATAAGATGGCAAAAGTGCATACAAAATAATGGTTCATACTTTGATTAATTAAATATATTATATTAAAAAATATTCGACTTTTTGTTCCTCCCATACAAAACGCCAATTTCATATGTAAGGACCTAATATATGGCCATAAAATAGTTAGCAGTTTAACAGCTTTTTCCCGCGGTTTCGCACGCATTTATGTAACGTAGTAACGTAATAAATTAGTTATCCAGGCTAAAACTATATTATTATGTTATTCCAGGTCCAAAACTAAAAAAATGTGAAACATGTCCTTTGTGAAAGGCTTACTACAAAATATCAGATTATCTAGAGGATAAAAAAGCTTGGGACGAGTTTTGCTCCAACTCGAAAAACAACAACTAACAGGCTAAAGGTTTCTTCGTCGCTTGTTTATTTTAGTCTACATACCGAAGCGATGGAATCAAAAATATCACTTTATTTCCGTGTCAGTGTTAAGTTTTACAATTTGACCTTTTCTAAGTGTACATTTATTGTATTTACGGAAATTAAGAGTTTTTGATTTGATTTGAGTTGAGTTGTTTTGACGTTTTAGACACAAGTTTTTATACATTAAACCAAGTTTACCAACGGAGCAGCCTCATTGTCCGATTATCTATTGGTGAACACAGACGTGTCTTGTTTAATATAAACTTATGGCCTGAAAGAACTAATTCGTAATTGCCGCGCCATCAGCAACGTAATTCATTTAGGGCTGAAGCAAGTTATGGCGGAAACGGGTTTAGCCAGGTGAATGTCTGAGGAACAGGAAATGGCGGAAATAACAAGCGACGACCTCCATGGCGAAGCGGACGCGGCCGTAGTCCGCAACGCAGGAGGTTTCGGGTTCGATTTCCGCATCGAGACAAATGTTTGTACGATCTGTAGGTATTTGCTTTGAGTGATTTAGGTGTTTTCAAGTTAAAAATATTGATGCATGTATTAAGTATATCAGTTATCTAGTACCCATAACACCAGCTCTGTTTACTTTGGAGCTCGATGACGAACTGGTAACTTATTTTTTTCAACAAATAAAAAAAACAGTCTTTGTTGTAAATGAAACATGGCTAAAATAATATGTTTTGGTACCTACTCTACATAAATAGGTACATATTGTTTTATATTTTATCTGGTATTTTACACCAATATTATTTTGCTTTTGATGGATTACATCTTCTAAAGTCAGAATACATCATTTTTATTCGCTTATAACTTAACGCCCGTGTTTCTACGCAAAAACGCTCATCCCAGAAATTAATGCTAGCACATGAAGGATGGCCGTATCCGCGACTGAGCCACCAACTATTTCCCTCGGGCCTATAATTTATGCTATTTAGACGTTTTACTCGGCATTACTTGAATAATGGCGTCGAATAATTGTATTTGTTGAATTTGTGAATTAATTCTGTTTACTGGTTATTTATTGCATGGTTCTTTGAATTGAATTTGAGTTTCGTCGTGCGTAATATTTCTGGTTTGAAATGAAATTGTTGTGAATAGCATCACTTTGTATGGACTGATTCTACTTATATTTTATAGCCGAAAGTTTGTGAAATCTGAATTTTTGTTACCTAGGATCTCCAAAACTACTGAACAAATCAAGATTAAATTTGATAGAGATAATAGGCTACTTATTATATCAAAATACGCTTGCGAAGCCGCGGACAGAAGCTAGTATTAAAATAGTATTAAAAAGTGCCTGATTTTGAAAGTTCTTAATGCTTGGAAAATTAAATTACTTACGACGACTACCAAATAGATATTATCTAGACCTTATTTCTGTGGCGACGAATTACTACTCGTTTTCTTTTGTCAGTTTAGTGGTCACTACCTTCGTCTTTGATAATAATCGTCAAACCCATAGTCAAGCAGACGGCTTCGTCCAAGATTATATTGTGAAAATCCGAATCGTCTTCGATGTGCGAGAAACACGGAACAAAGAAGGCTGGGAGATGCAAAAGGAAGCCTATATCCAGTAATTGGTGACCAGACTTAAATAACGATGATGATGATTCTAGCAACAGCAATTATACTCTCCAATATTTTACAACCAAATAAAAAATTCGATAAATCTGCACATATTTTCAGCATGACTCGCTACGGTATAGTCCCGTCCCCGAATTGCGCGCGTCCAAGATTAATGAATTGCACCCAGTGAATAACGTAACAGCTGTATGTATAGTTAGCTTTTGCCCGCGGCTTCGCCCGCGTTTTTCTAAATAAAAAGTAATGTTGTTCCAGTAGGCCAAGCACAGCAAATAAAGTCTAGGGTAGTATAGACAAAAATGACTTTGAATCATAATATAATGCGTACTTTATTTGAAATGCATTCCCTTAATTTCAAGAATTTACGCAATGTACCTATAGCATTTTTCTTACCTACCCCTGTAGGGCAAACACGGGGATATAGTCTAGGGTAGAATAGAGAACAAAATTAAAAATTTAAAAAACCCCCCGACAGATTTTCATGAAACATGGCTAAGAACACTCGGGATAAAATTATCTATGCCACAAAAAAAACTAAACGAAAATCGGTTCATCCGTTTAGCAGCTATGATACCACAGACAGATACACAGACAGACACGTTAAACTTATAAAAACCCAATCAAAACTAACAATCTCTTTTTGCGTCGGGGGTTAATTAGAATAAAAACTTATAATAAATAATGCTGGACAATTCACACAGCATCATCTAGCCCCAAGCTAAGCAGAGCTAGTGTTTTGACAGAAGATATTTTGTATATCTATGATAAAACAAACAAAACATGGAACACCATCGACGTCGTTCGTCAAAATCATTACACGTATCACCTGCACCCCAAGGAGTGTACGCTGAACCTCCCTTGTATTTGAAACGCAAACAAAACTCCTAGCGAGACGCGGCGGGGTGAGGAAGCTCGGTCAGGTGGTAGGCTAGGAATGTCCATTCTATACTTTAGTATTATTATATATTCTCTGATTTGATTATTTTATTTTTTATTTTATTTATTTATTAAGTAATATATTTACTTTATCATAACAGTGAAGCACCAAATCGACAAAGAAATATAAAAGAGATACATTGAGAAAAACACACATTAGTAAAATTACACCAACAAGCTACTAACTATAACATAATTCTATTTTAAATATTCCTGTGCGTCCTATCCAAAAAAATTAAAACCGCATCCCTGAATTTTGGCAAGGACATACAGAATAAATCAACATCCTCATCTGCACATAAACAATTAATAGCCCGAAGGGCCCGTGTGAACGGGGACTGGCTCAGTAGGTTAGTTCTTGCCTTCGGAATCGCAAGTAGCCTAGGTCTTCGGCGTGCGTACACATACTTGTTAGGTACGTGCAGTCCTATGTTTATTAAAACCAGAGGGTTGTGTACCAAGCATCTAATCAAACTAATAATGTACATTATTAACGTTATTTCCCTTGTAATTATGGGTACTAGATAACTGATAGACTATGACTAATGTGTGTGTGTAATAATAATAAACCATAAAACACATATAAATATCCTGTGTCGGAAATCATCGTTCCATATCAAAGTAAAATTTTATTCTTGATATAGCAAAGTGCATTGTACGTCACTTTGTATTCATGGGGTTACGACGTATCGCTAGGGACGTCACTCGGTTACTGTGTTAAATAGTGATGGGAAGAATCTTTTATCGTATCGATAAATTGTCTGTAAATAGTATTGAGAGGTAGAATGCCATTGGAGCAGTATTATCGACCATAGTTATAAATGATGACGTAATAAAAATAAGCCATATCTTACCTGCGTACTTAAAGATTACGTCATTGATAATGACGTAATCTCTCATGCTGTCCCATTCAGATTGAATTTGAACTGAGTAAGACAGCGAGACAGATGACATTATTCTCAACTCCATTTATAAAGTCTATCTCAAGTCAAGTCTATCTCTTGGGGACAAATTTATAAAGGAGAAATAAATAGAAGCAGTTTATTTTTTACAGCACGCCCTGATAACGTCTAACGTTCTTTTGACTTGTTATAACCCTTCATACCCCATCAGTGTAAACTTGTTAAGTATAAAGAGGTGGTGGTAAAGAGAATTGAATATATTCACGCAGTTTATATTCATGGAGGTTTTTGGCTCTAGGGAGTTACCGTGTTATAATATAAATATAGTATTGGGACTCGTGTGATGTATAGTCGTACACGTACGATCGTGTTAAGTTTTATATACATACCACAAACGTGTTGTCGTTTACCTGACTCACAAAAATCTAATAGGTTTATCTAACCTGTTAGACTTGGATTTATTTTATGACTATCGGAGAACTATTCATTAGAAATCCATTTCATCCAAGTACAAAACTACCAATTTGATTTTGTCTCTTGTATTGACGTTGTGCAAATTAACGTCATAAATCGATAAATTCTAAAATTAGCTTATCGATAACACCCCTCCCTAAAAATCATGTTTACATAAAACTACCCTATCTCGAATCATAGCATCGTATATAAGTACATAATCATAAATATTTAGGTATCATTTCCCATTCTTTTTGATGGCGTAAAATGTTAAAGGAAATGGGTTATACCATTTTACACTTTGTAATTTTCTCATGCAATCTTGGGGGATGTAAAATGCGCTACAGAAATTGCTTTTGCTTTTGAAGTGTTCCTATCGTATTTAATACATAAAATGTTTGTTGTAGGGATGTGTGAAAAAAATAATAGATAAGATTTATTGCGCTCCAAATCGAAACTCTTTGTAGGGTTCCGTAAGAACCAAAATAAAAAAAAAATAATTGAAATTATTTATTTACATACAACAACATAACATTACAGAATGCTTCCAAAGCGTTATTCCTTATGCAATAATCTTCATTAAACCAAAAATAATTAACACACTTAAGTAGTTCCAGCGAAACCCTTATTGCTAAGCCAACGTCGTCTGTCTGTCAGTCCATCGCAAATCTATCTCTAAAACTCTATATCTACAAAATCGTTATCTTTTACACGTGTTACTGAGTCATTCACACGACAAATAATTTTAAAACGGTCAAAATCTAAAAGGGCCTCCTGTCCCTCACAAGTAAAAAAAACAACTATTATTTTTAACGATTGGTACGGAACCCTTAGTACGCGAGTCTGACTTGGACATGGGTGGTTTATTTTTCAACAAAAATAAATACTTAGTATATAATCAACTAAACTGGGACCCTCTGTAAAGTGTTTTGTTAAGTATTGGTTTAAATTTCGTACTTTCTTTACAATCCTGTTCAATCAAGTGGCTTATCAGGGGAGGCCTTTGTCCAGCTGTGGGCAGGTAAAGGCTGATAAACCGTGACGTGTAAGATTTACATAAATATTATCGTTAAATTGTATTTTTTTGTTTCAGGTAATACATAGCCAGCCAAGTCTCAACACCCGTGCCAACCGTAAGAGCACAGTTGAATTTCGTTATAACCAGTCTCGATTCATTAAAGTTTTAACGAAATTACACAATAATTATTGAAACAATTAATATTCCTACTCCGATGAACGTCAAATATTAATTTTACTTCGCGCTGTGTTACAGTGAAATGGGGCTCAGCTAGCTCAAAACTTTTTAAAGTATCCTAAGTTCGAGGAACATCTTCGAATGATTATATTCATAGGTGTTTATGAAGTACACATATGTACATATGTCGTCTTAGGATCTTCAGAAAAATACCCGTTTTCATCAAAAAACTGAAAATTAATAATACATATTTTTGTATGAATGATAAAAACTGTCATCGTCTAAATATTTTATGGGCTGTCCTCTCTGTGTAGATTTTACTGCATCATTTATAAAACTGTTTATTTAAATTTTTAAAGCCAGCTAAAATAATACGTTAAGTTACTATTTTGCATACTTATATCTTTTCGCCTTTAGTAATTAAACCTCCAATAGAATCAGTTATTTTAGAAAGCGAACAAGTCAGGTTTTTTTGCAAATGGCGATTTTGACGGATTCGTATTCTCTGAGGATAAACGCACAAAATAGTCAAGTAAACGAACAAGTCTGGCCATTCATTCCAGAGTTATAGGACCTTAAACTTTGGCCGCTATTTAAGAAACCGAACAAGTCACCGACATGTTCTGTTTCATACCCAGCTTTCAACACATCATCTTTCGCAGCTAAACAGCTGATTTGTTTTGTTTGTCAGTAGGTAGTTTATTTTGCATTGTTTTGGAAGAGTTTTTATTATCGAGATGTCGGGAAATGCAAGTGAGGAAGTGGAAGAGATGCAGAAAAAAAGAAAAGGAGTAGGTAAGGAAGGAAACACCTGCTGCGCTGATCAAACGAAGCCGTGTGAAAGGACTACCCTACAAAAATTAAAAAGGCGTGCCGGTTCCAGGTAAAATATCTGGTGAATCATGTAGCTGTTCCTGGATTTCAAGAGTTGGTGGACGAAGTACTAGAAAAATTCAATTTCCATCGAAACTCAAAGTCGACAGGTTCCCCGAAACGAAAAACAGCACTTTCTGGTGTCCCACTTTTTGGAGTTCGAGTATTCTTCGGCCCAGAAAGGCTGTGTCATAACTCGCCCGTTTATCCAAAGCATTGGGCGAGTGAACACATTCGATCTGCGAAAGAATCGGTCAGATATACCAGAGATGCCAGAGGAAAAAGCGTACAATAGTCCTTTACCCTTCAACATCAAAAAAATAGATGACCTCAGACGTATATCGCATATACACACAAGGACTTTTTCATGAATATTGTTGAAAACTGGCCCAATACTAACGATATTAATGATAACGATGATGATTAAAGTGGTTTCTAACGTATACTTTGCTGTTTTTATTTACCTTTTGCCTGTTTGAGTTAGAAAGCGAACATGTCAACGACTTTTAAACGCTTATCAAGCATAGTCATGAATATATAAGAGAAAAAAAAAAACGTCTTAAAATACTTTCAATGCGATAATTTAACATGTGTAATAAAAAAAAACCTTATTACACCATTAAACTGTGAGTTATTTAGTTTTTTGTGTCTCTTGAAAAATTTGGGTTCACTGACTTGTTCTCTTTCTTAAATAACCGATTCTTTATAACTGTGTGAACATTCGAAAAAGTGAAAAATGAAAAAGTTTTGTACCAGCTGTCCCCAACCCAGCTGTGCAACTCGCAAATTATTTCAATACACTTTGAGCTTTAAGTGTTCGTTAAAACGCACTTGTTCTTAATAAGAAATACGATTGGATTCATTCGAAATATGAACTTCGGAATAATTCCATATTTTCTCTTTATTAAAAAGGGGTGAATGAGGTTTTACATGTGAAAAAGTTTTTATGAGTGAGAGTTGTTTTCTTACAATGGGATATTTTTTTAATGTCAAATTTTTTTTCTATCAGACTGAAAAAAAGATAGCGCTTTTAGTTTGAAATTAAATGGCATAGACCTTACAAAGGTAGACATGACACCCTGCCAAACCTTCATTCTTCCATCAATTGAGGTCTAAGGTTTTTTCTATTTGATAAATTCCTCATTAGAGAGTTAACGTCTTGACGTCTTTTTTAGGGTTTTGATGATCGAAGATCGGTTTCAAAACCCTTATGGTCTCGCTTTGTCTGTCCTTTTTTCCCTCCTTAATAACTCAAAAACTACTGCAGCTATCAACTTGAAATTTGAAATAATAATACATTTCGTGCGCCTGTACAGATTTGGAGAAAAATAAATGAAAAAAAAATGAAAAATGAAAATGAATATTTTCCATACAAATTTTGATGCCGAAATTTTAAAAGATACCTACAGAGTCATATGGGGTATCAAATGAAAGGTATCATTTTTTACATTTCAAAATATTTTTTGAAATTTTTGTAGATTTCATACTTTTTAAAATATTTCGAAAAAAGTCGAAAAAATACCCATTCCCCCCCCCCCTATCTCCGAAGATTGAAGAGCGATCCAAGTAAAATGTATGGAGAGTTTATAGACATGGATCTATATTTTACAGGAAAAATATAGAGAAGTTTGAAAAAGGAACACTTTTTGAAAAATGGTCAAAATGGGGGGGAATAATTTTCAAAAGGGGGGGCTACCTCACCGAGTGGGGTATCAAATGAAAGGTATCGGTTTGTACGTTTCAAAACCATTTTTGAAATTTCTGTACGTTTCATACTTTTTGAAATATTTTGAAAAAAGTCGAAAAAATACCCATTCCCCCCCCCCCTATCTCCGTAGTTTTCCGAGCGATCCATTTAAAATGTATGAAGCGTTTGTAGATATGGATCTATATTTTACAGGAAAAATATAGAGAAGTCTGTAAAAAGAACACTTTTTGAAAAATGTTAAAAAAGGAATAATTTTCAAAATGGGGGCTACCCCACCGAGTGGGGTATCAAATGAAAGGTATCGGTTTGGACATATCAAACCAGTTTTTAAAATTTCTGTAACTTTCATACTTTTTGAAATATTTCGAAAAAAGTCGAAAAATTTACCATTACCCACCTTAACCGAACCACTCATTTAACCGAAGCATGCAGAGAGATCCATCTGAAATGTAGGTTGGTACCTACTATTCTTAGGTATTCGTTAAATTGCGAAGTCTCTAACCGGTACTTTTGGTACATATTTGTTGACAAACGTTCAAAACCCTCGGCGCACGAGTTACACTCGCACTTGACGGATCTTGTTTTAGTATGGAATTTCTGTAGTTCCTTGACCGCACGGCAGAGGCGCGTACCAAATTGTATGGAAAAAAGAGACGTCCAATAGACTCACCCTTCAGGTCTTTATATGCACAATATGCACATGTACCTACGTAGATACCGGCACTCTATGTGTTAACATATTAAGACCATAAGACGCAATATAGTATCTTTACACGAACCAATGGGCACGCTTTTGGTCCCTTCTGTATCTCAGACATTGTGAAATTTACAGGCTTGCAATTTTTCATGTCTGATGAGGTTTGTAAATAGAGTAGGGATACCAAATTTTATTAAAAAATAATGTAAGGTTCTTGAGATAATGAGGTCCGAAAAGTGCCATTTTTAAAAACTGACTCGTCAAAATCCTAAACCACTTCTAGATTTTCTTAAAACAAATGCGGTGGATATAAACTTGGTCAAGACACTAACTAAATACCTAATGAAAGAACGTAACAAATTAAGGTAAGGAACTGCAATGAAACTTGGCACCTATCTGATCCCAGCTCTTTTATCGGTGAAGCCACTATCTGTACGAACATGGCTAGTTTTCACATTTATGTTTTTATTAGATTTTATTATTTCATCAGCCCCAGAACTATTAGTCTTGAAGCTCCTTCCAAAATGGGATCCTGCCTTATCCAGCGAAGTGAAAATAAAGAAAATTACTTTTTATTCAGAAACGAAAAATATAAATTCCTATCAAGGCTAGCAACAATCGTAAGTTTTTATTAATCTTCTTGTAATAAATACTCATTTTTACAACCTTTGTTGATGCCCAGTTGAATAGATTTCGATCTCTTCACGAAATAATACCAGATGTTTTCAATTTCGGTTTTGTTTTCTTTTTAATTTGAATTTGGAATCGAACGTTGCTCTTGTACATTATTTTTGAGTTTAGAACGCCCTGAGATCAGTTGAAATAAAACTTGTTACTAAGATAATAGGGTCAATTTTAGATGGCACAAAATGAAAACTTATTTGACAGCCCTAAAAATAATGTCACCTTTTCTTATCGATCGAAATAAAAATGATGTATAGGGTGCTCTTTAACTATAATTTGTGATTAATTTTATTGATAATAAAAACCAGTCATTGATTCGGTTGTATAGGTAGTTGGATTTTTACTCGGTGCGAATACTTTGAATAAACAATAAAAATGTAATCCTACAAATGGCATTTCTTTCATAGTTCTGTTAAATTAGTTTAGTTCTTCATTGGATTTGACACTATTTTATTTATTTATAAACGTACATCTATCCTAACAGGCACACCCAATGCGATAGAGTACCTTATATTCTAGTCTTATTATAAGAAAACTGAAAATCATTAACATTTACACAATACAATAACATTCAAACACACACAACACAACAAAGATCACTCATTATTATCGATATCAATAATAAATAAATAAAAAAAAATACTTTAAATACGAACTTATTTTAAAATTAAGTCGACGAATTATAAATATCATAGTAAAATAACCTTTTATTTCAGTACCCATCGGCACTGAAACTTAAGTATTTAGTGAGAGCAGGTTTCTTTACCTTCACAAGAAAGCTAAGTGAATAAAATATTGGACCTTATTTAAATGCTGCCTGACTTCAACCTGTTTGAAAAAGGTTTTATTCTAAGCAAAATGTTGGGATTAAAGGAGGCCTCGGGTTAAAGGTCGGATTTTAAATTTTAAGGTTTATTTTGCCTTTGAAATTGTTATTGCTTTTCTCAAGGGTATTTTTCTTAGTAATGTCGATTAGATACCTACATAATAGGGTGCAAATGATTCAATAACGGATTTAGAAAGTCTGAAAATCTATAAAACTTTTAAATCTATCATGGTTAATAACACAAAAGTCATTTATAACGGGATATTTACCATAATATTGGAAACCTCAAAACTCAAATCATGGTACCTAAATATTCTGAAAATCATCATGGTAAATATTCTGAAAATCTAAACTATGAAAATCTGTCTGAAAATGTATTCGTTCGCAAAGAGTAGTTTAATATCCTGAATATTATAAAGCCGAAAGTTTGTGAAATCTAAATTTTTGTTACCTCAGATCTCCAAAACTACTGAATAGATCAAGATGAAATTCGGCGTACATTTAGAGCAAAGCCGAAATTAGAAAATAAGCTACTTATTATACCGAAAAAACGCATGCGATGCCGCAGGCAGAAGCTAATGAAGATTGTGTGTTCCATTAATATAAGATATTTTATTTTATTTAACTAATTAATCTATGGCTGACATTTTGTACCTATCTGTGTATCTACATAAGCTGAAATAAACGTATTGAATTCAATTGAATTGAAAAAATTATAATAAGTTCTTTACGTTCTTGCATTTCGACTAAAACCTTTGTATCCTTCCTTTTGTGTGTCATATAAAAATGAGTATTACTACTGCAAAAAGGTAATCCCAGTTTTCCTCCTTGTAAATCCCCCTTAGAGGGAAAACTTAATTATTTTTTTAAATTTCAGTTTTCCCCCTTGACAAATCCCCCTTGTCAAGGGGGAAACTGGAATTACCCCTGCAAAAATACGCTCGCATTTTCAATAGAAAGGCAGTAAGACATGACACTAAGTAGTTTCAAAGTTCTTAAAATGCATCTTTTTGTAATATGGTTCTTTTAAAACTTGGCTGTAAGGCGTGACAAAGAATGTTTCCTAGAACATCGCAAATTGCGTCTTGGGCTAAAGAAATAAGGTTGCATTTAATCTGAGAAGCAAAGGCCGTCTCATTACGACTGTGGACACTTCAGCTCATTTCAGTTTCTTATTCTTTTTATTCTAGGTTGTTCTATTTTTGAAATTAGCCGCGAACTTGCCTTCGTAAAAGTGGTAGACAAAGGAAAAGTTGCGAAAGGCATAAACGAGATGGCGCCATGAATTTTTTGGCGTGATTTATTATCATTAATACTAATATCATTATATTCGAAAGTAACTCTATATGTAAATCTGCTACGCACAAAAATTGGACAGCTAAGTCTAAGATTTATTTGGTGTTTAGTTAGTTATTGTGTTGTGTAGTAAATTTATGGCAAAATTATTTTCTTTCTTTGTCTTTCTTTCTTGTATGTCTATATCTCTGTCTGTTACCTTCTCACGCTATAACGGCTGAACGGATCTTAATGAAATTTGACAGGGAGGTAAATGTATTCCGGGGACAGACATGGGCTACTTGAAAAGCGACAGAAGCCGCGGGAAGCAGCTAGTAGATTATAAATCTATGTTTATAGTCATATTATTTTTCATATTGACATAAAGCGAGTGAATTGCACATACTATTTTCGCCGCTCTTAAGCCGTAATATTGGTAGAAAAAGTCCACCATTGAATTGATTGTAATTTTCTTTGTGAATATAGAAAATATTAAACTACTGAATTAGGTACAAAGATCACAAAACTAATGACATTTTTAAGGAGCTACCTACCTACTTTCCAATCTATATTTAATAATGTAGTTTCTTTTAAACATTTTTAAAACTCTTTAAATGATTTGTAACACTTTTGTCTATTAAATTGTTAACGCATAGTGTCATTTGTCTATGATTTTATAGACGGTAGAGTGACGGAAATCTATCTTGACGCAAGCATCATAAAAAAGCAAAAAAGCTTAAAAGAGGGATACATTGAGCAATACTGCCTTTTATAACCGACTGCGCAAGAATGCGGGTTTAATTTTTCGAGAATAATATATGTATGTACTTACTTATGAATAAGCCTAAAAAGCAATGATTAGGTAATTACCTCTCGTCACATAATGCTAAAACGTCATAAATCACAACAATAAACAATTAGACAGGCGAAGGCGTGATGGGCGCTATTCGGTGCTGATATAAATCATGCGACAATGGGATATTTTCATGAGAGTCGTTAGTGGGGGAATAAGGCTAATAGATGTGACATTCGCTTATGTAGGCGATTTTATACGACATCGGCTGTCATTTTTGACACTAGCTTTGACACTAACATTTTGAGATGAGTCGTCATATTTGGCATTTACTGTCATTGTGCATAAATGTATGAAACAATATGAAATTTAAACTATTTTGGATAATTCTAAAGTAAAAGTCGCTTATTGGAAGAAAAGCTTATTGGGCGAATCGCTTATTAGACGAACCGCTTGTAGGACGAAACGCGATTTGGATGAATCGCTTTTTGTACGAACTACGTATGTATTCTTGATGAACCGCTTAATGGACGAAACGAGATTTGGACAAATCGCTTTTCGGACGAACTGCTAACAAATCGTGCGCTTACGGTAATAAAAACAAAAGCAAAGGTACCTAATGCTACCGCAACTTTCTACTTCAAATAATAGACAGCATGATTCATACGTGGTAGGGAATACCGAAAGCTTGCACACTGTAGTGTGATAATCTGTTTTTATTTTTTCGCTGATACATTCCCGGCCGCTAACTCGTTAGAGCGATGATCTGGCAAAGACTGCAGGAAAACTCTGGTCTAGGACAGCTAGAAATAGAATTAATTGGAAATGTTTGAAGGAGGTTTTTACCACCACGATTATTTTAATTTTATACTAACCCTAACCTTTTTAAGTTATTATTTTATAATACATCTCAGTGTATTGGAAAATAAGCTATTTTTTTTACATAACGTCCCATACAAAATTACACGCGCGGGAATAACCCCGGGCACAGTTAGGTAATTCTAAAATAAGGTCTTGGGATTTTTTTAAGCTAATAACTATACCATGGAGCATATTATGGTCCAGTACTGCTCCAGTCGTTCCCTTGACGCGACCTCGAAAACTTCCATCATAAACTGTAGATTTTTGAGATATGTTAGCACAAGCGTTTAAAAAAACATACTTAAACTGCTGTATATTTGATCGGGTAAAAACAAAGCACGTGCCTGTTACGCGCTTCGTCAGAGCACAAAAGGTGTAATGTGTCCCAAATAACGAATTGCTACGACGTAGCTAGGCTACACTCTTGTAGCGAATTTATGCTTCATCAAATAGTATTGCTACGATAACGATGGCGTGGAATTTATATCAATGATTTGACCAGAACTTAATAAATGCCTAGTTGAAAGAGAGACTTTGAATCGCGGTCATTTTCAATAATTGCAATGGCAAGATCTTGAGAATCACTTTACTGAACTCAGAGTTTCAGTTCTACGTGTGTCTAATTCGTATTTGTATTTCGATCAGGGAAATCAGGGCCTCTACCATGGGTCGTTATTTGTTTATTTTTTATTTATTTATTTAAAGACCAACAGTTATAATATTTAATGTTTACAAATAGTCTCTTACGTTTAAATAGCCCTTACAGGTCCTTCAAAATGTGGTGATGACTTAATTATACTCCTACCAAAATACATTACTTAAAGAAATAGAAATAGAAATTTGGTCTCCACAAATGTAATTCTACCTATAATTTACCGATATTATCAAAGTTACATTATCCTATTTTTTATTTCATTTTTATTTATTTGAGAAACAAAAAGCTTATACAACTTGTATAACAATATATAAAACTAGAACAAATAAAGCTAAAACAGTTTCCGCTTAAAGAACTTAAATCTATATATATAAAAGAAAGTCGTGTTAGTTACACTATTTATAACTCAAGAACGGCTGTACCGATATGGCTGAAAATTGGTGGGTAGGTAACTTAGAATCAGGAGACGGACATAGGATACTGTTTATCCCATTCGACAGCGTTCCCGTGTGACTTGACATAAAACGTCAGTCACTATAAAACGTGGTATAACAAAAAAGAATCAGACTTGGAAAAACAAAACGCAAATGACAGCTATGTAATGGACGTATGGATGATGTATGATGCCGGGGAGCCGATTCTGTAGTATATTTAGTATCAGCATTTGCACCCGTGCGAAGCCGGGGCGGGTCGCTAGTTCTTGATAACTGAAATAATTGAAATATTAAAGAAAATTAGTAACGTGCCTTATGCAAATAACAATAACTAAAATTACAAAATGAAAACTGAAAAATGGTGCCTACTTGCAACAATGTATAAAAGCAGGCGACAAAAGCTAAACAATATGTACAGATGAGTCTGGTAGGGATCGCTATTCAGGGATAAGAACCGCCATATTAATAGTCCAATTAATAATAATATATTTACCTGCCTAAATTGTTTTTTTTTATGTTGAGACTGTATTGATTAACACTTCTATTGCGTCGGTTCATTCCAAACTTGGCTCTCACGCGTCTCGATTGATTTATGTATAGTGTCAGAATTATTTTAGTGCCTAAACTATCCGCTAGAGGCACTGTTTGACTTCACAAACTCACAAGGTTTTAAATAGTCGCTCACTTGTGAGATTCTATGGTAAGAACCTTCCGTTTGACTTTGCAGACAGCAGGTGGTGCAGAACCCAGTGACAAATTACAGGTGGCGCCACTGTGAAGATGAATTATTATTTAATGCCTTAATGGGTACGTGATAAGGATCATTTTGGTCCGGAAGTTATTAGCGAGTATGATGGTAATTTTTGCCGTGACGTTTTAATTTAGAAGAGAAATTGATACTTTTTATTTGGTTCAATGTAAGACATCGAAAATGACTTTCTACAATTCTACTAGCTACGCTCGCGGCTTTGTTCTCTTGTATTTTATGGGTTTTATTGTTTTTGTGGGGAACCCTAATTCTTTTCCTAAAATATAAGTACTTACTTTTAAAAAATAGCTTAAGATGGTTGGTCACGTCATGAAAAAAAGCGGGTTATTATTATTTTCTCGGTTCTACAATTAATTTAGATAAGAGACAAGAAGTTTTGTGCACATTGTATTACTTTGTTATAGACGTTTTTTGCTAAAACAAACTTTAAATTAATCGTAGTTAATACCCTACTAATAATAAAATATAATATACCGCCTTACCAGGAAAAAAGTTTCTTTGTAGCTTCTTTACTTTTAGTCTACATACCGAAGCGACAGAATCAAAAATATCACTTTATTTCCGTTTGTATTTAGTTTTATAGTTTGACCTTTTCTTAGTGTACATTTATTATATATGGAAATATAGAGTTTTTGATTTTCATTATGTAAACCACTATAACATTAGCTATCCGCCAGTGAAAGTCCCTTTAGAATCGGCATTAAGACCAGGTAGTCCTGCAGCAGTAGGCGTAAGGGAAAACGCGTGCCTGCGAAGCCGCCGCGCTCGTGTTTTTTGTAGTTATTTAAACATAATGATTAAGACAATCATTTTATCAAGTCAAACTCTGCGAATTTGTTTAGAAGTATTAAGTGTCCTTAGTTGAGTACAAAAAAAAAGTGTGATATCAGTAGTTCGCTAGTCATAGTATTGAAAAAAACGTTAGAAAAAGGGGTAACTTTTGGATTTTTTTCTATCGAGTGAAGTTCATTAGATCTTGTAACTGAATGCGACTTTGACTAGAATATATCCTTAAGTAATATATAGCTTTTTTTCAGAATTTTAAACACTGTTTTCTAAGTCTCATATGGTTTTAGAAATCACAAAAATACGGCCTACCAAGCTTTAAGTAAAAATCTGATAGTATGACATTACGAAGTACAGATATTGAGTAAATACGGTAAACATCATGTAGGAAAACAGGTAGTATTAGAGGCCTGTTTTACACACAGACAGAGATAATAAAAATACTAACATATTAATACAGAAGAGCGCCTGTATTCTGTGTTTATACAATATAGTACAATCTAAGTGTGTCTGATACAATTTATGTGATGAATAGTTTGCAACCGCTAGACCAACGAGGCAGTCGTAATCAACCGCTAAATGAGGTCCCGGGTTCGAAGCCCGGGTCCGGCCAAAGTTGTTACTGGGATTTTTCTTACGAGAAAAATTTTCGGCCAGAAGGACATCATTAGTGTGACTTTGTTATTCGAAGCCATCAATCTAAAAACCTTTCTTGGTAAAATATTAGAATAGGTTAGATTCTGCAGGGAACCCTAAATTTAATCAAAGGTACGACCAAGTTGAGAACCCACCTCAGAGAAACACAAATAGACCTCTTCAGCCAAATTCCTACAAGCATTAGATTACAGTGCCACTAGGATATTTGTGAACAGAGCTGTAAACATAAATTATTTTTGACATGTACCTACCTAATATTGATAAATCATTCTATAACAAAGTTTTTTTTTTTGACGGTTTTTTGCATATGATCTACAAGTATATTTTTTCAATTGTGAAATGAACGAAGAACATCCGCTAGGGTAAACGTGTTCTTGATTGGAGACCGGAACTCGGCAAACATAGTGTAGGACGGCCTCCAGCCAGGTGGGATGACGACCTGCAAAAGACTGCAGGCAGATACTGGATGCGGCAATCTGAAGATAGGGCGCTATGGCGCTCATTAGGGGAGGCCTATGTCCAGCGGTGGACTAATATAGGTTAATGACGATGAGATATACAGCAGCCAATAGTAACAATTAAAGTAAATAATTTTGGACAATTCACACAGCATTATCTAGCCCCAAGCTAAGCAGAGCCTGTGTTACTGGGGTACTAGATAACTGATATATTAAGTACAATAAAATAAATAAATAATAAATAAAATCAGTTTATTGCAGGCACAAAAAGACCCATATCACATAAAAATAAAAATACAGTGCACACAATCCACTACAATAGATATTTTTATTATCTCTGCATAGTGTAAAACAAAGTCGCTCCGCGCTGTCTGGGACAGACGTCCCTATGTATGATTAGATCTTTATAACTACGCAACGAATTTTGATGCGGTTTTTTTTAAATACATAGAGTAAGTCAAGAGAAAGGTTTATATGTATAATACATGCATAATATAGTATAGAACCACTGATAATTTTAGAGGTTTCTAATGTAATGTCGTAAATAAACACATTTTTTGCGCTTACATTTCAAACGCGCGCTGGCTAAACCCTACGATCTCCTACAATAGATCAAAATAATGTACTACAATATTGTACACCTGAAAGAGGTCTACAAAAAAGTCCGTATTAGTATTGCACCCGTGCGAAGCCGGGGCGGGTCGCTAGTACTAACTATAAAACTGAACATGTTCTAAGTCGATCGTTGTTATATTTTAAGCTATTTCACAGATATCCTGTTGGGACTATACTTTTTAGAAACTTTCATAAAAGAAAATGTCTACGTAGTTAGCTAAAGTTATTAACATTTTATGTTACCCTTATGACTGCTTATTTAAGTTACGAGTTAAGTTGCTATTGTTAAACTAAGTTATGTTCAAAACTTAAGACCCTATTTATTTATCTCGACTTGCGGTTAGCTAGGAATTTCAAAAGGGGTGGTTTTGTTCAAATGTTTCCGGAAAGTTGAAAAAGTTACACTTCAATAGTCGTGGGTCCACACGACCCACCTGTTTTTGATTGACAATAAAATCAAAAGTATTGGCATTTTACTGAACATTGATTAATTATTTAACCAACTTAGTATCAAACAATCAACATAAGACTTTTTAGTTTTTTAAAAATAACACTAAACCATTCATCAGTCTTAAATCAGGTGACCTGAAAAGAAGCTGTCGATAAAAAATTGAAAGCTATTTATTAACTTACGAAGCAATAATTTATCCAACAACATGTTTTATGCCAGAGTTTGCCCCATAACATAAAACACTTTTTTCTTTCTATCATCTACGATAGGGTAAACCTTAGAAATAAGTAAAATTCTATAGATATGGTATGTTCTCCCAGCAGCGCTAACTCAAATGGCCTGTGTTGTGTTACAACTAAATGCAAAGACTATATTATTTCCAATATTTCACAATATACCTATCTAATGCTTTTGTTATTATAGTGTTGTGTGCGGGTTCAAGTCCCGTCGATGGCGAAAATTTTGCGATAATATTTGATGACAATGAGATAAACAGCAGCCAATAGTAATAATTTAATAATTAAAATAATGTTGGACAATTCAACCTAATGAACAACAAAGATGGAAAGACGTACCTAGACCGAAGTGTGACCGAGACCACAATAGGCACGCAAAACACCAACGCCGCTGGCGGCGTCGCCCCGCACCGGTCCGTCTATGACTCAAGTGGGTGGACCTAATTTGAGCGTTCCATTTTCGAGAAGCTATTACCCAATCTCCCGATTTTTACTTACATCGATGGATTAAACTGAACTCGAGACTTCCAAACTTTACAAAAATCCCATAACTTATAAAGAAAGTAAACCTGTAAGTAAAATTCAACTTATAAACGCAACAAAACGAATTTGTCACGCTATATCTACAGCACAAGCAAGACTCAACTTAAACAAATGGCCACTAAACTTGAAGCACTAATAAAGTTAAGTGGATTCATAAAAGCAACGTAATTTTTGTCTGGATTAAAACATTTAAGTACCTGTGCTTATGTGTTTATACATATTGCATGCCTTTAGCTTTCAATTTATTTTAGTTGTATTTGGCAAACGACACAGGAGATGCGAAGTACAGAAATATCAATATACAGGGTGTTATACAAAACTTATTTGTACTTATTTCTTAACTCAAGGGCAGAAGCCTTTATTCACAAAGAAAATTACAATAAAATAATAGAAATAAATTAGAACTAGTATTTACAATTGAAACAATTGAGCTAACTGCAGACTGTTGCAAACAATCTACAGATAGCTCAACCGATCCTTATAATTTTAATTCTACTTATTTGATATCGTCTTGCTATTGTTTCTACCGTGAGATTTATTATTCTAATTATCTTTCGTATTTTTTGTTTACTACCACGTAGGTACCGTAGGCTGCAATATTTCTTATTTTATTTTATTGTTAAAAACAAAATCAATAAACCCTTACATCTAAACAGTTCTAACCTTAAAAATCTAACTTACGGCCAATAAGAGATTTGCAATTAATCCTGACTTTACTAATTATGTATTTTACTTTTAATGAAATATTTTTGTGGTCGAATTTTATTTCCATAAAAGCATTGATAATGTCCTCCTACCGAAATTCGACCACGGCAGCCATTCTCAACGGAGATTAGCTATGTGCGCAGGATATCATGCACAAGTGTGTGCGCAAACACAGGTGCACTCTATTCCCACGCTCTCATATAAATTCGATAGGATGGCGGTTTGACATGACCGGGGAGAGGTCAGGTTCTCAAAAGTATTTTAACCCCCGACGCAAAAAGAGAGGGGTGTTATAAGTTTAACGGGTCTGTCTGTGTATCTGTGTATCTGTCTGTGGTATCGTAGCTCCCAAACGGATGAACCGATTTTCGTTTAGTTTTTTTGTGTCATAGATAATTTTATCCCGAGTGTTCTTAGCCATGCTTCATGAAAATCTGTCGGGGGTAATTAAACATTTTTAATGTTGCTCTTGTATTTTCTTACGTCACACACAGATTCCAACAACGAATTCGTCCAGAAACCATCCACGCCGATCCCTCACGGCTCGTAACTCCAATTTGAACATTTCCGAACGAAACTTCACTCATTAAGAACTGTCGCTAAGTATCGCGCGCCTCGCTTGGTGACGACAAGTGGTGCCCACGGGCTGCTAAAAGCTTATCAGATTTGATAAATTTCTAGCTTCTGCCCGCGGCTTTGCCCGCGTTTTTTCTTCTTTTAGCTTATGTCCTTCTAAAAGGAAAAAACAATTATTTTTACCCTTGGGACTCTATTACTCGCTGCTGCTTTTAATATGTTTTTAACTTAAATCCAAAGGTTTATGTTTTTCATTATTACGTATATTTATGTATTTCCATTTTTTGTTTCTTATTCTTCCCAGGAATACCGTCTACCTTCCTACCAAATTTCATTAAGATCCGTAAAGCCGATTAGGCGTGAAAAGGTAACGACAGATGGACAGACAGAGTGACTTTTGGATTTTTAAAATTAAAGAATGGAATCTCATGCTCCATGCTTCAAGTATACTTAAATCCCATCACACCAACAGCCTTTACTAGTCCACTGCTGGACATAGGCCTTCCCTGGTGAGTCAAATAGGTATCTACAGACAAGTAAATTAAATATATTTTTTTAATTTTAACTTTTTAGGTGTAAAACACTAATGGGACGCAACTTTTTACAAGAGCGTTTTAATAATACCTATTATATAAACCCTGTTTGGAGTCGTAACATCTCTAACAGAAATTTAATTTATATCTTTCACTGAGTGTCTCGTTCATATTAATTTTCGCTATACAAGGCGTCCCACGGCCGCACGGCCATGCCACATGGAGTTATGTATCTTAAATATTTTTGATAGAAAATTTTACTAAAAGAAGAGTTCATTTTAATTTTAAAACAATTTAAATTGCATTTGTATCCACGACTACCCTCAATTCGTCTTCAGAATCAGGAGTGTCCAAGTTCACATTACGACGCACTACACTGACCGTGCGGTACGCGATAAATACCCTATAAAATCATTAATTAAACTTACGTGTAGCAGGTACTGTCCCGGTTTTTGAAGAAAGTCCGGTTTTTTAAGAAACCCGGGGGGGTACAGAACCTAGCTGCGTACTGTACAAAAATTAAAAACACGTGTGTTTAAATACAAATTTAATTAATAATGAAAACAAGGGAGCCTGAAGGGCTATAATGTCATTTAATTAATTTAATAAAAAAACTAAATCGGCCAGAGGGGCTAGCAAGTGGGTTCTTTGTCCTACAGAAGGCTGATTCTACTAGGTTATGATTTGAGGGTCTTCTTCTTGCTTTTCCTCTTCCACCGTACTCTCCTTTTAGTGCGTCGCGGGTGTAGCAGGGACCCGACGGCGAAAGGTGTGTGCGAGCATGGAGTTCCAGGTCCAAAAGGGGGGCAGCTCGTGAGAAGTCCGGCCGGAGACGAAGACTGCCCTAGGGTGGACTTTGAACCCCAGCAGGGGTTTATAACTTTCACTTTGTTGTAGTTTAAATACAAGTAAAAATACGATGAAATAACGATTGATTCAATTAGCGAGTAAAATGGCGTCTCAGTGCGTCTCCTGCGCAGTAAAAGTGTGACACGTCCAATTTCAAGGCCATAGACAATCGCAGCGCATACGGCATGAAGTTAGCGGCGTGTTGACGAACTTATCTATGGGCCGTCGTCTATAATCGACTAATACTATTAATCGAGTAATATTTAATTGGAATCGGAATTGTATTGGATTTTAAATTATTAATTAAATAAAAACGTAAGTATGTAACGATTACGTTACATTACCCCCTCTTGTAGGCAAAGATTTTGCTCTAGGAATGCAAAATCTGACTACTAACTACTGACACTCCACATTCATTAAACCATTCATACTACCTTTCGTAACACAAACATTCTTACCTATCAAACAACACCAAGACAACAGAAAGTTTTGGCGCAACCTTCCAAAAAACAGGGCATCCTTTATTTATCTAGGATGACCAATGCTAGCAGCTAAGATGTTAAACAAAAAAAAAACGGGGAACGTAACATTACCGAAGAACAAACAGATTAGATACGTTAAACTTTATTACTATTTAATTTTAGGTCTTTGATATGCCAAGCTCCAATATCCTTGCCTGACATATCCTCTAAGACATATACTAAGGGAGACCGTTTCTCAGTAATACGGCATTTTATAAATTTGGGAGCTAACTTTTTGCTAAAATATTTATCTTTATCGCTCAAAATAAAAGTACGTTTATAGACAACATCACCAACGTTAAACTCTGCATGCTTCCTGCGTAAGTTATAATGTGCTGTATTCTTTACATGTGCCTGCCACAATGACGCCTGCACATCATCAAATACAGCCGAAAGACATCCACGATTTTCGGCGTAGATATCACGCGGAAGGAAGAGAACCTCATCACCTAAGTCATTGTCAGTATAGTGCGATCCACACAAAACAAGCTCTCTACCATAAACAAGAAAAGCCGGGGTGTAACCAGTGGCTTCGTTTACGGAGCTGTTAATCGCAAACTGTACCTTCGGGATAAAAGTGTCCCATGTCCGATGGTCATTTTCTACAAATGAGGACAGACTAGTAACGATAGTTTTATTATAACGTTCAACAGTGTTAATCTGTGGTGTATATTTTGGAGTAAAGTAAATATTTGGGATTTTATATTTTTTAAACAAAGATTCAGTTGTAGAACTAATGAACTGACTTCCATTATCAAGAAAAACTGTTTGAGGAACACCATGTACAAGAAAAATTGATTCTTCTAAAACTTTGACGACGCCATCTGAAGTAGCACGACGCATGGGAAATATGTGACAGTATTTCGAAAAACAACAAGTTACAACAAGCATAAAAGTGTTTTGCTTACGAGTGGCGGGTAAAGGACCAACAAAGTCAATAGAGATCATTTGAAATGGTCTTGAACATTGTTTGGGACGACCCATTTGGCCAAGAGTAGTGTGATTTTGCGGCTTGTAAGAAGAACAAACAGAACAAGCGGTAACAAACTTGACAACATCCTGATGCATGCCCGGCCAGTAGTGTGTCAGTGACAACCGCCGGTATGTTTTAAAGATGCCAAGATGTCCGGCTGTAGGTTCCGAATGATTTTCTGTAATGATACAATCGCGAAATTCACTAGGGACTACTTCTTTCCAAGCAAATTCTGAAGTTAGATTAGATTTAGATTTAGACAGCTTGAACAAAGAATTATTCTTGATGCAAAAATTTGGATACTGACTTGGGGCGTTCAGACAACCATTGTAAATATTTTTGTACCATTCATCGTTGGTATTGACAAAGGAATTGGCAAGAGAAATGGCAGCAGTGGGAAAAGATCGCGATAAAGCATCAGGGATGACGTGATCAACTCCACGACGATGTTTGATATCAAAATTGAATGATGACAAACGTACTCCCCAACGAGCTAGTCGACCAGTTGGATTTTCCAAAGATAAAAACCACTTCAACGCAGAATGGTCAGTGTACACTGTAAAAGTATGACCGTTTTCAAGGTAACAACGCCAATGTTCTATAGCAGTCAGCACAGCGAGAGTCTCCCTCTCGGTGATGCTATAGTTTTTCTCAGCATTGTTAAACGATCTGCTCATATAAGCCACGGGATGTTCTTTACCTTCAATTGTCTGCGTCAACATAGCGCCAACACCATAATTACTAGCGTCCGCATGGACCTCAAAAGGTTTGGAATAATCTGGGCAAGAAAGTACCGGCGCAGAAATTAGGGATTCCTTTAATGCGTTAAATGCTATGTCAGCTTCAGGTGTCCATTGGAAAGGAGGTGCTTTTTTACCACTTGCAGTTAGTTTATTTAGTGGACCAGCTACAGTACTAAAATTGGGAACAAAACGTCGATACCACGTGGCGGTGCCGAGAAAGCGTTTTAATTCCTTCCTGTTAGTAGGAGTTGGAAAGTTGAGAATAGCCTCCACCTTATTAGGGTCTGTACGCAGACCATGGGCATCAATAACATAACCGAGGTATTTTAGCTCGCTGCGAAAGAATTGACATTTACCGAGATTAACAGTTAAATTAGCTTGCTTCAACCTATCCAAGAGACGCAACAAACGAGAGACGTGTTCTTCGAAAGTTGAACTAACGATAACAATATCGTCCAAATAAGCGAAAGTTTTATACTCTCTGTCAGTAAAAAGCAAATCAACCAGACGTTGCTGAGTCGCCGGAGCGTTGGTAAGGCCGAAAGCGGTAGTTTTAAAACGGTATAATCCTCTACCTTGTACATAGAAAGCAGTCTTATCTCGATCTTCAGGTGCGATAGGGACTTGCCAGAATGCCTTAGACAAATCAATGCTTGACAAGTATTTAGCGTCACGAAGACTATCCAAAATTTCTGAGACATAAGGCAAATTATAGGAATCTCGTTTCGTAACCGCGTTAAGCTTGCGACTATCGAGGCAGAACCTAGGACTTCCATCCTTTTTAGTAACAATGATGACGGGAGAGGACCACGCACTCTCACAAGGCTCTATTACATCAAGAGACAACATTTCATCAACCTGATCAACCAAAATGCGTTGTTTCTCAGGAGACATCCTATAGTAGCGTTGTCGGATTGGAAGCGTGTCTCCAGTATCGATGCGATGGCAAATTAAATCAGTCCTACCTAAACCCTTCTCTTCTGTTGAAATTGATTTAAACTGAGCGATTATATTGTCAGCTATAGCTTTTTGAGAGTCAATCAAATTGTCATAAGACTGAATAAACTTCGCATCAGTATTATAATTAAGATCTGCCAACGAAGTTGTGGACATTGTAATTGAGTTCAAATATTTAGGACAAATTTCAAAAGCTCGCCAAAAGTCTACGCCCAGAATAACCGGCGTTTCAACCTCGGGAACAACATAAGCTCGGAGAATGTGTAATTGGTCCTGGAACGAAATCGAAACATTGATATAACCAATACTATTTAGAGATTGACCACCAGCAGCTACCATATTAATGCGATCATTTGTATGCAAAGTGCAATCGACAAGGTGTTTATGGAAATTATTTCCTAAAACAGTGACTGCAGCACCAGAGTCAAGTAAGCCACAGGCATCAATGTTATTGATTTTGATAAATCGAAGGGACGAGAATCGTTTGACGGTTTAGAGTTCAGAATTGTAGAGATTTTATATGAAGAGCTAAAGGTTCGTATAAAATTAAGCCAAGATTCCCAGTCTTGCTTATCAAAATAGCTACAATTCTGATCTACTCGTTTTTTGGCGTAGAAGACTTCTTCTTACGACAGTCAGGGCAATCAGGAGTTTTAACGTCCTTCTTCCCACATTTAAAGCACACGATATCGCGCGGAGCCTTGCATTGGCGCAAATGGTGTGAGTTAGTGCGGCACCTTGGACAATAAGGTTCTTTTTTAGAGGTGGAGACTGCATTTATATTAGCTTGATTTTGATCTTTATTATTGTGATTTCTATTATTATTATATCTATTATGATTGTTACTATAGTTATTAGATTTAGTCGAGCCCTTATCAGCATTGTATGCAAACTCCGGTGCAAGAGTACCAGAAGTAACCTTAGGCGGCTCCTGAAATTGAGAGAGGCGTGCTTGAATAGTTTCAAAATTCCTGCATAATGTACGCAAATTGTCGATGCTAGAAATCTGAGCAGCTGAGGCTAGGGTGCTGGCATAGCAGGGCCTGATATTATGAAGGAGAATTTCCAATTGCTTCGCTTCTGGTATGGGTTTAGACAAGCGCGAAAACATACCTTTCATTATAGAGAGGTATATAGTGATGTTTTCACTTTCCCCTTGAGTACGAGCACGAATCTCTGAAACTAACCTATAGTCATAATCAGTTTGGCCGAAATCTTCTTTAAGTAAGATAGCTAATTCAGTCCACGAGTTAACCCTATCTTTCGCCGCACGATACCAATGGAGGGCATCACCTTGAAAAATCTCAGAGGCGTAGCTAAGGACTTTTGACGAAGGAATGTTACGAGCCTCCATAAATTCGTCAACACGCTGTATAAAAGAACGCACGCATGACTTGCCATTGTATTTTAAGCGAGATAGTTCGGAGGAAGCGCGATCACAAGTCACGTTGATCACAGTCTGCTGCGTATCCGATGCACTGCGTACGGTCTCGGAAGAGGCAGTGTTTACGCTTGAAGAAGCACTAGATGGAGATTTATTTTGCAGGGCAGAACACTTGAGCGAGAAACCTTTATATGCCGCGACTATATCGTCAAACTCTTTCTTATATTCATCGCCACGGTCTATCCTCTCAATACGGTTATATAAGTGATTGAGCATATTTTGTGTTCGCATGAGCGAGGAAGCACTAGGATCTTCTACATCCAAATTAGTTTGAATTTTCGTCAGAACATCTAAACAACCTTTAATATCCTGCCTTATATCAAGTGGAGATTCTAAAATGTGTTCTGAAGGATGCTCAGCCCCTAACTTAACTATCTGTTTGCGTAACTCCTCAACAGAAGATGCTGGAGTAGCGCCTCGTATGCGAACCTCATAATCTAACTCCGATTTTTGGAGAGACAAAAACTTAACGGGCAACATGGTATAGCAGTGAGAAATAAACTGACCTGTTGGATAAGTAGTGCACTGAATAAAACTAAAGCTCGCCGTTCTGTTACAAAATAAATGAATGAACGTATGGTTTTGATGAGATGAACAGTGAAAAAAAATGCAAAATCAAAGAAAAAGAAACTACTGATGTGTACTGCTCGGTACTGTACAAGAACAATCAACAAAAACAACAAAAAAACAAGCGTGTAAAAAGTTAAAATTAAAATGAACAATTTTGTAAATAATGTAAAATGACTAGAGTTTACAAATGTTATTACAATTAGGAAAATACAATCTAAGTACTTACGTACACCTCAGTAGTTTATGATTGAAAACCAAAAATAAATACGTTTTACATAAGACTACCACCAACATGCATAAACAAAAGAAAAAAAACAAAAAGAAGAACCAAGTAGAATCAGCTGTATTAACCACGGATAAAGGGCGCCAGTGTCCCGGTTTTTCAAGAAAGTCCGGTTTTTAACTTTCCGGTTTTTTAAGAAACCCGGGGGGGTACAGAACCTAGCTGCGTACTGTACAAAAATTAAAAACACGTGTGTTTAAATACAAATTTAATTAATAATGAAAACAAGGGAGCCTGAAGGGCTATAATGTCATTTAATTAATTTAATAAAAAAACTAACTCGGCCAGAGGGGCTAGCAAGTGGGTTCTTTGTCCTACAGAAGGCTGATTCTACTAGGTTATGATTTGAGGGTCTTCTTCTTGCTTTTCCTCTTCCACCGTACTCTCCTTTTAGTGCGTCGCGGGTGTAGCAGGGACCCGACGGCGAAAGGTGTGTGCGAGCGTGGAGTTCCAGGTCCAAAAGGGGGGCAGCTCGTGAGAAGTCCGGCCGGAGACGAAGACTGCCCTAGGGTGGACTTTGAACCCCAGCAGGGGTTTATAACTTTCACTTTGTTGTAGTTTAAATACAAGTAAAAATACGATGAAATAACGATTGATTCAATTATCGAGTAAAATGGCGTCTCAGTGCGTCTCCTGCGCAGTAAAAGTGTGACACGTCCAATTTCAAGGCCATAGACAATCGCAGCGCATACGGCATGAAGTTAGCGGCGTGTTGACGAACTTATCTATGGGCCGTCGTCTATAATCGACTAATACTATTAATCGAGTAATATTTATTTGGAATCGGAATTGTATTGGATTTTAAATTATTAATTAAATAAAAACGTAAGTATGTAACGATTACGTTACAGTACCTACCAATATCAGTAGGTATCAATAGAGAAAAACATTCATTTCCAACCAAAAAATTACTTCACAAAACTACAAAACAGAACTAAAGGAAACCGAATGCTAAATGACTCAAAATAGCAGAATAATTGAATAACAATAAATATACACTTCTATGGAACATGAGCGAGTCACTCACTGAATGTCATACATTGATTTGCAAATCTAACACGTCATAATCAATTTAAGATCTAGGTATGACGCGTCTGCCTGCATGTCAAATTATTCAAATTATTTCGATGAGTCAATAGAGCTGGATTTACATGACGTGGTTTGTCCATATAACTAAGGGATATACCTCGCCCTGGAAGTAAAGCAAGGGAGAATTGAGTTTATTAATCTTACATTTTAGATTGTTATTTTTCCATGTAACTAAATCCATTCTTTGTTTTCAATAGTTAATCTCAGTTTAACGGTCAAGGGCAAAAAAACAATCCTAGCGAAAAATTAATATATCAATTTTATTCAACGAAAATAAAACATAAAACTTCGTTATAGAAACTTTAACCTCTACACTACACACATCTACACTAGAGTTATATAAAATCATTATCACCATGCACGATGCAGGAGGTTGCGGGTTCGATTCCCGCCTCGGGACAAATGTTTTTACGATCTGCAGACATTTGTTCAGGGCGTTCTGGATGTTTTCTATGTATAATAGAAATTAAGTATCTGTGTAGGTAGTGTATTGTATTATGTATATCAGTTATCAAGTCCAAAACACAAGCTCTGCTTAGCTTGGGGCTAGATAATGCTGTTTGAATTGTCCAGCATTATTTCTTTTATTTATATTATATCGGCACTATGTAAACGTAAGTAACTAGCCAAACTCGACGTAGCATTTTTGTAAACAAACAGCCCATATATAACCTAAAATTCACTCTTGCCGCGTTTTTTACACGCAATTTACATTATTTGTCGATTTGAGATCCTTCCTTCAATAAAATATTTCTTAGAATTATATCTGAAACGCGACAAAAAAAGAAAGTGAGTTTTAGTTATTTGTGTCGTGGTTTGTTTACAAACATTCTACATCGAGTTGGTCTAGTGTATAGGTCTTTGAAGGTAGAAGTACGTTAATTATTGTTAACTTCAACTTCTTTCCTAATGGCGCCGCTTGGTTTAGGTACGCTACGAGTCTGCGGTTTACGCTAAGTGTCAGTAAAGTAGAAGCTACTTTTTCTGCTTTCATAAATTCGATCATAAAAAAGAAAAGAATCAGAAAAAGTAGCTTGTACTTTTTCTGCTTTCATAAATTCGATCATATTATTTTGAAGTTAATGACAGTACTTAGTAGCTATATTTTTATCGGTTCAAAAATATATGATCGATTTTATGAAAGCAGAAAGAAAAGTTTTATTTATTTATTTTACTTTAATTAACACGGTAACGTACACTTACATTAATTAAAGGACAAGCTTATGCAATACAATCAAATTATTCAAAAAAAATAAATAGGTTTAATTCATACATCATTCATACATCGCGATCAAACGTTAAATTTTGCATCAAATTGATTTATCTAATTTTAATGGTTAAATTCTATAGTTAGTGCTCCGGTGTGTTCTGTGGTCGAATAAGTTATTCGTGTTTGATGTCGGCTCTCGAGCAGTCAATCAGAGACCTAGGTAAACCTAGGCGCTGAAATGTTGAATGTTGAATCTAGGTGTTGGACTGTATGTATAACTTGGATGACCAAGTTATATCAATCTGGGCCTCCCGTTTGGTATAACTTATATATATTGGTTATCCTTAGATTAGGTAATTTGATGAAAAACTATGCGGTTGCTCTGCAAACAAAGATTTTATTGTAAGTGATGCACTTAGATAATAATGAACAAACCAATAAACACTAACTTATTTATAACACTCCTACCTGTAAACAAAGAAACGACAGTTAATGTTTCTTCATCAAACACCTTTTTCTTCAACGGAATTTTCAGTTTTGTATCTAGATAATTTTCACAACGCAGATCGGCCATGTCAGGCCTTTTTATAACCGATGACGTATCTCTGACTGACACTGACATTTGTGACAATGACAACTCAAGACCTCAAAGGTAGTTTGCCTTTACACTTATTTAGGTGCCATGATTTAGGAATTTCAGTTTCTTCATGAGAAAGAAACTTTCTCTTTTAACAAAGTAGGTAAATAAATAATGCGGGATTCACAAAGTCTCATCAGCAGGGGTATTTTAATTCATTCGATTTGTTTCCGAATCGAATGCGACGGATCTATGAAACGCTATTTTGATTTCGCCTTGGGTTGATGAACGAAATAAGGAACTCCTCCTCATTGACATGGCCAACATTGGACAACATGGATTATTCAACAGATTCGCTTTGGATTTTCGATCATCAACCCGAGACGAAATCAAAATAGCGTTTTAAAGATCTGTCGGATTCGATTCGGAAACGAATCGAATGAATTAAAATACCCCTGCAGATCATCAGAACACGAGCTCTTAGCCTTAAATTCATATTAATTATTTGCCAGAAACATTATTATGTGCGTCTAAAATAAGGTCTTAATCTAAATGCAAGTACATTAGTGTTGTTCTATTGCACTATTTTAGGTTAGGTTAGGTTAAAATCTACGGCCTCATGCATTATAAATCGCTAGCGCAGGTTTAGCATGGACCGTCGATAGAGAGGAAATATGGTCATTCAAATTACGAAACTCATCAGTGACTTGTCACTTATAAATATCTATCATACTAATGTGGTGCTGATATAATAAATTATGTACCCATCGATAGGTACTCCCGATCTAACAAGAGTACCTAATTAAAATGTATCAATTTGATTAATTTATTATTGATCAGTGTTAATTTTATAAAATACTCCCGGTGTATTGGTATTAAATTCCAATCTAATATAAAAATTCCACACTAGTAGGCACGTATTTGATTTGTTTGCATTAAATAAATTACAAATTCGCTATTGAAACTAAACGCGCACAACCCGCGAACCACACTAGCGAAAATTATTCACCTCAATAATTTTCGCGATGCTCATAGTTTTGTTTAACATTGACTATCGATATCGATAAAAGTGAATGCTTGCCCAACTGGGTGTAATGCTTGATTTTGAGTCGGCCAATCGGAGCGCAGAGGTCACCACCGCAGTGATTTGGCGGAATTGTTGTCTAAAAATAAATGACATTTCCTCTCTATTGGGTATGTGCTCGATTGCATGGACCTACTTAAAATGTTCTCTAAGATAAATCAACGATTAAAAACTTTTTCTATAAGCTCGCGAACCACTAAAGGCTCACTAGCGCATTGTTAAAAACATTATTCAAATAGACTGCAGATCGCTTGCGGCTTGTAACGAAACAAAAAACTTATATCTCTAAACTTATAAATATAAGTTGTAAAGTTATAAATAGTTAAGTTGCGGGATCACGGATAGTTAGCTCTCTGCAAATGTCTGACTAGTTCTCCTCTGCATATACATAATGTGAGGTGTGGCACACGGCATGAGCGGAGGCGATACTAAAATTCGTAATATTGCAATTGTATTAAGCCACTGCCTCACTGCTGCGTCCAATGCTGATTCTACGCACGGGTGTCTAGCTTCGCTTTACAAAAAAATGAATGTGATAACGTCCACTGCAACTCACGATCACACTACGCACTAATATGAGAGTAATGACGTCATTGCTACACTCGTGGTTTGCTCGAATATGGCGTCCACGCAGCTTAACGATATCAAAGCGGTACACGCTATGCACGCGGTACACACATGCGTAGGTTCACTGCGGGAAGTTGTAAATAGTCTTTTCATGTATAGTATGTAAGCGCTGCTGGAAACGTAGACCCACTTTTTCAAACAAACGAACCAACGCGCGGACCGTGCACAGCGTGCCTCGCAGTTAGGCAGCGGCTTTATTCAAAGCTTGTCACAGCAAACTCATCAATATCAACGGGATGCTACAAGTAGACAAAATAAACGAATCGTCGAAACGCTACTAACAATATTCATACCCTGAAATGTTGCACCATCTACTGTGTCGCTAACTGTGTAACACGCCAAATGCTACGAAGATTGATCGATTTCTAAAAAAACACATAGCGAGCCAGGCAAATTATTTAATGAAATAAGTGATAAATATGTAGTTATTGTTATTATCAGTGCAATTTTCAAAGTACCACATTTATTTTTAAATTACCTTTAAAAATCTCGTGATTCGCACCAAAAATTATCAGTAAAAGGTCTGGTCGTAAAAGCGACGTGACAAAGTCCGGTCGAACTTGATCAGTGACTGCTGTTTTGAAGTCACATCGTTGTGAAACAGAAGAAATCGCTTTAGAGGGAAATGGTGAGAAAAATAGACGTGGGGTCAATTCTATATTCGTATCGGAATGATAAACGGAACTCAAGAAGAAATTAAATAAAAAAAGTTTATGTAGTACGATACATAAAACATACTTAAATAGGAAAACTAATCTAGTAATGTCCATGTACGATAAGATTACGAATACACGGTTAGAAAAACTATACTTAGTAAAAGAAAGAGAGTTTATCATGCGAACCGTCACAAAAGTGAAAAATAACCCGCTCCGCTTCCGCTCATGCCTCGTGGCACCCTCTCCAGCTTGCAAGTTACCACCATTGTGTGAATATCGCCTTGCTGCATTGTACCGACGAGCTGATCTAAGGATGAACTATTTTCCGATATTGGAAAGATCAACTCTTCTCTTCAGATATAATGGTTCGAGCGGCGCATTGGCTAGGTAAGAGGTTTTGTTTTGTTGTTTATACCGTAGAGCTAGTTATTTGTTTGTTGGAAATAATAAATCCAAATGACTACTTATTTGTCGGTCATGCGTCATGACTAGTGATCGGAAATTCGAGCGCTTATTTAACTTAAGTTGGCGTGAAGAACATGGTTAAAACCACCTCTTCAAAGGATTTCCGAAATTTACTCGAATGTTGATGTATTTTCGCCGGAATCACAAATAGAAGAAGAAAAAAAGAAGAAAGAAAATCCATTTATTTGACCCAATACAATACATATATTAAAAGGAATAAAAAAAAATACATGAAAGGGGCCAAAAAGGTCCCTGTCTCAGTATTTTGCCGCTACAAGCCACAGCGAGTGGCGGCGCTGATAATATAAAGACGAAATATAAGACACTTTTATTCTGACGCGTTTTTCACTGAAGAAATTTCCGGAGAAATAGTTTTTTTTTATTAACATGTTTCTAAATTTTAACATCGACCTTAGTTAAAAACGCGTCATGATAAAAAGGGTCTTATATTTCGTTTATAAATAAGATTCCGGCGAAAGTAAATCAACATTTTAGAAAATTCTGGAATTCTCGGAAATTCCCGCGGATTCCCGAGAAAGAGGTGGTTTCAACCGCTCCATGTTATGTCTTCTATATAAGCGCCCGAATTTCTGATCACTGGTCATGACCTACGGAGCTGAGATGTGGTCACGGCCTGGTCTACCGATCAAAGTCGCGCAGCGAGCTATGAAAAGAGGGCTCCTTCCCATCTCGTAACCATTTCAAAACAACTGAAGAAAATTTGTATCTTTCATACATTTAGTCGCGTTTTCCTTATCAAGAAATGGTGTATTTGAGTACAGTCACCTAGAAAGATAGCTGATGTTAAATATAACAGATAACAGATCTCGATCTTCGTAGGTGGCTCTTAGATAAATGTTTTTATGACAATTTTATAATCAATAAATTACCTAGTTATATAAGTTAAATATTGTGCGTCCATAATAATTGGATAAACTGTTGTTCCACCTAGCTTTTAAGATCTTTTTTGTACACAGTTTCTACACTAAATAAATTTCATTTCATTTAATTTCACGGTACCTATTGAATATCTGTATAATAATTAAAGCCGAAAGTTAATGCAGTTCTGAAATTGTTTGTGTGTTTTTGCCATCCAAACTCCTGATTCGATCTGCAGAAATTTGTTCCGTTGGTCTGAGTGTTTTCTATGTATCATAAAAAAAAATATCTGTCTATGTATTAAGGGTCCGTCGACCGATGAATTTCCCACACAAACGTAGTACCAAAATGATTTGTTATTTGAGAATATTTTCACCATGGTTTGCTATTATTTGTATTAGACTAGCATTTATTTAGGTTCCTGCCACAAGTTTCTTTCAAAATACTTATCAACACAAATACTAAGAAAACATTCATTCTTTAATATAAAAATGCGATTCGGTTTAATTACATTGCAGAAAGGTATTTTGAAAAAAAATTGTGGCAGGAACCTAGATGAATACTATTTTAATACAAATAATAGCATACCATGGTGAAAATATGCTCAAATTACAAATCATTTTGGTATAACGTTTGTATAGTAAATTCATCCGTCGCCGAAACCTTAAATATATCAGTTATCTAGTACCCATAACACAAGCTTTGAGTAGCTTACTTTGGGGCAAGATGGTGCTGTGTGGATTGTCCAGCATTATTTATTTATTTGATTAAAACGGTGTAGGTACCTACATAACAGAGTAATGGGTGATTCGACGCTACGCCTAAGTATATGATACATACTTCAAACCTGAATTGAATATTTGTAGATTACTTAGCAGGCCTCTTGCGTGTCCTACCTATGTGTACTTTTCAGAAAAATCTGTAAAAAGCTATGCTTAGAGTTTCTCTGAAGGATTCGTAACGAATACATCCGACAGAGAACCAAAGTTTTCGACATAGCTCAAAGAATTAGCAAGCTGAAGTGGCAGTGGGCCTTCCAAATCTCACGAAGAATCGACAACTGCTGGGGCAAACATGTTCTTGAGTGGAGACTGTGACTAGGCAAGCGTAGTATAGAACGCCCGCCGGCCAGGTGGGATGACGATCTGCGAAAGACTGCAGGCAGATACTGGATGCGGCAAGCTGAAAACAGGGCGCTATGGCGCTCATTAGGGGAGGCATATGTCCAGCAGTGGACTAATATAGGCTGATGATGATGATGTCTTAACAAGTCCACCGCTGGACGTTGGTACCTACCCTCTACCCTTTATAATGTAAGTGTTATGTCATTATACCTTGTTACCCATTACTTAAATTCATTAAAATTAAGCTTTATTTCTAACTGGCAAGCAGCTGTTGTAAACCTTTGGTCAGTTCTATATAAATTACACTGACCAACTGTTCGCGACCCCTGTCATAACTCAGGGGACGTCAACCTTTTTGTGAATTTATTAACTTGCGACATGAGGGACTCTTTCTTGACTGTTTTAATTGTGTTATGAATTTACATTCTGTTTGTAGGACAAAAGGTTTTTTGCGATTGTTTTTATCTCTCTCGGAGGAGATTTTGCTTTATTCTCGTCTCATCCAAATTTAATTCCCACCTGTATCCATATTTTACAAAGTTTGAATTTTAAAATTAAGCTACTTTTTAGGTTTTTCTGCGACACTGAACTTGCATATACTTGAAATTTAGAAAGTCGTATATTTTTGTAAGGCAGAGTAGTTTGCAAAATACCTCTTTTTTACAAAAGCCATCCAAAAAATCTTTTATGAATGCACACTTCCTAGTAATAAAATTCTTAAATGAATTTTAAATTATAAATAACTTCAAACCAGCGACTCGTGAACTATTCTCATTAAGAACTTCATAAAAGAAATCAATTTAAAGTTGAAAGCGATTGAATGGAGTACAAAGAGCATACTCCTCGGAACTCAAGTCGGTTAAAAGTGGGGATCCGTTTAAAACAAAGTTCGATAATAAAAGTTAAAAAAAAAGTTTTATAGAAATACTAGCTTCTGCTCGCGGCTTGACACGCGTATTTCCGGTATAATAAGTAACTTATTATCTAAGTTAGGCTTTGCTCTAAGCGTATGCCAAATTTCATCTTGATCTGTTTAGTAGTTTTGGAGATAGGTAACAAAAATTCAGATATCACAAACTTTCGGCTTTATAATATTAGTAGGAAAATAAAATATAAAGCAATTCAGACTTTTAAGAAAAGTAGCCAATTTAGGCTGTTTTCTGATTACTCGGTAAGGCTTCGGTACAACATCAGCATGCTCGGATGTCGAAAGTTTACTGCACCGCCTGCACTTTCACACTCTATGCATATACAAATAAATAAATAAAGCTGGACAATTATTCACACAGCGTTATCTAGCCCCAAGCTAAGCGACGACCTCCGTGGCGCAGCGGGCGAAGATCCGCCTGCGACGCAGGAGGTTGCGGGTTCGATTTCCGCCTCGAAACATATTTGTGTACGATCTGCAGATTTTTTTCCGTTGGTCTGGATGTTTTCTATGTATAATAAAAAATATTTATCTATGTAGTGTATTGTATTAAGTATATCAGTTATCTAGTACCCATAACACAGGCTCTGCTTAGCTTGGGGCTAGATAATGCTGTGTGAATTGTCCAGCATTATTTATTTATTTATTATTCAATAATAAAAACGAGTAGCGTGACGTCTTCAGTCTGGTAGGTACCTCGATATTGCGATAGCCGCCGCCGCCGTCTGGCGACCGTGCGTAAACAGTATACATGTAAAAGTGCTTGCACGGTGCCGTTTTGGCGGCAATCGTATGCATGTGAAAAGGGCCTTAGATTAGAGTGATAGAAAATACTTACATACAGTTTTTAAAACTTACGCGATCAGAACACATTATTTTAATTATTCACGGGTATTTATCGCGGGATGACTGAGTCATCCCGTGACCACGACAGAGTGTAAACCTGTTGAAACGTCGGGAAAAATAGGTAAATAAACGCGATAAATACCCGTGAATAATTATAATAATACTTACATACATCTGTTTCGTCCGGCTCGGTAAGATGAAGACGCTTTCTGTAGGTACAAATTGTACCTACTTGTGTAGTAGGTACAATTTGTACCTACTACACAAGTAGGTCATCCAACATTTTAGGTTTAAATATATTTTTTATTCTCACAACACTTTTAATACACAACATTTTACCGCGCATACTGCTTAATCAGAAACGCTCCATAAAAATATAGGCGCTCGGTAAGTTTTCTGTACCGCGTATACCGAGCGTGCTGATGTCCTACCGAAATCTTAACGAGTAATCAGGAAAGGCTCTTATCTTATAAATGGGAAAGTTTGGATGTTTGGATGGATGTTAGGGTAATAAACATCCATCCAAACATCCTACAATCACGCCATAACGACTGAACCGATCTAGCATTCATGGATATAGATTAAACATAGGCTACTTTTAGTCACTTAGATGCATAAAAATAACCATTAATCGTTCATAGACACAACCCATGAAAGCCGCGGGCAGAAACTAGTTAAGAATAAAAATAAAAAACACTTAATTGGAAGTCGATTAATTTCGACATTCTCTTTATAATGTCGCATGTACTTATTTTCAATAATTACCCACAAACAATATATAAAACTAGTACCGTGAAATTGCACCATTTTCCTATAATCCGTGATTTTAATCACTACAATTACCGAAACTGCGAAACTGCAGTGCTTAATAAAATTTAATATTATTTTGGCTTTACTCGATCGCACCAATAAATTATTATAAATTATTTGGAGAGCGCGCCTAAACTAAATGACACGTTAAATCGTGCTGTGTTTATACCTAGACAGTAATGTGGGCGAGTAAGCGGATTTAAATTATTGTAAAAAGTAAAGCTAATTATAATTCTAGCTAGACTGTTGTTTAAAAAAAACTGAAAAAAAGTAAGTATTAAATAAAAATGATAAAATTACAAAACCCCTAAAAATTATGGTAGCTAAATTATTTCTACTACTTTATTGCGTGAAATACTATTACAAAATGGGACCATCTACATCCAGCATCATAAATCGTTCTTCTAAAACACAGGCATCTGCAATACAGTTCCAGTAAAGTCGTGGACTTTCAACCTGTCAAGTAGAATTCTAACTACAACTGTGAATAGTTGGGAGAGTGCCAACCGTGTTGGACCTCCGACTTTTTACTCGTTGAACGGAAACGGTATTCGGGTACATGTGAGTTTGTCTTTTAGAAAGGAAATATTGAGTTTTTATTAAGTTTCAGCTTTTTGTCATGATTTACGCCGCGCTTGTAACTCATAGTAAATTGCATCGTGAATTATTTGAGAATCTACCCAACGTCAGTGGCTTTACATGCTTTTTCTTTATTTTACCTAGTTCCTTTCCCCTTATGATTTAATCCTTGCTAATTTTCATTACGATCCGCTCAGCCGTTTCATCGTAAAAGGTAACTAATAAACACACACAGAACAGGTACTCTCGCACATAAAACATTGATTCCTATGATTAGTTCTCAAAAGAAAACTGTATATTGGTATCACCATTATACAATGGACCTATCGGATATAAATAAGAATATCACATTTAATGAGACATTGAGTTTGAGATTAACTATTACCGGAAATATTCTCATAATTATTCTAAATTCTATAAAAGCAAGCATTCATACTCGTGGTTATATGGCAAAACCCCCCTTGTTTGTGGAAGGCGCGTTCAGTAGTTTAAGTATGCGTAATCAAAAGAAGGAGCAGCCTTCAGTCAGTGAAAAAATCCCAGCCAGAATTTTCATGACTCACTAAGCTTGCTGCTCCCCGCTGCCAACGTTACGAGTTCAAACTGGCTCGATGTAAACACAGCACGACTAATTACCCGAAAAAGTAAACAAGGTTGTTTTATATTTGCCGCACTATTAGCGAGGTCTAAACTGTAAACAGCGGTAAATGGAATGTACTGATTTATTTTGGTTCAGCGGCCAAGAAAATAATGGTTAAGGAGCCATAAAGTAACCTACTTTGTAGCTATGTTGTAACATGAGTCAAACATGAGTCTTGTAACAAACTAAAGTTAAGCTAAATAAGTAGGTAGCTTTGGTTTTTAGGGACCTACTCTATGGACGGGTTTCTCGCGGCGACAAATCACAAAGTCATTTATAACGGGATATTTACCATGATTTGAGTTTTGAGCTTTCCAATATTTCGGCACAGTATCATGCGCCATGATCACGGAATAACTGGTTATTCTGTGATCATAGCGTTGTAAATGACTTTGGTCTTAATAACCATGATGGATGCAAAAGTTTTATACATACTAACATCTATCCCGCAGTGGGTATCGAACCCAAAACCTGTTGCGTCACAGGCGGAGCTTTGTCCGCTGCGCCAATGAGGTCTTAAATTTCTATAGAATATAGATTATTTAGCGAGTAGGTACTACCCCCTGAGTCGTTTCGTAGAGTTTTTCCCAACGGCTCACGTGAGACGCACGTATTCTCAACGTCTCAAGCATGACCATTCCCAGCGTCATACGAGAGACGCTTCTATTCCTAACGTCTCACGAAATTCAGAGCACCGTGTTAATTGGTTATTATTACTATTATGTATTTAACGGGTATTCATCGCGTTTATTTATCTATTTTCCGACGTTTCAACAGATTTACACACTGTCGTGGTCGTGGGAAGGACTAGAGTTCTGGAGCTACCGCTTCTGCGAAGCGGGGAAGCATTATTTGTTCTCATTATTTGCTCTTACGACATCCATGCACTGAGTTGAAGGGGCCGATACTAACGCCGTAACCGCCACGGCCCGAATAGACGCGAGTATCGCTGCGTTACTCTCGCACTATAGAGATAGTCTCTAAGTTTACGATAGCCAGATACAGCTAAAGTCCGTGCATTATAGTCGTGATATGCGATAGAGGGTATTATTTTCTAGTACGCAGGGTAGTTTTTCTTCTATCGCGACGCTAGTACCTCTGCGGTACTCCCGCTCACGCAAGTAGTCCCTAAGTCCACAATATCTAAAGTACGTACAGTATAGTATAGTCATGGTATGCGACACAGGGTATTTTTTCCTAGTGTTCAGGGTAGTTTTTCCTTTAACGCGAAGCTAGTACCGCTGCGGTACTCTCCTTCATGGAGATAGTCCCTAAGTCCACAATACCTAAAGTCCGTACAGTATAGTATAGTCGTGGTATGCGACAGAGGGTATTATTTCCTAGTACGAAGGGTAGTTTTTCCGCTGGCACGGGTGGTGGACGTTCTTATTGCATTCCGATGCCTGGGATGGCGGCCGTGGACCTGTGGCCATGAACTCGGCGAAAGATTCAGCTTGGTACTGAATACTTACCACTACTTGTTGGTACTGGGTCTTCTGAAGAATAGAGAAAAAAACTATTATAAATTAAAGGTCTTAGCTCTTGTCGGTGCAATGATGCAATTTCCTCCACTTTTCATTTTCCAATGCAGTCTCTATTACTTCTTTACACAACAGCGACCTTTTCCTTGATCTAACTCGTATAGCTCCTGGTGTTTCCCTTCCTTGTCTTACTTGTACTTTTCCTTCTACATTATAATGTTACTTTTGAAGTTGTCATGTCGTTAAGATGTTAAATTATTCTCCATCTTCAATTTTGCGGAATGGTGTTCATCAAAGACCTTTTCCTTCAATCTTAAGGTTACCTGGAAGAGATCGCTCTTAGCAATAAGGCTGCCCATGGTACATTATCTTTATTATTTTTTGTTCTGTGATTTTTGATAAATTAGTGCGCAATAAAGAATTTTTGTACCGTAATAAATACTCACTGTCCGACAATATATCGTTTGTTCATCTACCTGCTACAGAAAGATAATAGTTTATTCTCCAGCTCGCTTATTTCGTGGCCCTACAGCCTACATATTACGTAAAGCAACATTCGTATGTTAAAGCAACTGACAGATTTAATTTGTGCTGAATTTTCTTCTGTACTAAGTTTAGCGCTTACTAATTAATGGTGGAAAGCTTTTTAATTAATTAATAATTATGCATTGGAGAGAAGAAGACGGTTTTCTGACAGTTTCGAGGCGGTAAAGCTTATTAATTCTAGGTTAAGTTAAACAATGTTTTGATAAAACCTGCAGTTTCCATGGATTATATTAACCGACTTTCAAATAAGAAGAGGTTTTTAAATAGTTTGTTTTTTATTCTATAATTTGTCTTTTAAGATCTCCGCCATTAACTCATCGATTTCGACATTTTCAATTGAAATAAAAATACAAAAGTAACACATATAGTTCAAAAAAACTACACAAATTCTCTTTAACAGCCTGTATTGGTCCACTGCTGTACGCAGGCCTCCCCCTGATAAGCACATTATTGACTTTTATCTCATGGCCATAATCCCCACGCTGGGCATGCGGGTTGGGGATCGCAGTTCGGTGGTAGAATTGTTCTGCAGGGAGCGCTGCTGCCCGCCCCCGGTGGATATCCCTTAGTCACCTCTTACGACACCCGCGGGAAGAGTTGGGGTGGTGCACATTCTAAGCCGGCACCACACAGCTATCATATATCTCAATTAATTGTAAACAATATATTGAGTCAGAAATAAACAATTTGACTCCATTTAATGTTCTTGCCTACATTCGTACTGGTTAATACGACTGCGAGTCAAATCGCAGCACAAAATATATAACTTAATACATTTAATTTATCACCCTACAATTATGCCCTAGCTCTATAACGCAAGCTAATATAAACCTTATTACAACCGCAAACGATACAATACTTGCCATTGGTGTAATTAAGGCAGTGGTAACGAGTACAGTAGCGCCACTGTTTTCTTACAACAGATTTTTTTTTTTACTTTTTGATACCTTTCATAACTTAGTTTTTTTGTTCTGAGATAGTTTATTAACTTTTGTTATGTAGAGATGTGAAAGCAGAGTTTCGCGGCCACTAAAACAATTTTGCTTTTCTTCAATAAAACAAAACAACTCTGTGAACGGTTAGAACAAGGAAGCATTGCTGCGCTAGAAAATGAAATAACAATCAGAAAAAGTCAGCTGTACGGACGTTTTGTACATTTGAAGTAAAGTTAGTTATGTAAGTTAATGAGTGCAAAGTTAAATCACTGATCACTTTTCAAAAGTTTATTGAAGTAATTACACGTAAAAACACATACAAAGTAAACGTTCCTTCATAGGTTTATATCGCGTCGCGGCCAGTGTCGCACTAGTTATTACGGGCGTAAATATGCCGATTCAGTAAAATTAGATACTCATGTAGGTACCTAGTACGTCTTCGTACATATTTCCAACCCAAAAAAGAGATAAAACCAAAAGAGGGAATCGTTTGTACAAAGTCAATATAAAAACAAAGTTCAAGTAAGTAAAAGTAAAAAACTTAAAATAAGGTACATAAAAGTAAGTAAAAGTAATTCAATAAAAGTTATAAAAATGTAGAGTAAAGCCCTAATCAAAATTAAATAGCACATCCTTGACGCGTTGCGAAACGGGAGGGGGACGGCGCTCGCGTGCTGCTGGCACCGTGCTCTCGTGCGGGCGCTCCACCATTGAGGTTGACCGTCGAAGGGGTTTGTGCAGCTTCTCCACAGATGCGTATGTCGGCGATTGAGTGTCTCGCGACTGTAGCTCGAATGCCTCGCGTTCTGCGGTGTTCATCGTAGTAGGAGCAGAGGTGGACTTTCTAGTAAGCCAGCCTCGCTTCCTCGCAATCCAAACTATAGCGACGCTGATAGCGGCGATCACCAAGATGTAGCTGATTGTGTAATGATGTACGTCATGGTTTGTCATAGTTTTTGGCAGATGTAGTTCGTTGATCTTCTGCTCTTGTAGCCATGTGCCAACCTTCTCGTGATCATCAGAGGGGTCGATGAATTTCAGTTGTGGTGTTTTCATGTTCACAATGGCATTAATAGATTTCTCAAGTTGTGGTATCTCAGGTAGGTATAAGTTGACCCTGGAATCGCTGTGGTAGCGGTTGTGTGAAGATATGCTTAGATCTTTAGTCTGCATCACGCATCCTTGTCTTAGTGTAACAAGTGCAGAGTTTTTTATTTGATGAGATGTGACGTCTCCCGCGCATACAGTTCTAAACATGCATGAGTCATCGCAGCACGCCATGAGCCATGTATTAGTTGAATGTAATTCAATCCAAGCGGGCTCGCATTGTTTATTAATCGTAGTACATAATGAGGTCGTTTCGTGACCTAGAAATTTAGCTTCACAGGGTGAATCTTTACTTTCTAAGTTTCTCACTGGAAGATTTAGAATACACACAAAATTATCAGTGCTTTTTTGTATGCATCTTTTCAGCCCATCTTCGCTTAGGCTTATGTAAGTATTTTTCCTGAAGTTCACCGCTATATACCTAGATGATGTTTGTACGTATTTAGAGGTAGTTTCATTTTGCTGTAGTATCATTGGCAAAGGTATTGGTCGATATAGCGTGAAATCTTCATTACTCGTCAGTGGAATGTGTATCTCGAACATGAAGTAGTTGTTGGTAACTCGAGCCTTTACATATGTATAGTGTATAGTGTATAGTGGTAGGCGGATATATATTATATATATAAAAATAAAGTACTATAGTTTATGCCCGCGGCTTCGCACGCGTTCGTTTTATGGAAACGTTTAAAGGTGATTTCTATCCCATGGGAACAGATTTATGTGATAAAAAGTAGCCTATGTTTGATTCCAGGATTAGGATTACCTATGTGCGAAATTACAGCACGATCCGTTCAGTAGTTTTGGCGTGAAGAGGTAACATCCATCTATCCATCCATCCATCCAAACTTTCGCATTTATAATATTAGTGTGAAACTGTGATGCTACGAACAAGTTTAGTTCGCATGGCAGCTGGCGGTGACAATGACGTAAGCGAGCTACCGTCAAACGAAAATTTTATCTCATCTTTTCATGGATAGATTTTTTTTACTTAACATAGAGAACACTCAGAAGATCCGGAACAAATATTCTCGCTAGGCGAAAATCGAACCCGCAACCTCCAGCGTCACAGGCCTTTGTCTGCTGCAACAAAGGTTGTCTTTAGATTGGATAATTTGGAAAATTTATTTCATTAGGTAGGGACCTTCTAAAGTAAAATAAAGTAAGAATGTTGTTTATTGACATAATAGCAAGTGTAACAGACAATATGAGTCCTTATACTCCTGAACTAGTTTAAAAACTGTTTTTCAGGAGCCAGTGTCTTCTCCAACTAATACTTAATTTATCTTAATAAAATTGGTAGTGGCGCTAGTCTACCTGCTACCACCGCCTTCATTTCACAGTGTGCAAACGCAAGGTAATATAAGCCTTACGGCTACAAAAGATATAATAAATGTAAAGGTATAGAGCGATACGTGCGCGGTTATAACTCAACACGGCTCAAACAGTAGGGCGCAGGCAGTTCAGAATAGCTGGGGAAGTTAGCCAGATGTTTCAGGACGCTACCACATCCCGGACACTCTGGTTGATGCCGGACACTCAACCAGAGTGTCCGGGATCAACTGAATGTGGTAGCGTCCTGAAATATCTGGCCAACTTCGCCTACGTGCCTCGTATACCCTATGGGCGAAGTATACGCTCGCAATTTTGACGACCTCCGTGGCGCAGTGGGCGAAGGTCCACCTGCGACGCAGGAGGTTGCGGGTTGGATTCCCGTCTCGGAACAAATTTTTGTACGATCTGCAGATATTTGTTCCGTTGGTCTGGGTGATTTCTATGTATAATAAAAAAAATGTATCTATGAGTGTAAAGTATTAAATAAATAAAATAAATAATGCTGGACAATACACAGCATTATCTATCCCAAGCTAAGCAGAGCTTGTGTTATGGGTACTAGATACATGATATACTTAATACAATACACCACATAGATAGATAATTTTTATTAAACATAGAAAACACCCAGACCAACGGAATAAATTTCTGCAGATAGTACACAAATTAGTTCCGAGGCGGTAATCGAACCCGCAACCACCTGCGTCGCAGGTGGACCTTCGCCCTCTGCGCCACGAGGTCGTCTATATAATATATTATATTATTATATAATAATATATATGTACAGCTCAGAACGCTGCTGGGGCTGCCTCGGCTCGCTACTACATGTCGCTTCAGGATGTTTGCGGCGGATCGGATCGACTGTTTCTTTCATTTTTCGTTGGTGTTAGAATCTTCAATGTATTTTTTCCAGACCCAGAATAGAATAGAATAATAGTAGGGTAGGCTAGTGGGGGTAACCTAACTGACGACGAAAGTGCTCTTACTATTTTTTGACGCTAAAAATCGAAAATGACTCAGAAAGTTCTAGAAAGTGCAGTCCGCGATCTTCACAAGTTGATCAACGATCTGAGTGATAAAGTTGTGCGATTGGAGATCAAGGTGAGCGATCAAAACACTTTAATTGCGAACCAAACCTCTGCAATCAATTCACTCAAAAAGCAAGTTGAGGGTAGTCAGGCGCAGGCCCAGGCCCCGACTCCGCGACCTCCAACGGCCGCGAGTGCGCCGCCGCCGCCGCCACCGCCGCCGCAGGCCCAGACAACTATGCAACGTCCTGTGCGACAAGCGCGAATAGTCGCGGCCGCGAACATCTCGACTTCGAAGAAAAGGACGACCAATAAAGACAAGGTGATAGAATGTGCGACTGTCAATTCTCCTAAGTATGATGAGACGAAAAAGCACCAACTAAACGAAGACCCCTGCACTACCTCTACTAATATGGCGACCATGCCCCCGAAAGGAGCGCTGACTTTAACTACTGAAACTGAGTGGAAAGAAGTTAGCTACAAACGACGACCAGGCAAGCCACGCCGGGTATTGACCGGCTCAGGAGTACGTAATGACGAGCTGCAAATAGCAGAACGACTGAAATTTATCCAAGCGTGGTCATTTAGACCTGAGACTACTGTTGAAAATGTAAAAAATCATATCAATAAAATTGCGGCCAATGATAAATATATCGTTGAAAAAAGGGATATTAGAACGGACCAACACGCCGCCTTCGTTATTGGATTCCCGGAGACGATGTATGGGAAGTTGTGTGCACCAGAGTCGTGGCCACAAGGTGTCAAGGTATGCGACTGGTTTCGATACAGCCCCCGCGCGGAGCGGGGGACGCAGGCGCAGGCAGCCGGCGAGCGCGAGCCCAGTGCAGCGGCGGACCGCCGCAGTCACTAAAAGCAGCAGCGAACGAAGCACGTATGATTCTTCATTTCAGCAGCAGTGTGAAAAAATCGTTTTATGCCACCAAAATATTGCGTCGCTCGACAAAAAATCACAAAGGCTCGAAGTGTTGTTATGTAGTGAATTAAAATGTGATATTCTGGCACTAACCGAGCACTGGTTGCCCGAATCTAAACTAAAGTGTATCGATTTGCAAAACTTCAAACTAGCATCTTATTACTGTCGGAATCAAATAGTACATGGCGGCTCGTGCCTGTTTGTTAGAGATAGCTATAAGTGTGTTGAAAATATCGATTTGACCGCTTTATCTGTAGAAAGAAAATGCGAAGTGTCAGCTATTGATCTTATAGATTACGACTTGACAATTGTATGCGTTTATAGAACTAATTTAATTTCAACTAATGAATTTATTTATTCTTTTGAAGTTTTGCTCAATAAGATCAGCGAAATAGGCAGAGAATGTGTTATTGTGGGCGACTTTAACATAAATTGTTTGGGGAACCGGAATATCGATGCGATTAAGTTATCGGACTTGATCTCGGTACATGGCATGTGTAACTTGGTCGACTTCCCTACGCGGGTCACGGAGTCCACTTCTACTAGCCTAGATCACCTGTACAGCAACCTGGCGGAAGGTACGGTTGCGGTGGCTCCCGTGGTCACTAACATTAGTGATCACCTCGCGATAAAGGGCGAAATCATACGAGCAAGGATGAAATCGCGGCAAAGTTTCTCATACGTTAGAAAATTTTGCAACACTAACAAATCTAACTTTGCTGCATCTATTGATAGCGTTGACTGGTACGAACTAATCTATAATAAAAATAGGCCTACTTCTGACATGCTTCATTCAATTATTAATGTTATCAAAAACAAATATGAAATATGTTTCCCTTTAAAAAAGACTTGTATAAAAAATTTTGACTCATCCTGGATAAGCTCGGATGCTAAAAATTATAAATTATTGTTATTTGACATAATTCGGCTCGGTAAACTAGAACCTAATAATGAGTCAATTCAATCATTAATATTTGACATGAATAATTATTATGAATCAATCTTAAAATCCAATAAGCGCGACTACTATGAGAATTTATTAGGGTCGAGTGGTAATGCATCAAAAGCCATGTGGAATGTTATTAACAGGGAACGGGGAAAGAACAACTTCTCCCAAGTAGACTTCACGGACGTAGTTCTGCGACCAGACGGATCTGAGTTTTTGGACAAAAAAGACCTGGTCAATACTCTAAACGTTAGGTTTCTGAGCGCGGCTGAGACTTGCGGCGCGCCTAGTGCCAGTGTCTGTGGTGTGCGCCGAGCTTTAAGCTCAGTGCGCGTTAGTTCGGACCGCTCATTAAGACTACAATTGTTTAGTGCTGATGAAGTGTTGCAAATAGTGATGACCCGAATACCACCTAAGGTCTCAAAGGATGTGTATGGCATATCTATGAAACTTCTTAGGTATGCCATCATTCCTCTTGCACCTATACTTGCGTATGCATATAATACCTGTATTAGAGAGGGCGTCTTTCCTTGTCCAATGAAAATAAGTAAAGTCTCCCCTTTATTTAAAGGCAAGGGAAAGAAAAGCAACATAGACGGATATCGGCCGGTATCAATCATACCGGCAATAGCGAAGATATTTGAGAACGGCCTTAGCTCCCGTCTTGTTGCTTTCCTCTCAGCCACGGAGGCCCTCTCTGATCGTCAATATGCATACCGGGAAGGGCGTTCGACCACGTTGCTGGCGCGGGAAGTCATCCACCGCATACTGGCCGCTCGCGAGGCGAGGCTGCAGGTCGTGGTGATCTGCTGCGACCTGTCAAAGGCCTTTGATGTTGCCGACCACAACGTACTGGCAGTCAAGCTACATCACTACGGAATCACTGGTAAGGCTCACGATTTATTTTGTGACCTTATGCGTGATCGATCCCAAGTAGTGCTGGGCAGCGGTGGGGAGGCAGTATCCGATCCACTTAAATCGAGAATGGGCGTTGCCCAAGGATCCTCGGTTTCAAATATATTGTTCTCCCTACTGCTAAACGACTTACCCGATCACATAACCAGTGCGGAGGTGTACATGTACGCCGACGACGTGGCCGCTATCGTCGCTGCGCCCACTGTCGATCTGCTGGAAGCGAAGCTCAATAGTACGGCGACACTACTGGCGGAATGGTTTGGATTTAATGGGCTTGCCCTAAATCTGAGCAAAACCCATTTCATCCACTTCAACCTGTCAGGCCGTGCCCCTAGACCACTAACAGTATTGGTCAATGGAAACAATATCGAGCAGGTTGATAACACCACATTCCTGGGCTTCCGCATAGACAGAGGACTGCAGTGGGCGAGCCATATCGACAAGCTATGTGGAAGGCTGGCTGGTGCATGTTACGCGCTGAGTCGGATGGCGCGAGTGGTGTCCGCCGATGTGGTCCGAGCTTGCTTCTTTGCAACTGTGCAGTCGCTGCTGCAGTACGGCGCCGAGCTATGGGCGCGCGCAGCCGACTGGGAACGCGCGTTCCGGATGCAGAAAAGGGCCGTACGAGCGATAGTGAAGATCCCACGCGACCAATCGGCGAGACCACACTTCAAATCCCTTGGCATCCTGACATTGCCATGTCTCGTCATTTACCAGGTGGCCATGTACGTGCGGCAGAACCACGGGATATACGCGACACTAGGCAGCACGCACTCGTACGCCACGCGCGGCCGCGACAAGCTCGCCGCCGTGGAGCGCTCATTGACGAAGTCGTCCAAGCAGTTGACGCATGTCATGGGCCCAGACGTCTACAACCGGCTTCCCGATTGCGTTACAGAAGCCCGCAGTCTGCCTACATTCAAAAACAAACTTAAACGCTGGCTTGTTGAAAAAACCTTCTATAGCTACGACGAGTTCGTAGCATATAAGTGTTAGTAGGTATGAATGTAGGTAGGTAATTCAATTAGAAAGATTTGATTTTATACAATTTTAATTAGTATAAAAATGCAGTATTATTTTTTTGTTTTTAATGAATTAATAACTCTTCAACTTATTATTATTTAATTATATTTAATGTTATATAATTATTAATTCTAATCAATTTATTAAGTTATAAGTAGGTACATTTTCAAATCAAAATGTATATTATGGCAATACATTAGGTAGGTATACATAGCAAAGTATGTATACAGTTTTTGACATGTAATTATTATTACCCAATAAAGACTATTATGACTATTATTATGACTATTAATTTTACTGTGAAATTGTGTTACATCAAGGTCTTAAAATCAAATAAATGTTTCAAAAATTTTATCCGTTTCGGACGTACAATAATATTTTTTTAACAATTGAAGTAGGTAATTTTAGAGATACAAATCAAATTATTAACATTTCTTACAATACTTTATTTTAAAGATAGCGACTTCACATCTTGCAGGGACATCGGTAAGGGCCGGTTCTGCAGCAACATCAGCGGAGTCCCTTAAACGGCGAAAATACGCTAACCTTGACCGAGGTTACCTATTTGAGCCGTTTGGGGTAGAAACCCTTGGTCCTTGGGGTCCTGGGGCACACGCAATTTATAAAGATCTTACCAAACTTCTTATAGAGTCCACAGGTGATCGGAATGCTGGCTTCTATGTCGGTCAACGAATTAGCATTGCCATTCAACGTGGCAATGCTGCCAGCATTCTGGGCACTCTGCCTTCTGGTGACGGCTTAGATTTTTAAGAAATAATAAGTGTATATATTAGTTGTAATTGTTTTATTCTGTTACTGTAATTTTCTATGATTTCTGATAAATAAAGAACCTTTTTTTAAAATATAAAATTAAAACCGATAGATAGGGAAGAAAGCTTGTTACTGTGCTTGTATGCATGGCTGCCTACCCCATTAATCTCCGATGCTAGCTTATATTTATAATTAAGTATTATTAAGAGAACTCTAGTGTCTAGATAAACCTTTCTTAGGATTTAAGACGCTATTAACGTTAAATTGTAACAACTTTGAAACAATAAATAAATATCTATCTATCTAAGCGTAATGTATAAGAACCTTAAATCTCACAGAAATCTTGGTGATACCAGCTGTCCCAAGTTTCCCTGCATCAGGGTAGTTAATTGCCGAAACGTGCTAGCTCTCAAAATTGCACTTACTCACCTCCACATTAATCTCTCGTTCAAGACGGACCGCATTCACACCGTAACGAGCATTCAATGTAGGTCTTAACACTTTCAGTGTCCATGACGCACATCCCTATGTACGGCTCGCTGGGGCTTTTGAGTGAGGGAAAAGAGAGTGCACCTGTGTTTTCGCGCACACTTGTGCAATATCTTGTGCACCTAGATAGTCTTCTTTGAGACTGTGCACCGCCGTGGCCGAATTTCGGCTAGGACGGCATCATCGCTGGTGCTGCCGTGCGACCAGGACAGTATTTTTTTCGAAAACAAGTAAAAATCATACCACTTATTTAGCGCATCAGCATTGCCATACAGCGGGGCAATGCAGCCAGCGTAGCGGGGACGCGACGACTGGTATTGATATGGATCAGTTTTTTTTTGTGTTTGCAACAGTCTACAGTTAGCTGAATTGTTTCAATTGTAAATACTAGCTCTAATTTATTTCTATTATTTATTGTAATTTCTTATTCAGTCATTTATTTATTTATTCATTAAAATGGCGATTGCCAATTACACTAACTAATTAATTTTTTTTTACAATAAATTAATTGTTGTTATCACTTACTGATATAACGTTACAAAACAACAATAACAAAATTAAAAATATTAAAACTCCCTACAGATTTTTATGAAACATGGCTAAGAACACTCGGGTTAAAATTATCTATGACACAAAAAAAAACTAAAAAAAATCGGTTCATCCGTTTGGGAGCTACGAAACCACAGGCAGATACACAGACAGACACGTTAAACTTATAACACCCCTCTCTTTTTGCGTCGGGGGTTAAAAAAGGCATTGTAGACCACAAGCTTATTTCTCTAAGTTTGTAATCAATCAACTAGTTTAAACGCCTTTCCATCGATAAGTACACTTTCTTATGACTTCTACATACTAGCCCAAAAATATATCATTCTATCTATTATAACATTGAATAAAATAACTAGAAAACTTTATAAGCTTTATCAAAAAAACTAAATTTATAGGCTGAGATAAGCCACAAGAAAAAATATTACTAAATTGTAGCTAATTTTTAATAATAAGATTACAAATTTACAATAAGGCTTGGGTTTCGTAATTTCAGCTCAGTATTTTACAAAATCAGGATTTTTGTACAAAAATTTTACCTACAGGAGTCAGGACAGAGTTAATAAATTATTGTAAGGGTTCCGTGCAGTTTAAGGCTAGCAAAAAATACTGCGTTGTATCACCTTCAGTAGTATGCAAGCGGAAAGGGGTTTATAAAACTATAGCAGTTTACGATAAACAAAGTATAGGTATACTTTGTTTATCGTAAACTGCTATAGGTAGGTACCTACGTCATTAAGCGTTATTTTCCTTACGCTGCGAAAACTGCCAGAATTTTTAACATTTTCTCTTTCTCTTGTCGCTCACACACCTTTGATGGAGTCTACACACTAAAGTCGGGCCACCGACAAGTTGACAAAACACTATCGTACAATATTCATACATGCACTATGGATGAATATTGTAATAATTTTAACCAAAAAATTGGGTCAACCTCGGAATTCCAAAACAACCAGTTGGAAATTCGTAAACGCCTTCATTTTGCCGTTATAAAACGTTGTCTCAAAAGTCATATAAAATATCGTGTTTGATTCGTTAATTATTCAAGGTCCAATGTCACAAAAATTGTTTTTCGCAATTATCTAGGTCTCCTGTTACCTTTTCAAAAATTTACAGACGGACACACATAGTCACTTTCGAATTTCTAATAACTCTCCTAAGACAGCCTATATGATAATAAAATCCTTAGTGATATCAAAGATTTTCCTTTGAAATTATTTATAAAAAAGTTAAAATTATAGCTTATTGAAAAAGCTTTTTAAAGTGTTAAGTAATTTATGGACCTAAAATTGAGAAATAAGTAATCAACATTATTGATTTTTATTTTTGATTAATATTTTTTTTAATTATCATTATTGAAAATCATTTAAATGCAATTTATGTAGAATAAATACTTCTTATAAAAAATTTGCATGCCAATGTGTTTTGGTGAAACTGTATATGCTACTATTCTAATTTTCAAGCCAAGACCTTGTATTAAGACCATGTTTCCTGCAATAAATGAAATAAAATATTAGTATGGAGTATGGCTAGCTTAATTGTACACAAAACCTTAATTACGTAAGTAATAAAAAACCTAGTTCTACGATAAAACTTTTAAATCCATCATGGTTATTAATATTTGCCAATAACAACTCACTCGCAGTGCCGTCAGTTATTCCGTGATCATGGCGCATGAAACTGTGCCGAAATATTGAAAAGCTCAAAACCCAAATCATGGTAAATATCCCGTTATAAATGACTTTAACCTAGTTCTATATAAGTATTATACCCAAATCTATTTCAAAATCTCTATCTCAAATCTTCCGTTCCATTACCTTACAAAGGAACCAAACTTTTAAAAGAAAATAACAATTTTCCCGAAACCGTAACGAAATTAGAGGCACGTGACCTTTCTGCTGTGAAATTGGAGGTATAGATGTACTGATTCTGAAGTTTGAGCTTTGTAACAGTGGGTGAAGATTGAATATAAATTAAGCATTTGATATTTTGGGATATCTATCATATTACAATCACAGCCTACCTATACTGTATGCATATAGGTAGGCTATGTTATAAGCATCGTTACAAGTATATGCTTTCACTATGACGTTGTGTTGTTATGGAGTACGTACCTTAGTATTTTGACACATATGTATAAATGAACTTACTTGAAAGCTGCTTTGCAGGTGAAAACGGGACCCTATTACTATGCCTCCGTTGTCTGTCTGTCCGTCCGTCTGTCAGCGGGCTCTCATGAACCGTACAAGATAGACAGATAAATTTTCAAAGAGTGTGTATTTTTCTTCCCGCTATAACAACAAATAATAAATGTACATTAAATTTAATAATTATTAGGGGCAACTTCAATACCAAGTTGAACAACGATCACCGAAGTTAAGCAACGTTGGACGTTTTCAGTATTTGGATGGGTGACCGCGTCATGTTGACTTTTTGCTTTGTTTGCGACCCATTAAAAAGTTCTGTTTTTAGGATTTCTCTTGTTTCTTTTGTGAAAGTATATCAAGTATGGAACGGAACCCTGCACGTGCAAGTTGACTCGCACTTGGCCAGCTTATTGTCTGTTACTAAGGCGCTCTTTAATATGACAAAGTACTTAAAAGTGTAAGCTATAGGTACGTTAACCTTGCAGTACTTACATAAAGCAAGCATTGATAAAAATTCTCAGAAACACCCCGGAGTCAGGGAGTTGGTGGTGTTAGATAGATAGATAGATAGAAAATTCTTTATTGCACACATAACAAGATAATTCACAAACAATAACAACATTTACAGAATATGTGACAATTGGCGGTCTTATCGCTCAAGAGCGATCTCTACCAGACAACCGTGGATGGATAGGATTGTTGGATTAAAAGTGGGGATCTGTGCGCATTATTACATAATACAAATTTTACAACAAAAAGAAAAGAATATCGACTAAATTATAAATATACCTTATTATAATATATACCTACATATATATACATATATAAATGTAAACATAAATATATATATTTTATAAAGGGTGAGGTCAGTGACAGCAGGACAAATAGTATTCTTTTACCATACTCTTGAATATTGGTAGTGACTTTGCACGCCTTACTGATACTGGTAGTGTGTTCCAAAGCTGTACAGCACGGGCAGTAAATGAGTTGTCGTAGAAAGAAGTAGAGTGGATAGGGACTTGAAGCATAAGAGTTTCAGAAGAGCGCAGAGAAAGAGCGTGGGAATGATGAAGAAAAGTGAAACGTTCCTTGAGATAAGGGGGTGCAGAAGCGAGAAATAATATATTATAGAGAAGAGAAAGGATGTGACTATTACGGCGAAGCCGTATAGGTAACCACTTGAGCTTCCTGCGAAATTCCGAGACGTGGTCATACTTGCGCAAGCCAAATATAAACCTTATCCCGACATTCTGCAGGCGCTCAAGTTTGTCAAGTTGTTGCTCAGTTATATCAAGAAAGGTAGAATCAGCATAATCAAGAACTGGAAGGAGAAGAGATTGTGCAAGAGAAATTTTAGTGGCGATAGGTAAAAAGTTCCGTAGTCTTCGAAGGGAACCAGCTGAAGCAAACATTCTACGGCTGACTTCAGAGAGCTGAGGTCCCCACGACAGATTCCTGTCAATGAGGACACCTAAATTTTTCACCGTTTCACTTTGCCCCACAGGAGTCCCATCAAAGACCACAGGTGGAAGACTACTCCAGGTTACCCGAGATATCATCCGCGAGCTTCCTACTGTGATAACCTGCGTTTTTGCAGGATTGACTTTGAGACCAAAGCTTTTGCTCCAGTCAAGGATACGGTCCAGGTCTTCATTTATTGCGGAGATAGCATACGATAGTTGGTCTACCGAGGCTTGCGTGTAAATTTGGAGATCATCTGCATAGAGGTGGTACGATGAAGTTATTTTATGAGATATAGAGTTTATGAAAATAGCGAAAAGGCGAGGTGAAAGAACGCCGCCTTGAGGCACGCCTGCAGAAATATCGCACCAAGATGAGCACACATCATCAATGCATATACGTTGCCGACGTCCATGCAAATAACTGCGAAACCAGTCAGCCACTGCTGGAGATACGTTTAGAGAGCGTAATATTCCAAGTAGAATATCAAAATCTACGTTATTAAAAGCGTTGCTAAAATCTAGCAAACATAGGACAGTTACTTTTCCGTCTTCCATGCCAGAGCGTATGTCGTCAGTTATTTTAACTAACGCAGACACTGTACTGTGGCCTGTAATGACTGTAGGAACTTCCAAACCTTAGCAGGGTCAGAGTTCTCTACTGACGTATGGATGTAGCGGCGTTGCGCGTCACGACACGCTCTATTGCAGTGATTCCGTCGATTTATGTACCTCTGTTTGTTTAATTCGGTAGGTTTACGCTTTAATTTAGCTTTGGCTACACATTTCCAATGCATAAGTGACTTGTGTGTGGAGTGTTACACCCCCGTGCCTCGGAAAGCAAAAAACTACTGAACGGATCGCGCTGAAATTTTGCATCATTTGCGACGCCGCGGGCAGAAATTATTAGGTAATATCAAATAACAAAAACTCTTCAATGCCCTATCCACAGATCAAAAGACAACTCATCAGCATTTCCATACAGCGGGGCAATGCAGCCAGCGTCTTGGGGACACGACAACTGGTATTGATCAGTTGACCTACCTGTGGATTGTTTGCAACAGTCTGCAGTTAGCTCAGTTGTTTCAATTGTAAATACTAATTCTAATTTGTTTCTATTGATTTATTGTAATTTTCTTTGTCAATATAGGTAATATCTAAACGTTTATTCACAAAGAAAATTACAAATTACAAAACGTATCTAAACTAAACTTAACTTCGAAGTAATATTATCGTGAAAGATATTTCCGTCTTTATTGTATGTAAATTACATTTCTTATTTTCCATTAACAACTTTCGTTGAAATTCTTTCTACGTTCAAGGTCTCAAATTTCAGCGTTATCCTAATCTTTTACCATTCCGTAAAAAGAATGCAAAAAATCAATTCAATCTAATTTCCGATTCATAGCACGCGCGCCTTCAAGGGTTAAAACGATTGATACTTCGACATTAAAGAGATAGGCACCAATTTGATTTTGTTTTTAGAGTTTTGTTCCCTAAAATTTCAAGGGGAATTACGTTTATGTGACTTTGGGATAGGCAGACAGATAGAAAATACTTTATAAGCACATTTAGCAAAGTTTAGCCTGTTGTTCCTGTTGTTATCTTCTTCCACTTGTGGACAACAAATTTCAGTGAGGAGATTCAATTTACACATTATTTTTTATTTAATATAATTTAGTATGACAGTAAAACAAATACTGAGAAACGATCCAAATAGTAACGAATACATCCGAACTAAAATTATCGAAATAGCTCAAAGAATTAGCAAGCTGAAGTGGCAGTGGGCCGGCCATATCTCACGAAGAACCGACAACCGCTATGGTGCGTGTTCTTGAGTGGAGACTGCGCCTCGGCAACCGTAGTGTTGGATGCCCTCCGGCCAGGTGGGATGACTACCTGCAAAAGACTGCAGGCAGATGCTGCAAGCTGAAGGCAGTAGTAGGTACTTTTATAAGCGACTGTACCGAATTGGTACCTGCTTTGAAACAAAATAGAAATCGGATGAGTTGCGCACGAAAATAATATTAATTATTCAAGGAGTCAACTCAACCGAAGTGGATGAAATTTTGCGTGGATAAGACGACCACCCGGGCGCTATGGTTCGCTCATCCGGCTTCCACAATGAGTGCCATACATATCGCGCTGTCTTATTAATCTATATTAGTCCTTTGTCAAGCAATGGAATACCATACTACTATCCGTACCATTTACCATTACATGTAATAACAAGAACAAAATTAAAAATTAAAAAACCCCCAGGCAGAGTTTCTTGAAAAATGGCTAAGAACACTCGGGATAAAATTATATAAGACAAAAAAACTAAACGAAAATCGGTTCATCCGTTTGGGAGCTATGATACTACAGACAGATACACAAATACACACTACACAGAGACACACGTTAAACTTATAACACCGCTCACTTTTTGCGTCGGGGGTTAAAACGAGAGCAAGCGATTTTTCCTTGAAATAAAACAAAAACTTCTCATATTCACATCGGTGTACAACCCCTCACAATAAAGAACCATACATAATTTTAGGGTTCAGCATTGTGATGTATGGAACATATTTATTAATTAGGCAGAAACGGTGTTATTAACGTTATAGAAACGTATTTATTAACGTACAGAAACGCTGGAGGCTTTACGTGAAACGTTATTTAGCGCAAAAGTTGTGAAATTCGCGGGTATTTACAAAAGTTATGGGTAAAGTTTGTTACTTTTACAAAGGTAAGGGAAGTAAGGGATTGTTTGAAGCAATCAATTTATTACATTCATGGTTGTTCATATTAAACTAGCTTATACCACCAACTTCACTTGCGTTTATCGGAATAAAAAAACCTTTGTCCATGGAATACACTCTACCTCCTTGCCAAATTTCATTAAATAGCGTTGAGCCGTTTTGTCATGAAACAGATAGAGCATTTACTGTCTTGCATGTATAAAGGATCATGTCCATGGGCGTGTATCGCCATCGATATTTTTTTCTTTAAAACACTTTATTTCCTAGTTTTTAAACCTCGACGCAAAAAGAGAGGGGTGTTATAATTATAAGTTTAACGTGTCTGTCTGTGTATCTGTATATCTGTCTGTGGTATCGTAGCTCCCAAACGGATGAACCGCTCTTCGTTTAGTTTTTTTTGTGTCATAGATAATTTTATCCCGAGTGTTCTTAGCCATGCTTCATGAAAATCTGTCGGAAGGTTTTTAAAATATTTAATTTTGTTCTTGTACTTGTGTAATTTGAATTTTGTGATGTGTACAAAAGTCCTTTAAGGTCTAAAGGAAATAAAGCGCTTAGATTAGAATAGGTAGGTAGGTATATTGATAGTTGTGCCAGGTTAGTTTTGTAACCATTGTATGAACTAGATTTGATTAACGACCTCTTTGGCGTAGTGAGTAAAGGCCAACCTGTGAGATGATGCAAGTTTAATTTCTCATCGTGACAAATGTTTTATGAGTTCGTTCATTTCATTTCTTGTATTTATTTCATTGTGTCGGAAATCGTAATTTTAAACTATAATACAACTGTTGTCATTTTTTACAGACATAAATAAATAATATTTTATAGAAAAAAAAATTAACTAGAGTGATGTTTATTCACGAGGATGTTTTTATTGATAGCCCTGAAAATATATTTATCGTCGCCATAAAACGCCATGGAGGTGACCCTATCTATATATATAAAAGAAAGTCGTGTTAGTTACACCATTTATAACTCAAGAACGGCTGAACCGATTTGGCTGAAAATTGGTGGGGAAATAGCTTAGAGCCAGGAGACGGACATAGGCTACTGTTTATCCCATTCGACAGCGTTCCCGTGTGATTTTGCATAAAACTTCAGTCACTATAAAACGTGGTATAACAAAAAAGAATCAGACTTGGATTAACAAAACGAAAATGACAGTTATGTAATGGACGTATGGATGACGTATGCATGCCGGGGGGCCGATTCTGTAGTATATTTAGTATCAGCATTTGCACCCGTGCGAAGCCGGGGCGGGTCGCTAGTTTCCTAATAAACACATTAAAACAAATTACCCTTAACTCATAACACTCATAACACCATAAAATCTTTGAGCTCTAAACTGATCACAAAGGTTTGCTTTGTTTGCAACCCTACTCACGGGTCTTTTAGAACCGGGCCTAAAAGACCCGGGTCAGAAAGACCCAACAAAAGGGTTGGGTCTTTCTCGCAGTAAACGGTTAATGAAATATGCTAATGCCTTAATAGAATTCGTGACCTATCGAAAAAATTCGGTGTTATGGGACTTAAGTGATTATTGTATACGTAGTAGGGTCCTTTTTTCAGCGTATTCGGTGTTTTCCTTTTACTTTTCGTAGCAGGTTACGGAAATTAAAGCAGGTAAGTAGCTTCTGTCCACAACTACGCACGCTTTTTACACATCTTAAAAGTAGATTATACAGTTTTATTGGGATCAGAAGTATATCGACCTCCGTGGCGCAGCGGGCGAAGGTCCGCCTGCGACGCAGGAGGTTGCGGGTTCGATTCCCGCCTCGGAACAAATTTTGTGTACGATCAGCAGAAATTTGTTCCGTTGGTCTGTGTGTTTTCTGTTAAAAAATATCTATCTATGTAGCGTATTGTATTAAGTTTATCAGTTATCTAGTACCCTTAACACAAGCTCTGCTTAACTTGGGGCTAGATAATGCTGTGTGAATTGTCCAGCATTATTAATTTATTTATTATATCAGAATACTGAAGACATGCTCAAGAGAACTCGTACCCATTCTTACTCGTGAACTATTTTTCGTGCAAGTGATTATGACTATGTTTTAAAAAAATATTATAAAATACTTTTATTGTGATTTTTGCATGGCCCTAAATATCGGTCTCTATTTAGTTTTTTTTTTAATTACGGTGTAGGTACAATAAAAGTCATTGCATATGGATAATTAATTTTAATTAAATAATTAATGCTGGACAATTCACACAGCATTATCTAGCCCCAAGCTAAGCAGAGCTTGTGTTATGGGTACTAAATAACTGATATACTTAATACAATACAATACATTACATAGATAGATATTTTTATTATACATAGAAAACACCCAGACCAATAGGATATAAGATGGATGAATGATGGATAGACACTAAAACAAATAAAAAAATGTGCCATAACATAATTTCCTACAGCGTCAGGATTCTGAGATTTTCACATTATTATGAAGAAAATATATAGTCAATTTCATCTGTAAATATCTCAGAAACCTGACGCGTTGATACATTATTTTACAGACATTTTTTATTTGTTTTAGTGTTCTGTATCCAAATATCTAACTTTCATTGTGCGCAGCGATTTTGAAAAAAACTAATGTTAGGGCCGCCCTCCATTCAAAAATATTCAAACCCCTCTACTTTACTTTTACTATTTATTATCACTCTAATAGACTAGGTTCTACTATTGATGATAAAAAGTAAAGTATTTATTCCGTAGGTAAGCTGAGGTTATTAGTATCCTACCTACCTTCTTTAGTGTCTATGTTTGATTATATTTTGTGCTGTCCAGTTGTGAACCGAACAAACCATAAATCTATTCATCTGTCTGGTAATTTACTGACATTGCGTGAACTGCAGGTTCTGCCCATCATCACGAACACGTTAGTAAAGACGCCAGGTTAATTCTTAATTTTACTAAAAAATCAAATAAAAGAAATAAATTAGAACTACTATTTTCAACTGAAACAATTCAGGTATCTCAACTGATCCATATCAATACCAGTCGTCGCGTCCCCGCTACGCTGGCTGCATTGCCCCGCTGTATGGCAATGCTGATGCACTGTGACAGATACTCACCAGCTCTTGGGTCACGTTATCAAAACAGAAACAATCTGTTAATAGATTTTCTCTTGACTTAAAATTCTTGTACCTATTTTTAAAAATTATTTCATAAAATTCAATCTGACTGAATCCATAAAATCCTTGAGTTATGTGCATAAATATTCGGAGGTTCGAGGTAGGACCACCTGTGGGCATTGGCGCCGTGCCAGTCGTAATGCACCCGACTGGCAACTGATTTTTAATGTTTGGTGGTTAATTCTGCATTTGGGAGTTCAGTTTTTGAATGTGAAAAGGTAAATTATATTTGATTTTCTCGAAAGGGCGAAAAGGAGAGATAGGAAGAAATCGAATTGTAGGTTTTAATTATATTTTAACTATTGACATCTACGGTATTTATACTCATATACTATATTATATACGGTATTGACAACCTCAGTGGCGCAGGGGGCGAAGGTCCGCCTGCGACGCAGGAGGTTGCGGGTTCGATTCCCGCCTCGGGACAAATGTTTGTACGATCTGCAAATATTTGTTCAGGGTGTTCTGGATGTTTTCTATGTCTAAAAAACTATCTATACATTTAGTGTATTGTATTAAGTATATATCAGTTATCATAATGTTATCGTTGTGTATATATTAGTTATGTTAGTACCCATAACACAAGCTCTGCTTAGCTTGGGGCTAAATAATGCTGTGTGAATTGTTCAACATTATTGTGTGAATTGTTAAACATATTTATTTATTTATCTACCCGCCCGTTCAGCAGTGGACTAGTACTTAGGTATTGGCTGATGATGATGATGTTAGTTAATAAACGCGAGAAATACCCGTGAATAGCTCATCTATTCACTGGTATTTCTCATTGAATACCCCGTGAATAGTTCATCTATTCACGGGTATTTCTCGAGTTTATTAACTTACTAGCTGACCCGGCGAACTCTGTTTCGCCTTAAAGGCAATAAATAAGAAATAAAAATAAAAATTAATATTAATAATATAATAATAAAAATATATATAATAAATACATCACCACAGAAAAGCTTTCACTAATATAATAGTAAAATTACATTGGATATCCTCAAATATATTATTTATTATATTATTATTATACTATATTATTTTATCCTATGTCCGTCTCCTGGCTCTAAGCTACCTACCCACCAATTTTCAGCCATATCGGTACAGCCGTTCTTGAGTTATAAATAGTGTAACTAACACGACTTTCTTTTATACATATAGATTTTTGCCGACGCTTCGTCAAGTTTACACACATCCGTGCTATGTAATGAAATAAAGTTTTATTCAACTTGAGTTTTACAAACCTAGTAACGAATAACACACGTTATTTTAAAACTACCATATTGAACCTAAAACTAGTTATTTGTAAAGTAAGTTTGAAAAACGATATGAATTCAGACGGCTCGCCCCATTCAGCTGGCTGATTCTCGTTGCAGGTATTATGTTTGTAAAACCTGTAAATTGCGCCGTTTTTGGATATTTTCGTGTTGGTTAGTTTATAATATAGAATCCCAAACTAATAAGAAGTAGGTAGGTATCTGTTTTTAAGTCTGGTAGCCATAATACTAACCCAGCACACTTACGACCTGTTGGCAAAAGGTCTTTCTCGCCTATCGCTATCTTTCTGAGCCGAAAAAATAAATTTAAGATTCTAACACTAACGCAAAAAAGCATTTCATCTTGTAACTCTCCGTCAGATCGCTTAATGGCTAGCTGCTGTCTTTCTGCGTCGAAATAGAGGGCATCTTTTTCTACACTATGCAAACTAAGCGAGCTAGAATATACAACTCTTCCCGCGGGTGTCGTAAGAGGCGACTAAGGGATATCCACCGGCAGTGGGCAGCAGCGCCCCCTGCAGAACAATTCTACCACCGAACTGCGATCCCCAATCAGCATGCCCAGCGAGGGTATTATGGGCATTACCCCCATGTGATAAAAGATCAGGCACTTATCAGGGGGAGGCTTGCGTCCAGCAGTGGACCTATACAGGCTGTTGATGTTGAGGTTTGAGGTAGTGCACTAACACGGTAAGTTTAAAACCATTATTACTTACTGTGAATTTAAATAATGCTGTCTGAAATCCCTCGCAAAACATATTTATTAAAACCGTGGATCGATAAAGGTCAGGTACATGTTTTACCTTTCCCTTGTCCATCCAAACAAAAAATAATTTCGTTACAACGCACACCCAAAATCATAACCCGTCAAATAAAAAGGCAAAATGCTCATTGAAACAAAAACGGGCAAAATATGTTCAAATGTAAAAGGGCCTAATCAGGCCTATTGGACATCTGAACGAATTAACTTAAAGGTTGACGCACACATATCAACTACTACCGATTTTCATCAACACACATGCCTAAAACATTTAAATCCGTCGTCGTAACACAAAAGTTATTTACAACGGGATTTTCACCACCGGTTTATTAAGATTGTAATATTGTACATTATTTTTAGTATAGTTTGACAATGCCCTTATACAGCAGCATACCTTGCCATGCCCTTTAATTGATTAATTTATTAATTATTTGATTCCAACTAATGATTTTTATTGATTTTTTCACTCATGTCTGTCTGTTTTTTTTCTTTGTACCTTATGGTGTTTCCTATAGCGAAATACCTGTGTGTTATTGTTAAAATATGAATTAAATATAGAATGTAACGACATCAAGTGTAACTACGATGGAATAAATAAATACAAAAAAATACATGATTTGAGTTTTGAGCTTTCCAATATTTCGGCACAGTTTCATGCGCCATGAATTAATCCGTGATCAAGACGCGTGAAACTGTGCCGAAATATTGGACAGCTCAAAACTCAAATCATGGTAAATAAATAAATAAATAATAATAAATAATGCTGGACAATTCACACAGCATTATCTAGCCCCAAGCTAAGCAGAACTTGTGTTATGGGTACTAGGTAACTGATATACTTAATACAATACACTACATAGATAGATATTTTTTATTATACATAGAAAAAACAACAAATTTCTGCAGATCGTACACAAATTTGTTCCGAGACGGGAATCGAACCCGCAACCTCCTGCGTCGCAGGCGGACCTTCACCCGCTGCGGCACGGATGTCGTCTATAAATATCCCGTTGTAAATGACTTTAACACACATGCCTATCTCAAACGAGGGATATTTTCATAATCGCGCTTTTCAGGCGGATTGGTGATCACAGCTGTTCTGTTGAAACACTGTAGATACACTGTAAGAAGCTACTTCCCTTCCTCTGGTAGGTTCCCATAATCGACTCTTACGACATCCATGAGGGCCTGAGTTGACGGGTTGGCCCCGACAACTCAGCCCCCCATGGATGTGGTTCTTACGTTACGACCGCCACGGTTTTTGTTTCGTTCCTTGTGTAGATAGTCCCTTGACAACAAACACAAGCATCTTAACGGTATCACCGGACAGTTCATCACACCTATCTATCCCTACTTTACCCTTTATTATTTTCTGTAAGCTTCAAAATAAAATTATATTAAAAAAAAAAGCTTAGTACCTGTCGGTGTAATAATGCAATTTCCTCTTTTCTATACTCAAACGCAATGTATTTTACTTCTTTATAAGACATGACAGCGGCTATCTCCTTGATCTGACTCATTATGTTAATTCTTGGTCTTCACTTCCTCGTTTTCTTTTACTTTTCCTTCTATGATGTACATATTATAATACTAATTGAATACTTTTCCTTCTATGACAATAAAATTATCGAGCTAAAACTTATTTTCTTACTCCATACTAATATCGCAATCGCCTCGCCTCATTGTCACGTCAAAACATTGTAGCGAGACGATTTTGATCAGTTTCCGAGTTGATATGTGTGCGTCAACCTTAAGGCTGTATTTTATGCGACACATACATACATTTATACAACATAAAGGCTATATTTCCAGCCGTCCGTAAAAACATGATGCGAGCGAGGTGGCTAGCTCTCAAACGTACGACTTCCAGTTGAGATGAGGTACTTTCGGGGGAAGAAATACGTTTCTTTTGATTAATTTGTTCAAAATATGTAATAGAAAATATCGAAACAACACTAACAATAAATTTGGGCCAGATGATTTTATGTTAATGTGTCTGGGTTAGTTAGTGAGAAAAATATCCCTATAAAAATGTTTTAGTGAGAAATACCTGCATTAAATGGCTTAGACCTTTATTTTTAGTGTCTCTTGTCTATTTTTAGTGTAACCCCGCTCAACTAGGGAAATAATTTTAACATAAAACAACATTTAATTTATTAAATGTTGTTTAACATCTTGTGCTCGCAAGCTGCCTCTCCCCAGTCTTCCCAGTAATTTTTGTTGCTGCACATTTCATGCAACTCTAATCTATTATCAAAACCATAAAGTTCGACGATCATCTCTTTATTTATTTGCGATCTCTATTTATTTATGGAGATTGTATTATTATTATTAGTATTAATATTTTAGTGATATTTATCAGAATTATTTATTAATTATTATTATTTTTCTTATTCGGTCTTGGAAATAACATTATATTAATTTGTTTCAGGTGAGTTTCCAAATTCAAGAAGAAGATAAAATAACTTGGAGGAAAAATTGAAGATAAAATATTATATATATAATTGAAGATAAAATAACCTTCCATCTTTGTTTATCTAGACCTGAGGCCTAGATAAATAAAGATGGAAAAAGGATGATCTTAATATGTTTCGTATTTTCTTTAGACTAAATAAACACAAATAAATAGGTAAAGGTAAAGAATGATGATCAAATAACAGGTACATACTCTAAACCGGTTAAACCTTTTCCCCGACAGTCCACCGGCATAGAAAAGCAGGCGTCCGTAAACCTCGCCCGGTCGGTATTTATGTCGTTCGATTGCATATAAATAAACCAATCCCTTTGAAAATATGTACACAGTTATATACATATCCAAAGTCATAGGAAGAACTTGCTGCCTTCTTCATATAAGTCTGAAGTGTTTCATGAGGTTGCCGGAATCGGAAGAGTTAAAACACGAGTAAATTTATTTACTCATGGTACTGAACTTTTACCCGTAGCACTACCAGTAGTGTCACGGGTAAGTAAAATTTCCCTTGACTCTACTAGTAGTGCCAAGCGGTAGTGCCTAAGAAAAGAAATGAGTTAAACATCTAGTACGTCGTGACGTCGTACGTTTATCTATATATATATATATAAAAGAAAGTCGTGTTAGTTACACTATTACGTAATTTTTAATTAAAACTAGTAAATAGACTTGTATTCATAATAGTAGGTTAAATAAGTTTTCTTGTTACAAATTTAGGTAATTATAAATAAGGTCCTCTAAGGCATAAGTAAGTATAGTAATAGGCATTTAATGTCTTGTGCTGACATTACTAGCGATAATGATGAAACATTCCTCTCTGCTGCATCCAGCTGTGATACCTCTTTTGAAAGTGCTAGCTCTGGAAACCTCTCAACTCTTGGAGAGATGCTTGTGAAAGTGTTTGCTCCGTACAAAAAGACTCTCAATATCTGTCATATAAATGCCCAGAGCATCCCACAACACCACTCTGACCTTCTTGAAACCTTTAGCTCAGGCTGCGTTGATATTGTCATGGTATCGGAGAGCTTTCTTAAGCCATCTCTTCCTTCTTCTTATTATCCCATTCCTGGTTTTGTAATGGCTCGAAATGACCGTATAGGAAAGGGATGTGGAGGCGTTGCAATGTATTTGAAAAGCCACCTCAAATTTAAAGTCATCTGTCAGTCACCATCAAGCAGCAAGGCCGCTGAATATCTTTTCCTAGAAGTTGATATGGGAGTCAGGATATTGCTGGGAGTGGTATACTGTCCTCCAACCGTAGATTACTTTGACAAATTAGAGTCGGTACTTGAGGAACTTGTATCTGACTATACCCATGTGATCATACTAGGTGACTTCAATACTTGTCTCATTACCGAGCGACTGAAATGGAGAGCAGACAAGCTCAGCAACATTATTGACTCGGTAAATCTAAACATTATAAACACCACCCGTCCCACTCATCATACCTCTCACTCTGAAAGTTTACTAGACCTCATTATCACATCTCAGGCTGACCGTTTTTCAACACATGGCCAACTCACAGCACCTGCTTTCTCCCATCATGAACTTCTTTACCTCGCTTACAAAATTAGACCTCCAAAGGCCAAGCCAGCTGTTGTCAGCCAACGCAACTTTTCACGGCTTGACATCGCAAAACTTTCTGAAGCGGCTACTGCAATTGATTGGGGCAACATTTATTCTTACTCTTCTGTAGATGATAAAGTGAACTTTCTCAATACTAACATTATTAGTTTATATGACATCTATGCTCCTATTCACTTGGTAAAAATGAAACGTGCACCAGCACCTTGGCTTGATGAAACTGTCCGGAAAGCCATGGCTAGAAGGGATAGGGCTTTTCGAAAGTTTAAACGTGATCGATGCGAAGAAAATTGGAGCTCCTACAAACAGCTTCGCAATCGATGCAATATGTTAGTTCGAAATGCCAAGAAAAAACACATTATGACACAAATTGAACTTGCTTCACCAGCAGGCTTATGGAGGTTTCTTAACTCTCTGGGTATCGGTAGGCAAAGAACTCATAATGTAATACTTAACACTAATATTAACGCCTTAAACAAACACTTTACTACTAGAGATAAAATAGATCCTCACCTGAAAACCTTAGCTCTATCTGAAATCGTAAATGTAGCTCTTCCAAACAATGACCCTTTCTCCTTTACCACGGTTAGTGAAGATAGAGTTAGAAAGACTTTTCTCTCGTTTAAATCTAATGCAGTGGGCAGCGATAACATTAGTCGCATCATGTTCTCCAAAATTTTTAAGCAACTGCTCCCCACTATTACTCATATCATCAATTACTCTCTCATGTCTTCTCAATTTCCTGACCAATGGCGTAAGGCTCATGTGATCCCCCTTCCCAAAATCCCAAACCCTGTCTTACCCAATCAATATCGTCCAATCTCAATTCTCCCTTTCCTCTCTAAAGTTGTTGAAGCGGTTGTTCATACTCAGGTAACGGAATATCTCTCTAATAGTAGTTTCATTAATCCTTTCCAATCTGGGTTCAGAAAAGGTCACAGTACCACTTCGGCACTTCTAAACATCACGGAGGACATTCGGAAAAACATGGAAAACTCTCGCGTCACGCTACTTGTCTTAATTGACTTCAGCAGTGCTTTTGACGCTGTAGACCACGACCTTCTCCTTTCACTTCTTCCCCGATTAAATTTTTCCCCTTCTGTTGTCCGCTGGTTTGCCTCATTTCTGAGTAGCCGTCAACAAAGGATCCGGAATGGCGCTGACTTCTCGTCTTGGCTGGAAATCGTATCTGGTGTACCACAAGGCGGAATTCTCTCTCCACTCCTTTTCTCACTTTTTATTAACCTCCTTTCTCACAACCTTCTTTGTCATTACCATATGTACGCCGATGATCTCCAGCTCTACCACTCTTCCTCTGTAGATGATTTGAACGATGCCATTAACCTCCTCAATGGTGAGCTTGAGAAACTCTCAACCTGGTCCACTCATTTCGGCATTAAGGTTAACCCTAACAAATGTCAGGCTATATTAATCGGTAGCTCACGTCAACTGGCTAAAGTAGATGGTCAAAACCTACTCTCTCTACAATACGATGGAAACGATATTCCTCTCTCATCCACAGTTAAAAATCTGGGTGTCATTTTCGATAGAAAGCTCAGTTGGATTCCCCACGTAAAGGAGATCTCTAGAAAATTCTATGCCTCAATACACTCACTTCTACGTCTTAAAAACTTCCTCCCGATTCCTACTAAAATCACTCTGGTAAACTCTCTCCTCATTCCAATTATCGATTATGCCGACGTTGTCTTCCTCGATCTTAATGAGAATCTCCTCAATAAACTAGACCGTCTACTAAATACATGTATCCGATTCGTTTACAATCTCCGCAAGTATGATCATGTAAGCAAATACCGAGCTATGCTTAAATGGTTACCTATCCGCGAACGAAGAAAACTCAGGATCCTTTGTCTACTGTTTTCAGTCTTAAAAGAGCCTTCGGGTCCCTTTTACTTAAAGGGCCGCTTTAATTTCCTAGCAGATGATCACAGTAGAAATCTCCGCTCCTCTGATAATCTGCTCCTATCTATACCTGTGCATACTACCTCCGTCTTTGGAAATTCTTTCTCTGTAGAGGCAGTGCGGTTGTGGAATGACTTGCCTCTGGACATTCGAAAGGCAGAAAACCGAGATACTTTTAAGAAAATGGTGCGCACGCTTTTTCTTAAGAGGTTATACCAATAGTTTAGTTTACACAAATGTTTCTCGTTGGTAGTTGATACTATGCTTATGCTTTAGTAGTATGTTTTTTTTTTTAGGTATGTATATAAATATATAATAGGTATATATAATTGGAGTTATTTAGCTTGTAAAACTTAAATTAGCACGCCAACCCCCTGTAAAAACATATGTTTTTGGTCGGCAGGTAGAAAATGCCTCGGCATTAAGCCCACCCTTTGTACATCAGTGCAATAAAGGTTTAAAATAAATAAATAAATAAATAAACTATTTATAACTCAAGAACGGCTGAACCGATTTGGCTGAAAATTGGTGGGGAGGCAGCTTAGAACCAGGAGACGGACATAGGCTATGTTTTATCCCGGAATTACCACGGGAACGGGAACTACGCAAGCGAAGCCGCGGGCAGCAGCTAGTAGTAAAATAAAACTAGTACGTCATAGGCTAAATGACTCTTTTTTAAAAATAGGTCTCTAAGTATTAATTATTGTCCAATTACAGGGAACAAAAATCCTACTAATATTATAAACGCGAAAGTTTGTAAGTATGGATGGATGGATGTTTGTTACTCTTTCACGTAAAAACTACTGAATAAAATTTGGCACAGAGATAGGTTATAGTCTGGAATAGCACATAGGCTTTATTTTATCCCGGAATTCTCTCGGGAACGGGAATTACTCGGGTGAAACCGCGAGGCGCTGCTAGTATTTCCATATTTTTAGGCGCTAGAAAACCGCAAAACTTTATTTAAAATTATAATTTTAGTACACAGGCGAAAACGCTGTCAGCCATATTTATCTGTACTGTGACGTCATACGGGTCGAAAACTAACAATTGACATTAGAAAACGTTCATCAATGTTAAAATATAAACAGACTACATTCGAATTTGACTCGTGTAAGATCCGACATAAAATTTGCTTAGAGTCCCAGACGTCACAACATGGCTGACAGCGTTTTCAGAGATCAAAACTAAAAATTAAAAAAAAAAACGGTAAATATGCAGTCATCTTACACTTTTAACATCAGAAATCTATAAATATTGGTTTCCTAAGTCAAACACTACAGAAGATATTTATTTATAGCGTCAAATTTGATATGAATCAAGAAGCCTATTTTCTTCTCAGAAATCTAACCAGTTGCACTAAACTAATATTAGTGGGCGTGATCCACACGGGTCGGTAGGTGCAATAATGAAATATATTTTTAAAAGGAATTTGAATTTAGAACAATGCTACTTTCACAAAAAACAAAATTTCTCTCGTTCATTGTTTGAAAGAGGTTTGTAGCATTTTTTTTACCTCTAAGGTTGAGGATCAAAATGAGTTTCTGACATTCGACCTCTTTTCTAAATTACAAAATATTTTCTCGCTAGTTGTGGTGAAAAGTTGTATGTTTAACTCGAGGGCAAATATTTTTCGTTTCGTGCCTATTAAATCCCTCGCTACCTCAGCAGTCTACTTTAGAGCCACTCGCTACGCTCGTTACTCTATTTTAGACTGCCTCGCTAGCTCGGGATTTAATATCGGCACGTGCACAAAAAGTCGTTTTGCCCACTTGTTGTACAAATAACTGTTTTTCGTAGCACTTCTACGTTGCTACGAGCAGCGCTACTAAACCGTAGCACCACCATGATTCGTAGAACCAATACGTTTCGTAGAGCCTCTACGTTTCGTAGACCCGCTACGAAGCTACAAACCCTACGCGGCTACGAAGCCGTAGCAGCTACGACTTATTTCTGTAGTTTGAGGTCAACGGGTTGCGTGGGATCTAATCGGTGGTCATATTACGCTATTTTCGTATGTCTTCATCTACTTATATGGAGTTTTTGTAACTTTATTATAGTAAATTGTAGGTAAAGATATGTATGTTTTGTGAAATTTATATCCGTCTCATGAGTAAGAACTTAGGAACGGTATACATTATACACTGCTGGAAAAGTTACCTATTTATATTAATAGATATTGGCGCTTGATCACGATATTGAATCTTAATAGGGCTTAATAGGATATTGAATCTTATTAGTCCACTTTAGAGGTTGAGCCACTGGAGTAAATAAATAATGCTGGACAATTCACTCAGCATTATCTAGCCCCAAGCTAATCAAAGCTTGTGTTATGGGTATGATATACATTAGACAATACACTATATAGATAGATATTTTTTTTATTATACATAGAAAACATTCAGATCACTCTGAACAAATATCAGCAGATCGTACAAACATTTGTCCCGAGGTGGGAATCGAACCCGCAAACTCCTGCGTCACAGGCGAACCTTCGCCCGCTGCGCCACAGAGGTCGTCATAATAAGAAGATCTAGAGTCCCTACATTTTAACTCTTCTGGTAGAACAGAGCTGAGTCCAGTTGACGATATTATCGAAACGTCATGTTAACGTCTCTATTTCTTAAAGTGGAATAGGCTGTTTGAAAACAATTGTATTGATTGCTACAGTATTTTTAGTACTCTGTAAGAGCTACCACTTCAAACAATAACATCATCTTTCAAATCATAATCTTCGCCTACAACCGTGCAAATGATTAGAAATAGGTACCTATCTACATTAATTCCGAAAGCGCCGCAAGTAGACGGTCTCCATTAAAACTTGAATTATTAATGAAGCTCGGATCAAACTGGGACTATTCGCACTTTGGACAATATAAGGGAGAGAGTCATTCCAAGCCTAACGCACCGAGGGGACCGAAATAATCGAACATACCTCTTAACAAAGTGTGATGATAAAACTTAAAAAAAAAACCAATCATCTCAAATTATGGTAAATATCCCGTTGTAAATAGAAAGAAAGAAAGTAAATACCTTTATTGGGACTATACATAACACAGCACATTACAAACATAATATTTATACTTACAATGAACACAGGATTATAGAGAAAGGAAAAAAAACACACACAAATTAGATAGTGTGTAACATACGGGCCAAAAACGTCCCTGTCTCAGCATTATTCCTTTAAGGTTTATAAATAAGTTTAAGGTGTGATGATTTCCACCCACACGATAATTTAATATAACTTCATACAATTATATATAAAATTCGATTTTTTCGGCTCCTTGGGCACGTACAAGATAATATTTTTTTGTTTTTTACACATCTCTAAAAAGGGAAGTAAAACCTCTGTCATAGTTTACGTGACGCCATGATTCCGACTGATCCGTTATATAGGTCAGTTCAATTCGGATGTGTTTTTTGAGTGTATCACTTTTTTCGCCACATAATGAATGTTATTTGATTACGATTATGAAACATAAGAAAATGAACCAATAGGCGTCGAAAAGTAGTAGTCGTATTCCATTTTTGAGGAATATGTTATTGATACACTCGTTAATCACGTAGTTTAAGATTAAGTTCGGGATATTTGATCAAACGTGATCTAAGCGGAACAGTATGCGAAAAGCTATTCAATCCAACTCTTGGACTTGGACAGGACTTTATGGGAAATTTAACGTAAAATATTTACTATTAATCGATAGATAAATTCATTATTTGCATCTTCAGACACGCACATACCAAATACTAAAATTATCGAGAGCCTATTACTATGACAAATTATACTTTGACAAAGTTCCGTCCTGTTCTGAACTCGCGCACATTATCCTCAAACAAAAATTTTGTGTCCAGGCACTGAATATTCCTTTACCAAGCCTTTGGACTAAGAGTTTCATTTTTACAGTTCAAATCCAGATATTAAGATGAACGTTGCTTTAGAACCGACTTATTCGCGAATGGAAATTGCTGCTTAAGATTATAAGATACCTTTGGTGGATTGTTTATGAATATTATACTTTTCTACATTATGAAGACTCTACGTAAAACTAATAGAATTAGTTTTTGTGTTCGAATTACCAAATAGGTACACGACGTCCACAGTTGAACATATGTATGTATCTCCCCAAAACAACGGCAGTCTTGCTATATTTATTGCATAATGAATTGCCTCTGGACATTCGAAAGGCAGATAGATACACGAGATGCTTTTAAGCAAATGGTGCGCGCGCTTTTTCATAAGAGATTACACAAATAGCTAAGAATATATTTCGATAAGTACATTGAGCCGGCAATGTATCATCAACACCGAAATAACAGTTGCAAAAAAGGTCTCAGTAGTCCGGTTACTTAATTGAACCGGACTACTGATACATCGAGCGACTCAGTAGTCCGGTTGAGTTAATTGTAACCGGACTACTGAGACTACACCAAAATTTTCTTGTTGGTTGTTCATAGTATACTGAATTATGCTTTGTGAAGTGGGAATATATGTCTATGTCGTAACAACTATGTAGTTTCCTGAAGAAATAACAAACATCCATCCAGAATTTCGCATTTATAATATTTGGGTGATGCTATGATGATTATACAGGGTTATTGGTAATTTACTGACACTACGTAATTGCAGGTTCTGCCTATCATCATAAACAAGATTGTGAAGACGTCAGATCTTAATTCTTAAACTTCGTATGGGTAGTAGGTACCCGCCTTCATTTAATAATCATCTTTAGAAAGGCTTTAGTCGAAACCTAACAAGAAAACGGCTCTGCCCTGAATTAACAATGGGTGTGGGAGTGAAAGATCGATCTTTAGTTACATCGGGTTCCGGATAAACGTGTTTTTTTAATTTTATATTATATGTATTATATATATTATATTATATGTGTTATGAACAGACTTAGAAAATTTATATGGACCTTTAAAACACTGCGACATGTTACAACACAGACTCTACTTACAAGTATTTATAAATCGTTAGCCCAATCAATTACAGGTTATTGTTTGCCAGTCTGGGGAGGGGCAACAAAAACGAAATTTCTAGAACTTGAGCGTGCTCAGCGATCCCTACTTAAAGTAATGTTTTTTAAGCCGCATAGATTTCCCACTGAAAGCCTTTACCTTACATCTGGTCTATTTTCAGTCCGGAAGCTGTATGTGCTCCAGCTAGTTTTAAAAACGCATGCGTCACTGACTTATGATGCTAAATTGGTAAATGTAAATTCTCGTAGAAAAAAAGACCCCGTAGCAGTGAAATCATCAAAAACAACATTTTCTAAGAGACAGTACATTTTTGGTTGTATCGATGCTGGTGTAGGTGACGCAAATAATACGAGTCCCATAGCCGATACGAACCACTTTATTCATGTAAGTATATCACTCGCGTTACATAGAACGATGGAGCTGGACACAATCAATCGGCGGTGCGCGCGAGAGGAGCGGGGTGCGAGACACGTGTCGTGGACGTTTGTGATCAGCGAACTGTCTGAGCTGCGACGCGGGCGCGCTGGCGGCGGCCGCTGTGTTGCTATCTCATTCTCTCGCGCACCGGTGTGTAAGTGTGGTGGCGATCGTATCGCCACACATTGATCAATCAGCTCATATATACAATAAACTAAATAAAGAATTAGGTATCTATGAGGTCACCTTTTTTCATTGTAAAGAGTTTATCATGGAGTGGCTAATGAATAAAAATTATGACGAAATAGAAAATTTAGTACAAAGGATGAGTATATAGCTGAATAATTATAGTGATTGGTGATTTGTTTGTTTTATATAACTTTTATTTTCTATTAATTTAATTATAGTCTAGTTTGTAATTTTAGAAATACCTTGTCTTTGTAGGTATCTTTTGATCGTATGTCACTGGCAAGAGCGGAGTCCCCTAACACAAGCAAATGTTTGCTTAAATGGAGGCTCCCAAATACATTTATATTTGTAAAAAAAGGTACTGCAATAAACGATTTTATTTATTTATTTATTTATGTATCAGAGGTGATTTATAAAATAAAAAGCTGGCGTCTATACGAACGTGTTGGTGATGATGGGCAGAACCTGCAGTTCACGAAGTGACAGTAAATTACCAATAACCCTGTATATAACTTTCGCACCAGTTTGTGTCACACCAACCATGACCTCGCAGCCAAAGTTATATTACTCGCTGATATTTCGTGAAGTCCAACAATCGAACTGTTATGAACATCGAACTTGGGGATTCTTCGAAGTTACCGCAAACAGATATTGTTTTAAGTTCGCAAACATCAATCAAGAAGGGCGAAGTTCGTCTGGCAGGTGACTGTGCCGATGGTAGGGGCTGTGGTCGCGATTGATTTTCTTTTTGATCATCATCATCATCATCAACAGTCTTTATAGATATAGTAAACATGGAACCAGCGGATAGGGTGGTTTTTTGAGAAGGGTGGTGATGGCCAAGTCCGAAACCACGAGAGTTAGAGAAAAGTCGTGAAAGGAGTCATGCCCTCGATTTATAAGAAAACTATAACTGCATTTCGAACTAGGTCATCACCGTCCTTCTGTATAATACTCGGGTCAAACCCCCACGGGCTTAAAGAATGTTCATTACGGATGTAAGCGGGTTAACTACGAACCTCATTTGTGTTGGAAGAACACCAACGTTTCATCCCTTAACGAGGGACATCTTCAGGGTGAGTGCGGTTCTAGACGCGCGCGTTCCGCATCCCTCCGAGCATATAAAGCATTAAAGAATGTTATTAATTTAATACTATGTAATTAAATTTATATAAAAAAAAATATCACTATGCTGGCGCGATTGTCTCTTGTTTTTTTCATACAAAAATCCACGCTGAAATCACTAATCCAGGCCATACAGGCAGGTACGAGGAACAACGCTAGCATTTTAATGTTCATCACTTTCGTTTTGATATTGAATTGTAGTTATGCAACCGTGATGATAGAAAGACCTTCTAACCCAAATTTTGGCCAGGGCGGCCTGTCTCAACCGAGTCTAGCCATAAACGCAGGACGTACTATGCTGAACTGTGTGCGCAAACGCAGGTAGAATAGAATGATACAAGTACCAAAAAAGTATAAAACAAACAAACCAAAAACAGAAATAGTAGCATGGAGATAACTGACACAAAAATTCAAATGTTGTGTCAAAACATTTACACAATTGTATCTTATTAATGGTGACATAGGAAGCAATAACCGATAATAAGCGATACGATAACTGGCAACGTGTTTGAGGGATTTATTAAGGATATTTTTATCGCTGGCTCTACCTTTCCAAACTTTTAGTTCACTTAGGCTCTTTTATTAGTCTGTGTGTTGACACGAAAATCTTAAAAAAAGAGCTGGTGAGAAACAAAAAAATTATTAAGACTTTTAGCTTGTGGTGCGGAACAGCTCTACACCAAAAAGGTGCTCTCTCTGTTCCTCTCTCATAATCCAATGTCAGAATCCAACAGTTTCATGGAAAACCAGTCGTTCCGATAGATAAAGACCACGACATGGTACCGTGTAGAGTTAAGCTAGCAAGTCGAGGGTTGAGTTGGCAAGTTTCGGTCGATTTGGATGACCTGTTGTCAGAGACACGCTGCTGTGATGTTTGCCCTTTGGATATTTAATATTTACATTAAATAACCTGTAATATTTTATTTAATACTAGCTTCTGTCTGCGGCTTGGCACGCGTTTTTTCGATACAACAAGAAACTTAATATGTAAGTTAGGTTTTGTTCTAAATTTACGCCAAATTTCATCTTGATCTGTCCAGTAGTTTTGGAGATCCTAGGTAACAAAAATTCAGATTTCACAAACTTGTAGCTTTATAATATTACTAGCTTTTGCCCGCGGCTACGCATGCGTATTTTGGGTATAATAATTAGCCTATTATCTAATTTAGGTTTTCCTCTAAACGTATGCCAAATTTCATCTTGATCTGTTCAGTATTGTTGGAGATCCTAGGTAACCAAAATTCAGGTTTCACAAACTTTCGCAATTATAATATTATTCGGATTCGTATAATATCCTACGCGTCCGAAGTCGCGGGTTACAGCTATATTTTAAAAAAATCCTACAATCTTACTAATATTATAAAGCTAAATCTGAATTTTTGTTACCAATTTAATCTCCAAAACTACTGAACATTACTTTTTTTTATTATTGAAGTACCTGTTTGCTACCTAAAATCAAACTACTATGGCGTCACCCAAAACATCTGAAACAGCTGCATTAGTCGTTGATGTAGTCATGTTTATTTGAACTACATTTTTAAGTACCTTATTGTAATTTAGTGTGATTTTGATAGACCGTAGTTTGTGTTGCGACAAAGCAAATAATTTCCGCGCCCTCTCGACATAAGCGCTGCGGGTGTCCATGTTGATGCAGGATACTCTTTTTTTAAATTGATTTTATGGATTTTTTTGTTTGGGATCCCTGTGGCCCGTTCTGCACATATATGTTGATAATAGTATATGAAAATGGTGCTAGAAACGTACATCTTAAAAGTCTCATCAATTTTTTGGTATAGGTAATATTTTTTGGAAATTCCCAGGCGATCAAGGAAAAAAAATCCCTACCTAAATCTATCAGCACTTTACGTCTACTGCTGAACGTGCTTTTCTCAAACAAGGAATGATTTGCCATAATCACGCTAGGACTAGAACAAAATCCCGATATAAAAATTTAATAGAGTATCTAATAATATAATTCTATATTATTATAAGTACTAGTTTGAACAATGATCTTATTCCTGGATTTATTTACACTATACCTAGCCACAAAGATTATTATTCAATGGTTATTTTATAAAATACAAGAGACAGTGGAATGTAACACCACAAGATCTGAATAACATGGGACACGAGAAGAGAATATAATTGCATTCCTAAGGTTTGTAATTTCAGTTCGTTCATGCGTGACTCGCGCGAAGATACCTCGATGTAGAGTTTCCATGGCTTTGTTTTACTAAGAGATATTTTGAAAACAATAAACATGCCAAGTATGAGTCGGCTTTGCCTCATTTAATAATTCGTTGTCATACAAAAACGTTATTTGTTCAAAATTGGTCTCGCATTTAACTTAAACGTAGGTACACGTCAAGGTTTCATAATAATTATAGAGGTCTGCTCTGTCTGTTGTATTTTATTAGTCGACAGACACCCAAACAATAATTAGTCACAAATTTATTTAATATTTATTTAATTATTTTTAAAGAATAACCAGCAGCACATACAAAAAATTATAAAATAGAAATAGAGGGCTATTAAAAGCTTTTCACGGGTAAGAAATTAACTATTTAGTGAGCGTTTGCTCTGCTATCTCGATTAATAATAATAAAATGAATTTAATAAAATTATACGCACGGGCCACGACCCTGCTGCTTGTCACATATCGACTTTAATTAATGGTTTCGCAATAACTTTTAAAATTATTTTCGCATAAAAATACCCACATGCGTCTGCACGTATTTACTACGTGATCGCCAAAGGGACAACGATTTTAATGTTTCAGATGTTATAAAAGATATAAATTTTATTTAAAAGGTCACGTACAACTACTAGATTATATCGCCATTAAAACGCGTTTATTATCGCTTTTAAAATACGTTTTTGAGTTAAATTACTTTGTCTGCATAAGTCATTGCTTTTAATGGAAGGTCGCAGTTTAATCTCAGGCATTTCATATCTTAAGGATTTTAGATCTTGTTTGTTGTTAAAATTTAATCTTGATCTAAAACTATCTAAACATATTCAAAAATTATGAAACAAGATCAAAGCTACTTTTATCTATTTTTCAGAGTTGTATTCCATAAAAACCTTTAAAGTTAGCGGCCGAAATCGGATTCAGGTCCAGTCGAAAACTAAACTATCTTTTATCTATTTAAACGTGGGCAGAAGCAAATATTTAGAAATTTATCAGCTACTCTGATACCTTCGTGCGACACTTAACGAAAGTTCACATTGGTTGCTAGTGTTGTCTCATAGTGTTTTCTGTGCATGTTTTAAAATGTATCTCGAAATGTGGACTGTGTATCAGTACTCGCGTATGGCATATTCGCCGACGCAGGAGTGCCCGACTTCTTCGCCATACTTCGAGCCCGAATTGGTGTTCTTTTGGGCACGGTTAAGGGCTTCAAGGGATAGTAGATTCAGAGCGATCTCTGAATGCCCAGATAATTGTTTCTTCCGACACTGGTTGTCTGTGCACCACAGTGGGAACCAAAAGTAAGACTATGTAGGTACTGCCTGCAAATATGTTTATATGTTCCATTCCATCTCTACTATTGATTTTGTCTATTTATTTTATTTGTCTAATGAAAATACTAACGTTACCGTTACGTTGTAGATAACGTTGTAAATAACGTTTATTATTATCATTTTATTATTATTATTTCTACGCACTACGTCTGAAATAAATGCAATTTAATATGTTGTCTAAGTATTTGATGCCTAGGCCAGATTTCACTAACTTTTCCAGCATTATTTATTTATTTATTTTCGGCAGCAGTAAGACTTTCGCAAAATAACGTAAATATCCCTTATCAACACATACACTGCCGAACATACCTCCCCAATGAGATCGAGTTTGCAATTATCCCCACGCTTGGCAGGGGATTGGTGTTCGCAGTAGAGGTGTTAAAAAGTCACAGCAGGAATTCACCTTCTACGAAAACCCCAGGCTGAGTTTAAAGATCGATTCATACGTTGCACGGCCACGGTCATACAGTACCAATTTACCATAAACATCCGAGTTCCCTTTCAAAAAGTTTTTATCCAAGTAAAACCAGAAAGCATAGTCACAGCATTTTCACCTCGACTTCGCAAGTCACCTCGGCTAAGTGCAGTGAGTAGATAGGTCACCGACTGAGTGAGACTCTATTTGTAGCCACCACTAATGCTGGCCTAGTGGGAGGTGGACCGACTTTTAATCGACAGGATCTTTCCTTGACAGAAGTATTATAACTGAATCTAAGATATCAAATAGTTTCCCTAAAATTTGGGAGGAAAAAAAATAGGGGAGGATGCGGGTTCAAGTCCCATGGAAGTAAACATTTTTTGGTATGTTATTTGATTTCTTAGAAATTACCCTGAGTAATTTCTTGTTGAATTAAGATTTTAAGGCTATAAATAAAAATTACCCCTCAGCGACACTGATTAGGTAGGTGGTTATACAATCCCTTTAAATCCTGTCAACAGACAATCGTTTTACGTTTTCAACTCCAACTAAACAACGATTAACACGTTAGAAGTTGGCCTCTTATAGCGGATGTCGCGACCTGCTTACATTTTGAATGCTTACAGTTTCAAATTCTAACTAAATTCGAGTGATACCGTAATAAAGTGTTGAAAAGCTCTTGTAATTCTTTCAATCTTTTTTTATTTATTTATTATTATATATTAGACAATGTATACTTATCAGTAAAAATACTGAAATAATGATTTCAAAATCAAAATTAAATACTCTTTATTTCCATAAATACAATAAATGTACACTTAGAAACAGGTAAAATTACAAAACTAAACACTGACACTGAAACGAAAATAAAGTGATGTTTTGATTTCTGTCGCTTCGTTATGTAGGCTAAAGTAAAGAAGCGATGAAGAAATCTTTAGCCTGTTAGTTGTTATTTTTCGAGTTGGAGCAAACCTGCCCCAAGCTTTTTTATACTGTAGATAATCTGATATTTTATACTAAGCCTTTTGGCACAGCAAGGTTTTGACAATTTGTTTGAATTTATTTACTGATAATTTTTGCAACTCACTAGGAGTTTTATTGTAGAAGCGTATACATAATCATTGCCCTTTAAAAGATACATTAATTTTGTGAAGCCTGGTTGTGGGCACAGCGAGTTTAGTTTATTTTTAAATAAAAATTATGTTTATCACTATTTTTAGGGAACCGGTTTATATTTCTATGAGTGTACAACAAGTTTTCATAAATACATTGACATGGTACTGTCATTATGTTTATTTCTTTGAATTTATCACGTAGGGATTCTTTGGGACCATATTATAGATAATTTATACATATGTAAATGGTCGCAGAATCGTCACGTAGAATCCTTAGATGATAAAAACTTTTTGAAAGTTTTTTGACGCATTGCTTTTTGAACAAGCAATGCGTCAAAAAACGAGTGGCTTGAGAATAGGTAACAAACAGATAAACAGACAGAGTTTAATTGAGTTTTGATATTATTATTACATTAGTATGGATGTACTTGCTAGCTAAAATCCCAACCTACCCAAATAAAAATTCAAAGAACATAAGCAAACAAAAACAAACCTTAACCTTGCGGATAAAAAACATGTAAAAACATGCCAATAAAACCTGATAGTCCCCGCAAAAAGAATAATGGCGTAATTCTGCCTATGTGGCCAAGATGGCAGATAGAGGGAATAGATGTGCTACTTATGTCGCCGCAAATTCCCACACCTACAGTTGACTGTAACATAAAACTATGATAGGGGAGCTTTATCTTTTTTTTTTTTTTTTTTAAGTAAAAAGTCTTTATTTTGGGAACATATTGGGGGATATAACAAAAAATAGGCAGCGATGATGACCTGCAGAAGTAAAATACTGTGTCGCAGATCGCAACGCCCGCCTCCGGGATTAGGGTAAGATATTTCCACGAACTTTAGGTACTTAAGTTTACACTATATTAGGTTACAACTTATTTACTAATGAAGTTATATAAAAACAGTTTCTAAAATAAAATCAAATCTAGAGCAAACTAACTAAATAAAAGAAAGTAAGGAATAGTGAAGTAGAATTTTAACATCTATCTAAAGGCTGTTGACACAGAGTGCGTGTGTGTGTGTGTGTGTGGTGTCAGAGCACTAGGTGCTCCTGAGGACACCGGTCTCTTAAGAGCTCTTAGGAGCTTTATCTAATGTAATGTGTCTTATAGATATCTATTCTTCAGTAGATAGGTACATATCTTTGCTAACAAAGAAAATTACAATCACATAATAGAAACAGATTAGAACTAGTATTTACAATTGAAGCAATTGAGCTAACAGCAGACTGTTGCAATCAATGTCGAGATAACTCAACTGATCCGTATCAATACCAGTCGTCGCGTCTCCGCTACGCTGGCTGCATTGCCCCGCTGTATGACAATGCTGATGCGCTGCGCCAGAGACGCACCAGCTAACGGGTCACGCGTCGCATCTTTCTCTTCTTGATTATTTTGTTTATCACAAAAACTAAAATTGACAGCATATTTCTGGTTATAACATTTTTTTTTAAGAATAGAATCGTTTATTCACAGTAAACATGTCAAATATTACAATGCTGTTGTTGTATCAGTGGTATCAATGTAATACTACCAGTAATCTTGGACTGGTGTGTGAATATTAATAAACCTACCTACTATAATAATCATAATGATTAAGAATTAAATTTAAAATGTCTTATCTGCTTAAATTTAAATATTCCTTCACGCTATAAAAACAATGAGTCAGTTACCATTTATTGAGTCTATTTTTAAACGATGGCATTGACAAGTCATTAAATTCTATTGTTAAGGTAGCGCAAATCGGATTTATCCTTCAGAAAAACCTAAGGGTTGTTTTTAACGCGAAAGAATCATTAAAATCGGTTAACAATATTCTAAGATTAACAAACATACAACCGAATTAAAAACCATCTCGATTTTAAAGTCAGTTGAACTGTTACTCGTCGATACTTGCCTATATTTAGAATGCTTTTATATGGGTAAGGTATATTTCATAAAAAAAAACTATTCGGTACCTACCCCTGCAATAAAAATTGGGAATCACTGACTTCCATGTTGAAACATTGAGAACCAGCGACTCCAGAAGCGAATAACTTTGTAAAGTTGAGTTATACGCCGGCATCCATTTAAGTGCGCGATAACTTTATAAATAAGAGCCCATTTGTTTTATCTGTGGGTTATAGATGAGTTTTCAGTTTGACAGAAGATAAAGGAAATAGTGAACTGTTTCATAAGTAACTTATACACGCGGCTTCGTTCGTTATTAAACAGTGCCCATTGCTATATTAGTTCTTATAAGTATTTACTCTATTTTATTTTATCTATTTTTATGTGTAAATGTGCAAAACTCGTAAATCTATGGACCCATGGTTGTCTGAAATAAATCATTTATTTTATTTTATTATTATGTTATTTTCCCGTATCAAAGTAACAAGCCCATGCCTTTATTGGGATGCCATCAAACTCCTTGCCATACATATAAAATCATAGGACAGACAAACGGAGATACAATTTCTTTCAAATTATTTAGTTTAGTAAGTTGGGCTCTTAACACATTCACTACCCAGCCTCACTATGCAGCTGCAGCAGAAGAAAGTGCATCATGAGTAAAGAAAGTGTTAAAGGTCCGTACGTACCTACCAAAAACAAAAGTAGTCGCTGATTGTAAAATCAACTGGGACAACTACGGTGTAGTTAGAAAATCACACTACTATCATTAATTTAATAAGTTTGGCAATAAGATTGGCATTTAATAAGTTTCGGGGCAAACGTGTTCTTGAGTGGAGACCGCGACTCAGCAAACGTCGTGTAGGACGCCCTTCGGCCAGGTGGGATGACGATCTGCGAAAGACTTCAGGCAGATGCTGGATGCTAGGGGAGAATAGAAAAAAATTACGTCACATCGTCATCGAGTGCGTAATATGTTTGAAACTCAACTTCAATAATTTACGCAACTTATGACAATGCGATGTCATTCTTCTCCATTCTACCATAAACAACTATCTCCTTGCTGGTCTTCTGGACCTGGAATAAAACAATACACTTTTTATCCCATAATTCATGAGATAGAAACACCGTTTTCATAGAAACAGCACTTGCGAAGCCGCGGGCCGAAACTAATACAAAAATATTCAGCATTTTTTATTGATTCTTATAAAACCTTTTCCAGCCAGAATAACTCAAAATGTATCGAGAAGCTCGCGAACCGTAAAAAGGATCGGGAACTCTTCAAAGCATCAATGTTTATCCCGAAACATCAAAGGTACCTACTCAATCGGCGCCATTTTGTCTTCATTATTCAAACATGGCAGACGTCTGAAATCGGTAGGAATTTTTGCCAGTTATAATTATCATAAACATAAACTCGCTGATCCCACAACTAGGCCACACAAAATTAATGTATCTTATAAAAGGCAATGTATACGCTTCTACAAGAAAACTAATAGTGAGTTGCAAAAATTATCAGTGAATAAATTCAAAGAAATTGTCAAAACCACAGTCAAAACCTTGCTGTGCAAAAAGGTTAAGGTACTATAAAATATCACTAAAGTCATTTATTTATAACGGGATATTTACCATGATTTGAGTTTTCCAATATTTCTCCACAGTTTCATGCGCCATGATCACGGAATAACTTTTATAAATTGACTTTAGTGTTAATAACGATGATGGATTTAAAAGATATAAAATATCAGATTATCTAGGGGATAAAAAAGCTTGGGACGGGTTTTGTTCCAACTCGAAAAATAACAACTAACAGGCTTAAAGTTTCTTCGTCGCTTCTTTACTTTAGTCTTCCTACATACCGAAGCGACAGAAATTAAAAATATATCACTTTATTTCCGTGTTAGTGTTTAGTTTTATAATTTAACCTTTTCTAAGTGTGCATTTATTGTATTTATGGAATTAAAGTGTTTTTGATTTTGATTGCTGAAATAATTATTTAAAATTTATTCATGTACAACTATTTACAATCGTATGTTAGCATTTAAATACGATTATATATACATATTACGTATAAACTTACATAATAAAAAGCTTAATTGAACAACCATAAAAACAATGTGTGAGCATACATGACATTAAATTAAATACAATTTCAGGTTTCATTTCTTAAAAAGCCTTTACAAAAGAAGTGTTTCTCACACAGTCACAATTTCAAGTCATCTATTATGTTCGAGCAGTTCTGTAACAAAAACTTTTTTAATTATCCTTGATAGATAAAAGCTATTTTTGGTAAGAATACCTTATCGGTTAATTAGATTTAAAAATTGTCGCTTAGCTCACAGCAAAAAATCATGTTCAATACCCAGTGCTACTATAGCTGTACCTAGATACTAGGTACAGCATGATTAATAAATAAATGAATGCATGTAAATGAATGATCCCTGGTGAATTAACATGGCACCTGGCTCGGACCTCGATACCTCCTCCGCTGCCCAGCGCGGCGCCCCGCCGCCGTCACCGTGGGAGGGCTGTAGTGATATCATCACAATTACCCTTGCATGTATAAAATTTCGAGTTATTCTCGTGTCGTATTTGTTATTATTTATAGATTTTAGTTAAGTTTTTGTTCGAACTAGAGGTCGTGTTAATTTGCCTGGGTTTTAATTATCATCACCATCTCTGTTACTGTCCACTGCTGGGGTACAGGCCTCCCACAAAGAACGCCAGAACGATAAATCCCGTATCCAGTGGTTGCCCGTGACTTTCACTAGGTCATCGCTCCAAGGTGGATTTTCAGGGACTGCCAACACGATATGATAGCAAGTTGAACGATATCACAAATATTAGGTATATACCTAGTTATGGCATTAGGGTCTGTATTCAGCGTCCCATAAGATCGGACATTGCTTGTTTAATAACAGACTTTCTCACGGCGAGAAATATCGTCGAGCTAAGCGTCTGGACATTTTTATCAAACTCCTGTGATGCGAGAACTCCAGACTCAAAGCCTCAGTCGTTATTAAGTCATCATTGTAAAATCATTAAATTATTAAATTCAACTTTAATTTAATTATTTCAATTGTTTTTAAAAATACTTTCCCGGCTTTCTCATACAAGTCTACCCCGATGATATAGAATCTCAAGGATCAAAACTAAAACAATTCTGTAAATGAATTATTTAGGATTTGCTTTTAGAGGGTAGCGGGATCGACAGCGAAAGCGAATTTTTTGATAGTTTTCATGGAAAATGAGACACTATAATATAATAACTAAACCGCCGAAAAAACTGGAAAGCAAATTTAGGAGTAGGTACTTCCATAAAAAAAAGAATCATCAAAATCGGACTACTCTGTAAAAAGTAATGCATGGTCATACATTAAAAAAATAAACGCTTTACTTGAAACCTCCTCCGTTTTTCGTCGGTTAAATAGGATTCATTTGAAAAAGACTTGTAAACTAAAATTTGAAAATGAATACAAAGTAAATTTTACTGGTCGCCAACGTAGGCCGTGCCTAGGAGAGGATTAAAAGACAAAAATCAGTTTCTACTTTTGCTTCCGCCTTTGTTCCCGCTGCCAAAAAGGTACCTAGTTTTATTGCAGCATCGTTGAACAAAATCACATTTGTAGAACAAAGCGAACCTAAGTGCTATGCAAATATCTAGAAAGGTTAGCCAAGTCTAGGTCCAGGTGGTATCGGACTGTTTTACTGCTGAGTTTGTAACTCCGTTTACATTGCTAAGATGTTTTAGTTTCTCGCTCTTGCCCGCGGTTTTTTGCATAATGTAGTTGACGACCTCTGTGGCGCAGCGGGCGAAGGTCGGAAAACGCAGGAGGTTGCGGGTTCGATGACTCGGGACAAATGTTTGTACGATCTGCAGATATTGGTTCAGGGTGTTCTGGGTGTTTTCTATGTATAATAAAAAATATCTATCTATGTAGTGTCTTGTATTAAGTATTTCAGTTATCTAGTACACATAACACAAGCTCCGCTTAGCTTGGAGCTGGATAATGCTGTGTGAATTGTCCAGCATTATTTATTTATTTATTTATTAAGATCTTGTCTAATGTGATCACGCTCATGAATCCAAATGAGCCTGATAAGATCTTGTCTTCTGTGACTATGAGAACTTAGTTAAATCGTAATAGCTCCTTCTACCGAGTAATGGATTGGCCTTATAAAGAGTCTGTTATTCAATTAAATTCAGATAATAAATGCAACAAAGTCGTTTGCTAACCCCGTGCAAATAAATGTTTAATATGACTAAGTGAATATTTATATTGACTTAGAGCATTGATATGTCAATGATGAGCCTATTTTTTGTTTTAAACAAATTCGATATGCTGCAGCTACCATTCATTCTTGTTTGTATTGAATGAGATATTTATCATTCCAAGTATTATGACGCCAACTAAGATAAAATGCGTCTTAGTTGGACTATATATTTTTCAGTGTACCTACTCGACTATTATACACCGCAGCTTTTAGTTTGCAGATAATGTATAGAAATATGCTATGTGGTGCCGGCTTAGAATTTGCACCACCCCAACTCTTCTCGCGGCTGTCGTAAGAGGCGACTAAGGGATATCCACCGGGGGCGGGCAGCAGCGCCCCCTGCAGAACAATTTTACCACCGAACTGCGATCCTCAATCCGCATGCCCAGCGTGGGGATTATAAGTATTACCCCCCAGGTGATAAAAGCCAATAAGGCGCTTATCAGGGAGAGGCCTGCGTCCAGCAGTGGACCAAAACAGGCTGTTGAGGTTGAGGTATAGAAATACATAAGTAAAATAGATGCGAACCCTTTGCCTAGACAAACTTAACTTATGCTTTAAGGCATTACTAACCAACCTATGTAATGATTTTTTTATGAATATCTATCTATCTATAATGTATAGAAGTAGGAACTTATATGAATAAAGGCTAGAAACAAATAAACCCTACAGCGGTCCTGCGGCGAGAATCGATGCAACCTTTTGCGACTCAGGCACACTGCCTTTGCACCACTGCGTCACAAAGGTCGTTCTCGAAACTTATGTTAAGATTTTGTAGTAGATATTACATGCAGAAAAACTGCTTTCTTCACATATTCTTAAAGTCACATGTACTAAAAATTACCATAACCACAAAATACTAAAAGCATTTTTCACAAAACACTTAGCAAGCACAAATTTTCTTTGAAACTCTTGTCACCCCATTTAGGATTCTCTTTCTAATATCAACCGTATCAGTGTGAGATTAAGGTTGTTTTCAGATAACAGATTAAAGTTAGCGTACAGTCAGCAACGAAAGTTCCAAAAAATTTAAATTGATAAATAAAATAATCCTGTTACGACTAGCAATATGCGCAGTACTGTAGTGCACTCTCATAATCCGATGGGAGGGCAGACCGCCTAACTTGCTCTCCGAGGCACAGGGGTGTAACACAGCAGTTCTTTTTTCTAGCATAATTCACAGAAGCACCCCTGAGTCAGGTCGGTACAGTCAGGGGCTGACATAGCAACTTTAGTAATCAAATAATATCGCAAAAATTTTCGACTTCGACTGGACATGAAACCGAATCCTTCACTTAGTAAGGGAATGTGCTAACCAACTACACCACGAGGTCAAGTGACGTAGGAGTCGAAAATATTTGCGACTTCCTACGGACTCTAGCGCCGTTAGCTCCACCTACAGGGGAAACAATGAAGTTTATCCAATCCTGTTCAAAGACTAAAGTTACATTTAGTTCGTTTGACGAGAGGTGTCGCGTTGCTTAATTCTAAGGTTTTTGTGCGTATGCTCTCACACTCTGGGTAATTTCTAAGACAGTAAAAAATTTCAACTTCGACGGGACTTGAACCCTTGGTGTAGTTGGTTAGCACATTCCCGTACTGGGGGAAGTATGCGGGATCAAGCCCCGTCGAAGTCGAAATTTATTGCGATATTATTAGATTTTTTAGAAATTACCCTGAGTGTGACGTTTACGAACTATAATAATTATCTAACAAAAACCTTAGCAACTTTAGTCACTGACTGTACCTAGTAACTACATTTTGAGTTTGCGAACAACACAGGTGTCGCAGAATTTATGAAATGATGTCGCAAGTCACGGATCTTGAACCCTAAAAGAGGATTTGGGTGAAAAATGGGGGAAATTTGGGGAAATTTCGCCGTTAGATCGCTTATTGATGGGGCGATAAGGTTTGGAGACAGGTAGTTTTGTAATAGATAGGTGCTTTACTGACCAACCTTTTGTTTTTCTGGTTGGACAATATTTCAAGAGATCAAAATTCTTTTTGATAAATGCTTTTAGGAAATTTTGGTCACACTGAAAAGGGCTAAAACTAGATTATAAAAATATAATCCATATAAATCTTTATTCACAAAGAATATTACAATCACATAGTAGAAATAAATTACAACTATTATTTACGATTTGAAACAATTGAACTAATAGAGCTAACTGCGGACTGTTGCAAACAATCTACTGGTAGCTCAACTGATCCATATGAATACCATAAAATCCCTATTTTTTTTTATAAATAACCAATTTTTAGACAAATACTTAGATAATAACAACATACAAAAATTGTAAAGTGATTCAATTATTAAATTAATAACTTTTTGACGACCTCCGTGGCGCAGCGGGCGAAGGTCCGCCTGCGACGCAGGAGGTTGCGGGTTCGATTCCCGCCTCGGAACAAATTTGTGTACAATCTGCAGAAATTTGTTCCGTTGGTCTGGGTGTTTTCTATGTATAATAAAAATATCTATCTATGTAGTATATTGTATTAAGTATATCAGTTATCTAGTACCCATAACACAAGCTCTGCTTAGCTTGGGGCTAGACAATACTGTGTGAATTGTCCAGCATTATTTATTTATTTATTTTATTTATTTAATTCGCGTACGGCGCGGGCGATATACAGAGTGTCACAGAAAGGGTGTAATAAGCCGAAAAGGGGTGATTCTGGACATCGAGGGGACACGTAAAGGGTATGTAAAAATAATATATTTATTAAAAACAGAAATAGCGTTTGGAAGAACTATCTTTAAACATGTAGTACCTATTTCATTAACATCAAGCAAATACCGGAAATACGGATCAGTTGAACAACCTCTAGATTATTTGCAACAATCTGCAGTTAGCTCAACTGTTTCAATTGTAAATACATGTTTTAATTTGTTTATTTATTATAATACAAACTAGTTTTATTAAACAAAAACCTAACTCGACCAAATAGCTTTGTATTGTAAATGCAACAAACAATCCAGTTTTATTAGAACATCAAATGCAGAATCACAACTTTTAAAACTACGAAATAAAAGTCGAATTTGAAATGGCCTCAGCAGATTTCATCTCTTCAAGCATGCATTTTGTATGTTGTCATAAAACTGCAGTCTTATTTATAAAGCTCACAATAGCTAATAGTGCTTTTACATTCTAACAACGTAAGCTAACGCTGATCATAAAATACAATTAATGGATCTATTAATTAGTTAAGAAAATTACAATTAACACAAATATTTTTATTTATTTATGTTTGCTTGCATGTAAGTACATTCATTCTTAGGTCTAAATGAATGGTTAGTTAGGTTGAAACTAGCTAGGTAAATGCACCCTGGAAGGCCACTCCAAAAACTGAGTTCGACTTTATTTAGAAGTATCAATTAAAGATTAAAATACTTACAACAATAATAAATTACATAATTAAAACAATAATTTTAAAGAGAAAGATTTGTATTTTTGTATGTTTGTAACGAATAAACTGAAAAACTACTGGACCGATTTCAAAAACTCTTCCACCATTAGAATACTACATTATCCGTGAGTAACATAGGCTAAATATATAAGTTTAAAAAATCAATTTCCAATCGTGTGAAGCCGGGACGGGCCGCTAGTAACAGAACAAAACAATTACAACTAGTTTTTACACTCATATCGGTCAACGAATTAGCATTGCCATTCAACGTGGCAATACTGACAGCATTCTGGGCACTCTGCCTTCTAGTGACCCCCCCCCCCTCCCATGTTATAATACCCAATAAGGCGCTCATCAAGGTCATCAGGGGAGGTCTGCGTCCAGAGAAAATACTGTTGTTGTTCTTAAAAAATGTAGCGTAGGTACTACTGGCTGCATGCTTTTTTCTTGGTGCTTTTATTTTTTTTTATTTAAATACGACTAGAGACATATACTTACTCGTTTATAACACAAGATCAGCTTACTTTGGGGCTTGATGATGCTATGCATAATTTCTTATTTTTGAAGAAAGCCTACAGCAGAACCTAGCAACAAAAAAGCTAACAAATGGCCTTCGCGGCTAAATGAAATGATAATCTCCGACAGTCTTTATTTATCTCTAAACCATTGATGTACATAATTATATACATCAAAGTAAAATTCGGGAGATTAAGTATAACCTTCTCAAAAGTGGAAAGCTCAAATTAGGTATAATTAGGTTCACCCACCTCAGTCATAGTCGGACCGGCGGCGCGGCGCCGCTGGCGTTCGTGTTTCTCGTGCTTATTGTTTTCTCGGTCACACTTCGGTCTAGGTATGTCTTTCCATCGTTTATTGGGTAGGTATATTGCAAAAGATTGGAAATAGCGTTATTAGCGTAATTTAGTTATAATATAACACAACACATGTAATTTTTTTTCAGTTAGCAGTTAGTTAGGGAGAACGTACCATACTCGTATCTACAGAATTATACTAACATCTATGCTCTAAACATTTTATACCTCTATCCAATTTTTAAAGCTCCTATAACCCACTTTTATGAATAAGACTTGCTGTCCAGGTGTTCCGTACATCAGTAATGCTGTTATTTTATTTACATTATTGGAGCTCTGTGGTTCTCGGAGCGAGTGAACTGTAATTGTATTATTTTATTTTAGCTGAGCATTTTGTTTCTCTTCTAGAATTCGGGACATAAATTCTTGAATTAGCCACGTGACTTTTCTACTTTGACATGTAGGGAATTACAGTCTACTGTTCTCCTATACAGGGTGTTCAAATCTTAGAGGATCGATAAAGATAGATAGGTGGTGCATGATTTTATGAATGCCATTCTCCCAGTGACCCCCAGTTTCCGAGTAGGTAGTTTGTAATTCTAATGGGCCCCCATCGTTTGGGTTTTTTTGTTGCAAGACAGTGTCTGGACCAGATAAAGGTGATCAACCTAACATAAAGTCAAAGTCAGAGTACCTTAGTAAATTGTGTGGTGCCGGCTTAGAATTTGCACCACCCAACTCTTCCCGCGGGTGTCGTAAGATGTGACTAAGGGATATCCATCGAGGGTGGGCAGCAGCGCCCCCTGCAGAACAATTCTACCACGGAACTGCGATCCTCAACCCGCATACCCGGCGTGGGGATTATGGGCACTACTCCCCATGAGATAAAAGTCAATAAGGCGCTTATCAAGGGAAGGCTTGCGTCCAGCAGTGGACCAATACAGGCTGTTGAAGTGAGAGTAAGTATTGGTTAACGTTAAACTTACACGAACATCATTTGTAACTTGACTTTGTAACAACAAAAAAATTACATCAACACTTTGATGGTCCCGAGCCCTAACATAAAATATGAAAATGTAACAAGTGAATCCGCAAAAGGGTAAAATCTAACCTGGCGAGAGTATTTACAGCGATCATCCGAATTGAAACTTTATCCTCGCGGGCTTTAGCCGGAATTCCTTTGACATGAGCACGAGCTCAAAATGGCTAAACTAAACTGACGCATTGTACAGGGTGTGCTTTTAAATTGAGTGTCATTTTGTGATATCTAGCCAGTTTTAAATTTTTATGTTGTATATGAATAATGCTAGATCTTTGAAATACAATGACTAGTGTCTATTAATATTGGTTTTAAGTAAATCGCGTTCCTAAATTTTTTATTTGATTGGCGATACAAACTATATGAGTTATGTGATAGTTTTCTGGGGTACGTAGTTTATAAAATTACCCGGAAACAGGACTTGAACTCACTATCTATAGTCGGTAAAATAAAATAAAAAGAAGTTTATTCATTAAAACACAATCACTAAGTTATAAATGAGACTTATCCTAAATCCTATAAATACTTACTGACACACAAGACAAGAAACTTTATACTAAGAATAGGTACTAAACAAAGAACATTTTTGAAGTAAGGTTTTAAGTAGGTACTGATGATGATGAAAAGGAAATCACACATAATTTGGTCGAGATCTCAGGAACCCTGCGGTGTTTTGACACCGCAGGGTTGCTGAGATTTGAAATGACTTACATATTTTTTGATTCTTAATTCGTAAGTTAATACTAATTATTCGGTTCCTTGGACCAATTTCTTCAAATCGTATAGTTTTCTTAGTTTCAAAAACGTATGCTCTGTCCCGCTCCTAAGAATGCGAAATCCTATACGTATCTTTCTCAGAAAATGGCGCGCATTGCGCCCTCTTAAAGAACTCAGCATTGCTGATTTTCAATCTGGAATATGTCCGCTGTTGCCACAAAGTAAAGGTTATTATAATATCTATAGGCTCTATACACGCTGCGACATATCGTCATTAGATAGATGTCTCCTAATACCTACCCAAAGTCATTTCTAAACCCCCAAGTTCGTAATATAAATCAAACCACATGCAAAGCTAGTGATTAATACAGCTCAATGCATTGTTACTGAAATTGCCTGTATAGTGTAGCCAACAAAGCCGGCTATATTCAAACATCCCATAGCTTCGAAACACCCTGTATAAAGTGCAGCAGAGTATGAATAGGATATTGGCACACGTCGGGTTACATTTAGCAGCTATTATAACGTTTAACGTTAAAATACGTTATTGGAACACGGACTCAATGGAACGTGAATTTTGGCACTTTTGGCCGGTCTCGTTCGTAGTTGGAATGGGGATTTGTAGAATAGAAAATTGGCTCTTGAAACACATTTTCAAGTTTAGGAGCCTATGGGTTTAAACAAAAATATCTTTAGAAGACGGAACCCCGTGAGCGCGTTTGCTCATAGCAAAAGCGCCGTCAGTGTTAAAAAGTGTAGAAAGACATTTCCTAAAGTCATAAATAACGGGATATTTACCATGATTTGAGTTTTGAGCTTTCCAATATTTCGGCACAGTTTCATGCGCCATGATCACGGAATTCACACATTCACGGATCAATTATTCCGTGATCATGGCGCATGAAACTGTGCCGAAATATTGGAAAGCTCAAAACTCAAATCATAGTAAATATCCCGTTATTTATGACTTTAGTGTTAATAACCATGATGGATTTATAGTAGTTTATGCAACTGTCATATAATGAAGGGTACTCGTTACTATTATGAAACTCGCTACGCTCGTTTCATAAACTCACACTCGTGTTTTAATACCCGTGTTATATGCAGTTGCATACACTACTTTATCTTCACTAATGCAATTAATCAAACAACAAGAGTAAAAGCTGACAATAGTTTATTTATAATAATTGTTCAAATTTTGGATGGTACAATTTTGAAAGTTAATGTTAATTATTGATCCAGCAGCTGTAGCGGCCGCGGGGCAAGCAGTAGAGCTCGTAGACGGTGTTGGAATATATAAAACTTTCACCATGATTGTACTGTCGTCTATGTTAGAGACTTCATCGAACTGGATGTTGTATAGCTCTTGCCTTCGGCATGCCCCCATTATGCCGAAGATTAGTGCAACCTGTAACAATAAACGATATAATAAGCTTGAGGTACATAGCCAAGGCAAAAACTATGATTTATGAAGTAGTAAAGTGTAGGTACCTACTACCAAATTTATACACAAAGCGCTTAAACGGAGTGTCTAGATAACTTGCGTGTGTAGTACGTAAGTACTAGGTAGATTAAATAACAGAACTAAAATACACTTACCTTTTTAAAAAGATACAAAATATCTTGTGAATCTTCCAGGAACATCTTTATTTGACCTGATGTAAACGTCAAGGACTTTTTTCCCTTGTGTCCTTCTGAACTGCGTTTCAGGAACGCTATGACTTTTGAATACTTCGTGATATCAATATTGTTGTAGATACTCAGTGTGGACTTGAGCATAGAATATTTAGCCCACCTCGCTATCCATTTTTAACTTTTAATTTGTATTTTAAAAACAAAACACATTGCGAAACATTAAATTCACGCGTACGTGTATTGTCACAGTGAACTTGCCGCCATTAATATCTAACCAATGAGAGCGCAGCTGCTCGCGCAGGGCCAATCAGGAACGAGCGCGCGCTGTTCTTTTTTTATTTAATTGGCACAAGATCTTACCAAAGAGTTTTGTGTATGTAAGTTTAGTAGTTTCGACGAAGTTTTCACGTATAACCCAACTGTTTTCAAAAGCCAGCCTAATATCAAAATTTTATACAACTTGTACGAGGATTTTGACATAAGGCTCGCCAGGTTAATTGGTCGCGTTTTACTGATGTTATAATGAGATTTTACGATATCGATGTGGATATTATAACATCATGTGAAATTGCTTAAATTGAGTGTTTTGCTAACTGCGCTATAACAGTAGTCATTATAAGTCAAGTATTGGAAACATAAGTAGAATGTTATAACATTAGTGTAGATAAAAAGTTTTAAGACATTTCCTTATCACAACCTCTGGATACTTTGAAATAATAATGATGCTGTGTTGATTATCCAACAATATGTATTTAACTTAGCATTTCCGCCTGTGATATAAAAACAAATGTGAGTCAATGAATAGTATATGCTATAAGCAATTCAGTCAGAAATGTCAGGGGGGGTCATACAGTCAGAATCTATTCAGGAAGGGTTTCAACGTGAATAAAATAATTAATGTAGACGTTGAAGGATATGGGGGCAGGGGATGCCTTTGCCCAGTAGTGGGACAAACTTTGCGGACGAAAAACTAGCGTTCCTACTTATTTAATATTCGTTAATCATTTCTTTTAGACCTTACAGGACTCTGAAACATGTCAGATATTTCAAGTTTCTGTTATAGTGGGAAATAAAGTTTTCACTTTGAAGTGGTCACTTCGATTATCTGTAACCGTTTTTGCTGTATGTTAAAGTTTTTACCCTACTATGTAAAATCATTACAATTCGTGACAATTGACATTGATATAAAGACCTGTGTAAAATTGTTTGCCGTCTTGAATACATAAAATAAAAAAGTTTCAAACCCGTAACTTCTTCGGCGGATCTTCGTCCACTACGCCACAGGGGTCAAGTCTGCATAAAACACAGCAGCATTAGGTGGTTTAAAAAAACAATTTTTTTTTAGTATTTTTATTTATTTCTTCTTTACAAAAAACAAAACCTAGTGAAGGAGTAATTTGCCGAAAATCGTATCTATAAAGGTGGGTCTACGCTAGACGAACCGAGCACGAGCGGAGCCATTCAGGTTTCGTCGTTCACGGTGTCAAGTGTGGACGTACAACGAACGTACAACGATCACTGTCCTCGAACGCAGTTTTCCGCAGTGTGCGCACTGCGAGCGCGAAGCAAAACCCTTTGTGTTCGTCAAAAAACCGACAACAGGCGGAACGCAGCCGAGCACGAACGAAATGTTTGCAGCGCGCTCGTTCGAGGCTTGTAGGTCGGTCCACACTATACGAATTGTGTTCGGCTCGTGCTCCGCTCGTGCTTGGTTCGTCTAGCGTAGACCCACCTTAACATTAGCTATGAATATAAACCCATGATATAGCTATTTATTATTCAATGAAACTTCTTAAATATTTTTTTATTACAGATTTTGTACAAGAAATCAACTCGCTACCTTATAGAAAAACCAAATACGATTCGATTAAGTATGTAGTTTGCTCCATCTATCGATGCATAGCTACAAACACTTTCTAAAATACCCTAAAACTATCGAAAATTATAACGAAAAATATTCTGGTAACCTTGGCAGCGTCAGAAATAAATAAAACCGTGTTAGGCCGTTATCGGGCCCGCGGGACCCTCTCGTATGATATACAGGGGTACGAGAGGGTTTCAATTTTATTCTCTTTACTGAATAATTTTTGTATTGTGTTTCGTATGTTTTTGGTTTTTCAACACCACATTCCTTTGGGCCATTTCTTATGTCTTATCTCTGCGGTGGGAGTTTGTCATACGATATTTTTTTTTTTTTATTTATTTACCAACTTAAACTAATGTTACATTGAAAAACTTATAATAATGACACTAAGAAAACCACAGAGGTTTGTAAGGGAGTGTCATTAACGAGTCGCAGCCGAGTTACTATCGATAGGTTTGACAAAAAATAAGACCTTAATTTCTAAGTTATACCTACCAGTACGATAGACTAACACTTAGTACGTTTTAAGGATTACAAAAATGCTTTTGAGATATACCTAATTTGTTCTTAAATCCTAAGTAGCAAAGATATAACGACACTGGTATTATATAAAGTAAGAAAGGCAGTGTACATTCATCACTTAATTCGTCGTAAGATTTTAAAAAAACTCATTGCTTATCAAAAATATTTTGGATTTATAGAATGGAGTATAAGTCCCTACTGAAATCTTTAATGACTCTTTTATTCGCTTATTGCTTCGCCTTGCATCACATAAAGCATTATCAGATTATTCAACTTGCTGGCTGGGCAAAAGACCAGCAGTGGGATAGGTTGAAGCATACAAATAAAATCACATCACACTAATATAATAAATGCAAAACTATCTAAAGTCTATAATAAGTATTGAAGTTTTTTGCCTGTTCAAGTTAAAACTAATGTATGGATCAGACTCAAATTTTGCATAGACGTAGTTTTAAATTTGGAATAATATATAGGCTACTTTTTATCCCTAAAAATTGCGTGCAAAAGAAGATGGTTCAGAAATAAAAACACTATGCAACAATAGGTATTCTTTAAAACAAAACCCTCGCCGAGAGCAAGCAGTAAAAACTCAATTTCCTCCAAATGAAAACTATTCCTTTAAATTTTAAATTACCGTTTTAAACGCGGCTATTTCGCCGGCAATATATTTCACGTTCACTTAACGCCGTGGTGGAACGCCGGTTCAAACGGACCAGGACTAATGACGTCATCATAGCCTTAATACCTCCCTGGCTGGGGCAGAATGTTTATAGATGAGGCATGGTAACGTGGCGTAGTCACGGCAAGATATTTGTAAAATGGCCGACATTGGTGTCGCCAAAACTAGACTTATGAGGGCGCATTGCGCGCCATATTGTGAAAAGGATTTATACATATAGATTTTATATATATAAATACCTAAGTCGAAAAATTACGCATTCCCCATTTGCACGAAAAATATAGAGAAGTCTGTAAAAAGAAAAATGTAATTGAAAAATGGTCAAAAAGGGGGGGAATAATTTTCAAAAGGGGGGGCTACCTCACCGAGTGGGGTATCAAATGAAAGGTATTAGTTCGGACATTTCAAAACATAGGATTTCGCGTTTACCTATAGGAGCGGGACAGAACATACGATTTTTGGAACGGCGTAAGTGCAAAAATATGTTTTTGCTTATTAAAAAAACTACACAAATTATGAAGAAACTGTATTAAGAAACCAAAAAATTTGTAATAACCTACGAATCAAAACAAAAATATTTTCTATAGACCGCAGGCTTCCTGAGTTCTCGACCAAATTAGGTGCAAAACAGTGCATTTTCATGATTTTTTTTATCGTATTTTTTTTTTTGTAATCGTGTTTTCTCATAATAAAATAAGGAACCCAAGAAAAAAATGTTGAATTTTATGTAATGTTTGTTTTTTACCATGAGGATCACGTGACTACTGAGATCTTTTCTAAGTGTACATTTATTGTATTTATGGAAATAAAGAGTTTTTGATTTGATCTAGGCCTAGTTTGACAACCAAACCCGTTAGGTTCGCCCCTTGACCAATTTGACACCACTAAAAATTCTATCCATTTTTATTTCCATCGTTATAAAAGGGACGGCAATATTTTAGTCCAGTCAAATTAGTTTATCATAGTTTTGGAGATATCTGAATTGACACAAAATTGACATAAATAAATAAATAAATAATGCTGGACAATTCACACAGCATTATCAGCCCCAAGCTAAGCAGAGCTTATGTTATGGGTACTAGATAACTGATATACTTAATACAATACACTACATAGATAGATATTTTTTATTATACATAGAAAACACCCAGACCAACGGAACAAATTTCTGCAGATCGTACACAAATTTGTCCCGAGGCGAGAATCGAACCCGCAACCTCCTGCGTCGCAGGCGGACCTTCGCCCGCTGCGCCACGGAGGTCGTCATAAATGAAGTCATCCTCATCATATAGAAACCCAGTTCTGGCCAATATTTTAAAACCAATCTACTATGGAGAAAAATTAAGGGAATTCAAGTTCTTGTTTCTATATCACACGGTAAGAACCTTCTAAGAACCCACACTTTTACCGAAATAAATCGATGCCACAGTCAAAATCGGTGCTTATATCAATCCTTATCGAAAATCGTAGAATACTCAATTGAGCTCTTGATGAATGCAATACATTTTTTTTTGTTACAATTTTCTTTAATTTTCATTAATATCTAAATTCTTGTTTTTTGATAAATGTTTTGTTTTTAATTTACTTTTGTCTTTTCAGTAGTAATCAACCTCAACAGCCTGTATTGGTCCACTGCTGGACGCAGGCCTCCCCCTGATAAGCGCCTTGTTGGCTTTTATCTCATCGGGGTAATGCCCATAATCCCCACGCTAGGCATGCGGGTTGGGGATCGCAGTTCGGTGGTAGAATTGTTCTGCAGGGGGCGCTGCTGCCCGCTCCCGGTGGATATCCCTTAGTCGCCTCTTACGACACCCGCGGGAAGAGTCGGGTGGTGCAAATTCTAAGCCGGCACCACACAGCTCAGTTGCTTCAGTAGTAGGTACTGTTGAAGATGAATTTACCTGTAACTGGGGTGGCACTTAGATATATTATTTGTGTAAGAAATGGTCCACAATCCATGTTTTGGTGTACACTGCGTTGGAGCAATTTTTAATAAATAAATAAATAAGTAAAATTTGAACAAGATAGCAAGACTACATGACCACCATTCCGCACAAATGCGTATAAGTTAAAAACTCCAAGTTTTCAATCAACGTCACTCCTAGCCGGAGGACGTCTCTGCCTACCTTCGAAGAAGAAACTAATTCCTTACATGCCTGAACTTTATTCGTTAAGTTGTAACATACAGAGGCACTACGCTCCACGGCACTGCTTGTTATCAATATTTGAAAAACCAGGGAAGAAGGAATGGACATAACTCCCTCCAAACTCTAGCTGGTCTATACTATGCGCTTGTGTCCTTCGAATCACGTGAAATGTTTATGGATTGGGTATGGTGAAACGTTCCTCTGTTCCATTTTTATGCGACCTAAAAAAAATATTAGGTTCTAAGTTTGGTTGCATGTATGTTTTTTTTTATATTATGTTCGTCGATTGGGATGATTCTTTTTCTAATGAAAAAAATTTCCCAACATAAAAACATAGTTTTTGTTCCGCAAAATAAATAGTACTAGAATTTGAAATCGGTTCTTTTTTGTTCAAAACAATCATTTTTGAATGAATAAATCAAATTATTGATTCCTAGATCCATCAGATCATGTTTAAATGGAATCTTTAAATCATTGTACTTTGATGTATCAATTTTAATATTTAAAGCTCTCCTACGACGTGCTTGAGCAGTAAACTACAAAATTTTGGTAAAAACATATTGAATCTGCAAACATGCAACTCTTCGACATAACATACAAAGCCAGAGTCATGGGCTTTGTATGTTATGTCAAGGAGTTTCACGGAGCGGGTTGACCATGTATGTCCTATTCTTTACGGACTGTTGCGGACGTCAAATGCATGCTTTTTCTACTCATCTGAGACACTGAGAGCTGAGACACCATGTCTCCACCACAGGGGGAGAACGGCATCAAGTTTGGAATAAGTTTTTCGGGGATTTCCAGCCAAAAGGCAATTCTAATAATGATATTGAAAAAGGCCAAAATATTTCAAACATGGAATAGATTTAGCCGAAGATTTCAAGAGGCGCAAATATGCAGGTCTCGACAGAGCCTACACATTTGCTCCTCTTGGAGTCGAGACCCTAGGTCCGTGGGGAGGTACCGAGGCTCTTCAGGTGGTTTTTAATAAATTATCTGAGCGTCTGGTCGAAGCGACGCGTGACCCGAGAGCTGGTCAGTATCTGGCGCAGCGCATCAGCATTGCCATACAGCGGGGTAATGCAGCCAGCGTAGCGGGGACGCGACGACTGGTATTATGATCAGTTGAGCTAGATTGCTTGCAACAGTCTGCAGTTAGCTCAATTGTTTTAATTGTAAATACCTACTAGTTCTCATTTATTTATATTATTTGATTGTAATTTTCTTTGTGAATAAATACTTCTGCCATTAGAATTGTAGGTAAAAGCCAAGAAAAGAAGCCGCTTATCACTACCTTCAGCAGTGGATGAATATAAGCTATTGAGGTGAGGTGAGAAATAGTAGGTATAACTAAATATTTACATATTTTCCCGGTATACATTCCGGTACTGACGAAAGGATGCGGGTTCAAATCCCGTCAAAGTCGAAAATTTTTGCGATTATATTTGATTTTTTAAAGTCGCTTCCTGTCTGGCTGTCCCTATGTATGCTTAGATCTTTAAAACTACGCAACGGATATTGATGCAGTTTTTTTAAAATAGATAGAGTAATTCAAGAGAAAGGTTTATATGTATAATACATGCAGTAATATAGTAGAGAAACACTGATCATTTTAGAGGTTTCTAATGTGATGTCGTAAATTAACACATTTTTTGCGGTTACATTGCAAACGCTGGCTGAACCCTACGAGATAGATCCAAATAATGTACTACAGTATTGTACACCTTAAAAAGGTCTACAAAAAAGTCTGCATCAGCATTGCACCCGTGCGAAGCCGGGGCGGGTCGCTAGTTAATAATAATGCAATATCGGTGGAAAGCGGAGGCGTCAGCAAAAATTTATAAGACTCATCAAAAATTTATATCAATAGGCAGCCTTATCGTTGAAAGCCATTTCTCCAAGGCGCTATTTGGAAGAAAAAGCAGGAGCGGACCTTTTTAACAAAAATCCACCCAGAATTTTTTTTTAATGTCCCAAATTCGTCATAATGATCTTTCGCTTCATAACGGTCGTTAAAAGCACTAAATAACATAAATAATTTAGATATTTTAATGCAAATGTAATTATTCAAGACGAATTCTCCGCTCAAAGCGCACTGAAAGTCGTGCAATTTCAACCTTATTCTGTCGTAATAGGGTTTACCATATTTATATGAGATCTTATATATATTATGTTCTTTCTCTTTGGAAGGCTGATGTTAAGCTTCAGACATTTCCTTACAAGTAGTAGAAACATGAATTTTCATTCGCACTAGAATAATTTTATTACAATAATTAGTAATTTTCTTACACAGAAATTTCCACAGTTTCGTAAGACATTACAAAGATACACCCTAATCTTATTATCTTTACACACGAAATTATTTTTAGGGACGGTGCAAACGAGCCACTCTGTCACAAACACAAACAAAACCACTCCATTAAGGATGTATGCAACACCACTCCATTTAGGATGTATGTCGTCACAAACAACACCACTCCATTAAGCATGTATGCGAGTTAACTACGAACCTTATTTGTTTTGGAAGAATGCCAACGTAAACCCAGTTACCCCGTTATGAATTCGTCAAACTACGATAGTTTTTTTTATAGTAAAATAGCAAAACTACTACTTTTAATCTACTTTGAATCCTCTCCCAACTTTGCAACACGGCTCTAGCTAGCAATACTGGTCAAAAAAACATTCTAGCTTAAATGAATCGAATAATGCAATAAGACAACGTTTAGCTATTGCTTAAAGCTGAAATACTTTTTTATGGTCAATAGACCTTGATTTGACCGTAAGCTAACCTGATAGAAAGCGAAGATGTGGTCAACGGTTTATAAGAGAAGACTTTAGTAGTGCAACCATTCTGGTCATTTTTAAATTAAGTTTCCATTTTTCCTCTTGATAAAATTTTCTCAAGGGTGAAACGGAATAAATAAAAATGTTCAGGTGTAATTTCGGACTTTTTAAAGGAGTTTGTGAAGGGGAAAAATTTGGTATCATAATCTGGCTCTGATATGTTCAGCTTACTTTGTACCTCACGATGTTGTGTGTTACGTCTAACAAAATATTAATTCATTTAACTGACAATTCATTTACATTGTGTTTTATAAATAAATAAAATAATAAATAATGCTGGACAATTCACACAGCATTATCTAGCCCCAAGCTAAGCAGAGCTTGTGTTATGGGTACTAGATAACTGATATACTTAATACAATACACTACATAGATAGATATTTTTTATTATACATAGAAAACATCCAGACCAACGGAACAAATTTCTGCAGATGGTACACAAATTTGTTCCGAGGCGGGAATCGAACCCGCAACCTCCTGCATCGCAGGCGGACCGTCGCCCGCTGCGCCACGGAGGTCGTCAACCAGTTATCATCACACAAGCAACAATGGTCCACAATAAGTGGCACGTTTGCGCTACCACTTAATTCGCAACAAAATCATGTAATTTGTTTACATTAGGAATGTAATCTAGGGGTGTGCAAATAAGAAGTAACGCTAAAATCTTGCTGTAATAAAAACTGGTGACATCCCTAAATTAGGGTCCAAATTACTTTCGTAAAAACGCGCGTTTTTACGGAACTCGGCAATGTTAGATTGGCTTTTTGTGTTTGTTACTTATAGGTGCTTACTTGTGTAATTTACTTTATTGCAGTTTTTGTGACTCAACCCCTAGGGCTTCGATCATACTGCTAGCCTAGCGCGGGCGCGGTGGTAAGGGCTAAGGCGGGCGCGAAGTAGGTATCAAACATAAAACAAGATCCGTCAAGTGCGAGTGACACTCGCGCGCCGAGGGTTTCGAACGTTTGTCAACAACTATGTACCAAAAGTACCGGTTAGAGACTTCGCAATTTAACGGATACCTAAGAATAGTAGGTAACAACCTACATTTCAGATAGATCTTTCTGCATGCTTCGGTTAAAGTGGGTAATGGAAAATTTTTGGACGTTTTTCAAAATTCATTACGGATGTAAGCGGGTTAACTACGAACCTTATTTGTGTTGGAAGAACACCAACGTTTCATCCCTTAACGAGGGACATCTTCAGGGTGAGTGCGGTTCTAGACGCGCGCGTTCCGCATCCCTCCGAGCGAAATAAGGTTCGTAGTTAACCCGCTTACATCCGTAATGAATTCGTCAAACTACGATAGTTTTTCAAAATATTTCAAAAAGTGTGAACCCTACAGAAATTTGAAAAACTGTTTTGAAATGTACGAACCGATACCTTTTATTTGATACACCACTCGGAGGCCCTTTTGAAAATTATTCCTTTTTGATTATTTTTCAAAAAGTGTTCTATTTACAGACTTCTCTATATTTTTTCTGTAAAATATAAATTCTAATCTACAAACACTTCATACATTTCAAATGGATCGCTCTGCAAACTTCGGAGATAGGGGGAGGAATGGGTATTTTTCGACTTTTTTCGAAATATTTTAAAAAGTATGACACCTACAAAAATTTCAAAATTTATTTTGAAATGTACAACCTGATACCTTTCATTTGATACTTACATGATCCTGTAGGTATCTTTTAAAATTTCGGCATCACAATTTGTATGGAAAATATTCATTTTCATTTTTAATTTATTTTTCTTTAAATCTGTACAGACGCACGAAATGTATTATTATTTTAAATTTCAAGTTGATAGCTGCAGTAGTTGCTGAGTTATTAAGGAGGAAAAAAAGGACAGACAAAACGAGACCATACGGGTTTCGAAACCGATATTCGATCTCGAAACTCTACTTACAAATCAGCGTTCTGTCAAAGAAACAATATTTTGAAGCAGGTATCAAACATATGCAACCACCGCGCCGGTTGCGTACCTATATACTAAGTGACGGATCTGGTACACTTGCGCGAAAGACACTTGCGCGAAAGACACTTGCGCGAAGGACACTTGCGCGAATGGACATATGCGCGAATGGACACTTTCGCGAATGGACACTTGCGCGAATGGACACTTGCGCGAAGGACACTTGCGCGAATGGACACTTGCGCGAAGGACATGTGCGCGAGTGGACACTTGCGCGAATGGACACTTGCGCGAATGGACACTTGCGCGAAAAAATCATAAAACTCCTAATATCTCTCGAAATAGACGTCGTAGAGAGTTGCGGATTTCACCACTGTGTAGGTAATTTTGTTCTCTTTCTTGTGATATATTTCACTTTCCCCTACCCCTCCCACTTCCTTCCCAATAACGAGAAACCTACTTTTACGTAGACGTTCGTAGCACGTGCTACGATGTTAGGAGGGATGCACGAAACTCCTAATATCTCTCGAAATAGATGTTGTAGAGAGTTGCGGATTTCACCACTGTGTAGGTAATTTTGCTCTCTTTCTTTTGATATATTTCACTTTCCCCTACCCCTCCTACTTTCTTCGCAATAACGAGAATCCTACTTTTACGTAGACGTTCGTAGCACGTGCTACGATGCTACAGGGGATCGCCGTAGCATACAAAAGACTTCAACGCGCACGCACCTTCTTCCTACACATAAAATGTAATTTCGTAGACCAACGTAGCAAGTGCTACGATGGCTACGGGTGGCTTAGCGGCGTAGCCACGTTCAAAGCTGCTAAGGAGTATTCAGTACATTGGTGACTAGTATTCTTTTAGATCTCTTTTCTTGAAAATACGAGTAAGTGAAGTTACCATACACTCCACTTTACATACAAAAAAATGTCGTAGACCTTCGTAGCACGTTCTACGATGCTACAAGGGAACGGCCTAGCATACAAAAGATTTCAACGCGCACGCACCTCCTTACTACAAAAAATGTTAGTTCGTAGACCATCGTAGCATCGTAGCTACGGGTTAACGTATTCATGTCAGTGTAGAGTCTGTAACCCATTCAGAGCTGTCAATTGCACACAGTAAAGAGGTGACACGGTCTTCTTGTTAACTGAAAACTGGATTTATGTACTGTACTTAGTCTGAGTCGCTTTCAACTAGCTCTAAGGTGTAGATTACGAATTGGCTTATTGTACAAAACCACTGGGACCAGTTTTGTCCCAGTAATTCTTGTAGCTAATGAATGAATAAATGATGAACACTTTATTATACAAAATTTATAAAATATTTTATATTTTATTGACATAAAAACGTTCAATAAATCAAATCTAATCAAATCAATGTGTGACGTGTGTGTATTGCAGTTCGCTTTGCTCACCGCTATCCGATTCACGCCAACAGATTTTGGGTTTCGCTCATCGCAATGCTACCCCACTGTCATGAAATTCGAAATCCTCACCCCTATATTAGTCAAAAACTATACCTATATAAAATTTTTGGATGAGGGTTCAAGCGGGGCTGGAGGCGCGGGAGGTCATACGTCGCGATAGAGTTTTGATTGCGGGATCGTATAGAGGGTTTTTTTCGAACTGAAATAAAATAAATCACAGCCCCTCCCACCTTTTTTTCCTTTTGAGATTTCGCAAACGAAAAAGTTTTCAAAGTCGTATAGAACAAAACATACAATAATGATCAAAAAATTAATTTGATCCCCCAGCCTCTCTAAACACCCCTTTTTATTAAAAATCCGAAATTTTCCCAGTTTTTACCTTTTTTTCGGGTGGAGCTGTGTGCGAAACGAGCCATGGTTTTACACACCCGTGCCCCTCCAGAACCCCCTGCCTCTTAATCCGGGGAGAGCAATGCGACTACGGAGAACAGCATGGCGACCGAAACGAGCCATGCTATGACCTCCTGCGCCTCCAGCCCCGCTTGAACCCTCATCCCAAAATTTGACATAGGTATAGTTTTGACTAATATAGGGGTGAGGATTTCGAATTTCAAGACGGTGGGGTAGCATTGCGGTGAGCGAAGCCCGAAATCTGTTTGCGTGAATCGGATTGCGGTGAACAAAGCAAACTCCACTACACACACGTCACACAGCAAGGTGGCCTGTAAGAAATTGCTTTAAGCAACAAGGCTGCCTATTGAACGTTTTTATTTCAATAAAATATAAATTATTTTATACATTTTGTATAATAAAGTGTTCATCATTTATTCATTCATTAGCTACAAGAATTACTGGGACAAAACTGGTCCCAGTGGTTTTGTACAATAAGCCAATTCGTAATCTACACCTTAGAGCTAGTTGAAAGCGACTCAGACTAAGTACAGTACATAAATCCAGTTTTCAGTAAACAAGAAGACCGTGTCACCTCTTTACTGTGTGCAATTGACAGCTCTGAATGGGTTACAGACTCTACACTGACATGAATACGTTAACCCGTAGCTACGATGCTACGATGGTCTACGAACTAACATTTTTTGTAGTAAGGAGGTGCGTGCGCGTTGAAATCTTTTGTATGCTAGGCCGTTCCCTTGTAGCATCGTAGAACGTGCTACGAAGGTCTACGACATTTTTTTGTATGTAAAGTGGAGTGTATGGTAACTTCACTTACTCGTATTTTCAAGAAAAGAGATCTAAAAGAATACCAGTCACCAATGTACTGAATACTCCTTAGCAGCTTTGAATGTGGCTACGCCGCTAAGCCACCCGTAGCCATCGTAGCACTTGCTACGTTGGTCTACGAAATTACATTTTATGTGTAGGAAGAAGGTGCGTGCGCGTTGAAGTCTTTTGTATGCTACGGCGATCCCTCGTAGCATCGTAGCACGTGCTACGAACGTCTACGTAAAAGTAGGATTCTCGTTATTGCGAAGAAAGTGGGAGGGGTAGGGGAAAGTGAAATATATCAAAAGAAAGAGAGCAAAATTACCTACACAGTGGTGAAATCCGCAACTCTCTACAACATCTATTTCGAGAGATATTAGGAGTTTCGTGCATCCCTCCTAACATCGTAGCACGTGCTACGAACGTCTACGTAAAAGTAGGTTTCTCGTTATTGGGAAGGAAGTGGGAGGGGTAGGGGAAAGTGAAATATATCACAAGAAAGAGAACAAAATTACCTACACAGTGGTGAAATCCGCAACTCTCTACGACGTCTATTTCAAGAGATATTAGGAGTTTTGTGATTTTTTCGCGCAAGTGTCCATTCGCGCAAGTGTCCATTCGCTCAAGTGTCCACTCGCGCAAATGTCCTTCGCGCAAGTGTCCATTCGCGCAAGTGTCCATTCGCGCAAATGTCCATTCGCGCAAGTGTCCTTCGCGCAAGTGTCCTTCGCGCAAGTGTCTTTCGCGCAAGTGTCCTGATACCACTAAGTGACTGAGGCTGGCGCCTACTGCGACGGGCTTGAACGAGCACGCATGTAACACGCGTACCTTCATTATTATTATAAATAAAACGTGTCACTTATATGAAACTTTTTTAATCGACCGCAAAATAAAAAAAAATGCTTATTTGGCCATAAAACAGTTTCCATGGTATAAATAAATAAATAAATAAATAAATAATGCTGGAAAATTCACACAGCATTATCCAGCCCCAAGCTAAGCAGAGCTTGTGTTATGGGTACTAGATAACTGATATACTTAATACAATACACTACACAGATAGATATTTTTTATTATACATAGAAAACACCCAGACCAACGAAACAACCTTTATAGAAATAACCTTTATTCGCTTCACTAGACTTGTAAAAACTAAACTAAACCTGTATAAAAATAAGTTCACTGCATAAGCATTAAAGTTGACTCTTGACAAGTTTTAAGCTAAATCTCCCTCAATCCTTCTAAAAAGCAAATTACCTTTGAAATATTTCCAGAAAACTGCGAACAAAACCCTCATAGACCACTTGTGTCCCATCTCTAAAATATTTTAAGGCTAGACTTGCGAGATACACGATAGTTAGCGGCAAATTTACTAATACGTGATAGACTTAAGGCTTGTTCTGAATTCCGCGGTATTATCTACTGTAAGTTGTAAGTACAAAAATATTTTCTTATTTGATGATTGACATTTAATCTATCATTCCCTTATTGTGATTAATTTTAATTTAATTTTACTCTTTGCATTTTTGACTATGCTTTTGCAGCTACGCCCTATTTTATTGTTATTATTTTATGATTGAATATTATGTGTTTTTGAAATGTTATTATTAATTGACTTGACTAAGTGTTTCTTGTGAACTCATGGTATTAATAAATGAATTGAATTGAAGTTTCGCAGCAGAGGGCGTAGGAGGGCTTCTTTTCAAAGCCAGTAGTAATCTTAGATTCCTCTCTTCTGGTCTAGTCAGATTTATTCGTGAGTGTATCACTCATACATGTTAAATAATGCAAACAGAAGAAGAAGAACACGAATATGAAGAAAAAAAATCTCACTTATTTTTCAAAATCAGTAACAAAAGAAGATGTCTTTCGGCTTAGTAGATACACATGTTTCGTAGCATCCCTGTATAGTGATGAAACAAAATATTTCATCTATACGATATTTGTCTATTTGTCGCTAACCATCACCCACTGAAGTTTACACGCTCGTTTAACTCTAGACTTTCTTTGAGGCAACATAAGGTCCTAACCACAAGGTTTTGCAAACCAGCGTTTAAAGTACGCCATAAATCTAGGAAATGTGTAACTTATCTTTTACTTAGATTACTAACTAAAATTTTCCCGTTGCTACGCACTATTTTTCACAAATTGCGTATTTTACTTAGTTTCAGCTACTTAAAACACGTTGTTTTTAACTGAGTTTATGAGAAATATGTACCCAAAACCACAATGTCAAAATAACAACACAATTACGACCGCTTCCGACTGGTATTGATATGGATCAGTTGAGCTACCTGTAGATTGTTTGCAGCAGTCTGCAGTTAGCTCAATTGTTACCATTATAAATACTAGTTGTAATTTATTTCTATTAGTGATTGTAATTTTCTTTGTGATTATAGAGTCTAGTATGAAATGACCATAACGACATTATTCTTATATTATGCCGAAGTATTCGACATTCTGGGCTCGTACTTTTAAAAACGAAATGAAAGTTTTTGATTCGTTCTCGTGCAAATCTTATGCAAGCGACGTAAGAGTTGGTTTTGTACGACAACGATAACGAAAGTTTTATTTTCATTTCTCGAGTAGACCTCCAGTTTCTGGTTTTACACATCTCCTTCCGATTTGGTGGAGAATTTATGCATTATGAATAAGATATCACCATAACTCAGTTACAAAATACATCTAAAGGCCTATTTATACAGTGTGTCCCAATCCAACTCGGTTACGAGATCATCCTGTATAATGAACCAAAGTTGGAGTTTGATAATCAAGAAATTGTCAAACGTTTCCAATTTTGGAAACGTTGACTGGACTTGCTAGTTAGTCACTAGTTATAACAAGTTGAGGTTATCTAGTTATTATTATTAGGGATGTCAAAATTTTGGTTTTAATAAAAGTTTTTGTTTTCGGTAACTCCGAATTGGATCACCATCGTAACTTGAGGCCAATTATATCCCAAAACGATGAAAAGTTTTTTAAGTACGCAATGAAATGTCTGGGAAAAAAGTTTTGCGATTTCCGAGTTCTTCAACCGACGAAAACCGGAGGAGATTTTCAAGTCGATGCTTATATTTTTTTTATGTAAGACCACGCTTATCTTTTTGCAGAGTAGTCCGATTTCGATAATTCTTTTGTTGTTGGAAAGGTTTATACCCCGAAGTTTGTTCCATTTATTATACAGAGTAGTCCGATTTTGATAATTCTTTTTGCAGGTTAGAATCGGATTTTTTTATATCTACTCGTTCTGTTTCTATGTTACATAAATAAAAATATAATTTACTAGCATCTGCCCGCGGCTTCGCACGCGTATTTTAGGTATAATAAGTAGCCTTTTATGTACGTTAGGCTCTGTTCTAAATGTACGCCAAAAGTAAATTTCATCTTGATCTGTTCAGTAGTTTTGGCGATCCTAGGTAACAAAAATTCACATTTCTGCTTTATGGTATTAGTAGGATTTTCGACTTTTAAAACTCCTACGATTAAAATTTTTGGATTTAAATCTACATGTGTTATGCAGGGGGGTTACTTAATTCTGACACTGTACCTCTCCTTACTGCCCCATCCAAAATATCCACCCTGTATACCTACATCTCTGACAGAAAAGTAACAGAATTCCGGTTCTGTAGATAGAACGTAACGTCTTCTTGAACAAACGTCCGGAATTGCCGGTATTTTGATTACAGAGGTGAGGTATTCACTCGACTGTCTGAGACGTGGAGTTGGGTCGCACTCGAGGTATTTCAGGAAATGGAAACAGACTTTAAACGCTTTTATTAAGACACATTTTGCGGTGGAATGTCACTTTGCTGTTACTCAATGTACAGTCGACTGCACAAGTATGTACGTTAGTGCCATGTCGCTTATATGAAGTGTACACTTTGGTATAATAATCGTCAAACTTCTTGTTCTCTAGCGAACCACGTGACAGAGATGCACAGAACGTAATTTTTGTCACACATGCACAGTTCGGTGTAGATAAGAATAAATAGTTTTATCGACTTTGTAGTTTATACTTATTATGCGTTTCGTTTAAAAACAATGATTGTGTTGTTTGGTCATTTCTAACTTGTTTGGTAATTATACGCATTACATAACAATCTTGTTATGGTAATTGAAATATTTATTTATTTATTTATGTGGAAAACAAACAGCTTTTAAACTTAAATGAGTAGAAACAATGGTACAATTTAAGCCTAAGAGTTTTCACTTATAGAACGAAAAATATGCTTAAACTAAATTTAAATAATCATAAAAAGTTAAAACAAGTATATAATTAAATGAGTGAGTAAACCTAGTTTGAAGTGGGTTGCCTGTTCGACGAACAAATAATAGTTAGGAAGGAAAATATTGGTCTGAAGAGTCATATGCATACCTTATATTATAAATAACAAAATAACAATATTATACTACCCTGACGATAATTGCATTAAAAAAAGTTCTATGTCTATGGAAAGGCCTTTTACGATCCACTGTGTGGCATGGCATATGAATGTATAGGCATGAATGTAGGTACCTCCGCAAATTTCCTGCTCTCGCCACCCTTCAGCGGACAAGTTATTTGACGTCTGCTATACCTTGTCGATTAAAGCGCTACGCAGTCAGAGCAACTTTAATCTCCGTATTGCGACAACAGGAAATTTGCAACTTGCTTTTTACATATTTTTCTTAAACTGGGCCTTTTTGTTACTGCAACTGGCAACCTTTAACGATAAATATTTAAGTTGATAGTTTCTTCAACTAAAGTTTCTCTGTCTACATAGCATTGCCTTAAAGTTGACTTAAAGGATGACAGGAGTTACGTCTATCAACTCAAAATTTCATTGATATTTCAAAGTACCTTCCTATATATGAGAGGTAATGTAATAATTATTATTAGGACAGTTTTAAAATAATAATAATAAACAGCTTAATTGAAAAATAACTCAAGCACAAAGACCTACGTAATTTTGAGTTTTTTTTTATATAAAAGCCTATACCTTTTCATAAAGTATGTTTAAAATATCTTATCAAAAGGTACAGGTAGGTACCGTACTATAATATAGGAAAGCAATTCAGAACCGACTTTTAATAACTGGACTCAGCTTTAATTCTAATCTATGGATAATTATAGTTCGAAGCCGAAAGGATAAAAACCTTCATTCAAATAATACAGAACATATCCTATCAAAATTCAATGAGCGAGCACTCCAAGCCTTTCTAAGAGTCGAGTGATCCTTACTTCAGCTATGTACCTTTATTAGAAGATAATTTATAAGTTATGTACCTAATAACCTATGTATAATAATGTATAATATAATAAAAAATATCTTTCTATGTAGTGTATTGTATTAAGTATAATCAGTTATCTAGTTTTTTTTTTTACTGGGCAGAAGTTGTATTCCAAAGCAATGATAATATAATTAGTATTTACAATTGAAACAATTGGGCTAACTGCAGACTAGCAAACAATCTACAGGTAGCTCAATTGATCCATATATACCAGTCGGAAGCGTCTCCAAGACGCTGGCTGCATTGCCCCGCTGTATGACAATGCTGATGCGCTGCGCCAGATACTGACCAGCTCTCGGGTCACGTGTCGTTTCGACCAGACGCTCAGATAATAGTACCCATAACATATAAGCTCTGCTTAGCTTGGAGCTAGATAATGCTGTGTGAATAGTCCAGTATTAAAAAAAAACAGTTATTCCGTGATAATGGCGCATGAAACTGTGCCGAAAAATTGGAAAGCTTAAAGCAGGCCTCTCCCAGATAAACGTCTTTTTGGCTTTTATCTCATGGATTATGTCCATAGTCCCCACGCTGGGCATGCGGGTTGGGGATTGCAGTTCGGTGGTAGAATTGTTCTGCAGGAGGCGCTGCTGCCCGCCTCCGGTGGATATCCCTTAGTCGTTTCTTACGACACCCGTGGGAAGAATTAGGTTGGGAAATTTCAGTTAGAAAATCATAAAGTCACAAACAATAAAATTCTTCTCTCATGTCATAGACATACCTAATTCTTGTTGGGTTGCCAACAGAGAATTTAATAGAGTTAGCAAATCGCATTCACTCGTTGGCAACACAGCCCGAGCACAAACTACGCGGCTACGCTACATACTACGTGGCTTCGCTACGTAGTTATGACGTAGCTCGTGTAATTCAGTTTAGTTCGTGAATCCTCCAATTAGGATGTAGTCACTGGACAAATGGTTTGTCGAGGATGAAGTGAATACGTCAATACGAGTTTTACATTTACGTGCGGATCATATTTTTCGAGTGTTTCTATTTGGTGGATGGTAAAAATAAATAAATAAATTCTGCGACTGTTCAAAGCTAAATTTAATAGGCATTTGCATCTTCATTTCGCAAAAAAGTTAAAATACGGAGACTGTATCGAATTTTTCATAGTTTTCCATTAGCAACACGTTTTTTAAGTTACGTGATCTGATCTGATTTTTGTGTATTAACGAATTAATTGTCATAAGAACTTAATGCTTTCTTAACTTTATTAACTTTACATCTTTTTTAAGGACACAGAATGTATTTTACTTGGGAAAAGCCACTGACTCCTGAAATAAAGTTTATACTAGTTCGGGAGTCTATGGAATCAGATGGAATCATATAAACTAACGTATGTTTACTTGTGTCAAACAAATATATTTTACTTCACTTTACTTACTTTACAGAAAACATTATTATAAATTTTCACGGATATTTGTCGGAAAAAATAGGTAAATAAACGCGATAAATACCCGTATTTTTATAATAATTACTTGTTTTTCTGAGATGAACCCAATACAAACAAAACCCGTTTACATTCATAATGAACCCATTACGGTCGTGGTCGGTCCGCATGATACCTCAGACTAGCGGAGTCAGCTTAGCCCTGATTTTAACTTGTACAGGCACAAACAAAACCCCACGTCATCTGCGATATATCTGCCAATGTGTGGACGGGCCCTTATATCTCTTAAGCCTGTATGCTAAGGTACTGTATGCTAAGGTAAGTATACTCAACGTACACTTAACTCTAGGCTCACATAACTAAGCTCTCAAATAAACCATCCATCCAGAACCAAAACAGTACTTACTGATGCGAGACCTACATACACGTAGTAACAAGCTCAGTAAACGACAGAGTTAGAGTAAGATTATGTACACTCTAGCTGCGCCCCGAGGCTTCGCATACTTTTGTATTTCATAAAATTGCACACACACCCTATGGGTAGTTTTGTAAAAATAAAAAAATACGTAATTCATTATTTACTTATAATATATTTATACCGAGTTTTTAGTGAATCGAACCAAGGAATAATAATTTTCCATAGAAATTTTACCACCCTTTGTAACCCGCCTTAGAGATTAATTTTTGAAAATTAGGATAACTTTTGTGTTTTCATTATCATCATCATCATCATCACCCTATATTGGTCCACTGCTGGACATAGGCCTCCCCTAATGAGCGCCATAGCGCCCTGTCTTCAGCTTGCCGCATCCGGCATCTGCCTGCAGTCTTTTACAGATCGTCATCCCACCTGGCCGGAGGGCGTCCTACACTACGTTTGCCGAGTCGTAGTCTCCACTCAAGAACACGTTTGCCCCAGCGGTTGTCAGTTTTTCGCGAGATATCGCCGGCCCACTGCCACTTCAGGTTGCTAATTCTTTGAGCTATGTCGATAACTTTGGTTCTCTGTCGGTAATAGGTGTAACTTTGGTGAGATACGTGTTAACACACATTTACCCAAAAATTCGCATTTATAATATTATGGAATATGTGTTTTGAAGCGCGCACTTTCCGTGAGCCGGAACAGTTCTGTGTCAGTTTTCAATGGTTGCCAGCTGCACGTGAGATTTCCTGCTTATATTATTATTGTAACCACACCTCCATTCGACACACACTATGAAATTTCGATGAACCGGACACTGGCAAAAACGTGGCAAACAATACACAATGTTGCCAATAACAAAGAAGTCAAGTCGAAAACAGCTGTCAAAAATCCGCTTTCGCTTCCACTCCCGCATTTTCTTACCGCATCATTGCACCCTAAGGTATCAAATTGCTCTGTACGTTAGGGAGGCGGCAATCAAAATCGACTCCGTAGTTCCAAGCGCCTCTAATCGTTATGGCGTTCCGTTTTGAGGGCTGCAGCATCAGATAATGGGGAATGTTTAACCCTTTAGGTTTCAACGGGGAAGAAACTTTGCATAGGGACTTAGGTATACCTTTGCCTAGGTGGGTATGTTTCGTATCCATTATTAAGTGGCATAGCTTGACTATCGTTAGAAATATACTGGTTTGTGGCGGTTTTTACGTAAAACATCAACTTCGAAGATAAATAAAATCGAATTTCAAAGCGATTGTTTACTTAATAGTTTCATTCTGCTGCAATATCTCTATTAATCACAAAAAAATATTAGAAGTCCAAAAGTTGATACCTACAATTCTTGGACCACAGAATGCTTTCCATCAGAGTAGATAAGAGGCAAAATGTGTACAAGACAGCCAATAAGATTTGTTTTTAACTTTAATAATCGAGCGACCGAATGCGTTGGATAGTGAAAAAAAACACTACATAACCAGTCGGTATGTAATTTATTAAAAACTGGTGGGGCAAAGGCCTACAAAATACAGGTCAGCCTATAATTTACCATACCTACCTATGCATTTAATATATTATTTTATGAGAGTCATCATCATCATCCGCAACCCTACTTCACCCACTGCTTGGTATAGGCCTCCAAACTTTTGTGCCACTCCACACGGTCCTGCGCCAATCTCATCCAGGTTCGCCCTGCGGTGTTAGAAATATCGTCTGCTCATCTTGCCGCTGGACGTTTATGAGAGTACCAATGTGTAATTAATTTAAGATGTTTATTCCTACAAAACTAAGTAGTTAGATACCTACTTTAAACAAAAAAAAAACGATCTTTTTTATAAATATATGTTGTACCTAAGTAATTCGTAATGCATGGGCTTAGCGAAACCTAGGTAGGTTGATACAGAACCTTAAAGGAGTCCAGGCAAGGATTTTCATACCTACCTCATCAATCAAAATCGCTTCAGTCGTATTGATGCTTCGATTTAATAAAACGTAATCACCAACAACATAGTATAAGGGATGGGTTTTTAAACTATAACGGAAAAGACTTAAGGCTGCTCAAAATCACTTTAATTACTTTTCTCAGTATTTTGAAACACGAAAGTAAAATATAAAGACACAATGACTAACCTTCACAGTAAGTATTTCCAGCAGGACACCAGTTATTATCACTTTCACTTGTTTGAGGTCTTTCCTCGACGAATTACAGAATGAGACTGTCCATTTTTTCTTTACCAAGCGAAATGAACGAATGACTTATGCCAACATGGCTGTCAAACGGAAGTACGCAGTACTTGAAGATGTTTTAGTGATGAAAATTACAATCAATTGAACAATTATCATTGTTGAATAAATATTTTAATAGTTTAATTATAAAACTGTATTTATATATTTATATTTTACCATTTAAATAACACTATAAAGATACCGGAAGTAACATCTTCTTTTATCATCAAATCAAAAATAATTCATGAAAATCAGAAAAAAGCAGATTTTAATAACGGTATCTTTAGAACAAGATACCGGAAGTTCAGGTCTCTCATGACTTTGATGGATTATAAAATCAGTTATTAATTTAGTAAATTGGAAATATAATCAGAAGATTCAACCATGTTTTATTACGGTATCCTTACAATAGAAACATTATAAAAACTCGAAAAACGTAACTTACGCCATGCGGGTGATGGAAAACAGATCCCTCTATGGATAGGAACACTTAAAACCTGCATATATTAATGGTTCCGGGTGTTCTGGATGTATTCTATGTATAGTAAAAATACCTATCTATGTATGTTATCAAGTCAGTCATATATTTATTTGCCAGAAACATATGTGTATACAAAATAAGGTCTTACACATATGTTTCTGGCATACAAAATTAACTGAAATTTGCCAGAGTGTGAGGCTTACGCACTATAAAAACAAAAACTTTAGAATAAGGTCTTAATTTAAATAGTGTCCATTATGTTCTACCACTATAAAGTTGGCATGCAAAATTTTTAATTAAACACAAGTAAGTATACATTAAAAAGAAAAAACGAGCTAGACAATTATCAATATTATACAGGTTAATTACCTACATGTCAATTCCCAGCAGGTTTATAATTCGGGTCCGTTTTTTTTGCATTGGTCAAAATATTCACCAAGCGAGTAAAAGCAGCAGTCACGTAACCATTAATGTAACTTTGGTTAACTTTGGTCTATGATGAAATGAAATGAAATGATAGTATTTATTTGCATAAATATAGGTTGACAATGATGGTCTTAAAATAGCGATTTGACTTGATAGTCGTGCAAATGTTCAGTAATAATTTAGATACATTAAAGTTTAAAGTAGACAAATAACATTCTCGTAGTTGTACAAAATTCAAAGTTTGCTTTAACAACATTAAATAAATATATATCGAACACTATGCTTAAAATTATAATTGTCAGAAAGAATCTTTGTCAGAGAAATTAGAATATATTATATTTAGTAGGTCACTATAATAATAAATTAATAGTCAATCATTACAATTATGTAAATTTAAATTTCATATCATGTTATGGTAGTTATGGTATAAAAACAGTTATCACAGAGCCAATTAAATAATTTTCGATTAAATTCATTATCTGTCAGTTCTCTCATGTCAGGTGGTAGTTTGTTATATAACTGTATGGCCATTGCGTAACAGTTCTTTTTACACAATTCTAGCCTAAATTGATTGGTAGTTCCTTGAATCCATCAAGTAACTTCCCATAACACAAGCTCTGCTTACTTTGAGGTTAGATGTTGCTGTGTGATTTGTCCAGCATTATTCATTTATTTTAAAACCTTCATAGTCATCTTTCAATTCTAAATGGTCAAATACTATAAATTAAAGAGTCTAGCATTTGTCCGTGCAATGATGCAATTTCGTCCAATTTTCACTTTCCAATGCGTTTTCTTTTACTTTTTAACCCCCGACGCAAAAAGTGTTAGGTATAAGAGTGTATCTGTCTATGGTATCGTAGCTTAGCTGCCAAACGAATGTACCGATTTTAGTTTAGTTTTTTTTTTTGTGTCATAGATAATTATATCCCGAGTTTTCTGCCATGTTTCATGAAAATCGGTCGGGGAGTTTTTAATTTTTTTTATTTTGTTCTTGTTTATACGACACGACATTGACTTTCTCCTTGATCTGACTAATATAAGGAAAATTACAATCAAATAATAGAAATAAATTAGAACGAGTATTTACAATTGAAACAACTGAGCTAACTTCAGACTGTTGCAAACAATCTACTGTTAGCTCAACTGATCCATATCAATATCAGTCGTCACGTCCCCAAGACGCAGGCTGTATTGCCCCACTGTATGGCAATGCTGATGACTAATATAATAATTATATTAGGGTATGAAAAGGAATTAACTATTCATTCTTAGTCATCTCCTTTCTCGACTTTATTTTACTTTTTCTTCTATGACACAAGTTCTAAATGGCCTAACCAAAGTAATTCTCTGTCTGTACCTGTTTCGCATCACTATCAGTACTATGCAAGACGCCATCGCATCACAAAGCGAATGAATTGATCTAGCCAAGTGTACCCACACTTCGCTCTTAGGCGATCAACACACTACCTGGCACCACGCTGCATTCCGTGATGCGTGTTCTAACTAACGTTGCTTGTAAGTATCTCCATTTGTATAGAAAACACGCACAGTCCAACTCACAGAAAATGCATCCACGCGCGTACATGCAGATCACGCGCTCAAGTGCGGAGAAACATGCACCCACACGCGTAGGTGCGAGCGAGACGCAAGGTACGGCACACCGAGTCCCGCAATGCCATGCGTAATTTTGGAAGGGCTTGAATGAAATGAGTCAGAGCCGCCGTGAATCCATAAAACGCAACTACGCGCGTGAGTGCGTAAAAAACCCGCACGATGATGCAGATTTGCACTCCCGGAAGTACGCGCGTAGGTGCGTCGACACGCAACATGCAGCGTGGTACGTGGCTGTGTGTTAACCGCCTAAGATCTGAACGTATCCATTCCCTCGTAATTGACTTACTGGATGGGTCCATGGGGAATGTGATAGTAGGTATTAGAGGCTTGTTTGAGCAAACGATCAGTCAAATAATTTTATGGCTATTGTAGCCAAACCTTTGTTTTCAAGTTGTTGTCAAAAATAGGCAAAATATTAAAAAATCCATAGGTACTACTAAGTCATCATCATCATTAACCTATAGTAGTCCACTTCTAGACATAGGCATCCCCTAATGAGCGCCATAGCGCCCTGTCTTCAGCTTGCCGCATCCAGCATCTGCCTGCAGTCTTTCACAGATCGTCATCCCACCTGGCTGGAAGGCGTCTTGCACTACATTTGCCCAGTCGCCACTCAAGAACACGTTTACCCCATCGGTTGTTGGTTCTTCGCTAGACATGGCCGGCCCACTGCCACTTCGGCTTGCTATTTCTTAGAGCTATGTCGATAACGTTGGTTCTCTGTCGGTATTCGTTACGAATTCTGTCCTTCAGAGAGACTCCGAGCATAGCTCTTTCCATAGCTCGCTGAGCGACTTTGAACTGGTGGACCAGCCCTACCGTGAGCTACCACCCCAACTCTTCCCGCGGGTGTCGTGAGAGAAGACTAAGGGATATCCACCGGGGGCGGGCAGCAGCGCCCTCTGCAGAATAATTCTACCACCGAACTGCGATCCCAACCCGCATGCCCAGCGTGGGGATTATTGGCACAACCCCCATGTAATAAAAGCCAATAAGGCGCTTATCAGGGGGAGGCCTGCGTCCAGCAGTGGGCCAATACAGGCTGTTGAGGTTGAGGTTGAGTTTTAGGCCGGGAATAAAACATAGGCTACGTTTTATCCCACAAATCAGTTTCCATGGCATAGAAATAACTATTAAACATATCCTTGTTAAATTTGGCAGAGAGATAAACAATGTTCCGGTAACGGACATAGGTTACTTGAAAAGCGTGTGCGAAGCCGCGGGCAGAAGATAATATATATGTAATATTCGTATTGTAATGATTTCGTTGTTTGTCTATACTTATCTCTACTAATATTATAAAGAGGAAAGATTTGTTTGTATGGAATAGGCTCCGAAACTACTGGACTGATTTGAAAAATTCTTTTACCTTTTGAAGCCCACATTATTCCTGATGAACATAGGCTACTTTTTACCGCGGGAAAATGCTTCATTCCTACGGGAAAACGGGTAATAGGACAACGGATAGTAAGAATGCAGCTAGTGTTGAATAAAATTGTAAATCCTGGTCATTTTAGCCTAATATTTAAAATAAAAAAATATTAACCATTGTAAATACTAGTTGTAATTTATTTCTATTAAATGAGTGTAATTTTCTTTATGAATAAAGATTACCATTAGAGTAAGTTAAGACTAATTTAAATCTACTTAATCTATATATAAAAGAAAGTCGTGTTAGTTACACTATTTATAACTCAAGAACGGCTGAACCGATTTGGCTGAAAATTGGTGGGGAGGCAGCTTAGAACCAGGAGACGGACATAGGCTATGTTTTATCCCGGAATTACCACGGGAACGGGAACTACGCAGGCGAAGCCGCGGGCAGCAGCTAGTTTAAAATAAAAAAATATTAACCATTGTTAATACTAGTTGTAATTTATTTCTATTAAATGAGTGTAATTTTCTTTATGAATAAAGATTACCATTAGAGTAAGTTAAGACTAATTTAAATCTACTTAATTAGGGATAATGTATTCGCTTTGTAGACAGTTGACGACTTCTCGTGTTTTCGTCTATTTTGGCTTTGACGTGTTGTCTTTGAATTGATAAGGGCAGTCTTGTCTGTGGTTAGTCAACGTCATATTGAGCAAAAGCGGGCATTCGGTCTCCAGACTTGGTAGCGAAAAAACCTCTATAAATACTGTGTATAAAGGATTGTAAATCTAAAATAATAAAGATACAAGATTTTGCAAAGCTTTCATCTTCTATATAAATAAGACAAAGTTGTTTTATTTACAACATTTATAATTAATTCATTCATTTTTAATTCAAGAACGGCTGGACCAATTTTAAATATAATATTATAAAGAGGAAAGATTTGATTGTTTGTTTGTTTGTATTGAATAGGCTCCGAAACTACTGGACCGTTTTGAAAAATTCTTTTACCATTAGAAGCCCACATTATTCCTGATGAACATTGGCTACTTTTTACCGCGGGAAAATGCTTCATTCCTACGGAAAAACGGGTAATAGGACAACGGGTAGTAAGAATGCTGCTAGTTTTAAATATCTTTATTTTGTTGAATTTATCTCCGTCCGGGATAGCAGAATAACTATCAAACATTAGGGTTCCGCGCAAAAATTAAAATATTACGCGGGCGAAGCCGCGGGCACAGCTAGTTATGTATAAAAATAAATGTCCACCCATGGGACGGGCTGCTAGTTAGTTTCATAAAAGTATGGAAGTGCGAGAGAATTTCCATCTCAGACGTTCTTTTCCCTTGCTTATTAAACGACGAGACAAGTCGTCCCTTTGAATCGAGCATCCCTTAAACATTAAAACATCGCTTATAGACACGACCATAAGGTACATACTCCCGTAACTTTTCTCAACTACCGCCAAATTTATTGAGTAGCATACAATTTTAATGCCAAGGGACGCCGAGCACAAGTTTGCGTCCCTTCTCAGACCTCAATAAATATGTATTTACTGGGGCGACGAAAGGACTGTGCTCGGCTCTAGGATCTGAGATATTTATTGTAAACAAAGGCGCGACAAAACCAAAGAAATATTGGTGGACACAAACAGTGTGTGTGTTGACACTGGTAGAGATAAACCATTCTAAGAATGCATGTCTCCTCCACTCCGCCATATACTGGTCATACACTCAGCGTGCATTTTTAGAATGGTTTATCTCTATCATCAGCGCATATCGCAGAAGTTCGAAATTAATTTGGTTTTTGATAGTTTTTGTTCATCGTTTTAGTCGTCGCTTGACTGTTTGCGAACTCCAATTTGAACCATTTCCGCTACACATGTCAATTATGCGGCGTTGTAATGTGTGTTTTTGTTTTTCGCTATTATTTTGCTGTTATCTTGTTGTTTCGATAATGAAACCGGTGGTAGTGGTAACTTAAAAGACACAATTGAGGGTAGATCCGAATATATGTTCATTATCAACTCACTCGCAGTGCCCCCAGTTATTCCGTGATCATGGTGCATGAGACTGTGTCGAAATATTAGAAACTTCAAAGCTCAAATCACGGTATATATCCCGTTGTAAATGACTTTAGAGCTACAAGGTTGTGTTAAGTTTTCGCAGATAAAACTTTTTTGTGAAATCATTGTTTACAAATAAAAACTTGGATTCTAGAACCTGGTATGGCTAGGTCGTGTTGAGATATTATAGAGCCCTGGTTCCGAAGGTCCTATAAATAACGGTTGTGATTTGAGCCGTGGATTTGGGAGGGCGAATTTGGACGAAGTAAATTGAGTGAAAATTCCCGCAGTTTTGGAAAGCTCTGTTTAAGTAACCGGCTTTTCACGTGATCTACTAAAAAAAATTAAGCATAAAATAGCAAGGGTATTTGGTGCGTTTGAGACAAAGATTAACGCATTACCATTCAATGGCGTCGTAGAAAATGTTGGTCGCATAAGAAATATTACCTGCGTCCGGTCATACCCCATCGTATCTTAACAGATCTCAAACGGCTGCTTTTTATACAAGAAAAGCATATGCGAAGTCACGGGCAAAATTGAGTTACAATCATAGATATAAGTAAAATTCTGTAGTTATGGTACCTACGTTCTCCCAGCGCGAACTCAACAAATGGCCTGTGTTGTGTTACAACTAAACGCAAAGACACGCTATTTTCTAATCCTTTGCAATACACCTATGTACCTAATGAACAACAAAGACGGAAAGATGTACCTAGACTGAAGTGCGACCGAGACAACAATACACACGCGAAACGTAGTTTTACTATTTACCTATATTTTGTAAAGTTGAAAAGCCTACTTTTATTAATTTAGTTAAAGTTTATCTTCAAGTGAATTTGTAAATTCTTAAGAGAAAAATATAAATATCTCAAACCTCAAACACGAACGGCGCCGCCGCCGGTCCGAATATGACTGAGGTGGGTGGACCTAATCAGACCTAATTTGACCGTTCCCCTTTCGAGAAGTTAGTACCCAATCTCCCGAATTTTACTTACATCGATGGTTACAATATGAATACCGGCAAATAATGTAGGCACAAAACAGAACTCTAAAAAAGCTATAAATCATTCCCAACAGAATCAATCACACATGCATTCTCTGACACCCCGTTATACAGGGTGATTGATGTCATATGAAATTAAATCGATTTCTGTTGACAAACACTTGGATTGCTTTGCCTATACTGACATTAACAGCCGAAAGGGTGCAAATGGAAAATTCCGGGGAAAAATGGAAGTTATTTTAAGGGAAGGTAATCATACGCTTTTTGGAATTGGATTTTATGCCAGTTTATGTTTTTATTTCAGACAGAGAGCCTTTAATTTTGTTTGTGACACAAAATTAGATTTTGTGTGATCGATCACATAAGTATAACACAACTCAGATACCTGATATATAAATGAAACTAGTTGCTACCCGCGGCTTTGCACGTGCTATTCAAGTAGTCTATGCCCGTCCTCGCGATACCATTTTCCTCCCTGTCAAATTTCATTAAGATCGGGTCAGTCGTTTAGAAAAAGTAATAGACAGACAGACTTTCGAATTTATAACATTACTAGCTTCTGCCCGCGGCTTCGCACGCGTATTTTCGGTATAGTAAGCAGCCTATTATCTAAGTTAAGCTATGTTCTAAATGACTTATTAGATTTTTGTAGGACACTTCTTAATATTACTTCGCGGTCGGTCTCTTTTAAAATTTCGGCATCACAATTTGTATAGAAAATTTTCATTTTCACATATTTTTCTTGAAATCGGTACAGGCGCACGAAATGTATGTTTTATTTTAAGTTGATATTTGCAAATTAGTTCTCTATTGTATAGAAAGAGATTCCAAGGTCCCATAAAACTTTACTTCCGAGGGATTTGTATGTGCCCCGCAAACCTTAAAAAACAGTAAATTAAGGATTTTTAAGTCGATTTAATTTTTTTCTTAAACAATCAAATTATTATCTATTGTCACCAGTTTCAACCCATCAAAAAATCCTTCCTGGGCAGTTCGTACAATTCCTAATATGTACAACGATATCGAAAGTCTTTATTCGATCAATATATATTTTTTCCTATTTCGTACAATTACTAATTCGTACAAAGTACTGATAAGTGCAATATTGATTTTTTCCTATTTCGTGCAATGCCTAATTGGTGCAGTTTTAGGCGTGAAAAAACTGATAAGGTTCTAAAAAGGTTTCACCTTTTTGATTTGAAACCTCTTTAAAACTAGGTTTTATTGACGTATCTAAAATAGCTTAGAATTTAATATTAACCCTGTATATTGTATACAAAACCTACAGCGTCCCAAATCATACGCCAATATGTTTAATATCTGCCGTTGACGGCTCCGTTCGGATCCAATCTTTCCAGATGATTGTCTAATATGAGTGTACTGAATGTGAAGGTGGATTTACTTGTACACTGGAATAGCTCTGCATTCTTGAATCTTCCAAAAGTCTTTGAGAAAGTTATTATAAATGCACTAGTTTCTGCCGGCGGTATCGCACGCGTTGATTCTTTGGAAACGCTTATAGCTTGTCCGACAGCTGGAGGGTCATTTTGATTTGTCGGAAAGGCCGTCGGATTCGACATCGGAAACGTTTTTCTTCGTAAAAAGCTTCCGATATCGAATCCGACGGCCTTTCCGACGAATCAAAATAGTAGGTATTTTGATTCGTCGGAAAGGCCGTCGGATGGCAATCACGGTGTGGTAAGGCACGGCATTACGGCTCAAACGTTAGCAGTTGAAACGTTAGGGTGCGCGTCCACAGGCCGGCATCGGACAATCCTCTCGGATATTTTGAACGGCTAAAAATAGCCATTCAAAACAAACCGATGAAAATAAACGCACTGTTTTAGAAACAAATCGACCTGAGTCACACTACCTAATCTGCGACCTAGGTATTGTATTACGTAACACAAACTTCGGCAATAATCAAAATAGTTCAGTTATTGTTCGGACTAAGCTCCCGCAAAACTCGGGAATTTATCGCTGTTGTTCTTTTAGTAAGTGTTAACGCCGCAAACAAGGCGTCTTGAATGCAGCCGCAAGACATAGCTACAACTTAATATCAATCATCTATTGGCGGAGCGCGCTGGGGCATCGCACCACATTCATTTCCATTCGTTATCGCTGCGAACAAAACGAAGTGAATGCAGCCGCAAGAAATAGCTGCAACTTCACGTCAATCACGCTTTAGCCAGAGCAGCGTGCCGCGGCATCGAGACATTCCCTTCAAACCACTCAACCAAAATACAGCCTCCGCGCACGGCGCAAGTTTATTCAGTTCTTCATTATACCTTTATTAAGCATTTACCAATATCGTAAAAGTTAAATACAAAGCTCCAAAAGATCGCCTCGCCTTCTTATTTCCATGGTCCAATCGAGCCAAATCGCGAGGGAACAGCGATATCCAAGAAGTCATACGGAGGTCACTGGACGCGCAATTCAAGAACAAAGACTTGCCCGGGGGGCATTAACTATCCAAGATACAAAGAAGACAAGTTAAGAGAAGTGATAACCGTGGATGGGTAACGCATGTGTTGAGTTCGTTCCAATAAAATATCCTTTTCAAAGTTTTCGTAAAAATAAATTCTCAATCAGTAAAATCCATTCCCATCTCACAATATTTCAGTCTCTTTTGCATTAAATAGTGTTCATAACTCAGTAGTAGGTAATTTCCAATAGGTTTACGTGTTATTTTATGGAAAATTAACAATATTTTACACATTCCAGGACAATGTCATTGTGCGCCCGCGCATGACCTTGCTGTAACATTGAACGTGGCTTACGAAAACTGTCATTCCAGCATTCTATTCATGATATTGCCTGCATTTGCATAACATTTAAGTATTGTTCCTATCATTTACTAAGCTTACTATTTCTCCTTTTCTTGTAAAATAATCGTTTCATTTCAGCTTGCAATTGACTTGCATTTGTACTACAAAAATTCATACTTGCCTACTATATTTTGCCCTATCATTAAATCAAACAAGTGAAGTGTAATAAAACAATTTAAGTTTAAACTCTAAATTCCTATCATCGCCATGGACTTTAAAGCTTTAATTCGCCGCAGAGCTAGCTTTAAATCAAAGCTTACTCAATTCAAATCATACCTAGATTCAGTGCAAAGTTGCAGCACAGCTCTGACGAGTGTTCAACTAAATGAATTAAATATTCGAGTGTCCAAACTAGATGATCTTTATGCGGAGTATGATGTCGTACAAACTGACTTAGAAAATGTATGTGAAATACCAGATGAGCAGTACAAAGAACGGGAAACCTTCGAAACCCAGTACTACAGTACTATTGCTGCAGCTCGTGACATTATAGACAAGCAGGGCTCTGTGGGCATGGCGGAAGCAGGCGCCTGCAGTAGCGCCTCAGTGACGGGTTCAGGTACAGCGGTCGCAGGTAGGCCTTCATTCAAACTGCCAGTTATACATTTACCAACCTTTTCTGGTCGCTATCAAGATTGGTTAGGGTTCCATGATTCGTATACGTCTCTAATACACAACAATACGTCTATTCCTGCTATCAATAAGTTTCATTATTTACGCGCAGCTTTGAAGGATAGTGCAGCTTCTATTATACAGTCAATTGATTTCTCAGCTGATAATTATGTGATTGCGTGGCAATTACTGTGCGAACGCTTTCACAACAATAGGCTTCTTGTCAATAATCATATACAGTCTATTTTCAATATAGAATCAATCAATAAAGAGTCGGCTAAAGCCTTGAGAAATATTATCGATACAGTAAACAAGAACCTTAGGGCATTAAAGATTCTTAAATTACCTACTGAACACTGGGACGTGTTAATAATTCACATTGTATCCAACAAGTTAGATTCTGTTACTTGTCGCGAATGGGAGTTTCATCGTAGCAGATCAGAGGACAGTATTCCCACTCTGGCTCAATTCAATTCTTTTCTCAAAGGTCGTGCTGATTTGTTAGAAACAATTGATGAACAGTCGCGCAGCAAACGTAGGCATAGTGATAGTGCAGTTCCACGCAATAAGGCTTTCGTCGCAAATTCCTCAGGAACAAAGAGAGAACCGAGGCCTTCATTATGTGCTATATGTAAACATAATCATCCGATATTCAAGTGTTATAAATTCAAAGCTATGCCCGTTGTAAATAGGATTGAACAAATAAAAACATTAGGCCTCTGTCTAAACTGCTTACGTAGTCATGGAGACAAGGAGTGTCGGTTAGGTCATTGCACGATTTGTTCAGAAAAACACCACACACTCTTACACCAAGACACAGAATCTAAGGATACTGAGCACAGCGATATTGTGCTGTCAGCTTGTCATACACAGATACAGGATGAGTCAATTTATTCAGACAGTAAAAATACAACATTTTCAAACACAACCAACAACTTAGTTTTGCTTTCAACAGCAGTCATACAAGTTTCTAATCCTGAAACCAAACACGCTCAATCTATACGCGTGCTTCTCGATAATGGTAGCACCACGAGTTTTATCTCGGAAAGATTGATAAAACAACTCAATTTAAAAACCTTCTCAACGCGTACGACCGTTGAAGGGTTAAACAGCCAATTATCACACATTTCAAACCGTTGCAAGGTTACAATTCAATCCAAATACGATAATACATACAAAACAGATGTTGATTGTTTTGTTGTGCCTCAGATAGCACAATCATTACCCTCATCTCAATTCAGTTGCATCACACTCAACATACCTAGCCACATACAATTAGCTGACCCTACTTTTAACATACCGTCACAGGTAGACATGTTATTAGGCGCAGATATTTTCTGGGATGTACTCGGCAGCGAGCGCATTTCATTAGGCAAGGCAAAACCAACTCTAAGTGAAACACGATTAGGTTGGTTAGTTTCAGGTGCAATTCATACAAAATCATACAAAAATCATACAAATACATTATACAGTTCTACAGTCCACTGTCACCACATTCAAACAGATATTGAAAACGATCTCACCAGGCTCTTTGAACTTGACGCAGTTATACCAACAAAGGATAACACCATGTCCAAAGAACAACAAACCTGTGAAGATATTTTCACAAAAACCACAACTCGACAACCAGATGGTCGGTTCGTGGTTACAATCCCACTCAAACAGTCACCTACTGACTTAGGTGATTCTTACGAACAAGCTTCTTCTAGGTTCTTGTCACTTGAACGTAGATTCAAGAGGGACATAAGGTTCAAACAATTATACACAGAATTTATTCAAGAATATATTGATCTCGGTCACATGTCCGAAAATACATCACTACACACAGGCATCAATAAAAACTATCTTCCACACCACGGAGTTTTACGTGAAACCAGTTTAACTACAAAACTACGTGTCGTTTTTGACGCGTCAGCAGTTACTTCGTCTGGTTTATCGTTCAATGATATTCAACTCGTCGGTCCCATCGTGCAGAGTGATCTTGTAAGCATACTTACTAGATTTAGGCAGCATAAGTATGTTGTGACAGCTGACGTAGAAAAAATGTTTCGCATGGTAGCCATACACGAATCACAACATCAATTACAACAGATTCTATGGAGATTTGATCCAAAAGAGAAGTTAAGGTCTTTTAACCTATTAACTGCAACATACGGGACTGCTAGCGCACCTTGGTTGACGACAAGGTGCATCGTAGAACTAGGACGTCTCAGCGACGATCTTTCTGTAGGTCAGGCCATCATCAACGATTTTTATGTCGATGATTTTATTTCTGGACATAATGACAAGGCAGAGTTAATACGTATATGCACAGAGGTAGTTAATCAGTTACAGGGTGCTCAGTTCTATCTCCGTAAGTGGCATTCAAACGATGCTAGTATCATTGAAACCCTCCATGGGAAAAACAGTTCTGATACACTTCTAAATCTTAGCAAAGATGAGCAATCCAAAACATTAGGCTTAATATGGGCTTGTAAAGATGATTGTTTTATGTATTCAGTCAAATCTATTGATAGTTCCAAGGGATATACCAAAAGATCAGTGTTATCGGTCCTTTCACAAATATTTGATCCTTTAGGATTAATCAGCCCTGCTATTTTAGTGGGAAAACTCATTTTACAAAAGTCATGGGCATCTAAAATAACTTGGGATGATATTTTACCCACTGACTTGTCCATACAATGGGCAAAATTCATTGAATTGTTGCCCTACATAAATAACACTAAAATACCTAGATATGTTGTTTGTGATAACCCTATCAGTATTGAGTTACATACCTTTTCAGACGCATCAAATTCGGCTTATAGTGCATGTGTGTACTTACGTTCAGTGACAGCAGATGATAAAGTAACGGTAAACTTGGTTATGGCCAAGAGTAGAGTGGCTCCCATCAAAAAGATGACGATCCCGCGCTTGGAACTTTGCGGTGCGTTAATAGCTTCACGATTGGCAAAAAAGGTTTTAGAATCGTTTAGGTTTACAGCAAAGGTATTTACCTATTATTGGTGTGATTCCACAATCGTTCTAAGCTGGATTAAAACTCCTCACACAGATCAATTAAAAACATTCGTTATGCACAGAATTCACGAAATAGTGGAAACCACCGATCCTAGCTCGTGGCAATACGTACCTACTTCTGTTAACCCTGCTGATATAGGTTCAAGGGGGCTCGAACCACAAAGGCTGCAAGACAGTAGTCTTTGGTGGCACGGTCCAGCCTTCTTATTAGATTCGTCTAGCCACTGGCCTAAACATCCCGCTTTACTACAGGAAAGTGATCTACCTGAATTCAAAGAACAATGTCACACAATTAACAAACCTGATTCATCATTAGATATATCTTTCATACATAAATACTCAAACATTATCAAACTTCAGCGTATTACAGCATACATATTAAGGTTCATATATAATTGTCGTAATCCACACACCAAACATACTGGTTATTTAAATACAAAGGAATACAACAAATCAATGCATTTACTTTGCAAACTGTCTCAATTCGATTCATTCCCTAATGAATACAATTTATTATCGAACAAAAAACAAATAAACATTAAAAACCAATTACTAAAGTTAAATCCATTCTTTCAAGAAACAAATGGTTTGATGCGAGTCGGGGGCAGGCTGTCAAATTCAAATTATGATTACGACACAAAACATCCTATATTACTTCATTCATCACATCATATAACAATACTTATATTCAGACACTATCATACCAGTCTTTTGCATGCTGGACCGCAACTCTTGCTAGCATCCATACGACATAAATATTGGGCTATAGGTGGTCGTAACCTAGCAAGAAAAACAGTACATAGCTGCATCACGTGCGTACGGTTTTCAGGTAAAGGGATTCAGCCTCAAATGGCCCCTCTGCCAAAGCAACGTATTCAGGGTGAATTTCCTTTTGCTCATACAGCCTGTGATTATATGGGACCAATTTTGATAGCAAACAGAAAGGGCAGAGGTTCTAAACATATAAAATCATACGTATGTATATTTGTATGTCTGGCTGTGAAGGCTGTACATATTGAACTTGTCACTGATTTAACCAAAGATTGCTTTATTGCAGCCCTCAACCGATTTATAGCACGCAGAGGCCTGCCTGTCTGTTTGTACTCAGACAACGGTACCAATTTTGTAGGCGCCTGTAACGATTTAGCGAAATTCTTGAAACATTCGAATCAGGACCTCAGTTTGTACGCTGCTCAGCATTCTATGAATTTTAAATTCTCCCCTGCATACAGTCCCCACTTTAATTCAATGGCCGAAAGCGCAGTTAAATCAGTAAAACATCACTTGAAAAGAATATTATCCACAGCTTTTCTTACCTACGAAGAAATGAACACATTGTTAGTGCAAATAGAGGCTATACTCAATTCTAGACCTATAACTCCATTGTCCTGTGATCCTTCTGATCTAGTCCCACTTACTCCTTCCCATTTTTTGCTTGGACGAACTTTAACTCTGCTGCCTTCTCCACAGGTACACGATGACTCACTTCATTTATTGCCACGATACCAGAGAGTACAGCAATTGAAAGCTCATTTCTGGAACAGATTTTACCATGAATATATTTCAGAACTCCAGAAGCGAGTAAAGTGGCACAGGAGCAATGCAGAACTCCGCGAAGGTGACATGATGATCGTCAAGGATGACCGGCTGCCTCCAAACCGATGGGTAATAGGACGTATTACCGAGCTCCACAAGGGCAGCGATGGCATCGCTCGAGTAGCTGACTTGAAGACACCGACCGGAACCATACGAAGAGCATACAATCGCCTGGTACCACTACCAATCTTGGAACAGGGTGTTCCAACGCCGGGACCCTGTTAACGCCGCAAACAAGGCGTCTTGAATGCAGCCGCAAGACATAGCTACAACTTAATATCAATCATCTATTGGCGGAGCGCGCTGGGGCATCGCACCACATTCATTTCCATTCGTTATCGCTGCGAACAAAACGAAGTGAATGCAGCCGCAAGAAATAGCTGCAACTTCACGTCAATCACGCTTTAGCCAGAGCAGCGTGCCGCGGCATCGAGACATTCCCTTCAAACCACTCAACCAAAATACAGCCTCCGCGCACGGCGCAAGTTTATTCAGTTCTTCATTATACCTTTATTAAGCATTTACCAATATTGTAAAAGTTAAATACAAAGCTCCAAAAGATCGCCTCGCCTTCTTATTTCCAGTAAGTAAAAATATTGATAAAACTTTATCACATCAACGCACACGTTTTCTCACCTCAACAGCATAAGCGACTAAGAGATATCCACCGGGGGCGAGCAGCAGCACCCCCTGCAGAACAATTCTACCACCGAACTGGGATCCTCGATCCGCATGCCCAGCGTGGGGATTTCGCAATAGCCCCATGAGACAAAAGCCAATAACGCGCTTATCAGGGGGAGGCCTGCGTCCAGCAGTGGACCAAAATATTATAGATCCAGGCGTGTTCTATCGCTGTTTGGCAGGCAGATTGGTGTTCGCAGTGAAGGTGTTGAGTAATACACAGCTGCTGTCCTTCCTCTGGTAGGTTCTCTACTCTTACGACATCCACGAGCTTGAGTTGATGGGGTTACGTCGGGACCACCTCAACCTCACCTCAACAGCCTGGTCCACTACTGAACGCAGTCCTCCCCCTGATAAGCGCCTTATTAGCTTTTATCTCATGAGGGTTGTTCGCATCCCGCGCTGGCCATGCGGGTTGGGGATCGCAATTCGGTGGTAGAATTGTTCTGTATGGGGTGCTGCTGCCCGTCGCCGGTGGATATCCCTTAGTCGCCTCTTACGATTCTGGTGAGTAAAGTTGGGGTGGTGTAAATTCTAAGCCGGCACCACACGTTTCATGGAGTCACAGAGAGGAGTCTGTCAAATGTTACGTCTTCCTCATCAGCACACATAGGTCACGTCCACTGCTGAACATGCCTTCCCCAAATAAGGGGGATGTGGCAGAGGGATTGGTTATGGCAGTGATCTGGGATCCTCTGGAAGGTTCTTAATTGACTCTTTCGAAGCCGGAACTGTTGGAACTGGGCTGCTATATTTTTGAAAAAAAAATCGCCAAAAGACGGATTTCTCATCGAAATCACAAGAAATAATGTTCAAATTAAATAAAATGTAGAAAAGGGAATGACAAAAAAATCGATTCCAAGTAACTATTTACCGAAATAATTTTATAGACAAGTAGACCGATAAATGATCAACTTAACATTTCAAGTGAGTATAGATGAATATTTGTATAAAAATACCTACACAGATCAAATGTACAACATTACAACTATTAAAACTATAATTGTTATTTGATAACAATTTATTTTAAAATCTGACTCCTCTATGAGCTTATTTTGTTAAACCAAATAAATAAACGTTAATTTCTGATTCTAAAAGTATAGGTACGGAAAGTTTATTATTATGATTATACCTCACTTGCTTATTTTGTTTTATACATATTTAGGAAAGTGCACCTAATTTAATCCCTATGTCTTATGGTAATAAATACTTTTTAATTTTACTTTACTAATCAAACATCTTTTTGCCCACCTACCTACCCTAATTCTAGAAGAAGTGAGTTACTTATACAATTATTTACTTAATCTTATAATTAGTAAGCAATCAAACAAAACACCTCACTTAATATTCTAAAGCATAATATTCTCTTAAGCTGAGAAAAACAGCGTAATTTTCATGAAAGGTGGCAAGTAAGTACACTTCTGTTTTAATTGAAAAATTGAATTATTGTAATCCGCGCGTTGGTGTTACAGGAATTGTTTTTTAATTGCTTTTGCGTGTTTAGTTTTCTTTAGAGCTTCAGTCTAGCTCTTAATCCTCTAATCTAGACCATTTTTATATTAATAGGCGACGGAATTTTAACATTTCATTAGTAGTAAAAGCTTTAAGCCAACACACTATTGAAACTCTACGCGACCCGAAGCAACGCGATGCGTGTTGAAGACCAGAATCACATTATTATCAGTGATAATAATGCGATGAAACATCGCATCGGCAAAGATTTTAATCGTTAGATAGGCCCTTTCCGTATTGAGACCGCGCCGTGTTGTTGCCAAGCGAAATGAGTGAGCTCGCTCATTTGGAATCAGTGTATGCTGTGTTTTTGTAGTGTGTTTTTCACTAATGTTCGTGCAATATGATTGCATAATAAATGGCTATAATAACAGTTAGGTTTATTGGCAAAAACACTATTTCTAACTATTCATAATGTGCGCGCGTCGGAATTTTGTTAACGCACGCATTCAAAGACAATGCCACAGTTTTTGGTCTCAGGGCGTATCTAACGATTTAAATCTTTACGCATCGGGTCGTCTTGATTAGATTTAACTTAAAACGTCGCGTCGGGTCGCGTGGCGTCTCAATAGTGTGAAGAGCCCATTACTTTTGTATATTTGATAGTTCTACATAGGGTAAATTAGGGATATGGATGGACCCTTTGAAAATAAATGATTGTAAAAAAATGGGGTGATGTTGATGATGAACTTAACGAAAGTCGTCTTAGTTAATTAAAACTATTATATAAATTACTTACACAATGTTTTACTCATATAATTTATTTATTTAACTAAAACGCTTTTTTTAGCTAAAAAGTCGCTGCGACACTATTCATACGTAGCCAGTGCTTAACCACTTTTTGTCGCTGCGATGTGGTGTGGTTGTGGTACGTGTGGGTTGACCCTTAAAGAAGAAGTAACCTTAATTTACAACTTTAAACTTTTTTACGTACTATAAATAAATTATAAATTAAATTAGTTTTAAATTCATCCATAATTTTATAATCAGTAATTTTTAACTGTCGTACATAGGTTTCCTCTATACAGGCCTAGTGAGGGAACCGTCTGAAATCACTTATGTAGATACGTCTTTGCAAAAATCAACTATAGGTACCTAAACTACGTTATCTAGAAGGATGACATAGACACTTAAAAATAAATTATTGTTTTAGTATCATTGTATTAGTTTTTGCTGTAAATAAATGTTTTTATCCAATCTTTAAAAATACATACGATAAAGATCACCCAACAACAGAAAACCTCCGTCAGTACTCCACTTTCCCGGGTCAATCCCTACACCCTCAGGGTAACGAGGGGATTAGAGAGGGGGTGGGGGTTGGGGTTAATGACCGACTTGGACTTACTAATAAGAACACATCTAAGCATAGAAGGAGGAAGAATTTTGAGGAGTTAGTTGTAGGAAAAGGAATTTTGAGTTTTGCTCGAGTTGATAGATAAAAAAAAATAACAATAATAAATAATAATGCTGGACGATTCACACAGCATTATCTAGCCCCAAGCTAAGCAGAGCTTGTGTTATGGGTACTAGATAACTGATATACTTAATACAATACACTACATAGATAGACATTTTTTGTTTATACATAGAAAACATCCAGAACGCCCTGGACAAATATCTGCAGATCGTACAAACATTTGTCCCAGATATGTAGATAGTTTACTTTATTGATAGATACTTTATTGCAGACTATTCCAAACAATCTTCAGGTAGCCCAACTGATACATACCTACCTGTAGATTGTTTGCAACAGTCTGCAGTAAGCTCAATTGTTTCAATTGTAAACACTAGTTCTAATTTATTTCTTTTATTTGCTTGTAATTTTCTTTCTGAATAAAGTTTTCTCTTTATTGCACCATCAATAGGTACATAAAACAATTAAACCAGAAGTGTAAACTAACTATATCTGTGTGGCATAATCAGAGGCCTTATCGCTAACAGCTATTTTTTCCAGGCAACCTTTGGATGGATAGAATTGATACGTATTATTTCCTCAAATTTCGTTAGTATAGGAACTGGAAAAATTGAAGGTATTTAGAAAGGGATTTTTTTTTGAATTATTTGATTCTCTACGGCTTTTCTTAAAAATGAGACAATACTTTAGTAACTAAGAAAATTGCGTCAAATAGATACTACTTATCACAACTATGTATTTACAAATGTAAAGTGCAGACTGTTGCAAACAGTCTAGAGGCATCAGAGACAACCCAACTGATAAAATCAATACTGAAGCGTCCCCAAGATGATGGCTGCATTGTACCGTTGTATGGCAATCATCATCAGCTTATATTAGTCCACTGCTGGGCATATGACTCCCCTAATGAGAGCCATAGCGCCCTGTCTGCTGTATGGCAATACTGTTTTTGTTTATTCAAGTCTAGGCAATTGTACTAAGAAACTATACAAAACTATAAATTTTCGTTGAAAATCAAGTTTTGTATGATAAGTAAGTGAAGACCTTCCAATATATTGTTATGGATCCCCATCTAAAGCCAGATTTGACCAACCTGAATAGTAAAAAACTAAGAAATTAAATAATATTACAAAAATTTTCGACTTCGGCGGGACTTGAACCTGCATCCTTCCGTCAGTACTGGAATGTGCTAACCAACTACACCACGAGGTCAAGTGACGCTGGAGTCGAAAATCTTTGCGACTTTCTACGGACTGTAGCGCCGTTAGAAATTTGCCAGAGTGTGTGGCTTACGCACTATAGAAACAAAAACTTTAAAAAACTAAGGCCTCCATAACAATTCATCTTTTTTATATGGCCGCTGTTGAAAATGTTTCCCCACTGGATTAGACGGTCAAATCCAGCTAAATACAGTTAATTTTTCTATTACCCCATCCCTTCTAATGCCCGACTCATGTTTTTGAGGAAATTAGCAAAAATAGCATAATTTTAAGCACCGTCATATTTTTGCCTGGCTTTATGAATTTTACGTACGTGAGTAATTTAATTTCAGATTTTCGGTGTTACTTTACTGTTTATTTAATTTTAATGTGATTTACAAATTAAGTTTTTTGAAAAAGTATTTTTAGTGAACGTCTAGTGTCAACAAATTAAAAGGATTCAGGTATTGGAGATTTAATATTTTTAGTTTACATAATAGATTTATCCTACTAAGTATTAAATATTACTTAGAATGTGTCAGATTGGTGAAAGTTTTTGAGGTTTTGTGGTCACAAGACGGTGCCAAAACTACAAAAAGGATCGGGGTGAAATTTTGCACCCATGATATCATTCTTAGAATGCAATTCAGGCCCTTGAATAATACTTACCAGCTGCTACTTTTATCTCAGATAACCGCATAAGAAGCCGCAGGCAGAAGTCAGTTTGTAAAATAAAAGAACAAGTACATGTTTCATACAAAAACCTTTTATAAAATGGAGGATGTACATTGCATCCTAAAACGTACTGGAATTGTTTAATTCAATTCGTTTCGTGGTGGTCTGCGTTGCCAATTTTTGTACAAAATGTTGTTCATTAGGGTGCGGTTTTGGTAGACAGCATGAGCGGAAGCGGGAATTTAACATTTAATAATGGAACACTTATCCACCGTGTACGGGACACCTTTTGTGATATAAATGATAAGAAGAGTATAATATGATAAAACTCTTATATTGATATAATATATAAATTGATATTTGAGCACGCGCCTACCATGATGGGGTGAAAACGTGAACTGATGCAATAATGTAAGTGGAAGGCGCGTGTAACAATTGACCTAAATAATATTGATGATTTTACATTATTATGCTAGCTTATACCTAAATGCACGGTTGCGCTGCACCGTACATGCTCCCGGGCGAGAGATGTAGGTAAAGATGCTGTATGATAAATGATAGGATTAGTAATATATCTAATGATAAAATGATAAGATGCGTTAGCCTAAGTAAATTTAAACTTAAACGCTATGTTAGTTAGATGTCATGATCTACATCATTTGCGTGAAAAGTGGGAAAAACTCTTGTTGGTGTCGTTGACTTATCAATCATTTGAACTTTCTGATTTTTATACAACACTGAAACAATTCTCGGTTTTTCGACTAAACTAGATACACTTCTCACTGATTGAACACTAGGCTCATTAGCACTTTCACTGGCACTAGCACTAGCGATGTCGCTGAGGGACACCCTCGGAGCTGGCTGTGGCGCCGGAGCAGCAGCAACGGCGGCGGTGGCAGCAGCGGCCCGCTCCCCGCGGCCCGCGCGCACACCCGCTCGCCTTCGCCTCCACAGGAACGCGACGCCTGCGACGCACGCAACCGCGACCAAAATGTATATGACCGCGTAGTGGTGAACGTCGTGGCTCGAAATCTGTTCAATTTCACCTCGTTCCGATTTCATCTGCTCGATCTGTTGACCGATCCCCTTCAAGGATATCTGTCTGTCTTTGACTTCGACGTCTGATCGATTCTCGCTCTCATCGATTGGTATAGTTAAATTGATAATGTTGTTAACTGGAGGAATATCGATTGATAATAAATCGGGTTTTGCGTGCATCTCATTCATGTGATGATTGTGAGAATAAATCATGAATGAATCGGCTCTCAATGTACAGTCATTGCCCATGGATAGCACGCCGCCCTTACTGATGTGTTCGAATGTGACCTGATCGTCACACATCAAACGTAGTGTGCATTTGTCGCAGCAATAAAATAAATAATTGTTCAATTTATTTAATGCAATCCAGTTATTTTGGCACGTCCTTGTGATTGTTTGACATCTCTCCATTGTATTGTCCTTGACACACAAGTTTTGATCGCTATGCATATGATAAATAGGGCTCTGAACCTCACATAGTTTTGTGGTAGGACTTAATTGAAAGCAAGCTTGTAAATCTTTATCTGTGATAGGTAGGTACGAATCTCGTTGTATGTTCATCGCAATGTACTCGGTGATAGGTATGATAGTAATAGTTTTACCTCTGTTCATGGTAGGAATAGGTATGATCTTGTAGATATCGTAGTTTTCTCTGGTCACAAGTGGGATCTTCACTTCTAAGAGCATGTACTGATCTGTAACTCTCACCTTAACCCTCAACAAATGATACAGTTTTGATAAGCCATCTCCTCTGTGAAAGTCTTCTATAGGTAATGATACATCCTTTGATAAATGCCCAGAAATAATACTCAACTCTTCTTTGATTTGATCCGGTGATATGATATGGATATTGAATTTCCCGTGATAAATATCGGTAACCGTATCTAAAAGAGTATCCTGTATCTGTTTAAGATTGCCTAGTATATTATTGGCGATGATAGACGACAATGTAAACTCGTTATTAGCTATAACACTCTCTACCTCCTCTTTCAGAACTTCATTTTTCTGCGCTTGATTTATCATGTGTTGATGAAATAATTTATGCTGTTGGTCTACCGATAGTTCTAAACGCTTCAAAAAGGCGTATTGTGCTTCAATAATTGATGTTTGATTTTTCCAAAGGTTGGCGAGGTGATTTTGATTCATCATAACGAGGTCAATGTCACGCTGATATTTTTGTGCAAAATCATCATCTAGTACTCCGAATAATGTATGTGCTACGTTTCCTATTCCATTGATAAGGCCTCTACGTACTCGGGTTCCAATGACGTTGGATTGTTTATTAAGTAACAGCTGATCGTAGTATTGTAACTCGATAAACCCGTGACGTAGTTGCAGTACTATAAGGTCGCACTGCGCTCTTTGTTTTTGTTTTGCGCATGACGCATGTAGGTGATTGATATAGTTGGACAGTAACCTTGACCCTTCCCAGTAGGGAGTCATGTCGTAATAAATTACCATCTTCCATTCGTCCCTGATAAGTTGCATTGTAGATAGTTTGTCAAAATAAAGGCTCTGTTGTTTCTTAAAAAATGAGACGTTATGTGTACAATATGCGTTTTGTGCACACATAGTAAACAATAACAGCATTGTAAGTATGAAGTTACTAAGTTTACTGCCTGTTCTTTTCACTCTATCGGGCTTGGGACTCTGTTGATTATCTTTGCTCTGTTCCGTTGATTTTTCTGGTGTCTGATTCTCAACTGGTAAGATTGATAATTTTGTGATTGGCCTCTTGATAACGCCATTTTTTGTCTTCACTGAGACTACTCGCACATAACCATCGGTGCCGGGGTGAACGTCAATAACTCTGCCTAACGCCCACTTCCCCGGGGGTAGGTTAGCTTCGTGTATGATTATGATATCGTCGATCTTGATATTTTCTTTGGGCTGTAGCCACTTGCTGCGTGATGTTAATTGTGTTAAATATTCTGCCTGCCATCGTTTCCAGATATCTCCGAACAACTTCTGTGTAAGATGCCATCTTGTCCTTTGATCTCTTTCTGTTTCGACAATACTTAACACTGGGCCGCTTGATAGAAAGTGTGATGGAGTCAGGTAGTTCAGATCTTCTGGATCTTCCGTCAGCGCGCAGAGTGGCCGCGAATTGAGGACGGCCTCCAACTGAGTGAGTAGAGTCGTATATTCTTCAAAGGTGAGCCTCTGCTCACCAATGACACGTCGAAGGTGATACTTCACGCTCTTTATGGCGGCTTCCCATAGACCTCCTGCGCTCGGGTTGCTTGGCGCATTGAAATGCCAGGTTATCTCCATCTCACTGACCTCTGATAAAAATTCTGGATTGATAATGCTTCTGATCTCTTGTATCTCGTGCTTGAGAATTTTGTTAGCGCCGACAAAGTTTGTACCATTGTCGCTGTACATATGTGATGGTGTGCCGCGTCTTGCAGCCATCCGTCTCAACGCCGCTAAAAATGCGGACGCAGTCATGTCTGACACTAACTCGAGATGTACAGCTTTTGTCGCCATACATACAAATAATGATATGTAACCCTTGAAGCTTTTCATGCCTCTGCCTTTACTGCACTTCACAAACACGTGACCTGAAAAGTCTACGCCTGTATGATAGAATGGCCTTGAAGGATTTGACCTTGATTCTGGCAAATTACCTAAGATCTGATCATGCTTTGAAGGGCTATTTCTCCTGCATGTGATGCATTGGCGTAAACGCATTTTGATAGCTCTATTACCACCAATTATCCAAAACTGTTGTCGTAATTTTGCTAGGGTAACACGTGCTCCACCATGATATGTTTGTTTGTGTGCATGGTCGATGAGTAGGTTTGTCACATGACCAGAATGCGGGATGATGAGTGGATGCATCATGTCCTTGCTTATGGAGGCGTTTTTAAGTCTGCCTCCCACTCTGAGCAAGCCTGCTTGGTCTAATCTCGGGTTTAAACACAAAAGTTTGCTCTTCGAGTCGACTTGATTATGTTGATGTAAGGATGAGATGTCCTTTCCAAACTCAATGTTTTGAATATATTTGATTATCCTCAATCTCGCCGCTTTGATTTCTGTGGCGGTAAGAAACGGTGATTTATTATTTTGCTTGAAACGTAACACGTACGCTAGTATACGTGTTACCCGAGTCCAGCTACTATTATTCTTTAGTAGCATTGATATGACGTCATCTTGCTGGTGTGACGCTGTTGTAGTGACGTTGCTTTGTTTAGGTTTCTTGACCTCTTCATCAGTGATAAAATCTTGCTGTTTTGATTTTTGTTCGTTGAAAGTCAAAAGCCAAGCTGGTCCATGCCACCACAAGGGATGATGAATGACCTGTTCCATGGTTATACCCCTGCTAGCACAGTCAGCTGGGTTCTCGCTTGACTTTACGTAACGCCATGTTTCGGGTGGTAGAATCTTTGTGACCTGAACTACTCTATTAGCTACGAAGGTTTTCCAGCGTCCCGGATCACCCTGCAACCAACCTAGTACGGCCATCGAGTCGGACCAACCGAACAGTTTGATATTATAGCCACTTAAACATGATAAAACTTTTTCCATTAGCTTAGAAAGCAATAGAGTGGCACTAAGCTCTAATCTGGGCAACGTGACATCTCTCTTCGGTGGAACCAATCTTGATTTAGCAGCAACCAATATAATGGAATTATTTGGATTGCCGTACTGATCTTTTCTGATAATTTTGCAGTATATGACGCAGGCATAGGCATTGTTTGATGCGTCACAGAATCCGTGCAATTCGATGACGTCATTTTCACAGATCTGCAACCATCTAGGGATTCGTAATTTGCTGATATTTTTCAAATCCCTTCTGATTTTCAACCACTCGTTACTAATGTCAGCTGGGAGTTCATCGTCCCATTCAATGTTGTGAAACCAGATTCGCTGAAATAACAATTTGAACTTTGTTGTAACTGGAGTAAGCCAACCAAGCGGGTCGAATAACTTTGATATATCTGACAATAAACTGCGTTTTGTATGTTTGATTGTTTCTGATAAATTTATCTTGAGATCGAAAGTTAACTCATCTGATTGTGGATGCCACTGAAGTCCGAAAGTCTTTGTTGTGGCTTCATGTTTGAAGTCATATTGTTCACTGCTGTTTGCCGTGCTGACATTCTGCAATAGTTCTTCTGTGTTAGAGGACCATTTACGCAAGTTAAAACCGCCTGATTGCAATAATTGAATAAGATCTGATTGCAGTTGTTTCGCGCTTTGAATGTCGTGATTTCCATTGATAAGATCGTCCATATAAAACTGTTCCCTTAGTGTTTTTGCTGCTGGACTTGATTGATATTTATGGCCCTCATCATGAGCCAATTGCTTTAACACCATCATGGCAAGGAATGGTGCTGCTTTCTGTCCATACGTGACCGTTGTGAGGGCGTACTCTTTCATGCTGTCTGATGGTGATTCGCGCCACACCACGACCTGAAGACATTGATCATCTTCATGAACTGCTATGTTTCTAAACATTTTTTCAATGTCTGCTGTGTAGGCATACTTGTACTGCCTCCACTTGATGATAAGTGATAGTAAATCTTGTTGTAGATTTGGACCACGATGCATGACGTCATTCAAACTGCGGCCGCTTGATGTTTTAGAAGAAGCGTTGAATACCACTCGAAGGGCCGTAGTCGTGGAGTCGGCTTTAATCACGCAGTGATGAGGCAAATGAACGACAGGTTTCAATGACTTAGGTGAAAGCTGCATGTGGTTTAACGTGATATATTCTGATATGAATGATTTGTAACCCTTTTGCATATCTGGGTTTTTGATAAATCTTTTCTCCAGCTGCTTCAATTGTGCTACTGCCCTTGGTTTTGACTCTCCTAGCTGTTCTTTGGCATCTGTTATCAAAGGTAGCCTGACGATATATCTTCCATCGCTCTGCCGAGTCGTGGTGGTCTTAAAATATTCTAAGCAGTGAGCATCCTCTTGTGATAAGGAAGTTTCCTGCGGAATATCTTCTATTTCCCAGAAGCGTTGAATATCTTCCACGTTATTGATGATAACGTTACATTGGAAAGATTTTACGTTTCCGCATAAAACCCAACCAAGGCGTGTTTGTTGAGCGACTGGCAATGATTTGTCAGATGAAATGATTCCACTCAAAATGATGCAAGAGTAGACGTCGGCCCCTAAGAGTAAGTCCACCGGTCTATTGATGTTAAAGTCGGGATCGGCTAACTGAATGCCCTCTAGGAATGACCAGGTAGGTTTATTAAATGTATGATTAGGTAAATTGTTTACCAAGTGTTTCATAATATAAACATCTGTTTCAAACTGAAAATCGTTGTACGTCGAAGAACAAATGATATTTAGAGCGCCTTTACAATTGTTTTCCTTGGCTCCTACCCCAAAAATAACGCCTTTGCACCTTTGTCTAGGTAACTTCAGCATTTGTGCTGCATTTTCGGTGATAAGAGAGGTTTGTGATCCCTGGTCGATCAAGGCTCTCAATTTGATAAATGTCCCATCAGCTGCCTTAACCTTCACCATGGCTGTTGCCAATAAAGTTTCGGTAAAATCATGTTGAGACACGTGCGTAACATTTTTCTCGCTTTGTTCTTTTTCAGTGCATGGCTCGTCAGCAAACGCTTCATGAATTAAAGTATTGTGCCGACCATTGCATTCACGGCAACAGGTATTTGATAAGCATTTTTTGCCATAGTGATCATACAAGCAATTCATGCATAATTTTAATTTCGCAATTGTATTACGGCGTTCGATCGGTTTCATTTTGAGGAAAATTGTGCAATTAAATATGCGATGAAATTTTTTGCAGAGTTGACATCCTGTTTGCTGTTTTTGTACAACGTTATTCATTGGTTTTTGATTATTATTATTTGATTTATAATGATTGTTAGATTTTTGGTTTTGTTTGTCTGTATGTTGACCCGATTTTGAATTATTTGATTTATTCGGAGAACGTTGTGATTGTGACGCCTCCAATGATGTGAATTTGCTTTCCAAGAAGTCTGTAAAATCCTTGATAGTCGGCAGAGCCCTAGGATTTTTCAATGATTGACAGTACTCCTTGTCGGTCTCGAGATCCAGCTTCTGCTCCAAGATGAACATCACCAAAGGATCCCAAGAGCTGATATCAACGCCCATGTTTTTGATAGAGTTTAGGCATTCGACGACACAGTCGTGCATCTTTTTCAGTTGAGTTACTGATTGCTGTTGGAGAATAGGTAAATTCATGATAATACCTATGTATGAATTGAAAATAAATTTTATATTATTGAATCGGTTGTTAAGAATGTCCCAGCATACTTGATAGTTATCTGCAGTGATACGCAGATGCGAGACAATTTGTTCAGCTTCTCCCTTCAGTTTGCCTTTCAAAAATTGCATTTTTTGACAATTAGACATAGTCCCGTTGTTGTGGATAGCCTCGATGTACAGATCTTTGAATGTCATCCACTTTTGATAATCACCACTGAATGATGGCACTTCTGTTTGAGGTGTTGACCTTTCCCTGTGGCTTGCTGACGAAATTTTCAGCGTAACCTCTTTCTTGATTTCTAGGTACTTTTGTTCATACCTGCTGAATGTTTGTTCATATTCTTCATTTTCTTCCTGCAGTTCACTATCGATTTTCCAGTGTAGAGAGTCGATAGTAGACCAACGCAAGTTAATAGTTCTCAAAAAATCTTCTAGTTCATAGTTTTCAGTCATGTTGGTGTAATTGACATTAGACATAGAACGGGAAAATGCTTTAAAGTTGCTTTTCTGATAACGCAACATCTCGTCTAATCTACTATTGTTGCCACTAGAAGAAAATTGAGGAGGGCATGAGCTAACTGGTACCGGGGGAAATTCAAACGATATGGTCTGCTGCTGCGGTGTAGACGCACCGGAGTGACCTTCCGCTGCTGCTGATGGTGATAATGATGGGCCTGGGTTTCCTTTCATGAAGGGAGTTGGGGGTTTAAGGAGAGGTTTCTCCTTCGTAATTTCCAACAAGTAGTTTTTAAAAAATGCTCGTGTTTCGTTATAGAATGCTAAGGTACGTTCGTAGCAATTTTCTTGAAAATATGCATGCGATTGTTCCTGACTCTCTAGTAATCTGCTATGGTTAGCTTGGAAATCCTGCCAATATGTTTCAAGAGTTTCCAACCTTTTCTTGATATACGGAGCAGTCTTTCGATCGGCCCCGTCTTTCTTAAAATTCACAAGGAGCTGATTCATTGCTCCCATGAGCTGATTTTGGGTCACAACAAGATCCTCCATGGTTATATTGATAGAGATGTCAATGATAGAGAGTAAAAGGAAAGATCTTACTTGTGTGCTGCTTGCAGTTCTCTAGAGTAGGTGTATCCTTCCTCCTTATGCACTGCAATCCATATGCTGATAACCACTTACGCGAACACTGTTATTAGCCCACTGTAAGTACTATCCGGCTCGAAGGACCAAAAAGATGTACGGGACACCTTTTGTGATATAAATGATAAGAAGAGTATAATATGATAAAACTCTTATATTGATATAATATATAAATTGATATTTGAGCACGCGCCTACCATGATGGGGTGAAAACGTGAACTGATGCAATAATGTAAGTGGAAGGCGCGTGTAACAATTGACCTAAATAATATTGATGATTTTACATTATTATGCTAGCTTATACCTAAATGCACGGTTGCGCTGCACCGTACACACCGCGCGAGTTTTTGAAAACTACACCATCGACGTCAAAATGAAGTAGGACGGTCATTGGAAATGTAGTTAGGTATTTCGAACTAGGTGTAGAACCTATACCTAGTAAAGAAATATAATCAAGTGTACCTTGCTCATTTAAATACTTTGTAAAAAAACTTTTGCCTATATTTAGCATTGTTTGCTAAATATAGGCAGAGGCAGTAGGTAATATAGGCTTTTAGAATTTGACACATTGCGGGCAATTTTGTGAAAAGGATAGGCGTTTTCGCGATTTCGCGTTCATAGGAGCGAGACAGAATATACGTTTTTGGAACGGTGCCAGCTCAAAAATCTTGCTTTGGCTTATTTAGAATAAAACTACACAACTTATGAAGAAACTGTTTCAAGAAACCTAATAATTTATTTTCAATTTATAAATTACCTACGAATCAAATTATATGCGAAACAGTGCACTTTCATGAATTTTTCGGAAGCGTTTTTTTTTCATTCAAGGAACCAAAGAAAAAATATTTAAATTTATGTAATCCGAATTTTTTACTACGGGAATTCCGTGAGTCCGAGATCAAGGCCTAGTTTGACAACCAAACCTGCAAGGTTTGCCTCTTAAGTCTAACTAATTAATTATAAAAATAGATCAAAAACGCTCCGCTCATCGCTCCACCTATCCAACAATAGAGACCAAAATGTGTAAACTTTTATTCCGCGAACCGTGGACAATTTGCATAGGTAATTGTGGTATTTTATGTATGCGGTTTCGCCAATATTTAGCTTCGCAGCTTTTATTCTAAAACTTATTTTGTTGTACATGCATCGAGTTGAAAAAAAAAACAAAATTCAAATAGCAGTTAAACACTTGGATCAGACTAAACCATACATTTTTTTATATTATCAAAATAATTTATTTCAATTAAATATACAAAACAATTGGCTGGTGACCCTGGTTTCTGTTTTAGTTTAGTTAAAACTGTATTACAGTATTAAAACTGTATACATAACCAGTCTTCCCTCCTATACATGGTTACTAAATGAAATAAAAAATAAGCAGAAAATAATATATTAATAGCAACACTACAAAAAACTTACTATCTATATTATTATTATAAAGAGGAAAGATTTGTTTGTTTGTTTGTATTGAATAGGCTCCGAAACTACTGGACCGAACTTTTTTACCATTACAAACCCACATTATTCCTGATTAACATAGGCTATAATAGGTATCACAAACTGGCTCACGTAATTTTTGGAAATTCCTTTCTTAAACGTAATAACTAGATAAAATAGGTGCTAGGCAGCGCCCGCGCGGGCACGTTTTTGCACGCTTGATGAGACATCCTGGCCGACAAGTTAAAAACCTTTATTTATGCAAATTTTGGCAAGCCAAAAGCCATTAAATTCACCAGCAGATGCAATTTTCAATTACTGGTAACATGTCCGGCTTAAACCGGATTTTACCGGATCAATGGAAATGAAATTGCAATGTGGTTGTTTAGATAATACTGTGTGACTTTGAGAATTAGATTGGTTAGTGGGGCCTTCGATAGAAAATAGATTAATATTAATGTCCCTGAAACATTAATATATAAGGTGCTATGTAATAGGTGTACTAAGCTGAAAGAGATTCTGGGCCCTGAAAGGACAAACTTTTTTTACGATATTTCGAATATTATGGAATTTTGGATATGGTTTTGTATTTTTTAAGACCAAAGTCAAGAAAAACAAAACCCGCTAGGGCGGGTTATGTTTAAGAATTGTTCGTTTTAGAATTTGACCCTTCCTAAGTGTAGATTATATGTATTGTATTTATGAAAATAAAGAGTTTTTGATTCTTGATTCTCTTCGAGTATACCTATGTTGGTTATCTGGTACTCTTTGTCTCGAAGCAACCGATCAGATAAATGAGGTATCGAAATATACTCGTCTGAACTCTTATATTAGGTTCTTTGGCTACATTTTGTAGGCCTTTGCCCCCTCATTTTGCAAAAAAGGTATAATTCCGAGTGTCTTAGAATTTCAACTAATTTTAATTAAATAATAAATAAATAATACTGGACAATCCACACAGCATCATCTAGCCCCAATTAATTTACGATTGCAATTTTCTTTGTTAATAAATATACTTATTACGTAGGTATTTAGTACGTAGGTATGTTTCTGAATCGAAACCACGAATGCTTTTAAAAATACAAAAACCGCATCGTATTATTGTATAATTGAGATTTTATGTCAACGGAAGTAGGTTAAGTTTGTGGCTGTACAAAACGATGCTCTTTACAACGGCCAAATGAAGTATTTAATGGAACCACTGCAAATGAACGAGTATTTTTAAACCATTTAATCCAAGATAGTGTTGTTTTAAATAAAATTTATAAAAAAAAAAAATATTCTGGGATTTAACAAAAAGCTAGAGAGCCTACTGTAAGGGAGTCCATAGTTCGAGGTGATAATGGCCTCCCAGCCTTGGCAGCCAGTTTTAAGGCAGTTGTATGCCTCAAACTAGCGCCGCTGCCTTTTGTTTCTTATAATTACGTTTATCAAAGGAATTTTTAAAAGTCCATTGTACAGTTTATGATACTTATCATAAGCTTTTTATTAATGCCTTTAAAATAGTTTTCTTTTATTTCCGTTATGCAGAATAGTGAAATTGCTATTAATTGCATCGAACTCTGTTTTCGCTTCTCTGTCTAAATTATACGTAGCTAAACTTTGACGACCTCCGTGGCGCTGCGGGCGAAGGTCCGCCTGCGACGCAGGAGGTTGCGGGTTCGATTCCCGCCTCGGAACAAATTTGTGTAAGATCTGCAGAAATTTGTTCCGTTGATCTGGGTGTTTTCTATGTATAGTTAAAAAAAAAATCTGTCTATGTTGTGTATTGTATTAAGTATAATGCCGTATTAAGTATAAGCCGTAATGCCAATACTTACAACACCGTGATCGCGAACAAATTTCTGCAGATCGTACACAATTTTTTTCTGAGGCGGGAATCGATCCCGCAACCTCCTGCGTCGCAGGCAGACCTTCGCCCGCTGCGCCACGGAGGACGTCAATAATATGAAATTTACTTTTTTAAATTTTAGTACCTTCAAGTGAGTATGATGTCTAAGGTATGTCTCCAATTATGACCGCAACTGTACCAGCTGGTCGATTCTGATGTATGAGAGTTTCGTTTATACTATTTCGACGCTCATTACAATCCTTTACGACGACGAGACATCCTGTTTTTTGCAGGTTACTAAGGTAGTTTATGCCTGCAGCTTCGCATGTTTGATTCCAGGCTTAGAGCCACACCGATGCAAAATTTCAGCTCAGTATGTTCAGTAGTTTTGGCGTGAAGAGGTAACAACAATTTTTTGCCATATCCTGTTTAGTTGTATATGTAAGGTTTCAATGCACTTTTCACACGAGTATCTTGTTTACCTGCATAAAACTAACGGCTTTGGAATTTTGATGCAAACTACTGTGTGTGAAAAAACCAATGATTTTTGCGGGATCCAGTAAAAAATAGTTCCTACTGAATTGGACGGCCGCCGGGGGAAAAACCGTTATTTTAATTTATTTTGTTTTTTATTCGTACCAAGTCAAAATGTAGCTGGCTACATTTTAATAAGCGTATAGCTTTGTGCAGCGAGCTTAGTTGAGTAATACACTCACGAATAAATCTGAATTGACTATCTGAAGATTGCTTTATTATCCATCAAGGAGAGTTTTAGGTAATTATTCATGGGTAGGAACATTTTTAAACAAAAATCTATTGAATAACAATTATATTTGAACATAATATGTTTCCATACAGTAATGTAAACAAACAAAAAAATATTGCAACTTTAACCTGCTATTATTTTACTAACTAAATCTAACCAAACTTTGATTGTTGGTTTCATTTATTTATTTAACGTACAAAACACATCACAATCACTTTCATACTACGAGGTTACTTAAGGTATTAATTATAGTATTGATTGTTTAACAACCAACTTGTAATCCCTTAATTTTAGACTGTTTTTAATCTTTGCGGTAAATCTAGAAACTCCACAAAAAATTATTATTTTCATTTTTATGGGACCACTGTGGAATCATTCTTTTACAGTAACGAAACAATTTTCAAATCGGTCTATTATCTATAATTGGAGGAGAATGCGGCGAACATATATTTAAAAAAATCTATATGTAGTCAAACATAGAACGAGTAATTTCAATATTTTTAGACGTAAAAATGACTATAAGCTGCTTTGTAAACCTACAATAAATAAATAGAACACGCTCCGTTTTTCGAAGTCGGTTAAAAAGAAAGCCAGTATGCTCGATAAATTCAAAGTTACCATACATTCCTATAACATCCAATTACACTCGGAATCAACTTTATAATACTTCTATCATCAGATATTATTATGTTATCATCCTTGTCAAACGCCATACTATAAACTGTATTAGCATCTGATAATTTCTTCCACTCCCGGCCTTTATATATACCAAAATTTGTGACCATATATAAATTATCTTTAGAATCTTCAGTTATCTGCCTTACGACAATAAGCTCGTTTATAACAATAGCACGTTTGTTGTCACTGTCAAATATGTATAAACCTGATTTATTTGCAAAATATATTTCACCGGTACCTGTTATATGTATCACATCAACTTCGAAATCTTTGAATTCTTGTACTATAGAGAATTTGCCGTCGACAGCCATATGCAGCTTCTGTTCTGGATACGATATGTAGAAGAGATGATTCCTATGGAATAGAGACCAGATATTTTTTCCTTTTTCTTTGAAAAGTTCTCCGATCCCAGTGACGCTGTTGTATAGGTATATTCCGTCGCTTCCACCTAAGTAGATATCGTCGTTTTCATGGTCGATAGCTATAGCACAGCCGCCTGGTACTTCGCCTATAAGATGGCTTTCATTTTTCGCCAAATTAAAGGAAGCCAGTTGGAAATCATGTTCTGAGAACATTTCAGCAGTGGAGTAGCTGAAAAATAGAATGTTTTCAGTTTTAAATACTTGCAAGTTGTGTGGCCGGGCCAGGCCTGTCCAAAGAACGCTCTTGTCATAGAATTGTCCTCCGAATTTCATTTTATTGCAGGGTATTTCATTTGTATTCGTGCATAAGACCAACATCGGTAGAATGTAGTACAGGATTCTCTGAAATATAAAATATTAAAAGGATAAGATTATATTTCCACTCCATTCGTTTTGGCATAAAAAAGTAACAAACATCAAAACCAGCCTTTATAATTAATGTGTAGGGTAAACTCCGTATAATCGCCTCAGTGGTAAATGTGGTAATACGTGCCTGACCGACTGCTAGAAATCCTGACTTTTGAAAATTGCAACCAAGTATCGAAAAGTTAAAAATTTTGCTTAACCTTTTCTGTAGGTAAATTTAGATAATTTAAATATAATTTTCGTACATGCATGAATAGAATCAATGATGGCTACCACACGAGTCATTCTGACCTTCGTAAAAAATATTTCTTTAACAATCAAGACATGATTACGATTTGAGTTTTTTGGCAGTTGGGCAGGAATCCTGGGGCAGCAATTCGGACTTTACCCTACATTGTTAACGACTTACTAAAATATTACTTACTGGCAAAGGTCCCATCGCATGGAAAGCACAAGACATTTAATTTATTTATTCACAAGCCTAATCTTGAAGAGCACACTCTTTGTTATGACCCATTCATTTGTTTTAAATCATAGATCAACTGTTTTGTAAATATTTCAAAACAAGACACAGCTAAAATTATTCTTTCACTACAACTCATTGTCTTACAGTTTTGTTTTGATAAATATAATCGGTCATCGGTCACTAAAATACATTGAATTTTAAAGGCAACATTGACATAGAAAAGCCTAGCTGATAATTATTGTTAATACGATGATGCAAGAACTTATGTATTTATTTTTTATTTTAGTATCAATAAGAAAATAATATCAATAAACTTTTTTAGCTGTAAGACTACCAATTCCTTTATTCAAATGTTTTATCAAAGTACTTCCTACTTCTACTTCTTAATTCATTTTCCAATAGATACTTCGCATACTTCAATAGAGGATCAGCATTTGTAGTGTTCTCCTCATATATTTCATTTGCACTCACAGGATAGCAAATTTGCTTTTCAGGTCTAGGTGTTAGTCTGTTTATACTATCTTTATCTGAATATATCACTCTTCCTTTATCATCAAATGCCATTCCATAAACATCGTCAATATCAGCAATTTTCGTAAGATATCTCTTCGGCTTTTCTTCCCAGTATATTCCATACTTTGAAACAAAGTAAACTTCTCCGTAATTATCTTCTACTATTTGCCGTACAAAAATATTATCGGCTAAATGAATTATTTCCCTAGAATTTTTTTCCTGCTTGTACACAGCTGTTTTGTTAGAGAAGTAAACATGGCCATGCTTTGAGATAAGGAAGTTATCAACCTCGACGCCTATTGCTTCCGCTACTTCGACAAATGCGCCGTTTTGGTAGATACGCAATGTTTGAGTTGGATATTCTATATAATAGAAATTCTTTTTCACAAACAATCCCCAGATTGAGACTCCTTGTTCTGTGAAAAACTCGGCTTCATTGGTGAGAAAATTGTATTTATATATTCCGTCGTGTCCACCAAGATACAAATCGTCATTGCCTCTATCATAAGCTATAGCATATCCTCCAAGGATACCACTCACATCTTTGCAATCTCTTTCTTCTAAAAAGCAGAACGTGATTTTGAAGTCCGTGTACGTTGCATTATTTTCAATAGCAGTAAATGTATGACTGAAGAATAGTGCTCCAGAATATTTGTGAATGACAAGATTGTATGGTTTTTCAAACTTTTTGAAAATAAGTTCACTGTCGTAGTACACATCATGGAATAGCAAACCGTTACATTCTATTGAATTTGTTTCTTGAATTTTTATTTCCCCAAGTGTTGGCGCGATAAGCAGAAATAAAGTCAACATTTTATTATCGTTGGTTGCAGATTATTGCCGAGTGCAAATTGAATTAAGAATAAAAATAAGTTATATAAGTAGAGCGGAGCATTACATTGAGTGTTTGAAAACACTCTGCTCTGCTGTTGAAAACCGTTATAATATAGATTTAATAAACAACTCGAGTTACGTTGAACACGTTGGGTTAGGGTTTTCTTTCGTTGAATGCGTTGGGTTAGCTTCTGGGTCCTGACGAGGAACATGAACAGGTTGTCTGCAAAGTTTAGTTGCGAGAGAATAAACATGTTACAATATCCGCTTCGTAGGTCTAAGTTTATAATGGGAACCACTTAAAATACTTTTAAAAGTAAAATATTACGAATTAAACCACTTGGAAAAGATTTATTGCGCGTGGGTAGACAGACACGCACTTAAGGTAAATATTTTTGTCTATGGCCTCTTATAATATTAGCAACATTTTGAATTCCAAAAATTTCTATCCTAATTTTTTTTCCAAATTCTAGCGCAGAGTTTCTGGTTACCTTTGCAGGCGGAGTACCAAGAGTTTTAGTCAAACGATTAAAACATATATCATTTTTGTGGCTTGGATGCAATTTGTATATAGCATCAGCGGTTGAATAAACCACCTTGTCATTCTTATCGAATGCTAATCCGTACGCCTGTTGAACTGAAGCGATCAGTCTTAGTACTCGTACATATACATTATCTTCCACGTAAATTCCGTCTTTTGCGACGAAGTACACCACACCTTTCTGATCTTCTACTATTTGTCGTACATGGATCTCATTATCGAGATCTATTAATCTTCCGTCATCATTCTGAACTTTATATAACCCTGTTTTGTTGGCAAAGTAAATATTATTGCTTCTGGAAACGAAGTATATATCAATCTCTATACCAATAGCTTGCGCCACTTTGACGAATTCATAATTTTGTAGCATGTATAAACTCTGATTTGGATATTCTATATAATACAAATTCTTCCTCGCAAATAGGCTCCAAATAGACTTGCCTTTCTCTTTATAAAAATTAGCAGTATTTGTAATAACATCGTATCTATAAATACCGTCGTGTCCACCGAAATATATAATTTCGTTATGTGTGTCGTATGCTATTGCATAGCCTCCTGGGATACCACTTACATCCATGCAATCCTTTGTATTTAAAAAGCAGAAGGAGATTTTGAAGTCCGTATAAGTTTTATTGTTCTCTACACCCATAAATGTATGACTGAAGAAAAGTGCACCAGAATATTTGTGAATGACAAGGTTGTATGGTTTCTCAAACTGCGTGAAAAGAAGTTCTCTATTGTAATAAACACCGTTAAATATTAAACCGTTGCATTCTGTGTATATATTATGTTCTTTTCTTTTTCTACCTTGAAATTCTATTTCTCCCAGTGTTGGCACGATAAGTAGTAGTAAAATCAACATTTTATTGGTCGACGTTTGCAATTTCCGACTGCAAATTGTGATTGTTTTACACCATAACCCTTATTTTTTATAAAGTCTGCTAGCTTAAAATATTGTTATATTTTACTTTGTCTTCTTCTATTGACATACCAGTGAGAATTAACACTGCCTGCTTTAGAACTGTTTTAGGTCAACGGGTATTATGAATAAGGGAATAGAGTTTTGTCGTCTCCGATCATAAAAATTTGTAAGTTGTTTCAGGAAAAGGGTATTTTCCAATAATTGACTTTTAGTTTCAGATAAAACTTTCTATCGTATTGTACAAACATATAGGTTCATAACTATAAATGAGTATAATAAATATTCAAAACAAAATCTTCAGATATATTTATTTAAGAACATGTAAAATACTCCAAGAACTAAGTACCTATTTACAAAACCAAGAAATACATTGTAGATTAGATCATTTTTTGTAAGAACGTTTTCTTCATCCACCGCGTCCTGGAAAATCTCAAGTGCTAAGCACTTTGATATTTGACCGCAATAAAAACCTGAAGTAAAAATAATCAACCTTATTCTGCGTCCAATTCATTAACTGTGTGTTAACGCACACTTAACCGAGTTTTTTTGATTGCCCTTACAAAATAATCAACCTAAGATAAATAATAGATTCTAATCTGTATAATATTAGGAGAAATAATATTTAGTAACGATTCCTCGCAAAACCTTCTCTGATAAGATACAACAAAATGCGATTCGCGTGCACCACCCGCCATACCACAAATTGGCATGCCATGTAATCAGAGAAAACAGACTTACGCTATATAAAATTGCCAAGTAAATTACCCTCTAACTTTAAGTACAAACATAACTTTTATTTGTAAAGAAAAGACCAGCAGCGGCAACGAGCAGCGGTGGTAGTGGCAACACAGGCGAGGGTGGCAAACCTGAGCGCGCGCTGTGTTACGCCATCCGTGACTATATGAGTGGGGGTGTTGCGGGCAATGCTTCACTTTACGCAGGGAGCTCAGAGAGGCAACATCACTGCCAGGACTCTGTCATTGTTGCTTGGCCGTCTTAGTGTCAAAGTTGAGTATTGGTATAATGTCCTGATGATGTCTCGTGGAGAGACGAAACTAGTTGACGACTTACTTTGATGGGGTTTTTTCATTGTGTGGTTGGTGTGGACTTTTCGTTAGAAATTAAGTTGTGATGTGCTTAAAGTTGGAGGGTATTAACGTGGCAAATTTTATATTGCCTAAGTCTGTTTTTTACCTTCTCTGATGTATGGCATGACTAATTGTGGAAGGGCGGGTGGTGCACGCGAATCGCATTTTGTTGTATCTTATCAGAGAACGCTTTGCGCGGAATCGTTACTAAATATTATTTATCCTAATATTAATAATCAACCTTGTGCTCCATATTTAACTGTGTGTTAACGCACTTAACCGAGTTTTTTTGATTGCCCTCGAAGCAGTCTTAGAAAATAGTTCAACTCAAAAAAACCCAGACCGTAGAAGTTCTTTTGCAAATTGCAGTGCATCAACAGACTTCCTGGTAGATACCTCTTCGGTTAGACCTTGTGTCATATATGTGTAACAAACTTCACTATTCACGCTCGGGTGTAATCTGTATATGGCATTATCATTTGAATAAATCAAGTTTTCCCTCTCATCGAAAGATAAACCGTATGCTTGATCAACTAAAGCGATCTTTCTTATTTTGGTGTAAGGCCTTTCTTCCATATAAATTCCGTCACTTGCTACAAAGTACACAATACCGTAATGGTCTTCGGTTATTTGACGGACACTGATAGCATCATCAAGATATATCACTCTTTTGCTACCGTTTTCAAGTTTATATAACGCTGTTCTGTTAGAAAAGTAAATGTGATTGTGTTTGGAAATGAAGAAATTATCAATCTCTATTCCAATAGACTCAGATACTTTGACGAATCCATTGTTTTGGAACACGTGTAGGCTTTGATTTGGGTATTCTATATAGTAGAAATTCTTTTTCACAAATATTCCCCAGATAGACTTTCCTTTCTCAGTGAAAAAATCAGCATTCTTTGTGAGGAAGTTATATCTGTAAATTCCATCGTGTCCGCCAAAATACATGTCATCGTTCACCGCGTCGTATGCTACAGCATAGCCACCTGGGATGCCCTCGATGTCTTTACAGATCCTCTTGTTAACATGGCAGTAAGTGATTTTAAAGTCGACATAGGTTCCTTTTTCAACTGTGTGGCTGAAGAAGAGAGTACCGGAGAATTTATGAAAGACTAAGTTGTATGGTTTCCCGAGACCATCGAAAAGAACCTCGCGGTCATAATACACGTCGTGGAATATCATGCCGTCGCAGGTTATTCCTTTCTTTCGTTCATCTAGAATGGCGGCGGTAGTGGCTTGACCAATGAGGAGAAAGAATAACAGCATTTTGATGAGCGCAGGAGTCAACTAGTTTGCTTTTTACTCCGGCACCGTGCACTTCTGCAATAATAAAGCTGGATTGAATATCTTACTTATATTTTACTATATAAACTTTCGTAGTTTGACGAATTCATTATGAATGTAAGCAGGTTAAGCGGTTCTTCCAGCACAAATTAGTTTCGTAGTTAACCCGCTTACATTCATAATAAATCTTACTTATATTTAGAGTTTTCGAAAGTCTTAGAGTCTTACGAAGCAAATATAAAAATACGACGTGGAAGGCTCGAAAGAGGCATAAAACATTTGTAACCTCCGTGAAAAATTAATTTGTCATTTTGGCAGTAGACCAAAACCAGTTCTTCTTTCATTAAACACAATTTTTTTTCTCACTGGTTGAGGTGAAAAGTTGTATGTTTAAATCGAGAGCCAATGTTTCTTTTCTTTCGTGCCTTTTAAATCCCTCGCTAGTTTGGCAGTCTACTTTAGCGTCACTTCCTACTAGACTGCTTTGCTAGGTCGGGATTTAAAATCACAACTTAGGTAATTTTTTACAACAAAAATTGTTGAAAAATCACTGTTTATTTTATACATATTGTTAAACCACATCCTTGTTACGAGAAAATAATTATAGAAAACGCAAAATTCAAGCAAGTAAATAATCTCAAATAAGTTAACGATAAACTTACTTTACGTTACGAACAGTAGTCCAAAGCTCTCATAAACACATGGAAACAATTGAACGGATCAAGCTGAGTTAAATAACTTTATTTTATTTTATATAATATGTCCTCACAATAGATAAAGAAAGCGTATGTTATTAACGGTTCACAATTTCTTTGTGAATACAAATGCATCGCACTCGCTATATACTCATACAATAGTTTGCTAACAATAAATAATTTAAATAGCTGAGTACAAACATTAGTAAACAAATGAATGAGTTGATACTACTTGTTTATGATAAAAGTCATTGTAAACATTATTAAATATTTTTGACCAACGCAATAATGTGGGTTATGTTATTACTACCTACTTTGTTGCGGGGCCGTGGTGCGTTCCTGGGGGCATATTTGAACTCTCCAACACGCAATTGCGTGTTGCGTTTCGACCAATTGATACTCAATATCACATCACATACATCGAATTAAATGACAAATTTGCACCTAAAACGGAACAAAACACGCAATTGTAAACGCAAGCTGTATACTTTAGATAAAATTAAACGACAGCGTTTAATTAAAAATATACCTGCCTTAAATAATTTAAAATTTAGCTAGATATCTCTTCTATTTATCTTAAAAGTCCCATTTCAGAACATATTGTGCAGCATCCTTTGTTAAAACTTTTAAAGTCAGACATTTCATTAAAGGAACAAAGAAAAACTTTAAAATGGTCCGTTTTTGTTTATTTACAGAGTTTGTTAATTGCTACTTTGGCACTAAAAGCCATTTTACGAAGGCAATAAAATAAAATTATACTGTTTATTGTACTGAAATAAATAAAACTAGAATAGGTACTTAACCCGTTGCGGTCGCGGCGTGAGAATAGACCCTTCCACCTCAGCCTGTGGAATTCGTTTTAGTTGAATAGGAGCCTACCAGAGGAAGGACAGCAGCAGTCCTTCCATATATTTTTAACACATCTCTAATCCGCCTGCTTAGCATGGTGATTGCGGTTAAACTCCTCTCGGCATGAAATTTCAAATTTTGTATGGAATCATAGATATTTGTTCCATCGAGCATATGACAAAAATCCTAGACAATGTAGAGACCCGAATAGGCTTATTCTAAAAGAAACTTCAAAATCAGCGAGACATCAAAAAAGCTGACTAGGTGTGTAAAATTTATAATAAGGTACCTAATGAATTTAAATTATTGAATGACCATTTATTTAAAAAGATTTTTTTAGTTGGCTTAATGAACGTAATTTTTATGATATTAATGAATTTATTAATTTCAACCGTTTCAGTTAATTAATTGCATGCTAAAGTGATGTCCTCCTAGCCGAATTTCGACCACAGCGGCCAGTCTCATCTGAGACTAGCCAGATGTGCAGGACATAATTATAGTGCACAAGTGTGTGAGCAAACACAGGTGCACTCTCTATTCTCTCACTCCCATAATCCGATGGGACGGCAAACCGACACGACCGGGGAGTGGTCAAGCGCAGGACCAACTGCTTAACGTGCTTTCCGATGCACGGGGGTGTAACACCGCCAATTTCCTGACAACTGTGAATTTTTCTTGCTAGGTAAACCTGAATAACAACTATTGGCCCGAACCGGGATTTGAACCCAGGACCTCATAGTCAGCGGTTGAACAAGCTGACCGCTAGACCAACAAGGCAGTCTGCTATAGAATAGTTAAACATGAGCTCATAACTCATAACATGAACCACCTTTTATACCATGTTTTATACAATAAAAATATCTAAAGTTTTTGTTTTTTTATAGTGCGTAAGCCTCACACTCTGGCAAATTTCTAAGAAATTAAATAATATCGCAAAAATTTTTACGACTTCGGCGGGACTCGAACCCGCATCCTTCCGTAAGTACCGGAATGTGCTAACCAACTACACCACGAGGTCGAGTGACGCTGGAGTCGAAAATCTTTGCGACTTTCTACGGATTATGCGGGTTCGAGTCCCGCCGAAGTCGTAAAATTTTTTGCGATATTATTTAATTTCTTAATAAAAATATCATTTCATTTCATTTCATTTCATGTTCATCAGTGGACCCTTTTCAATTTCTGCTAGTGTCTCCGTTCACAGTAGCCTATTATTTTCAAAGATCGCCTATGCCTCATCGTGGTGCTATTTCTTTGTCTTTCATTGACTTCCACCCAGGCATTTTGCCGTGCCGTGTTCTGTGAGGTGCCGGCTTAGAATTTGCACCACCCCAACTCTTCCCGCGGGTGTCGTAAGAGGCGACTAAGGGATATCCACCGGAGGCGGGCAGCAGCGTCCCCTGCAAAACAATTCTACCACCGAACTGCGATCCCCAACCCGCATGCCCAGTGTGGAGATTATGGGCATTACCCTCCATGAGATAAGGCGACCAATACGGCATTTATCTGGGGGAAGCCTGCGTCCAGCAGTGGACCAATATAGGCTGTTGAGGCAAAGGTATTTTGCGGTGAAAATGTAACAAACAATAAATTGATTGTTTAAAAAAAAAACGGAAATCCTACTTAGAATCCCTGAATTTTACACTGTTTTTAAGTTTGCGGGACAAATAATTATTCCCTAAGCATACATATTTTTAGAACCACCTCAAAATCATTTTCTATACAATAGCGAAAGATTTTATAAATCGGTCCATAATTCACGGAGATACCGATGAACTTACAATCATAAAAAAAACATATATACAGCCATGTACCATTAAAACCAGTTAGTTAATTTTTTTTCAGTTCCGTTCAGTAAATAAATAAAATGAATAAATAAATAAAAAAAAAATATTCGAAGGCGAAGATATCACCAAAATTGTTGTAGAGATTTTTCAAAAGTTTTATGTTGTTTTTTTAAAGCTCTACGGGATAAATACCAATCCCTTGGTAATAACATTTTATGGGACGAATTCGGGATCATTTTCTATACAATAGTGAAAGAATCAGCAAAATCGGTTTACCACAGGCGGAGATATCAAGTAACACACATACTTAAAAAAACTTTCAAACCAATTTAGAATCTCCTTCATTTTGATGTCGTTTAAAAAGATTACAGAAGATTTACAGTTTTTTCGCATTTAATATAATATCATAATATTTTTGGGGTTGCTTTATATTTCGTGCAATAATGAATACTTATCGATTTTGCTCAAATTGACTATTTACGAGTTTGATATTTGGCGTTCTTGACAATATACGAGTTTGACAAAAGGCGTTTTTGACATTTTGCGAAAACTTAGATCCTTTTGTCATTTTGGGTGTTTGACTTAATGCGTATTTGACCTTTAATGTATGAGCCTTTAGAACGCAGGTAATATGCATGATTTTTTGGACAAAAAACTCTTCTTTTCTTGTCAAAATCTATCCCTGAAGGTCAAAAGGTAACAATAATAAAGGACATTCATCAAATTAAATGTTGTTTGACCGCCGGTCGCGGTGCCAGAGGAAATGGCAGTGGTTGCAAACAAGCGAAATTTCCGCTGACTCCGTAGTGAGGGATGTATGTTCCGGCCTTTTTGTACGGCTGAGCTTATTTTAAAACTTCGAGTATATTTGTTTATTTAATGTTCTGTACCCAATGATTATATAAATGAATAAAAAAGTTTTATTGTAAGAAAGGTTACTCTAAAGTTGGTACAGAAAATTCTTAAAGACTAACTACCGTATCTTGCAATTGGCGGTCTTATCCCTTGCAGATATTTCTTCTAGACGACTATAATTAAAGGAACCCTTTTTTTTATATCTTATATCTTAGGCTACAATGTTGCTGAGGAGGCCTTATTGTCTGTCTGTCTGTCTGCGGACTGTTTCTGATTGATAAACCGTAATATAGATAGTTTAAAATTCACAGTTGTCGCTATAACAACAAAATAAAATTCAAATGAATTCCAAATTGAATGAAGAAATGTGTTTTTTTTTTCTCTTGAACCAATACCGCTACCACACAGCACAATAACTATAAATATAGGCTTAAACTCCTTATCTTTAGATACATTTTACCGCTTTCCAAAATCTTGATGATGCCGTCAACATAAAATTCATCTAAATGTTACAAGTAAAAGTCCATATTTGAATGCACATTTTTGTTCTGTGCAGCAGCTGTTGTTTTGAGGTGTGCGACAAGCTTGATAGGTAGAAGACATTAAAAAAAAGGTAATACCATAGCTGCTACATCAAATAATGAAAACTAAATAAACTGGTTCTCCATAAGCCGGGTCATAGGGGTCCTTTAGACCAGTGTGACAGAGAAGTGTTAAGGTAAGTTGGACGTCAAAAATTGGTGTCAATTCAGATGTCGCTAAAACAAAATCGAACTAATTTGACAGCATTAAAATTGATGGCATCCTTTTTATTTCGATCGTTACTAGGGATTTCAATCCCGCAGCTCATTCAATCTCGCGGGATTGATATGCGGGATTACTCAATCAATACCGAGTGGGATCATGCTGGATCCCACATCTTTGAAATTATATTATAAAATCAAATTGAAACTATAGATTTTTGTGTAAAAATCAACATTTATTACATTAAGCAACAGAATTTACAATAAAATAACACAATAAAATAATTTATTAACTAAAAACACATTACATTAAGGCACACTTAAATATTATACAAAAAGGAAACTTGAAGCTAATTAAATAATTAATGGTAGGTAGGTATGGCTAACATGAATGGCTACGGCTCCACACTAGGCTCATGGCCCTTGAATTATTTTTTTCTATTAATTAAGTATAATTAATTAATAATCTGTTTTCTTTTAAATACTTGGCATAGTTTTGTTTAATTTTACCCATACTCCTCTCAATAACAGTTTAGTTTTAGCGCCAAATTTATAATTTGAGCTATCCGCAGATCCGCGCTTAGAAGGAGCGGGATTCAGCAGATTAATAAAAGCGGGATCCCGCAGAAATGCATGATCTCGTTTTGCGGGATTGCAATCCCTAATCGTTACTACATCATTTTTACTGCTGTCAAATTAGTATAAGTAAGTAGTTGAGTTTTGGTTACATCTGAATCGACACCAATGTTGCCTTTTCTGCTGGTTGATTCAAATGTATTTGTGTAACAGTGATACACTCAAAAATACATCTGGATTGACCACCTGTAGGCCAATCCAGATGTACTTGTGAGTCTAGGTTGTTACATAATCCACTTCTAACTGAAGAAATTATCCGTCTTTTTGCCAACCCTACGTCGACCCACTTCGTAACTCTTCGCATTGTCTCAAACTTCCAAACTAGATTGTATACCTTATTGTGATAGACATAAGGGCCAGATGGTTCTTACAGTTGTTTTGACGAGAATATTCGACGTAACGGTAATGAAAGCAAAAGTTTTGACAACTGTCTGTATTAGTTCGTTAAAGTTTGTTATTAATAAGTCGGTGGACATCAGCATTGACCTTTATGTTTATCGAGTGAAGGTTCAAAATTACTTGTAGTTAATAAATAGGCACCTACCTACCTACCTATCTATAATGGTCCGTGACTTATTTTAAATATAGTTTATAAACGGTACCTAAAACTTTTCTCCTCGTATATACGTTATAAAGAGGCCACCCTGATATATGTCTTTCTTTTATACGCCAAAAAGAGTTTTAAAAAGTAGTACCTAGTAGACTCTGTTAACGAATTTTGTCCTCCTAGCCAAATTACGACCACAGCGACCAGTCTCATCGGAGACTACCCAGATGCGTACTGCACAAGTGTGTGCGCAAACACGGGTGCACTCTCTATTCCCTCACTCTCATAATCTGATGGAACGGCAAACCGACACGACCGGGGAGGGTTCAAGCGCAGGACCAACGGCTTAACGTGCTTTCCGAGGCACAGGGGCCACCGACTTCCTGACTCTGTACTGCTACTGTGATTTTTTTTTTGCTTGAAAAACCCCAATCACTACTTTTGCCCCGACCCGGGCTTTGAACCCAGGACTTCATAAACAGCGGTTAAACAAGCTGACTGATAGACGAACGAAGCAGTCAACGTTGACTCTAGGTAGGTTTCTGAATACCTACATTTATACCCCGTCCACTCTTTTATTTGCTGTTTGTCTGTAGGTACATGCACGACTATAAATTTATTGTGAGTGAATGACAACTGAATGAAGTATTTCATAAACAGAGTTACCTTCTTTTGACAGATGAGAATTTATCAAATGATGAGATGAAGAGATGCGAATTTGCCAAATCGAAAAATATGGGGACTTGTTTCGATTTTTATCGAGTCGACGCAGTGTATAACGAATATTACCTATTCTAGCTGATTTTCCGTGAAAAAGTATTGAAATGAGTATAAAAATTATAGTTTACCACAGTTACTCAATTTGTCTTACTTTTTATTACTGAAAAACGCGTGTAAAACAGCGGGCACAAACAAGTGGCAAATAAATCAGCGAAAATAATAAGTATTAGGTAACCTTCTATTTTTTTCTAATGAATCTGATGAACTGGTCCAAAAATAAAGACAAAATTAGACACTTGTAATTAGTGACGAAGTAAAGTGTAAAATAATACATAATTTTCAGCAAAAATAACAAAGCCGATTACACGAAAACGATTAAAACTTTTTAAAAACAAAATCGATTGTCATAAAAATCAAATCGGTAAAACTAGAACATAACTACTAACTATTTGATTGACATTCGAACTAACAACAGCAAATAAGAAAGATAACTAAAGTAATTTTAACTTCAACTGACAATTATTCATTTACTTTAACGTTAGATGTCATTTGAAAATAGGGGTAAGTAGGTACCTACCTAGCTGTGTGGTGCTTAGAATTAGGACCACCCCAACTCTTCCCGCGGGTGTCGTAAGAGGCGACTAAGGGATATACACCGGGGGCGGGCAGCAGCGCCTCCTGCAGAACAATTGTGCCACCGAACTGCGATCCCCAACCCGCATGTACAGCGTGGGGATTACGGACATTACCACCATGAGATAAAAGCCAATAAGGCGCTTATCAGGGGGATTCCTGCGTCCAGCAGTGGACCAATACAGGCCGTTGAGCTTGAGGTACCTACCTAAAAGTTTGTAAGCGACAAAATATCACACAAATAATAGAAGGAAATTATCAAAACGTTTGATTAGAAAATAATTCGCCTTGTCAAAGGCAGGGATATTCCAATCACCGGAATAATATGGCACTAATTAATTATTGATTAAATACAAATCAAAGATTTCCGCTTTGCCATTGGAGACGCAAAATGGCGGCGTGTTACAAATTAAAACTGGATTTGTTTTGCTAATCAACTTTTATGAATTTATCGGCCGAGTTTCTAATGGTTGCCCCGATTCTGCCGAACAAGAGAGAAAACAGGAAGTTGCGGATTCAATTCCCGCAGCGAAAGAAATGTTTATTATATACCTATAGTAGTAATCTTCCTTACATATTTTGTCACCTCGACAAAAATCGAACAAGTCCCGATATTTTTCGAGTCCACAGATTCGCATCTCTATTTGTCAAAAGTAACTGTGTCTATGCAATATTTTATTCTGTCATTCAGTCTTCATTCACTCACATGTCAACAATTATGAAACTTCATAGGCCTGCATGTGTCACAAAGGTAATAATTATGTAGAAAGAGTATAATCCGCAAAAAAGGTGTTTAGCCCATACCAGCCCAGTCCTATCGTGTGCAATGGTTTTGTTCCGTAAAAAGTACCAGGAGAGCAGAAATTAATTAGAGATACAATACAGAAAGTTTATTGGAGTTTGACTGGTAACATCGCATGTACCTACTTCCTTCACGTTTATGCTACCCTGGTAGTAAATAATAGATAAGTGAATCCACAGCCTGCATGCCCAGCGTGGGGAATACAGGCATTAAAAGAGATAAAAGTCAATAAGGCGCTTGTCAAGGGGAGATTTACATAAAGTGGACCAATATTGGTCCACTTTAGGTAAATCTTGTGGCGCAAGGGTGTATGTTTTCGTCTAGCCTACCCCTAGGGGTAGCCGCGGTGGTGGTAGGGCGGGTCCCCAATGGTCAAATAAATACTGAAGAGCACATTCTAATGATGAACAAAAAAATCCCAAGGACCATCCAAACAAAATAAGACAAAGCAAAAAGAAAACTCCTTAACTTAGGTTAAGGAGACACACCCCCAACCCAAGTAACTCGGTTTCTGCGTACATATAAAACTTTTTACTCCCATAAAACACGCCATCTGTCGCCGCACAAATTAATACCATACATTACTATGCTTTTACGCTAATCTATTGTGCGAAAAAAGTACATGTACCTAAGTAAAGTATCTCTGTAAAAGCCTCTGCAAATATACATTTACAGAATAAATTGTTATAGACGTGTTAGGTAGGGATGGGGTGCTGTCGATGTTCTCAAATTCGTAAATCGAAATCGATAAAGTGAATTTTTAGTTTCACTATCATGGCAGGGATGGGACTAACTAAATTTTTGGCTGCGGCTTCGCACGCGTCGTTTCTATGGATAGTTTTTATGGTTATTTCTATTCCATGGAAAATAATTTATGGGATAAAAAGTAGCCTATGTTTTATTCCACTACCTGTATGCAAAATTTCAGCCCGAGTAGTTTTGACGTGGAGAGGTAGCAAACATCCATCCATCCATCCATAATCCATACATCTAAACATCCAAACTTTATCATTTCTAATATTAGTGTGATAGTTTGTCTTGATGACTGATATTGACTTTGACTAACAATATTTTATCAAAAGAAAATCATTGTTTACTTGCTTGGAATGGATGAAATATAATGTAAGTCGTGTGCTGCATCACGGTACTTAGGAATTCGTTAAATAAATACTTGAATCATCTTATTGAAGAAAGTATCATCTTAAGTATTTATTAAATATTTTTGTAGGCATTTAGGAAAAGGCCTTTGAGGCTTGGTAGGCGAGCATTTTTGTGTTTTTTTAAAATCATCTGAGACTTAGAAAATAGTGTTTAATATTCTGAAAAAAGATATATATTACTTAAGGATCTAGTCTCGTCAAAGTAGCATTCAGTTACAAGATCTAATGAACTTCACTCGATAGAAAAAAATCCCAAAGTTACCTACCCCTTTTTCTAACGTTTTTTTCAATACTATGATTAGCGAACTACTGATATTATCACACTTTTTTTTGTACTCAACTAAAGACACTTAATATTTCTAAACAAAGTCGCAGTTTGACTTGATAAAATGATTTTCCTAATCACCATGTTTAAATAACTACAAAAAACACGAGCGCGGCGGCTTGGCTTGCCCTTACGCCTACTGCTGCAGGAATACCTGGCCTTAAAGTAGAATCCACCCTAAACAAAAAGTATAAGCTTAAATAAAAACAAACAAATCATCGACATTCGTCACATCCCTAGCAAATTCCTGTAAAAAGGTTAGCGCTGTAACGTGATGCACGAGGACGATTTTTAAAGGTTTACCCCGTCGTGTAAAACCGGCCTAACGTACGCGAGAGATCAGCCTGGATAAGGCCTGCATTAAACTGGCAGTCGCTGTATGACAGTTTGGAAGTTTTTTCATGAATACACATTAAAATATGTATATACAAATATGTACTCCAGCCTTATTCACCGTGAAGTGTTTGTACCACCCATATCTAAACTAAAATTCATTGTGACCGTGTATTTTTATACGTAATTTAGATTACCATGTTGATTTGATATATTTAATTAACATTCAATAACTGTTAGTACCTAACAATTTAATCTGATACGCTACGCAACGCCGCGCGACGCAAACGTGCGTGAGTTTTTTTTTTTTTTGTAATGGTTTGCTTATGGCATGGTTTTTTTGTCTGGTTAGTTAAGTTAGGAATAATCGAGATTTCTATGACAATACTTTTCAGAAAACATAACTTTGTCCGACTGCGAAGGAGGGTGATGTGTATTTTTGTGGGCATTTAGGTTCTATGTGAGTCATATCAAAAGTTCTACCAAAGTTAAGTTAAATACTTAGCTATCTACCCATAGTTTCCGATGACTGTAGCTGGTGCCCAGACGGCTAAACGTATTTTGATAATGAGTCGTTGAATATGTTAGTCACGAAACTGAAAAAAGTTATGTACCTACGTACTACCTAATACAAAACGTCGAAAAATCCAAAATAGCTTAAGTGGAATTCAATATTCAAGTGAATTCTGTCGGTATTTCTTGTTATTTCTGTTACCTACGTATGTCTACAGATTTCAAAATACAACCAGTTACTCAAACATTGTAAATGTATGTTATTCACGAGGAACCAAAGGGAACATTTATTCGATTTGTATTCTGTCACGTAATTGAATTTCAATCATATAGTTGACATAAACAATTAATCGTAACAAGAAACTATTCGCTCACTCACAGGCAAAGAGGTAAGCAGTGACATTCAAACAGCTAAGTCACTGCCGAATACTCAATAATTAACTTTCACATGTGAACACATCAAAAAGAAATTTTTGTTTGAATAAAAAAAAAATATGTTCTTCTTCTTTTTCTTGTTTATGGCTTGCTGTGCTTGCTAGTTAGCAACAATTCTGCCAGTGTCCATGTAACGAGTGTCATAAACTTAAGTACCTACAGATAATATAGGAAACTATTGGCCGGTAGAATGACATTTTATGTTAGAACTCTAAGTTTATGACTCTTTTGACATGGACACTGGCAGAGTTATGGCAGCACAGACACAGCGAGCCATGAAAAAAGAAGTTGAAGTCATTCGAACACACTCATTATCATAGAGTATAGGTACAAACTCGCTCTGTCTTCTTCTAAGCTCATTACACTAAAAAAAACTAACTAGCTCAGCGATGCAGGAGGTTGCGGGATTGATTCCCGCTCGGATACAAATTATATATTTGTAAATATTTGTACGATCTGCAGATATTCAAATATCAAAGCGCTTTATTTCATTTAGACTTTACAGAACTCTTGGACACAACGAAATTCAAATTACATATAAAACTAGAAACTAAATAAAATTATTATAATATACATTTTTTATTCACTTCAATCTTTACAACGTAAATTAAAGAAGCGAACAAGAAACCTAAACCTTGCTAGGTTGTTAGTTTGTTATTTGTTCCAGGTGTTCTGGATGTTTTTTTTGTATGATAAAAATTAAACTTTATGCAATATGCTTTGTATCAAGTATGTGGTGACAGAGTTTATTTTAAAGTAGGTACACGGCGCAGTTGCGTTTTGTCGATTAACACATCTATGGCCTAAGACACAGATACGCTTCTACACCACCGTGTAGCGGCGGCGCGGGCGGTGCGCCCCTGCAGGGCGCACGCACCACCGTGGCTGGGCAGTGAATGCGTTAAGTTTCATATCAGTCACGACCTGAATCCCGCTTACTTCCTGCCTGAATCACACACATCTTAGCATAGGATTATGGAAAATATATATAACGTAATTCCGTGTATCAGTTACTTATTATGTTCCCATAGCTCAAGCTCTGCTTAGATTGGGGATAGATGACGTTGACGCTGTGTTAATAGGCTAATACGGAAATACAGAAATACAGAATTTATTAATTACTCCAAGTAACAGTAGGCTACTGTCCTGAAAATTTTTAATTAATCTGTCAGTTAGATTATCAGAAGATATTGGGGACGTATTTTTTCTTTTGTCGATTTAACAAAATAATATGATGAAGTTTAAGTACTGCGTGACGTCACACCTTGCGACACTTTTTAGCAAGGTGTGACGTCACTAGCCCCCACTTCCAAACTTCGACACGCTTTTAATAATTTTTTTTTGTTGGACAAAAGAAAAAATATGCGTTCAATACCTTCTGATAATCTAACTGACGAACTAAATAGAATAACATTTATTTTACCGAGGACACTACCCTATTGTCTAGAAAAATTTATTATTGATTTCTCTAAGGACCAATCCAGCCAGATGAATTTAATATATTTTCCTATACAAATGTTTATATTATAACATCATTCATACAAAAAAATAAAGTAAACAGTAATGACGAAGCTATTCTCTTCTTAGCTACAGTTGAAGATGCCGCAACTACTCCAGTTGACGAGCCCTCGATCTAATATTGAGTTGTAGCAAACCTCATTATCTTCTGTTTAATAGCATTGTGTTGATGGAAGCCAATTTATAAGTGGTTTCGAGTGTAGCAGGCTGGCGCGGCGGGAGACGGCGCGCTTTAGAAGCTGAAGGTCGATGGTTCGAATCCTATTGGCGGTAACGGGTTTTTGCACTGGTTTTCTACTGCACTTGATGAAACTGATGAGAAAATCAAACTCTTCATTCTCATCAGCACATTAAACGTCCATTGCTGAACATGTGTTCCCCAAGCAAAGGGGGAGCCTTCACCACGCTTGGCTTCTCCCCTAAGCAAGGGACCTTCACCATGCTTGACAGGCAAATTGGTGATCGTAGTAAAAGATTTTAAAAATATCCAGAAGGAAGCTGGCTGACCTTTCTCTGATAGGTACATATCTCAATTATGTAGTTTATTAATATACTTCGCCAGGTATGGCATTCCAAGACTTATCGGTCACGTGGGTGAAAGAAGCCGACGCCATCGGCGAATGAGAAAACGTATCTGTTTTCTGGTGGTACCAGTAGCCTAAAATCGTAACATCCCAAAAATTACTTGTACGAATCTGATAAAACTACGTGGTTTTGTTCCAACCAATTATTTATCACAATAACTCGTGTTTAACTATAACTAGTTTGATCTAGCAAACAAAATGGACGATTGAAATTTTTTATGTATTTTTAATTAACTATTTTGTTTCCAAACTTCCATGTTTTGTTGCAATAAGTGTCAACTGGACAGTGAAGTAAGCAAGTGTCAATCCTGGAATGCCAGACCTTTGCTATTTTGGATCATGGGTTCACTGAGTCGGCTCTTACGACATCCACGTAATGTGCTACGGTGGAATATGACATGTTTATAGAGTATGTGTGCTGAAGGGGAGGATTCTACAGCTTCTCAAAACCTTCCCATCTCGTAGGTATTTTATTTATTACTTATTTTAAAATAACTGACCAGCTCTCGGGTTACGCGTCGCTTCGGCCAGTGAGATAATGTTTTAAAAACCCTTAGAGCCGGTCTCGACTCCAAGGGTAGCAAATGTGTAGGCTCCATCTAGACCTGCATATTTGCGCCTCTTCGGCCTCTTACCATCGTCACGTAACAGACCATTCGGTTCGAGAATAGCTGGTACGAAAGCGGTGACAAAGGCCCGCCGGATGATGTCGTTAAGGCTGGCATGGTGAGATATCCGACTGGGCGGCCCTAGTACACGATAATCCGTCATGACCAAGCTGTTCGACAGCAGTACCGCACTGGCATTGATGAGGCGCGCAACACCTTGCACCTTTCCGAACACAGGTTGCGATTTGGAAGGTTACGGAATATAAAAAAGTATAGTGTATATTAAAACTTTAATCAAGCATTTCTTTGAAAGCCATGCATTCTATAGCATCAGTGAATTTATGAGTACTAATTTATTTCAATCCCTTTCTTTAAATAATACTTAAACATGACATTGAATTTTATGATCTGGAATTAATTGAAATTTGCTTTTATTTAAGACTTTTTAATTTTGTTTAGTGAACTAAGTATGTTTTATTATTTCAAATTTGTACAATTTCTGACATGCCTTGTATAACGACCTATGTTTTAAATGGTAAATAAATAAATACAAATACAAATACAAATAGTGTATTTGAGTACAGTCACCTAGAAAGATACCTATAGCTCCCAAACGTTAAAAAAAGATCCGAAAATTCTCATAAGGATTTGACCTTCACGTCGTAAACTTGACCGTCAAAGCCCAAGCCAACCGACCCGTACACAATTACCTAACCCTTAAAAACCCTCGTACAAACCATGGTCATCTTAAACTTGTTTCTAACATAAAAATGCGTTGTTCCGCGTGCGGTAATTAGGAATTTCGAGGGATGAAATTGGATAAATGGGGTCGGAGTGCGAATCATCCATGTTATGTTTTGCGACGAGTGTTACAAATGTTGGGCTCGGGTAGTACTTAACGATAAAAAATGCTGTACATTAGACGTACCTACTTGTGTGTGCTTGAGTATCATCATCATAATCACACTAATATTATAAATGCGAAAGTTTGGATGGATGGATGGATGTTTGTTACCTCTTCACGCCAAAACTACTGAACGGATCAGGCTGAAATTTTGCATACAAGTAATTCTGCTTTTTATCCCATTAATCAGTTTACATGGGATAGAAATCACGTATAAACGTTTCCATAGAAGGCGTGCGAAGCCGCGGGCATATACTAGTTTTCCATAATTTATGGATTTTTGGGTTTTTATTCCATACATAACTACCTAATAAATTTTCTAAAATTACACTATTTTTTATCAATGCGAAAGTTCGTTTGTTCTCACTAGTTCGATTCATTAGTTCGATCGTCGAACAAGTGAGAATTTTTATTTTCTCATAGTGTAGTTCTCACTGGTTCGATTCATTAGTTTGATCATCGATATTTAGTCCAAGTAAAACGTATCCCTCACCTCAACAGTCTATCTATGTCCACTGCTGGACGTAGGCCTCCCCCTGATAAGCGCCTTATTGACTTTTATCTCAGGGGTTAATGCCCATAATCCTCACGCCGTGTATGCGGGTAGGGGATCGCAGTTCGGTGGTAGAATAATTGTTCTACAGGAGGAATTGCGGTCCGCTCCCGGTGGATATCCCTTAGTCGCCTCTTACGACACCCGCGGGAAGAGTTGGGGTGGTGCAAATTCTAAGCCGGCACCACACTGAAGCGTATCGTATGTATAGTATAAGCCTTGTAAAACGCTTTGGAAACCCAGTTCCATTGATTTTTCAGTACGCTGATATATTGGTTTTCCATAAAACAGCGAGTAGTTAGTTAGTAAAACTACTAATTATCCAGCGGTGGGTATAAAGGTTTATCTAGGTCAAGTGTTATAATAGAAATAAAAACGTTTACCTATTTCACAACCGATGTGGCGCGGTGGCAGGCAGGAGGTTGCGGGTTCGATTCCCGCCTTGGAAAAAATGTTTGTACGATCTGCAAGTACTTTTTCCGAGTGTTCTGGGTATTTTTTGTCTATACTTATATTATAAAGAGGCAAGATTTGATTGTTTGTTTGTATTGAATAGGCTCCGAAACGACTGGACCGATTTGAAAAAATTCTGTTAATAATAGAAGCCCACATTATTCCTGATGGATGAACATAGGCTACTTTTTACCTCGGGAAAATGCGTCATTCCTACGGGAAAACTGGTAATACGACAACGGGTAGTAAGAATGCAGCTAGTGTTTAATAAAAAAATATCTATCTATGTAGTGTATTATGTGTATCAGTTATCTAGTACCTATAACACAAGCTCTGCTTAGCTTGGGGCTAGATGATATTGTGTGAATTGTCCAGCATTATTTATTTATTTATAACTTGGGTGCTTAGGTACAATATCTCATCAGCAACCAGGTGAACATGCCAAACAAGGGATGGTTTTACCACATTCACCACCCTTGGTAGACGGGTTGCTAAACATACAATATAACTAAAAGAAAAAAAAACGTCAAAAAGAAAAAGGACCGCACAATATGTCCCAAACCGGGAATCAAACAAGTACCCTCCACTACGCCAAAAAGTCACCGAATTAATAATTAATGCTCAAACAGTATATTTTTTATCTCGCTATAAAAGAATACGTCAGACACGTGTCGAGAATATTATTACAAAATTATTACTAGAGTGTGACAAGACGAGAATTTACAAAGGTTCATGTTAAAGCTATCGCTGGCTGTTTAAAATCAACATGGGTTATCCTAAAGATGTGCGTCCACTGCATCGGAATCGGAGCGCCCGCAGCATACGCGGCGTCGGTATTTACAACATTATTTTTCTGATAGGGTGCGCTGGAATTTTGCATCGGCAACATAGGTATTTTCAAAGCGCTCGAGTTGGCCGATAACAGCATCCGTAACAATATCCTCGTAGTGACAAGGATATTCTAAGAAATCAAATAATATCGAAAAAAAATTTGACTTCGACGGGATTTCGACGGGATTCTTCCGTATGAGGCAAAGTGTGAGGCTTACGCACTATAAAAAAATATTTTAGACCAGTATATTGTTGCGGTTGACGTCATCGGCAGAAAAACCGGTCTCTCGCAGCGGTATCCTGCCGATACTAAAACACTGCCTCATACGGAAGGATTTAGCTGATCCATTTTACGCTGTAGGTACCATAGAAATCAATACAGAGCAACAAATCCTTACGTTGCGAACGTTCCGATTCCGATCCAGTATCTTTCTGAGATCGCTTTTATAGTATTTAGAAATTGAAGCCTAAACAATAACAAAATTAAAAATTTTAAAAACCTTCGACAGATTTTCAAGAAACATGGCTAAGAACACTCGGAATAAAATTATCTATGAGCCAAAAAAAACTAAACGAAAATCGGTTTATCCGAGCTACAATACCACAGACAGATACATAGATACACAGACAAACACGTTAAACTTATAACACCCCTCTCTTTTTGCGTCGGGCGTTAAAAATAAAGTGCCGATGTGTCTCTTTAGTAAAATGCTAACCAAAAATTTTGGATGACCCACCTTCAGGGTCATCCAATGAAATTTTTTGTAAAAGACACAATTTTCAGGATAAAGATATCGTTTCCAACATTTTTTTTGTAAATAAGCTAGGTCTAAAATTCAGCTGCAAAGTCCCACCCATAACTAACAGAGCAAGTTAAATAAAAGCTTGTAAAAACAGGCTTGTTTTTTTCTTCAATACAAGATGTTGTGTGTTATTGTCGGTTACCAATTAAAGTTTTTGGAACATAATTCAGTGAAGTAAACAGTTTCTTGCTGCTAAGGCGGTAAACACACTGCCACGCACCACGTTGCATGTTGCCGCACCTACGCGCGTACTTGCGGGAGTGCAGATCTGCATCATCGTGCGGGTTTTTTACGCACTCACGCGCGTAGTTGCGTTTTGTGGATTCACGGCGGCTCTGACTAATTTCATTCAAGCCCTTCCAAAATCACGCACGGCACTGCGGGACTCGATGTGCTATACCTTGCGTCGCGTCCACACTTACGCGCGGGGATGCATGTTTCTCCGCGCTTGAGCGCGTGATCTGCATGTACGCGCATGGATGCATTTTTTGTGTGTTGGAGGATGCGTGTTTTCTACACAAACGGAGATATTTACAAGCAACGTTAGAACACGCATTCACGCAAGATTCAGCATGGTGCGTGGTAGTGTGATAATCGCCTAAGTGCCCGTGGCAATTCAACAACTACTAGGTACTTACCAACTATTCTATAAACACATAGTTCGAAACTAACTAGACGGATCAAAACATTAGGTACCTACATTTACTTAGATAATGTACAAAACATAGCTTACAGAATAGAATAGAAACGGATATAATATTTAACACGAAACGTTTAAATGTACACAAAATGTGTTTTTATACATACACTATCTGCGCCCCGCGGCATCGTTCGCGTGGAAATTTATGTTTCCAACTTTCTTAATTTTTTCTTTCAAAAGAACCTTCTCCTGACTTTAACAAACACAACAAAAAAATAATTAGCGAAATTGGTCCAGCCGTTCACGCGTAATGCCATGACCAAGGCATTCATTTTTATATAATATCTAGGAAGATTTTTAAAAGAAATAAGATAGAAAGTAAGACAATTTCCTAGAGTTACAAAACGGTCCCTGTCTTAGCATGAGTTAGTTGTATTTGCGTACAACCAAGGCTTGTCTTCCGACAAAGCCGTTTCGTGACGTCACGGAGTATAGAAGATAAACAAATAAACATGAAGAAAAAAGAATCGTCAAAATCGGACTACTCTGTGCATAAAAAAATGCACGTCTACTTGAGAAACTCCTCCGTTTTTTGGTCGGGTAAAAATAAATTGAAAACGGTGTTGATAGATAGATAGACATTTTATATGATACCTTTAAGTTTATACAAAACTAGCTGCATAATAGGACAACGGGTAGTAAGAATACTACCCTTTGTCCTATTATACCCGTTTTCAGGTAGGAATGATGCATTTTCCCGCGGTAAAAAGTAGCCTATGTTCATCAGAAATAATGTGGGCTTCTAATTTTTCAAATCGGTCCAGTATATTCGGAGCATATTCAATACAAACTAACAAACAATCAAATCTTTCCTCTTTATAATATTAGTATAGACAAAAAAATAAAAAGAAAACTAAAAAGAGTACGTAGCTTGCTTATCGAATCGAACATTGTTTTTCTTTCGAAAAAAGGTTGAGTTTATTGTTTCAAAGTATTTTAATGATTCATACTTATATGAGAACCCACTTACGAAAATAACGTTGTCGTGAAAAGTTTCACCAATCTTTCTTTTACTATAAAAGCTATCGTAGTTTGGCGAATTCATTACGGATGTAATCGGGTTAACTACGATCCTTATTCATGTTGGAAGATCACCAACGTAGGTTCTGACTTCTTCAGGGTGAGTGCGGTTCTAGACGCGCGTTCATACCTCAAGCACAGGGATAAAACGTTGGTGTCTTTCCGACATAAATAAGGTTCGTAGTTGACCCGTTTACATTCTTAACTATTCAGTTTTCTGTTGAAAATGTTGTTTCTATTTTAGATGAGAGAAAAGAAGATAAATTCCGATTTCACCTTAAAAAGGGCGCTATAATTTTCAGCCCCTTCCGCGACGCAAAAAGAGAGGGGTGTTATAAGTTTAACGTGTTTGTCTGTGTATTTGTGTATCAGTCTGTGATATCGTAGCTCCCAAACGGATGAACCGATTTTCCTTTATTTTTTTAGTGTGACAGATAATTTTATCCCGAGTGTTCTTAGCCATGTTTCATGAAAATCTGTAGAGGATTTTTAAATTTAAATTTTTTCTGTATTCATTTAAGTGCTACTTAGGTTTGAGTAGCCCTATAAAGAACAGTCGACATGTCAAATCGTCGGCAATCCAACTATATCTCTATCAACAGAATAAAACCCCAAACTTGATCCTAACACAATAAGTCGTCGATATCAAATATTACGTGAACCACAATTGGAACCCCCTTGACACCCCCCATACTCCTTGTGAGGGTTGGAGAAACACACAGGGTAATATTTGTATTTTCTGGTTCATATATTACAAGCTCTGTTTTTGCTTTTGAGGATCTCTTTGGCGATTCTTGACCCGTATCAACGCCACCACCTATTTTATCTTATTATCATGACGACCTCAGTGGCGCAGCGGGTAAGAGGTTGCGGGTTCGATTCCCGCCTTAGAACAAATTTGTGTACGATATGCAGAAATTTGTTCCGTTGGTCAGGGTGTTTTCTGTGTATCATAAAAAAATATCCATCTATGTATATAATGTATGAAATATATCAGATATCTAGTACCCATAACACAAGCTTTGAGTAGCTTACTTTGGGGCTAAATGGTGCTGTGTGGATTGTCCAGCATTATTTATTGTATTATTTATTTATTTATTATGTTAAGCGAAGGGATTTTCAAAGATCGGTTTGTAAGTTTGTGATACCTTTAATAAGCTTATTTTAATGCCACTGTTAAAGTTTTATTTTGTATAGTATAAGCAGAGATGCGAAGTTGCTCATTTTGCTCACCATCGTGGGCAAAAAGAGCTACTTCGCATCTCTGCCTGGTGGCGCCTTAAGCTTTTCGCTCACCTGGAAAGCACCGCTGCAGCACTGCACGAAAATGAACATTCAATAATGGGCTTTAACTCGTAACAGTTAGATGAATTTTATATTGACGACATCAGATGACAGACAGCTGCACAAGTTTCAAACGCGGACCACTCGTTTGAAGCTTGTGGGAAGCCAGTTTGTCACTGTAAATTGTATCTAAAGCTAACGAGTTTAAGCTTATATTTGAATGCACTTTTTGTGCTTTGTGGTAGGGGTATTGGAGTAGTGTGAAAAAACTTATCTGTTTTATGAATAGAAATCCGATTATATATCGTGTGTTTCCAACTATAATTGATTACTCTTAGCAAGTATTTGCTGAATGTTGTAATTAATTTATTTACGTTATTATATTTTGTGAGACTTTATTCCCAATACGTTTTCTTATCAGGAAATAATACTTTTCGTGCCCTTTTGTAAAAGTTATTACCTCTTATTTTTTTGTCTCCTTATACCTACTTTCTGTTCAATGATCGGCCTTTGAATTATAACTTTAACACGAGCCAAACTCAACGTAGAATGTTTGTAAACAAACCGCCCTTACTTAACCTAAAATTCTCTGTTGCCGCTTCTTCAAATCGACAAGTAATGTACGTATTTAACATTACTTGTCGATTTTAGATCTTTGTTTTAATAAATATTCTTTACAGTATTATCTGAAACTCGACGCCAAGCAAGTGAGTTTTAGTTATTTGTGCCGTGGTTTGATCACTAACATTCTTAATCGAGTTCGGCTAGTGTATAGATTATTGTATGTTGCAGTAGAAAATAAACGCCATAGTTAACACAAGCTCTGCTTAGCTTGGGGCTAGATAATGCTGTGTAAATTGTCCAGCATTATTATTATTATTATTATTATTAGTTACATTTCTAATAATTTATGAACAAGCTTCCGGATAAAATCTAGTCTATTTTTAATATGACTTTGTTTCACATTTATTTAAGTTATCTATTCTAAGCTAATCGAGTATTTAAATACCTACCTATCGAAAACCATAAAACTTTTATAGCAACTGATTAAATATTTAAAACTAGCTCATGAAATTCAAATGACAAACAAATGTTTTGCATAACTGTATTTATTTCATCATTGGGTACTTGTATAGCTCCGAGCTAATCTGTTTTCCATTTATATGAAAATTTATTTTGCCATTTTCATTAAATCCATGAAAATATTTTATATCGGAAATTAATACTAGCCAAACTCGATGTAGGATGTTTGTAAGCAAACCGCCCAAACTTAACCGAAATATAATCGTTTGCCGCGTCTTGTATACGGCATTTACTTGGGATTTACATTACTGGTCGATTAGAACCTTCATATCAATACCAGTCGTCGCGTCCCCGCTACGCTGGCTGCATTACCCCGCTGTATGGCAATGCTGATGCGCTGCGCCAGATACTCACCAGCGCAGTCACGCGTCGCTTCGACCAGACGCTCAGATAATTTTTAAAAACCCGAAGAGCCTCGGTACCCGACGGACCTAAAGCCTCGACTCCAAGGGGAGCAAATGTGTAGGCTCTGTCGAGACCTGCATATTTGCGCCTCTTCAGATCCTGGGCCACATCTGCCGTCGCAACCGCCCTCACGATGTTAATCAGAGAATGAACAACCGCAACCGGCTGTTTGTTCACAATCTTTGACTAATTCTATACTCTAGCGCCATTAAAGCAGACATATTTTTTACTTAATTACCCGTCCGCAAGATCCCGTAGAGAGAGCCCTTTATTAAAACAGTTATTCTCAAATCACCTTCAAATATCACTTAGCAGCGGAAAATCTAAAATTTTACTTGTTTAAAATGTTCTGGCAACTTTTAGGGGTCCGTAATCTAAATTCAATTAAGCTTGGAACGCCAGAAGTTGGTTTAAAGTTTTCCATCATGTCAATGTTTCTTTTGGAAGGGTTAGGAGGCTGTGCCGCTTGGTTCTAAGGTTGCGCTTATGGTGAGTAGCTGAAGCGGAAGCGGATTTAACAGCCGCTTCCAACGGCAACATTCCGTTCTTTGCAGGCTTTTTTGGAGGATCCTGTTTGGTAGTATACGTGTTTCAATACTAACATTTGCACGTGTATCCTGTTGAGGGTATCCTGCAAAAAACCGACCCGTTCGAATATGTCATTGAGTTTTCTAATTTGGATGCAAACTCACCTCTCCTCAACAGCCTATATGGTCCACTGCTGGAAGCAGGCCTCCCCTGATAAGCGCCTTATTGACTTTAATCTCACGGGGGCGTGGGGGCATTACCCTCCACGCTGGGCATGCAGGTTGGGGATCGCAGTTCGGTGGTAGAATTGTTCAGCAGGGGGCGCTACTGCCCGCTCCCGGTGTATATCCCATAGTCGCCTCTTACGACACCCGCGGGAAGAGTTGGGGTGGTGCAAATTCTAAGCCGGCACCACACAGCTGGTTGCAAGCTACTGTGTGTGAACACACTAATGATTTATATGGGATCCAGTAGACCGTTCCTGCAGAACTGGATGGCTGGGGGAAAGGATCGTAAGACAAATTTCAATGGAGCATATTTTGCCCGTATCCTGCGAGATTGCCTAAATTATTAAAATCTGTCAACAAGTAATTCGTTGAAAACCATAAAATATTTGACTCGGTCCCTGTTATTTTAGTTCTTTAATTCGGATTGCCATCAGCTTAAGTAAATACAATAGAAATTAAAATAGACACAGAAAGCTAATAATAGGCATTCGCTAATAGAATTATAATAAACTACCGTACCGGTTTTCTTTTTATTGTGAACACTAAAAATTTTCCGTCGACAATTGTGTACATATAAAAATAATAATTAAGCAATAAAATTAGACCAATTTAAATTCGGAAATAAAATCGAAATAGGAAAATTTAATTTTAAAACTACATCATGTGCAAAAGAAGTTAAGAATAATGCATTGCCTTGCCCTTTTCACTTTTTTTTTCGCAAAATGAGGGGTCAAAAGCCTTCAAAATTCAAAAGGTTTCGCACATTAATTCGATACCGCTACCACAGAGCACGAAAATGTCCATTCAAATATGGGCTAAAACTCGTTATCTATAGATGCCTACATACATTCTACAGTTACAATGACCTACGGAGCTGAGACGTGGACACTCACGGTAGGGCTCGTCCACCAGTTCAAAGTCGCTCAGCGAGCTATGGAAAGAGCTATGCTCGGAGTCTCTCTGAAGGATAGGATTCGTAACGAATACATCCGACAGAGAACCAAATTTATCGACAAAGCTCAAAGAATTTGCAAGCTGAGTGGCAGAAGGCCGGCCATATCTCGCGAAGAACCAAGGGTATTGGAGTAAACGAGTTCTTGAGTGGAGACCACGACTTGGCAAACGTAGTGTAAGATGCCCTCCAGCCAGGTGGGATGACGATCTGCGAAAGACTGCAGGCAGATGCTGGATGCGGCAAGCTGAAAATAGGACGCTATGGCGCTCATTAGGAAGGCCTATGTCCAGCAGTGGACTAACATAGGCTAATGATGATGATGAAAGCAGTCATTTGAATGTACTTTTTTGTGCTGTACGGCACCGGTGCTTTCCAGGTGTACGACAAGCTTATGAACACTCTCGGAACGCAAACGAGTGTTTTGATACTCTTCACCAAAATCGGTTTAGCCGTTTTGATGCTTCAACGTCATAAAGAGTATACACAAATCACAACGACAAATGTTTGTACGATCTGCAGATATTTGTTCCGGGTGTTCTCAATGTTTTCTATGTAGGTATAAAATAAAACATATTAATCTTTATGATACAGGTGATCGGAATGCTGGCTTCTACATATTACGGTCATCGAATTAGCATTGCCATTCAACGTGGCAATGCTGCCAGCATTCTGGGCACTCTGCCTTCTGGTGACGGCTTAGGTAGGAAATAGATAAATAAATAATAGTAAATAAATAAATATTGCTGGACAATTCACACAGCATTATCTAGCCCCAAGCTAAGCAGAGCTTGTGTTATGGGTACTAGATAACTGATATACTTAATACAATACACTACATTATTATTCCAGCATTATTTATTTATTTATTTATTTATAGTTTTTGTTATACATAGAAAACATCCAGAATACCTCTGAATCTGCAGATCGTACAAACATTTGTCCCGAGGCGGGAATCGAACCCGCAACCTCCAGCATCGCAGGCGGACCTTCGCCCGCTGCGCCACAGAGGTCGTCAGATATAAGTGTATTATAACTACTATTTGTAATTGTTTTATTCTGTTAATGTTATTTTCAATGTGCTAAATTAATAATATCTATCTATGTAGTGTATTGTATTAAGTACCTACCTATATATGTTATCTAGTACCGGTATTCTAACCTCTTAAAAATAAATATCTTTTTTGATTAATAATTTTTATCTACGCTCAACAAAAACGAAACTACGAGTAGGTAGACGTATTACGTTTAATCCTGCCCCGACATTTCGGCATCTTTGGAGCGGCACAGAGTCGTCACAATCCCGTATTTGGGGCGCTCAAATAACTCCAGAACTAAAGTTACAGTATAAAAGCTTAGCTGTGCTGATTTCATACAAAGTTCGTTTCAATTTGTGACGTTTTTAGGGTTCCAAGTCTGCCAAGGAACGCTTGTGGCACACCTGGAAAGCACCGTTGCAGTACAGCACAATAATGTGCATAGAAATACGGGCTTTAACTCGTAGCATTTAGATAAATTTTATATTGACAGCATCAGATAACAAAGAGCTCGCAGGCCATTTGAAGCTTGTGGAAAGTCAGTTAGTCACTGTTAAATTTATCTAAATTTAACGAGTTTAAGCCCATATAAATGCAGGTTTTGTGCTGTGTAGTTGGGTTATTGGATTAATTAAATGCAGAATGTTGCAAAGAATCTACAGGTAGCTCAACTGGTCCATAACAATACCAGTCGGAAGCGTCCCCAAGACGCTGGCTGCAATCTATACTAATATTATAAAGAGAAAAGATTTGATTGTTTGTTTGTTGGTTTGTATTGAATAGGCTCCAAAACTGATTCGAACCGATTTGAAAAAAAAATTATCATTAGAAGCCCACATTATTCCAGATGAACGAACATCAATAGGCTACTTTTTACCGCGGGAAAATGCTTCATTCCTACGGGAAAACGGGTAATAGGACAACGGGTAGTAAGAATGTAGCTAGTATAAAATACAATAGAGATTCCATAAACATTTTTGAAATGGTATGTTGGAAACACTAAAAGTGACTTTAGTGATCATTATCCATAACTTTCCTTACAATTTGGTTCCATAAAACATTTCTATAGCTGTTTTAATCAATTTTTTATTTCACATTAAGGTAACATAAAGTAACGAGTAAGCATTATTTTCTATGACCGTATAAAAAGATATATCTTTGGTAATACATATCTTTTGCCTCAACGTTTAATAAACAGGTATACCTACATTCTAAAAACCTAGATATTTTTTAAACAATTTTTTTGCCACCTAATTTTTTTTTCTAATATTTTGTAATGGATTTCTTATTTCGAAAAGTGGCGGATATTTTTTTTTTGTTACTATTAACAAAAACATAGATAATCGATTCCGCGCAAAACCTTCTCTGATGCGATTCAACAAAATGAAATTATCGTGCACCGCCCTTCCCTCTCACAATTTGACATGAATATCCACAGACCATAAAGTTTCAAGTACAGAACTAATTAGCAAGCTGAAGTGGCAGTGGGCCGGCCATATCTCGCGAAGAACCTACAATCGCCAAGGATAAACGCGTTCTTGAGTGGAGACCGCGGCTTGGAAAACGTAGTGTAGAATGCCCTCCGATCAGCTGGGGTGACGAACTGAGAAAGACTGCAGGCTAAAGCTGGATGCGGCAAGAATACAGGGCGCTATGGCGCTCATTAGGGGAGGCCTACGTCCAACAGTGGACTAAAATCGCTAGTAGAGAACTACGTTTGTTTGAAAAGTGCAACAGCCCGTATGTTTTTAAGTCTACTTTTGCATTCACCAGCCAAAATTGCGATGGAGTCTTTTCATTAAGTTTTGAATTAAAAATGTTTGGGCATGTTTTGTGAGAGGCTTTTCTGTACTTTGAATGCCTAATAGAATGCAAATACTTGGCTTCTTGCTTATTTTATTTAATGGCGGTTTAACCAAATGTTTTGTATGAAAAAAGGCCGAATGGAATGTATGAAAAAATGCAAGATTTTTTTTGTTTTAAATTTGAGAAATGTACCTAGCAAAGCAAGCGTGGCAAGTTATAAAATTCTAAAAATTTTAAAACTCGTGGGTAACTTTTTCCAAAAAAATACTTAACCTATTAGCTTTTCACTTATGTATGTACAGACGGCTTCACAATTAAGTAGCCCCCTCTCTTTATGTATGTGGGTTCTAATCCTGCCGCCGAACGTTGGAGATTGGGAGATTAAAACTACATGTTATTAATAATTTTCCATTTTCTTTTGATATTTTTTGACGATTCCAACAAAATTGTATGTTTTGTATCTCCAAAATGCAAAGTTTTTATAATTGCTAATTTTATTTCATTTTCGTTTTGGTAATTGGACTCATAATTTCGAGTAGGTTTATAGTTAACATCTTGGCTCAGCGGCAGTAACAGTCAAAATAATACACGGAAGGTGTGACTGGGTTCAATTCTCGTCAGCGGTGTTTCTTTTTGTTTTTTTTTATCAAATATTCTCGTTGCACTATGCTAGATTTTTAATTAATGTTAGTCCTTATAGTCTTTATGACAATTTAATGAAAAAAAAGAACTTTTAAAAATATATTTTATAATAGCCTACATTTTACAATAAATAAGGAGATTAAATATCGAATTAATAGTTTTAATTTTAAAAACAAATAAAATTTGTAAACAGTGAAAGGCTTTCTATTATAGATAGTGATAACTTATTCAGAAATAATTTGTATACATCGAAAAAAGACATGTTAACTAGTAACAATTTCGATCTCTCGTTAGTAAACTAACATTTTTAAGGAGAAACAAACCACACGAAATAAGACGATTTACAATTACTTTGTTTGCTACAAACGATATGGAATCAAACTCTACCCGCATCCATAAAATAAATAAAATAATGGTTAGACTTGCAATAAAAACAAGGGACTAATTAGGCCCATAGACAAAATTCGACATGGTGCTCAACAGCTAATTAGCTCAGTTGGTTTACCGTCGAGAATTCAAGTCTCTAGATAGTGGGGGTGGAAGGATCGATCCTGAGCGGTGTGATTAGTTTTTGCATGTGAAAATTGGTTACAAGCGAATAGTAGTTAGAAAATATTTTGTAGACAAGGGGGATACTTAATTCTGACGCGCACTGTACATAGCTATAGGTAGGTACCTAGTAATGTATGTATTTTCGACCACTCACTTACCTTCACACTGTCTGTCCCACTGGTGTGGAGGTTAGGAATAAGCAATTCCCACCTTAACGCTGTATTAGGGTTAAGAATTTTTATTTTTATCTTTCACACCGTACACAACTTTTCACACTAGTCTATACTAATATTATAAAGAGGAAAGATTTGATTGTTTGTTTGTATTAAATAGGCTCCAAAACTACTGGACTGATTTGAAAAATTCTTTTACCATTAGAAGCCCACCTTATTCCTGATGAAGATAGGCTACTTTTTACCGCGGGAAAATGCTTCATTCCTACGGGACAACGGGTAATAGGACAACGGGTAGTAAGAATATATCTAGTGTGAAATAAAGTAAAACTAATGGGAAAAAAACAACACCAGCGAAGTCTTACTATCAGTAAGTCTGGTGGGAATAATCCTCAGTAGTTCAACTGGTAAGACTACTCGGTAAAACTACTGGGAATAGGCCGTGAATTCATTGTTCAGCTAATTATATTTTATTTATTTGTTCTAGCAAATGTAAAAGAAATGTTTTGACATAAAAATGGTACTTACCGTGGAAGATTTAACCCCTAATGTCTCAGTAACTCCATAAAAACAAAAAAATAAACCCATCGCGCTAAATAATTCTCTAAACTAGGCAACATAAACACATTTCACATTAGCCACAGACAATAATCCGTACTGTAACAAACGTTACGTCGTCCGTACCGTAACAACCAACCTTTACGGTCCTTCGAGCCGGATTCCTGTCGTAACGGCATCATAACCATCCATTGTGCACCCTACAATTCACTTATGTTACAATACTGATGCCTCGTTTACACCTGTCAAGTACTGGGGCAAGTACCAATATCCTACGTCTTACTAATGTTATAAAATAACCTTTGTGAAGATGTGAATATGTTTGTAACATTATATCACCAAAACCACTGAATACATGAGCGGAACAGCGGGGAGTTTCTTATTATTTCAGGTTATATTTTATGTAAAACATCACCTGAAATGATAAACCACTCTTTTTCCCGAAAATAGTGCGTGTGAAGTCGCGGGCAGATGCTAATTAACTAATTTATAAAATTCTGGCTTATTGTGAGTCGGACTTGCGCTCTAAAAGTTCAGTACAAACTTTTTTGTTATTATTTGTATTGGCAATAAATACCTACACCATAATTTTGTTCATGAAAACTTGGAATCGCGCTCGCGGTAACAAACATCTGTTTGTGACGGACAGAAAAACCTACAAATAACTTAGTAATATAGTCCCACTGGAACCCTTTTATTACGATACCCTTAAAAAGTTTTATAAACCCCAAGGGGTGACGGTTAAAATTCTTTTTTTTTTTCAAAGTACAAACACTGACGCTTTCTCTAGATATCTCTCAGTACTCAAACCAATCAACTCTGCAGTAAAAACCCCTAATAAAGACTAATGATTTCACTCACTGTCCAGACAGTTGAGTAATGAACAGTGCTGCGTTTAGAGCTGGCAAGTTACTGAAGTAGTCGACCGTAACCGTTCTATCCTTAGTTAGATAATGTAAAATCCTAAGAGTATAACTTTTGAAGCAGCAAAAGGTTAAGTTGCGAACTTAAGATCTGAAAAATTTACGATTCAGGAGGAAGATTTTCGATTGATCACGTCATTGGTAGTTTCTACGTATTCCCGTACAGAGTGTAAAGTTGCGGGTTTAAGTTCATTTGAGTCAATAAGTTTTGGTGTTTATAAATTCTGAAAATCAAAGACGTAAATATGTCGTGTTCAGGAATTTCTTATTTATTAGGCTGATACGCGAAGTGCGCACGTCATCGACCCAGTGGCAATGACACGGTTCTTTTTAAGTTTTTATAATTATGTATGTTAGTCTCCAAGGTATTTATTAGTTTATTATTAGGTATTTATTAGTTAATTAGTTTATTATTTACCAACTTGGTCTTATGATGCATTGAAATAAATGATTAATATTATTATTAGAGGAATTAAGTGTTTTCAAGCCACAAACATAATACGAGTCGAGTACGATAAGGATTGGGATTGACAATGTCATGCTTAGATCATATGTTTGTCAAATGTGATCTAAACTCATATCGCTTATTCGCTTTGAACATATGTAGGAAATAAATATGCAGTTGGTCGTAAGATACAATGTGTCACCATATTATTCTTTTCGGGCATACGAATAAATAGAATTAAAATAATTGATACATAAACAAGCCATAAGTAAATAAAAAAAAAACATTTATTATCTCGTGCATAGAAAAAAAATTACAAAATGAAATTTATTTTAAGTAAGACATTTTATATCACTGTCTTCTGAATCGTGTAATAGCAAGTTAACAATTTAACCGCACAACTCGCGGCAAGCAATGACTCCCACTCGCCCAACGTAAACGAAGCACAACAATGCTACCTCCGAAACGGAATCATTGTCGGAAACTTCTGAAATGTAATCACAGAGTCGCCCCAGAAGAATATCGACCTTGCATTACCAGACATTAAGTTGAAATTGCGTCGTTGAAGGAACATCCTATTCTAAGTCAGTAATAGGAGCTCTTCCGTTTGCAAAACGACTTTTTGTCTCCCAGGCGAATAATGAAAATAGGGCTGGAAGGAATGTGCGGATTACGGATACTTATACGGAAATATAGACGGATTAAGTTGGCATATACGGAAATATAACTGTTCATATATCCGTATATGCATAGTACTTAATCCGATGAATCCGTTTTCATACTAATATTACAACTTTAAGTCCCTTATTCATAGTGGTATGCTAACTTAAAACAGTTGTTAGCAGTGTTCTTTCTCACTCTGACTTACTATGTCAATAGAAGAAAACAGAGTGAGAAATAGCAATGCTTTAAGTTTGCGAAATTGACACTCCTACACTGGCAGAGTCGTAGCGAAAAGCAAGCGGCGCCATTAAGAAAGAAGTTGAAGTTAAATAATAATAATTATTATTATTTATTGTCTGCAATACAGAATAATTATTATTATTTACAAGATAATGCAAGATCCATTTTTGAGGTCATAAAAAAGCAAATTATAATTAAAATAATAATAACAAATTTCAAAAAGTTACGTTAGCAGACTTATAAATATGTGGGTAAAAGTATAAGGCAAAAGTAATTTCTGTCCCTCTGTTGTATTTTCACACAACAACGCGCAACGCATAAACAGAGAGTACTAGTTTTAAGTAGGTATTTTGTATTCTAGCTTGTGTTCCTTATGTTCTCTAATTGATTGCCCTCTTAATAAATAAATAAACGGTTAAAGGGAACTTAACGAAATTCAGCTCGGAGATAGATGAAAAAGTGACCATTTTACTTACTTATTCTCTTATAATAAAGCACTTTCAGTTTTGATGGTATGACGGGGCTCGTAGCAATGACTTTACTTTTTTTAATGAAAATCCGTAAATAATTGCCTGAAAGCTTTCCCATCACTATACAATTTTAATGAAACCGTCATTTCAGCAATTTGCAATTTAGAGAAAAATATCGAGCAGTTAATTAGGTATTCTGAGAACGCCCTCTTCCGATTCCTTATTGAACATGCCCGGAAAATATCTTATTAGTTTTACGGAGAATTTCTATTAGGAGTTATACGTACTCATAGCTTACTATATTAAAAAATTACGCATTACCTGCTGCTTGCAGCTTCGCCTGGGTTTTTGTAACCGATTTCGAAAATAGACGGAAGTTCAGCTGTTCAGCTGTATGGATGTTTTTTTATATACATAATTATGTTCGTCGATTTCTGCTTCAACAGGTTAGTTGACTCTATTTTAAAGTAGGTCTTAAATTATTAATTATTGTCCGATTAGAGGGGAAAAAATACTACCATATTTAGGACCTAGAAAACCGCAAAACTTTATTTTAAAAGTCTACTTTTCGTGAACAGGCGAAAACGCTGTCAGTCATTATTTATTTGTGCTGTGACGTCATACGGGTAGAAAACCACAGACGTAATACTAGCTGCGCCAAGAAAACAAACAATTGATAAACGTCCATCATTGTAAAAATATAGACAGACTACATAGCGAAATTCACTCGTATAAGATCCGATATGAGCTTAGCGGCTTATGACGTTACAACATGGCTGATAGCATTTTTAGCTTGAAAATTAAAAATTAAAAAAAAATATTTGATATGAGTGAAGTATCTTGTTAAACCGATTTTGAACATTCTTTCATTTTTATGTATAAAGAATGGTCCCGAGGAGGCACCATAAAAACTTAAAAACATTGTCAAATTAAGGGATTCGAAATCAGTTTTTAGTTTTCCAAAACAATGAAATTAATTGGTAGTAGTGGCCTTTTATGTTCTTTTTTCTTTTCTGTAGAGGTACCTAACTCTACTTCTAAAAGAAAAAAGTTATTAAAATATTTAGAATACGAAACTGTGACTGTGTGTGTGTGTGTTTTTCGTTCGGTCGTTTTAGAGTAGCTCGCGCACAATGGGTACTTTTTAGAAATATGCCTAGAGCCTTTGTTATGAAATTCTTCACTAAATCTAAGTTCACAACAACTTCTAGTACCAATATTATTATAATAAGGCGATTTATTTAATAAAATAGATCAAAAAACGTCAACCAGCATGAAAAGTGCCTTTTACTAGGGGATGACAGATTTACGTGGCATCAGGGACATGGTCAGCACGTGTTAACGCATTCACTGCCCAACTGCAACTTCGGCCATGTAAGTGTTAAAAGTTCTTTGATCGTGCTTATTGTAAAATATCATCCTCTACTTTCTGCAAAAGATCTTTTGCTACCTTTTGAGTTCTTAGGTAAATACGGGGTTTCTTTTTTAAAACGTCTTATTAAAATGGATACATAACCTTTATCTGATTTGATTATTTTTACGTGATGTTATTAAAGTTTGCCTACTGGGAATTATTCAAAAATACCTACATAAGATTATTTGTAGTTGATGTATTGTGATTGAAACAAAATGTTACTAGAGATTAGTATAGTGTACCTATTGCGTGTATTGTAGTGTATGTATTGCTTGTATGTACCTTAGACCAAATAAATAGAGGTAAGTACCTAGATATAACATCGTCTTAGAGCTTAACAAAAATAAAAACCTGTAATGATGTTATTTTCTAAATAAATAATACAATATTTTTGTTGGTGTTCAACAAAGCATTCTTGTATTTTATTGTATTGTAACCTATTTCGATAAATAGGCACACTACCCTAATAATACCAGCACATATCTGCAATGGGTTTTCTCGATCTACCATGATGATGATAATGATCCTTACAATAATTTCAAATACGACATTTTCCCTATACATAAATCAGAATCGTCGGCGATATATCCGCGATTTTCAATAAAGCACTCTATTCCGTAAATCACATGAATCAAATCACAATGGAGTATTGTCCACGATCTCTGGATCATAAGATTACATGCGGGTTATACTTTATTTAATAAACAGAACCTTTTTCCACTATAACATAAGGTGTGGGTCACACTTGCGAATGTCGTTACGTCGAGTCTCGCCATCGGGAGTCACAGGTTCAATCTTGAAATGTTTCAACCCACACAACCGGGAGAAGCTGGTGGGCAAATTTGATGGGAAAAGATCACAAGGCCGTTCATCAAACCGCTGCAGCTGGTCTGACATATAGAAGAAGATCACGGGATTCCCAGAGAGTACTGGTCTCAGACAAACCAATACTGCACTAGATAGCAGTTAGTCAACTCCTGCGAATGTTTTCCAAAACGGGCACGATCCGATCAGTAATGAAGAATCTACGACAAAAAAAAGATATGTTGCAAATTCAAATTTGTTTGAAAATAGTGTCTGTATGTTCAGTAAACTTGAAGATCTTATGCAATAAACACCCATGTCCATATTTACAAAAAAATGCATTATAATAAGAAGTTGCTACGTAACGAGGGATCAACTTTTGTTTTACCATTCTTGTTTGCTTTGAAAAAGCCAAGGTGCTTAATCAACCTCTTTCGTTATACACCCGATACGTGAAACCTTGTATTATTATGTTAAAATACCTAAAATAAATAAATAAATCGTTTATAATGGAACAAAAACAATGATTACATGGATAAAAAATAAAAAAACGATTTCATCTGCAAAAATAAAAACTGTGTCGCAGATTACAACGCCCTCCTCCGAAATTAATGTGGATAGAGTTCCAAAAATATTACAAAAATAAAGCTTCTAATTTATCTACATTTAAGTAAGATTACAATTTACCACCGACGATCTCCGTGGCGCAGCGGGCGTAGGTCCGCCTGCGACGCAGGAGGTTGTGGGTTCGATTCCCGCCTCGGAACAAATTTGTGTACGATCTGCAGAAATTGTTCCGTTGGTCTGGGTGTTTTCTATGTATAATAAAAAATATCTATCTATGTAGTGTATTGTATTAAGTATATCAGTTATCTAGTACCTATAACACAAGCTCTGCTTAGCTTGGGGCTAGATAATGCTGTGTGAATAGTCCAGCATTATTTATTATTATTGTTTATTATTTATTACCTATTTTGTGTGTTAGCGATACGTTCAAGTACCTACGTAAATGATGTCTTTTTCGTCGGTGACTCGCTCGTGTATTTTCAACCTTACAAAAGGTCCTACGTGACGAGACCATAATTGAATATAAACAAATTGATTTGATCCACTGTTGGCACAATGACCTTCTGTTATCATTTTAATTTCACGGCCCTAGGCCTTCGTAGGCCTTCGGCTAAATATTTGAGATTGATAGTGGAATATTAATGGTAGGCAAATATTTTTTTTGGTCACGAAATTGTACCTTTCCTGACGAAATTGACTGAAGTCTGATAAATAGTTTCACCAAAATTACGATGAAACGAAAATTAATCGTGGAATATTATTTTATTAAGGAATACACGCAGGAATATATTATATGGCAATAAATGGCATTTAATACATTTCACTTTCACAAAAGTAAATAAATAGTCTCACCAAAATTACGATTAAATGAAAATTAATCGTGGAATAATGTGGATTTATTGTAGGAATTTAGGGAAAAAAGATTTTTATTGATTTATTTATTTTCGACTGGTATTGTTAAGAATCAGTTGAGCTGCCTGTAGATTGTTTACCAGACTCACTTAGCTCAATTGTCTCAATTGTAAATAATAGTTCTAATTTGTTTTTATTGAATTGAATGTAATTTTCTTTGAATTATAACCAAAGAAAATTACATTCCATAAGATTTTAAGTAAAAAAAAATATTTTGAACTTTTTTAAATGGTTGAACCATTTAAAAAAGTTCAATATAATTTTTTTGGGTGAGCCCTTGCCAAACAAACAGTTTTAGAACATACACTGATAATTTTTTTGGGTGAGCCCTTGCCAAACAAACAGTTTTAGAACATACACTGACTGACTGATCATACGGTACGATACGGTCAGTCAGTATATGTTCCAAAACTGTTTGTATGGTGGACGTTACGTTTTTCCTCATTTTCCTTAACCTTTCAAACACATGCACAAAGCGACCCGAACAAAAGCTACTGCAGATGAAAGCCCCCGCCATTCACTAGATAATCGTATAAAAAGGCGGTCTTATCGCCACCATTTTTAATTAACCGTAACGTAATGTTCCCTGAATGGCTATAGTGCCTGTACGTTCCAGTAACGTAGCCATTTTGGTCACAATTTCGTCCATTTTGTCAGCTTTTTCTTTGTCCTGGGACGTATGAAATAAATGTGGTAGTTAATATTATAGTAACAGTGTTTTATTTGTTTCTTTTATATGGTTGGTTTATTGTTTTTAACCGATGAATGAAAAAAGGATAAGGTTCCATTTTCGACATAAAAGTTCTTCGATATCTCCGTCAATTATGGACTGATTTTCAAATTTATTTCGCTTTTGGATAGAACATGATCCCGAGGTGTCCTAACAATTTTTTTTATTTACAATATTTATACTTGAGAACTTGATGAACTCATTATTATTCATGGCTTCGATGATTGGTGATCGAAACAAGCACAAAATTAAAATTTGTAAAAACCCCCCCCAAGATTTTTAAGAAACATGGCTAAGAACACTCGGGATAAAATTATCTATGACATAAAAAGGACTAAACGAAAATCATTTCATCCGTTATGGAGCTACGATACCACAGACAGATACACAGATACACAGACAGACACGTTAAACTTATAACACCCCTCTCTTTTTGCGTCGGGGGTTAAAACCTATCCTCAGCATCCTCTTAAAGCGACAGCGAAAGCAGGGAATCGAAACGAATATTGTCAGCTCATACAAACATTTGTCCCTCGGCGGATATCCAACGTCATCGTAGAAGGTGACGGTAAGGTAGGTAACCTTACCGTCATCGTAGAAGTAGGTTCCAGGTAGGGTAGTTCGTCGTAGAAACATCATCATTTTTCCCGAGGTTTCAACAGTTGTGTCAGACACGGTTAGGGTTGTGTCCAAGTGTGCAGATGGACATTCCTATTTCTGAAGAATAAGTGAGGGTAGTTGCAAATAATGCTGCCCCCGATTCGCAGAGGCGGTAGCTCCAGTACTCCAGTCATCCCGTGACCACGACAGAGTGTAAACCTGTTGAAACATCGGGAAAAATAGGTAAATAAACGCGATAAATACCCGTGAATAATTATAATAATGTGTTCTGGTCGCGTAAGTTTAAAAAACTACTACCACTTCTGCACTTATAACAATAAAAATAAAAATCTATTCTTACAGCATCCAAAAGATTAAAAAAATATAACAATATTAAATGAATTTAGTAACAAATTTCAATATTCATCGCAACCAATCGGTCAAGGCGGTCTATAGGGTCCCATTGTGATCCTCTATTATGCTGCCACAATGGGAGGAAAGATTAAATTCTTTGAAAAGAGCTCAAAATGTTAGATAAGACAGGTTTGGGTACCTACCTAATTAATATGGATGGTTTTATGTGGTTAGGTTAGCCTTTGTGTGAGATTGATTGATTGTAAGACTAGATTTATGTCGGGTGAGAGCCAGATTTTAAAAACGAGCTGAATAGTAGTTATTTTTAAATAAGTAATAATAATAGAACTTTTTGTATTAAGCTAAAATTATTTTTATTTTGAAAAATGTTATTATTCTGTTGACCAATTCGCTACGGACAAACTAAAATGACACTAACCTATGATAAAACTTATTTTCTGTATGACATTAATGTTATTGTTTTAATTAAGTTAGTATTTTAAACTTTATTTAATTTGCGGTCGTTCTATTAAATTGAAACCGGATCTTATTCAACTTAATTAATTATTTTTTCTTGCCTTTTATAATTTCTACTTATTTTAAAAATGACTTAGGTATTCATACTGAACCTCGCCTCACCTCACCTCAACACCCTATATTTTCCCACTGTTGGACGCAGGCGTCCCCCGATAAGCGCTTTATTGGCTTTTACCACATGTGGGATAATGTTATGCCCACTATCCCCACGTTGGGCATGGGTGTGGAATCGCAGTTGTAAAATTGTTCTACAAGACGCGCTGCGGTCCGCTCCTGAATATCCCTTAGTCGCCTCTTACGACACCCGCGGGAAGAGTTGATGCAAATTCTCGTCAAAACTTGCCACTCGTAGCCATTCGTACTCAAATAACATGAATAACTGTTGTATTTATTTCCAGGTGTCAGACGACATCGGCTACGTGATATATTCAGCGCTGGGCAGTTTCTACATCCCGTCGTGCATCATGGTGTTCGTGTACATCCGGATATACTACGCGGCGAAGGCACGGGCGCGCCGCGGGATTCGGAAGAACCCTAGGAGGAATCCGGTGAGTAAAGAACTTAGCTTGAACCTGGTGGATACAATCTATCATCATCATCATCAACAAATTAAGTCCATTGCTTTTATTTCCATAACATTTTTTTACAATAATATTTATTGTATTTTTTATTTATTTATTAAGTAATTATTTACATTGTCATTACAGTGAAGCACCAAATCGACAAAGAAATATAAAAGAGATACATTGAGAAAAACACACATTAGTAAAATTACACCAACAAGCTACTAACTATTACATAATTCTATTTTAAATATTCCTATGCGTCCTATCCAAAAAAATTAAAACCGCATCCCTGAATTTTGGCAAGGACATAGAGAATAAATCAACATCCTCATCTGCACATAAACAATTAATAGCCCGAAGGGCCCGTGTGAACGGGGACTGGCTCAGGAGGTTAGAGGAATAGACTCATCGATGTAACATCAACAACATAAGTCCACTGCTTTTAATTACTTATCTATTTTTTACAATAATAGATTTAATCATCGTAAGTAAAATTCGGGAGATTAGGTACTGGGTACAGCTTCTTGTAATTGGAACGCTCAAATTAGGTCCACCCCATCTCAGTCATAGTCGGACCGTCGCTGCCGGCGTTCGTGTTTCGCGTGCGTATTAATGTCTCGGTCGCACTTCCTCTTCCCATCTTTGGTGTTCATTAGGTAGTAGGTATATTGCAAAAGATTGGAAATAGCGTGTCTTTGCGTTTAGTTTTACCACAACACAGGCCATTTGTTAAGTTAGCGCTGGGATAAAATATCTACAGAATTTTACTCTATCGACTTAATTTAACTTGTGCCTTAAACACTTATTAGCTAGACCTCTTTTCGAGTATAGATATAGTATGATAGACATTGCAGTAATCCTCAAAAACACTGGATGGTAGCCTGATCAACCCCTGTGCCGAACAAATTTAATTATATAAATTAATTATGTTATAACTGTGTACCTTTATTGTTTAGCTGCATTCTTACTCCCCGTTACTCATCACCCCTCTATTACCCATTTTCCCGTAGGAATGAAGCATTTTCTCGCGGTAAAAAGTAGCCTATGTTCATCAGGAATAATGTGGGCTTCTAATGGTAAAAGAACTTTTCAAATCGGTCCAGTAGTTTCTGAGCCTATTCAATACTAACAAACAAGAAAATCTTTCCTCTTTATAATATTAGTATAGATTAATTCTGTTATAACTGCGTACCTATTGTTTGATTATCTGAAACTGGGTGACATTTTCTACT